>JACAXG010000009.1:8414957-9014957 GCA_018881555.1 Amblyornis subalaris | reverse complement strand
GCCTTGCTCTCGCTTTGAGTCCCTCAAAATAAAGGAGACCATGGTTTAGAATAGGCTGGTTTCGATTTGCTCTTGATGTGCAGGTGCAGTCTGGGGGAGGAAAGGAAGGGAAGTGGCGTAAGATGAGCCGCTCTTTCGTGTCCTCTGCAAATGCTGTAAGGCAAGGAGACTTTTCCATCTCCTAGGTTACTCTCCAGTTGACTCTAATAACTACTGGACTCAGGTAAAATCCCTTTGACCCCAAGAGTAATTTCACTGTGCTTTCYTAACTAGTGAAAATGAAACTTTTTTTGGTCCACCCAGAATGCTTTGTAGTAACCCACACATGCTACTGTGCATTCCTGCACCTTCAAGCAGGGTTTTTTTCCACTGTTATGTTTCAGATGTGGTATTTCTTCCATTCTACTACTTTCGAAGAAGAAAGATGCTGTTTTTATTCCTACAGGTGACTGAATCTCAGCTGGTACAAAATAAAATCTAGTTCCTTAAGAGCAGCATCTTGCTTCACCTTGGGGCAAATATTTTTCTTACTCTTAGGAGAAAGTATTTACTAGAACTGGCAGGGGAAGTGGAGCGTATCTAAGAATATGACACTGTGTCTCAGGTCCATCATGTTTTACAACCCAAAGTAGTTGGGACACATCTAAAGCTACATCTTCATCTATGTAAATACCTCTAGGAGCTGTTCAGCTATTGGTTTAGACAGGCCATAACACTGCCCTTACTACCAGAGGAGACAAGGCAGCTGAGGATATCCTTTCATCTGGATGGAGTAACCAGGGCTAATATTTGATAAAGGTCTTGTGAAAATAGTACTTGGATTGGAATCAGAGGCATGAAAGGCCTGAAGCTGAATTAAGGGTAGTGACTCAGGTTCTCTTGTGTTCAAACATCACGAAAGAGCTTGCCAAGCTGACTGAAACCTAAACTAACAAACATTTTGGAGTTGCTTTCTCTTCTTCTCTCTGTTGCCTCAGTTCCCTATCCCTGTGGAGATTTTCAAAGAGAAATCTCCCTCTCTGTGAYGAAAGTACCTGTGAGCATCGCTGGTTTGACTGTTTCAGTTTGTGGATGTGTTTCTGTTTGTCAGTTATGTCAGCAAAATTAGTATAAAAGTGGTTTAATTAGTAGAGAAGAGTTCATACCAGTTGCACTGATGTAAGCTTCGGTCTCACAGTGCTTTTTTTTCTGAATGGAACTGAATGAGGTTGTAATATGGTCTCTTCTGCTATGGCAGGTTGACCCACAGGAATCTGCTTTCAATCCAGTCACTTGAGGAAGATTTTGTATCCTCAGCCTGCTAGCCAAACAGTTCACAGAGGTGATCTGTGAGAGATTTTGGCACAAATCAGCTTGGTTGGCATTACCTGTTGGGATTATAGCTCTCCACTCTGCCAGGTTTTCTAAGACTGACTCTGCCACACCAGCAGTTAAATCAGACTAACTTTTAAGCATGATGAGACATGATATGCTCAGTCGATACCAACGGGAGAGAAAGTCTGTGTGCTGATATGGCACCCATAGTAAAAGATCTCTGTGTCCTGGAACAAAGATCAGAGATAAATCCAACCCTGGAGATTTATCTGTCCCTTCCAAACCTTCAAACTGGTGGTAGAGGTTTAGATTCAAGGCCACCTCTAATATTTGCTTTGGGGACTGATTAAAACTGGACACCTTTGCTTGCCAAGACCTGTAGTTTGAAGGGAGTGGCTGTCTTAGGTCAGCAGTGGTGCTTAGCAGCTTTGGTCGTGGTGCTTAGCAGCTTTGGTCAAGCTGCTTGGTAAGAGCTGCTTGGTAGCTCTCAATGTGACCACTGTCCACAGCAGCAGTGGTCAAGAAGGGACTCCTGCTCTGCTGCCAAAAGCAAGGGAGATGCTTCCTCCTGTCGGGTTTTTAACTTGTCTTGATTTCGCGGGAGCACTGGCTGGTTTCCAGCTGCTCTGTTTCTATTCAGCTGGCCCAGATCCCCTGGCAGTCTCCTCTGCACTCTGAGTGTTCTCCACTTCCCACCCTAAGCTGGTGTGCAGTGTCACTGTGGGCTGCTGAACAACTGCCACTTTCCATTCAGTGGCCAGCTGTCCTTCACTGGTGGGGAAAAGTGATTTATATGCAAGAGAAAGCAATAGCTGGCACAGGCCAGAGGCAGGAGCCAGAAACACTGGGTTCGTTTCATTTCTATGGCTGATTTCTTGCATGACGCTGGGCACGTGTGTGAAAATTCACAGTGCCTCACTTGCTCTGCCTCTACAGCAGGAGCTGCTTCCACTGAGGGAGTGTAATGAAGGCAAATTGACACTACTTTGGGGTCACAAATCTGGAACTGAGTGGAAACATTCAGAAGAAACCATGTTTTCTGTTTAGTGGAGTTCGACTTTTACGTAAGTTCTTTGGGGGAGGGTTTGGTGGGACCTGCCAGCTGGGCACCTCCCGAGATCAGCCATGTTTTGCACTGCTTACATGCCTTACTCTGCTGCGGGGAGGCTGCCTGAAACTGGGCTGCAATCCTTCTCGTAAGGCATTGCGGCACGGTTAGGTTTTGGTGTGAACTGGAACGAAACCACCCTCCGAAATGCTGAAATTCCCTGCACAGTTCAATTATCCTTGAATTGGCCGGTGGGGAAATCAAAGTCTCTGGATCTCTTTCCTCACTGTTAAATATTAATACAGCACAGCGATACCAGGCAGAAAGGCATCCCCTCGGGTCAGCTCTGTGCAGGAGGGGCTGTCTTGGCTGTGAAGAACCGGTGTGCGAGAGAGGTCGGGCACAGGGGACTCTGGAGTGATGTGACTTGCTCAGACTCCTTGGCAGCTGAGTAACATGGGCTCCCGGCCCGTGCTGGGCCATGTTTCCTTTGCCACAGGCTCCTTCTGCAAGAGCTGACACGTGGCACGGTGCTGACATCCCTCATCCCCCTGGAGCTCACCATGTGGTGGGGTGTTTTGAGAGGAGCCAGGAAAGGCATTGTGCCCGTGTGCCCCGCCCGCCACCTCCTTTGCCGAGGGAAGCCAGCGGTGTGTGAAAGAGCGCCCATGTTTTACATACGTGCAGGCAGCCTCCTCACCGCCGGCCCAGGTGCAGCTGCGGGCTGGGTGCGAGAGCCCTGTGGCCTCTGTGCGTCACGGGAAGGAGCACCGAGATGGGGCAAGGACAAAAACAACGAGAGAGAACTACTCCCCCTGGGAAACCCTGCCCTGGTGTGCAGGGTCTGCTATATCCTCTGGATCCCACTGCCCTTGGCACTACAACAAGCTGTGCCAGGGCCAGCTGAAGATCATGTGCTCAGGCACACTGGAAAAACCTAAAAGGTCCAGCTAGTGTTAAACAAACTAAGGAGGCTTTCACCATTTTCTGTCAGCACGGAGTGTTTTCCTTTTCTATCTTCCTGTGAAAGCTCTCCAGTCCTACTGTGTGCTTGCCTTGCAGTGACAGGGTGACAGTGCCATGCTGCATCTGGGCCTGCCTTGCTCCTGCCCTGTGCTCGGACTGTTGAAATACCTTGGGTGTTTGTTGAGGGCTGGCAGTCCTTGAGGCACTATCGTTGTCTGCACTGGTCAGCTCAGAGCTCTTCTGAACCTCTGTGCTGGCCACTTTCCTAGTTTTGACGGCAGCACTGGCATTGCCCCAATGTGAACATTCAGKTTTTTTTCCCCCACTGCTGTGTTTCTTTTTCTTGCTCTTCCAGAGATCACAGATGTGAAGCCAAGGCTGCATTTGCCCCAGCTCAGTAACAACCTGTGGCTCATGTGGCAGTGGAGCATCTCTCTTTAAAGCAATGTGCCAGAATCAACTAATTAATCCTCATTCCCCTGTGGGACTGAGGGGTRACTCAGTGCCTCGTGCTGTTATGCTGAACAGCAGAGGATCAAAGGCGCTGGAGCTGGGGAAGCCCTGGGATAGCACAGTGTCATTCTGTGCCTGCACACCAGGTACCTGTAAAGGCTCAATCTTACACATTTATCTCCAAGACACTTTTTTTAGCCATGCAGGGGATTGAAAACTCTGCAACCTTAGAGATGGGGCTGGAGCTGCCATCACCTTGCTCTGCAGGGAGTGTTTTTACTACCTGATGTTCCCTTTTTATCTTTTTTCTTTGTTACMTCCCGACTTGGCCATCCTGAGCAATTCTCCCTCCTGACCTAGAGGTCCTTCATTGCATCCCCCTGTGTGTGTCTGGGTGAAAGGCAGGGCAGAGAGGCTTAGGCACTGTCAATAYAGAGCTGCAGTGATGCTGCATGTCCCTCTCGGGCTTTGTTGCCCACAGCACACTGCATGCCAGGCTGTGCCAGCATGGCATGGCAGCCCTGGAGAAGCGCAAATAAACCCGAACACCTGGCCTTGGGCTGCCCTGGCATCACCGTGCTGCTGTGTGATCTGCTCCCAGGGAAGGAAGGGGAGTTGCTTGCACGCAGATGTTGTGTAATACAGACCTAGTTCAAGCACAAGTTTGCAGGATGGGAAGTGTTTGCCCGACCCAGGGGGAAGAGGAAAACCCTCTGGGACGARGGCTGCTGTGCTGCATCTTCTGCTCTGTGTTATGAAGGAGATGAAACATGAAGTGTGTGCTTTCTTCAAAACCTGGGTCTTAGCCAGGTTGGATGTGGAGCATCACCTGTGTGAGTCCTCCCTGAGTGTGCATGAGCTGTGGTTTGGCTGAGCTCAGCCACTGCATGGGACTAATACATAGTGATGGTGTCCTATAAATTATATAGTCAGAATGTTCGCCATCTGCTCTGCACTGAAAGCTGAGTGTGATTGAGACCTTCCCCACTTCCCAAAGCTTGACTCTCTTGCCAAGCTTGAAGTGTGTGTGTGGATCTCCTGTAAGTGGTTCTGATTGAATCAGGTAAAGAGGGAATTTTTTTAAGCAGGCTGCAATGTTCCCTGCATCCGAAGTGAGAGCTGAAGCAGCGGCCAGCATCCTATTATAAGGCTATGAGTAAAAGTGAGTCTGATTTCATGTTAATTAGGTTCTAAAGGGACTGCATCTTGATTGGAGTGGTCATATCAAAGATTTAAAATAGTAATGCAAAAAGCAAAGGAAACCCCACAGTGATTCATATAAGAAGGGGAAATAAAGACAGTCATGGAGGAAGAAAGAGTTTGAGGGGGCCTGAATTGCTCTGCTGCCCAAAAGCAGGAGGGGATTTGAATCAGATTATCCTCATTAGATGTCTCTTTAAAGCATCATCAAGCCAGATGAATGGTCTGGGGGAGAGCTTGCAGGCATGGTGGCTGTGATTATCACCAGGGATTTGCAGTCCTAGTTATCTAGCTTAGAGACAAGATTATTAGGGGGTATAAAGCTGTTCCTGCCCCCAGCCTCTAATGTGCATTTTTAAGTTAGGTGATGGGAGATGCTATGTTGCTGCCCAGCCCCTCAGAAGACTGCCTGCATCCTCTGGTGGTCCAGCCCTCTGCAGTGCTGTGGGTGCAGTGTGGAAAGGAAAGTAYGACCTAGGGACCTGTGCTGGCCAGGAGATCTTCCATGGGGAGGGACAGACAGCCATTCCTGTGGACTGTGGCAGAGGGCAAGACCTCCCCTGTAGATACTTACACTAAGATAGGAAATGGGGAAAGGGATCCTGGGGAGGGGGGATTATATCTGCGTGCCTTGGCAGAACCATTTGCTTCCCACAGCATCTCCCTTCTTGTGACAGCCTGTGCCAAAGCAATTCATCCTTCTTCCAGCCAGAGCCTTTGAGGCCCCAAAGGCTCAGAAGTTGGTGTGGCTGTTACAGAGGGAACCCCTGCAAGCTGTGGGGAGGGCTGTCCCTTTGAAAGGGAGTCAATGGACGTTGCCCACACATTCCTTGGAGTTCATCTGCAGGGGTGGTGAATACCGCGCGGGGCTGCTGGCAGTCATTTTCCACCTCCTCAGCCCTGCAGCTGCAGCAGCTGCTCATCCTCCCCTTTATCTCCTTCCCTACCTTGTGTGTTGCACCCCTGTTGCTTCTCTGGGCTTTGGCAGGTTGGCCAAGGCATTGTGCCCAGATGCCAGCCAGGAGAGGAGGGGCACAGGCCAAATCCACCTGTCAGCTCTCTCCTAACATCACATCCTTAATGCGCTCACAGAAATTCATAACATTCTGCACTCAAGTCTGTGCAAGTAAAATCACTCTGGCCTTTTTACACCAGGTCAGTACCTAAAGGTCTGGGGGAAGCTGGAGAATTTTGTAGAGGTACCGGGGCAACTATGACTTTGACTTTTGGCTCTGGAGTCATCTGCTGGAGATTCATGCCTTGAGAGTGCAGTATTGGGGCTCCCCACTGTGAGTGCTGGGGAGATTTCTGCCCGAGTGTAAGGGATGCCTGATCTGGCTGAACCCACCTGTTCAGAGGTTTTGCCTGTGGCAGCACATCACTCTCAGCCACTAGTTTCTGTTTCGGTGCTGGAGGTGCTGCCTGCCCTGTCATGGCACATGAACACTCTCTGTGASTAGCCACAGGCAAAAGTGGGGGGGCGCATGGCTCCCTCCAGTCACCCAAGGAGGACAGGACAAGCTCCCACTTCTCGGCATGGGGCTGGGGGTGGCATCCCTGCTGCAGGCAGAGTGGACAGGGAGTTTGCATACTGTTTTTTCGCAAGGACATCCAGGCAGAAGAGCCAGGCTCAGCTAACAGTGCATTGCTCGTGACATGGAGGGGCTTGCAAGAGCCAGGGCAGGGTCAGGGACCCAAGCCTCGCTAAGTCCCCCCACACTTTGCAGAGCAGCAAGAGCAGCCAGCACGCTGACTGGAAACACCCCTCACTCCTCCCCACCACCCTGGCAGGGGAGATCAAGGGCTCAGCTCCCCCAAGGCTGGATCAGGCAAGTGAGGTTTTTCCCATGTCCTCTGTGCTGCTGTGTCCCTCTTGGGCTCTGTGGATCAGGGAAGGGGAATGGGCAGAGAGAGTGTGAGCCCAGGAAGTCTTGACCCACTGCTCTTTAACCCTGGAGGGTTCTTCAACAGGCAGCCCACTGAGGAGCCTAACTTGGGTGTTCGGCATTATTCTTGCAGAGGACACATGCCCATTTTTCCTTAGTCTTACAGACAAGCACAACTCCAGGGACATGTACATAAAGAGTGGGGAGACAAATGACATTCACGAGGGTGGGACACTGCACCACACCAAACACCCCATGCTGGTGGCTGAGCAGTGTCACAAAAGCCCTTGATAGGAAGCAGAGCACCTACAGAGGGATCTGGGGTTTAGGGTGACTGTGAATCTCTTGAAAATTTTGGGTTCCCATGTTATTGCTAAATGCTCCCAGATTTTGTCCCTAAGCCCACCTGGCTTTAAGAAGGTTCCTGGTGGATCCTGAGGAGGAGGTTTATGCTGAGAAACCTGCTCCTAACAGCCTTAGTGGGACTTTTTCAGCGGGGATGTTTCCCACCAGCCAGTGCAGGGGTGCTGGGATGAGGTGCCAGATGTGCTTTGGGGGTTGGCTCCAGCCRAACCATTCTAGTGGTACCATCTGAATGCAGGGCAGATGTCAGGCTGTGCCGAGATGTTCCTGAGGTGTTGGGTGCATCCTGTCAGAGGTTTGTCCTGGGGTAACTGGGTCTGCTCAGTAAACACCTCACAGCTTCTCTGATAGACAAGCCTTTGGGTTTCCGGTGTGCACGAGCACAAGGTGAACTTTCGGGAGATATTTTCTGCTACAAGTGGTTTTGCAAGTGCGTGCGTGAGTCACTTCACCTACCCCTGACACCAGAGGAACCGCTCGCACGAGTCCAATCACTCATGTATGCATGAGCCCTCACAGGACACTGCCATCCCTCCACACTCCCAGATCACCAGTGCTGCCATGTTCACCACAGGGATCCCAGCAGCTGACCTCGGCCAAAGCCAGCCCTCCAAGTGCAGGACGGGAGCAAACAGCACTGGAAATGGAGCTGTCTGACTGTGGGATGAAGACATAAATCGCTCATTTGATATCTTTTCTGGTTTATTTGTTTAATAAAAGGACTTAGCCGGAGACCCAGGCTCCTGGGGCTTTCATTTCTCTGCAGAGGAGATAAGAAAAGCGCATTTCCTTATCCAGTGAGTCATTTTTTCTGCTCTTTAATTATGCATTTGTGTGATTATCAAGCGTATTCAGCTCTGAGATGCAAACAGCTCAAACTACTCACCAAGCTTTAACTTTTGCTATTCCAAAAATGATCAGCCACAGTTATGAAGGGCAGGGGAGGCAAAGATGGGGGAGATGAAGAGAGGGACTGTCCCCAGCTGATGCCCAGAGCCTGGGCCATGCTTGTGAGCAGGCCCATGTGCGAGTGCTGGTGGGGTAGTCAGCGCTGATTTTCTCCATGATTAAGCATTCCCATGTGTGAATTCAAACATATCTTCTTGGCCCAGGAGGAGGTGGACAGGCTGGGAAGATGGCATGGAAGACCTGTAGTGCATGATAAAGAGGGCTGAGAAAATGGGGGTGTCTAAGGTCAGGTCAATGGCAGCAAGGAGCCTGCAACATCCTTCCATGTAGCAGGATCTGGGAGCACTTTATTCACAGGAGGACATGAGGGCTGCCATCCCTGGGCTCCCCACCATGCATTTGCAACTTCAAGTGTTCATTCCATGTACTGAAATGAGAGCCGTCAGCTCCCAAGCTTTAATATAAATCTCACCCTCCATGTCAAAAGCAATGTGTAGGTTACTTGGTTTGGGCTTTCCCCAGTGTGCCTATTTGACTGGAGGGTTCACAGAGTTAATTTATAAGTTTGGTACAGCAGATGCCGGGAACCATTTCCCACCCTGCAGTTTAAGCTAAGCAGGAAGGAGAGACGGGAGGAAGATGAGCAGGGTGATAGTCCTACAGTGGGACTCACAGAGATAGGGGCTGGGGGCATTGAGAGATGATTGACATGAGGGGAGTACAGTGAAGGCATTTGAGAGGAGAGGAAAATGGGAATGATGGAGGAGCATACCCCTTTGGGAAAAGGAGACTAACAGGTGTAAACATCCCAGGGGAAGAAGAACAGCAAAGCCTTTGGAGCAGGGAGGTGGTTTGAGGACAGGTGTCCTGACAGAGCACTGGATGTTTTGTGGGGATCCTCTGCCTACATGCATGCCTTAAACCCCATGAGCCCACAAGACATTTTCTGAGCCCTAGTCCCTACCCTTACACTTCTGAGAGCCCGCCTACTGGGGACAGTAAGGATTTTGCGTACCCTCTCCTTGCCGGGGATCTCCGCTTTGGAGCTCAGATGTGGACTAGAGGGAGCCTTGGCTTTTATTTTTCTCCTTGCTGTGGGTTATGGCACTGCTTTCCATCTCCTGGAGCTGCTCCCGGTCCCCTGCTGCTGGAGACTTGTCCCTCTGACTCCCATGCCTGCACCTCAGTCCTGGTCCTCACTTGGGGTGCGCAGGAGGCAGAGAGTCAGCTAAAGATATGTTTGATCCCGTTCCCCGGGCAGGTACGAGCAGGGGTGAGCGCAGCCTGCTCAGGGCAAGCACCGAGGCAGAGGGTGCCAAGCTGTCTGTGTCATTTGTGGCTCAGCCTGCGCTGAGAGAGGGGAGAGCTTGACATGCCCCCAGTCTCTTGGGGAGTTTTGTTTTGACTAAGATGGAGTGGGAATAACTGAGTCATTGGCACAAGAATGATGGTTGGGYTCTTGCAGCTCCTCAGTGGAGCCCACAGCCCTCTGGCAGCTGTTCCTGCTGGCATGGCACAGGGGCGAGGGAGCAAGCGACTGGGCACACCGGCTGGAAGGCAAGTGAAATCACTGCAGGCATGGAACTGATGGGCAGTGACCGGGTTTTGGTTGGGACTTTGGCTTGCCTGGAACCCCACAGCACCCAGTGGGGAGAGCTGAGACTGTGTTGGGGCCACTTTGGCACTGCCATGATGCAAGCCACCCGCTGGGGATGCTGCTGGCGGGGAGGTAGATGTGCTGTAGGCAGCTGCTGCCCTGCAGGGCATGGGGTACCAAAGAACTGCACTTGGGCTGAGATCAAGCATGGGAAGCTGGTGACTGCATCCCACTCAGGGTTTCAGGGAGTGGGAYGTGGAGGCTGTGGGCTCAGCTTGCCCAGCAGTCACTGGAGAGGGGCAGGCACATTCAGGGACCAAGTCCTCTGGCCTGTCTCAGAGGACCTCAGTTGCCCAGTGGGGATGCCTGGTTGTCGTGGTTTGACACTGGCCAAACGCCAGGCGCCCACTAAAAGCCCGCTCACTCACTCTGCTCTGCTCTGCAACTGGACAGAGGAGAGAAAATTTGACAAAGGGTTAMTGAGCTGAGATAAGGACCAGGAGAAAACACTTCAAGGGCAAAACAGGCTCAGCTTAATGATATAAAATGAGTTTATTACTAACAAGATCAGAGTAGGAGGAGAAGTAAAATAAGCCCTTAAAACCTTTTCTCCCCCCCAACCCCTCCCTCCTTCCCACCAACGGCACAGGGAAACGGGGTGGYGGTTTCGGTCGGTTCATGACCCAAGATTTTCTTTCCACTGCTCAGGGAGAGGAGTCGTTTCCCTGTTGCACCGTGGGGTCCCTCCCACGGGAGACAGTTCTCCGCGAACTTCTCCAGCGTGGGTCCAAGCTCACAAGCAGCAGCCCTCCCAAAACTGCTGCAGCGTGAGTCCATCCCACGGGAGACAGTCCTCCCAAAACTGCTGCGKCGTGGGTCACTCTGCCACGGGGTGCAGTCCTCCAAGGACGGCTGCTCCAGCCTGGAAGCAAGGCCTCTCTCTCCACCGGGACTCCCRCCRGACCACAGCATCCTGGTATCCACCTGCTGTGGTGTGGGCACCTCCCCCACCRGCTGCGAGTGGATCTCTGCATCCCCCGTGGGCCCCCATGGGCTGCAGGGCCACAGCTGCCTCACCATGGTCCTCACCACAGGCTGCAGGCTCCAGCGCCTGGGGCACCTCCTCCCCCTCCTTCTGCATGGACCTTGGTGCCTCCATTGTTGTTTTTCTCACACGTTCTCACTCCTACTCTTCTCTAGCTGGAAAATTACAACTGCGCCACCAACTTTGTTATGATTTCTTCTTACCATCACAGAGGCATTACCATCATCTCTAATTGGCCCAGCCTTGGCCAGCAGCACGTCCATTCTCAGAGCCATCAGGGATTGGCTCTGCTGGACATGGTGGAAGCTTCCAGCAGCTTCTCACAGAAGCCACCTCTGTGGCCCCCCTGCTACCAAAAACCAGGCCCTCCAAAACCAACACACTGGTACTCTGTCTCCTTGAGCCAGAGCACTCTTCRGATTTTCTCTTCCTTGCCTCACAGCCTTGGTCCGGGACAGTGAGCAGCAGAGGGCTCACTAGAAAGAGTTCAGAGGCTGCAGCAGCTGGAAGAATGTGACTCCAGCAGTAAAGCCCTATTAGAGGAATCTCCTGGCTAGGGCAGGTCACCAGTGTTGCTTCCCTCAGCTGAGAGCCAGCCAAAAACTTTGTCTGGGCCTTCTCTTTCCTATAGAGTGAAGAAAAAGGGGATGTGAATTTTGTTTGGTAGGAATGRAGGAGAGCCACTTACAGCACTGAAATCCATCTCTTCCGATCTCAAGCATCAGGCTTTGACGTGGGTACTGGGGACAGAACATTTCTCCTGCTCCTGATCAGGAACACCTAAGACCATTAAAGGTTTTTTTTTTAGTCCCTTCCAATGGTTTGGGGACCAGGCTTGCTCGGTGTGACCTGCTTTGCCCATGCCCTGGACATTTACTGAGCAGAACCAGATCTGAACCCTGGAGAATGAGACACAGTGCTGAGGAGCCACGGGTCTAGGCCTGTGATGGAGAGGACGGAGAGAGCAAGGTGATGGAGAGCACCATCGGTAGTGGTGGAGAACATATAGCAGTTGGCCTGTCCACAGAGCAGTCACCGACAGGATGTCACCCCCAGTGTCCTGAGGGCAGTGGGAGCTTTTAAAAGGGGAAACATCAGTGCCCCTTCACTCTTTTCTTCTCTGGTCCTTTTCTTCATTTTTGATCCAAGCTGGATCTGTGGCCCTGGGATGGAATCTTATAAAAATCTGTGCACAGGAATGTGTAGACACTGGAGGAAGCTAAGAGGGCTTTACACTGCAAGCAAGGGAGGGTGCAGGCTGGGGGACATGCCTGGGCTGGGGGCAACGTGCAGGTGGGCAGGGGAAGAGTGAGGATCAAGGAGGTCAGGCTGGGACATAACATTGCTGAGWATGAGGTGCTGCGTGGCTGAGGCACATGAGGGGCTGCGGGGATTTTGGAAGCATATTTTGGAGGAGAGGGGTAGTTTGAGGGCACATTGCACAGGCAGGCAGGGGTAGGGCTTGGGTGCTTGCTCTCCTCCTCCCCGGTGAAGATCCGCCCCAGGCTGAGCACAGCGATTGTGAGCCCCAAGGGAGACGACGCAGCTTGACAGACTGTATCTCCCTCTGCCACGGGGCCTGGGGCGCTGCGATTTCACACTCGGGCGGCCCCGTCACTCCTTGCCATGCGGGAGCTGGGGTCTCACTCCCACTCTGCCATGTTCTCGTCAGGGAAAGCTGCCATTGCCTCCTCCTGCCTCTCCTCTGAGTGCTTCGACACCCTGACCAAGTTGTGCATCAAGTGCTCCGACCTGTTCAAGGACAACACAAGTAAGCTGACAAGGGTCCGAGCTCCCCAGAGCTGGGTGGTAGTGGTGGGCCAAGGGGGCTGGGGGCACCCCAGGGGTGGTCAGGTGGAAGACATCTTCTCCTGGGGACAGCTCTGGAGGCGGCAATGGAGGATGGAGTGCTGCCTTCGCCTAAAGGAGAGGGGAAGAGGGCAGCCAGTTCCAGTGAGAGAAACATGGTGTAGGGAGAAGTCAGGATGACCCACCCCAGAGTGGGGATCACAATCTGCCCCAGGGGTGACTGTGGAAAGTGCAAGATGCTCTCCTACCACCCAGGAATGGCAGGGAGCGAGATAAAGGTCTCATCAAGCAGGGGGACATTTCATCGCTAGTGGTGGGTAGGTAGCAGTGAGGTGCCACTCTCCTTCCCTGCCACTGCAGCCCTGAGGCCAGCCAGCCAGGTGAAAAATGCTGCTGCCCTCCTTCCCAGCCTCAGCTCTCCTCCTCCTGACACTACCGACATCTTGCCCCACAGCAGAGCCCACCCTGGCACCCACCCTGACCAGCACCTTCCTGATCTTCGGGGTCCCGGTGGTGCTGGGGTTCATCCTGGTTCTGGCTGCCCTCTGTGGCTTCCTGGCCTGTAAGGTGGGAAAATGGAGGAAGAAGAGGAAGGCGGCGGATGAAGAGGACAAAGGTATGGGACCTCTTCCTCTCCCTCTCACAGCACCCTGATGACCCTGAGGCAGATGAGATTACTTACTGCTGGCTCCCCTGAGGCACATCCCTGTGGAGGCTAGCTCCTCCGCCTCAACATCGGCTCCACGGGCATCCCATGGCATTTTGGGGCATCTGAATCACCGCCTGAGTGACAGTGTCCTGCATTCCCTGGGAACCTATGCCTGTACTTGACTGCCAGCATGACCCTGATGAGCCATCCCTCCCTTTGCTGGGTCTCCCTGCCTTCACTTGCTTAAACCATCTACTGGCACCACCCCCTCTCCACGGGGGACATGTCCAGAGCACTGGTGAGTAGCTGGGTGAGCTCACTGGTGAGAGCCCTCTCCCCCTGTAGCCAGAGGGCCATGGATGGAGTGGGGTGTTGTGGGGGCAGTGGTGGGCATCTGGGGATGGGTACAGAAGCAGCCTCTCCCTGTGGCGCTGCAATGGGGGTCCTGTATGCACTGCCCAGCTTACTTCACGTGCTTGAGATGCCCAGCATCCTCCAGCATACACCCCAAAGATCCCAGTGGGGTATCAGAGTCAGCCCCATTGACAGTACATTGCACAGGGTTGTCTGGTGCATCAAAATTAGGGCTGGGGGTCAAGGGATGGGGCTGAGCCTTTCCTGGCAGGGTACTTTCAGGAGAGTAAGGCCACAGTGCTCCATGATGGCCCATTTTGTTGGGCCAGCTGTTTCCTCCCTCGGGGACCCCTGCACTGGCACTGACTCAACCCTAAACAATCTTCTCAGAAGTGGTCTTGCCTGGCTTCACTCCTTCCCATTCCCAGGTAGGCGGTATGGCTCTCCGGGACTCCCATGAGGGGCTACCTCATGGGGATACTGGCACCCACCACCGCCCCACCACCCAGGTGGGTGTTCCTGGGGGGCAGCAGGGCCAGGGGCAGCTGGTCCTTGTGCCCTGGCTTGCCTGCACACTTCTGGCGGTGCTGGCCGGTGACTCAGACCGGGGGGACATTACCCAGGGCCTTTCTGCTATGCGACAGCCCATGACGCACATGCCTAAGAAAAATACCAAGAATGAAACAGAAAAGAGAAATCCAGTGGTGAGAGAGATCTGGCCATGATGGAGAGTGTTGGAGGCACTACTCAGTCAGTCTCCTGTTGCATGCCCTGGTCCCCGTCCCCATCGTCCCCCAAGGCTGCACGGCAGCAAGCCCACTGCTGTGGCGCTGGATGTGTGGAAAGCGGCGGGAGGCCCGGGGCTGGAGGCACACGCCTGCGTTCGAAGTGTGTAAACAAGTCTATTTTTAAGCGGGAGGCAGTCGGGGAGGGCAAGCTGCCATGGGCTGGGCTGTTCTGCTGCCGGCAGGGTTTAGTGAGAGGGCTCAAAGTGGAAGTTCAAGTTTCTGCCTTTTCCTATTCTCTTTTAAGAGGGAAAAGGCCCGTCAATTGTAAACAGGAGCAACTCTTCAGCAGGAGAGGTGTAGTGGGGACTTTCCAGGCTCCTCCTGTTCCAGCTCCATCTTCCCCCCCAGGGTCAGGACCCTTTCCCTGAGACCTGCCTGACCACACTTTGTGAGCCCAGTAACCCCCTTTTCTCGTCCCCTCCCAGAAAACACGGACACTGCCAGCCCCCTGCCCAGCCAGGATCCTGCCATGCCAGAGGGAGATGCTGCCCTGAACCCAGCCCCATGCCCACATCTTGATGGGAGCCTGAAGATACCAGGGCCACCCAGGAAAGCCAGGGCAAAGCAGAGGCCATGCTGCCAGGGCGATGCTGATGGTGACATCGTTCTGCTCTCCACCGTGTACCCCCGGCATGAGGAATGCAACCACAGCTTCCCACTGCCTGCCACTGAGCTGGGGGCCACAGCACTGGTCACCACCAAAACCACCCAGAACTGCGCCAGAGAGGAGAGAGTCTGAGGAGTGGCTGGAGCACTCTGACTGATCCCTGTGGACACTGGCAGCCCGTTCCTGGGATGATTGAAGCCTTCCATGAATATGAACTCTCAGAGGACCAGGTTTTGCCTTTAGGAAGATCAGACTTTTAAAATGACTGTCCTTTTTGTGCTGAGTCCCAAGTTACACCTGTAAACACTGGAGGAAGCCGAAGTGGATCACGCTGAGTTATAGTGAAGTGTTGACAGCTACCATGGCTGAACCGTTGCAACGAGGCAGAGGAGACACGGCCGGTGAGGATGGAATGTGGCAGGGACTGCTGTGCCATTTGCAAGGCTGCCATTGTGCCTCAACAGGTCTCCTTCCAGATGGGCAATTCCTGGGAATACAGGGCTGGAATAGCAGAAACAGCGGGAGAAAAGGAAGATGGAGAAGGAAGCAGGGTGCTACTTTAGGACCAAATCCCACACTGCAGTAGATCAAGTTTTGCTACTGACCTCAATAAAAGGAGACTTGGGGCCATATGGAGCAAGGCACACCCAGCATCTACTCCATTCACAGTCCTGCTGCCCCATCTTCTGTGCTCTGTGATACCCAAGGTCTCTCCTCGCTCTGGGCCCTCCCACATGGTGGCAGGCATCCACCGGCACTCGTGGGAACCCCCCTCTGCAGCCGAGTACCCTGGGGATGGGAAACAAGTGTATCTTCCCAAGCAGAGAAGAGGGGAAAAAAATCTGGTTTAGCTCTGACCTACAGTCCCTGAAGTCAGGGAGGACCAGGGGCAGGCAATGGAGACAGCTAGTCTGGAGGAGCTTCCTGAGGTTGTCATTACGGCCCCAGATAACCGTCACTTCAGCTCACTGTCGCTGCAGAAGTACTGCACATCACTTGGGATGGATGTTTCCACGCTGCACAAAACCAGTCAAGGAGTGATGTGAGCGTGGGTAGGATGACTTAATTTATGTGAGTGTCCTCAAGGCTTTGCCTTTGTGTGCCAGAGCTGGCCGGCATTTCTGGTCCCAGGCATTTCTCTGTAGATGGGTTTCTTCACCTGCCTGTAAGCAGCCGTAGTGCACAGGAAGGGCTCTGTTTGGGAAATGAACTTGTTAGTGTGGGATTGCTGATTCCGAGTAATTACAGCAGCTGATCTCACTTGGCTGAACAGAGACTCTGGGTTGGGTGAGAAGCCCCTGGATTAGGTGATTAGGTAATTAGAAGTGCCTTGAGGGGTTATTGACATGAAGCACCATCTCTGGGTCTGGTCTTCCTTATGTGAAGTGGCTTCCTCTTCCAGGAGGCTTTGGACACTGAACAGAGGTGGCCAAGCAAAGTGTGGGGGCACTGCCACCAAGCACCAATGGGCCACTGAATACCATAGTTCCCAGCAGGGTCACCTGGAGGCACTGTGTGGAGGGGATATCCCTCTGATGATGGGAAGATGACTCCCTGCCCAAGCCTGAGTTCTCTTCTGGGGCTGCAGTACAGGTACTACTGTTGAAGGGTGATCACCTCTCTTCTCCCCTGTGCATGGCACTGGAGCCAGACTTATGGCATCTGCCCCGAACAACAGGCGCTGACACAGGTGCCAAGGCCAAAATTTCTCACCACAACTACCCTCCCAGACCTAAACACACTGGCAGAGGTGAACCCTCATCCAGCTGAGGCTCTGCATAATCCAGGATGGGATGGGTCCCCATTTCAGCCTTGGGGCTGAGGATGGTGGAAGAGGTAGTCCATGTGCCCAGCAACTGTATCCTGGTGGTCCAGACACCTGAGGCAGAAACTGTGGAGGCTCGAGGGCTGGGGTCCCAGTTATCCACAACAGCCATGCTGCCTGTTGCAGAAGGGCTATCCCCATGGCATGAATCAAACATCTCCTCATCCTCATGCTCTGCACCCAACCCTGTGAAGCAACTTCAGACAACCTTTGTGCATATGGAGTGGGGAAATGAGCAGAAGCCAGGTTGGGGATGTTTTGTCACTGGAAGAAGGACTGCTTGTGGGAGACAGAGCAACCTGTTTCATTGGAGATGGGGGTGAGCGGGAAATGGAGCAGAATTGTCAGTTGCCTCCTCCACTTCCCGCCCAGTGACAGTGGCAGCCCAGCCCTGTGGATTCACTGCCCATCCCAGACGATGCGGGAATTTGAAAAAGAAACACCCATACAAATCCTATTGAGAAAGCCCCTCTTTCTCTTGGGTTAAGGACTTCTACTCTCTTTTCTGCTGAAGCTTAAGCCAGGCATCTCCCTATAAGGGATGCCACCTGCATTTGCAGTGTGCAGAGTGGCAATTTGATCCGCAATGCATTCCTCAACCAGGGAGTGCCCCTTGGATGCCCCTCTCTGTTATGGCATGTGGAGTGTCTTCCCTGGAATGCGTCTGCCCGACCGCCAGCTGTAGCGGGGCAGTGCTCCCCTCCTGCCCAGTC
The DNA here is from genome assembly GCA_018881555.1 of Amblyornis subalaris. Classification (NCBI taxonomy): domain Eukaryota; kingdom Metazoa; phylum Chordata; class Aves; order Passeriformes; family Ptilonorhynchidae; genus Amblyornis; species Amblyornis subalaris. The sequence goes on along the minus strand of JACAXG010000009.1, from coordinate 8,997,431 downwards.
TACCCAGGAGGGATTTGCAACCTGCTCTGTGCTCTCCTCCATCCTTGCATACAGGGCAAGGGGTTGTCCATCTTGTCTGCATGGAGAGACAAGGGAATAGAGATGAAAAATACGATTGTAAAAATTAAAGAATAAAGTGAACCCATTGCCAATGCATGCTCAGAGGTCTGAATGGGGTCCCCATTTTCCTGGGTTAGGGGTCTCCGGCATAATGGTTCTTGGGGTACAGCAGGGCTTTGAGCTGGAGAGGCTCCCCCTGCAGTAGCTTTATCAGCACATTCGCTGTACATGGCCACCTGCATGGCCAGGAAGCAGCCAAGCCTGGCCACCTGCGTCTCCCCACAGCCACACCAGGAGCTGGCAGATAGGACAAGGACTGGGGAAAGTCATTTTTGGGGGGAGTGTTGCATGTCTTTGACTTTCCACAGCAATTTCTCACTTCCCCCTGTGAGGCAGGAGCTGTGCTTCCTCCCCAGCCTGGCACCCACCCCACTGCCCGCACAACTGCCTAGAAAGGCTGGTGAAGCCAGGCTTCACCTGGCTGCAGGGGCAAAGCGTTTCAGAGAGAGCCAGGGGAAAGTCGGTGGAAACCCCTGGGCAAGAGAAAGCAGTCGAGGCTAAAACCCTCCTCACTGCAAAATCACCTCGGTATCTCACTAGACATTTCAGCTCCACTGACCCTGTTTGAGCATATTTGAGCTCCTGCAAGTCTCACCAACAGTGCTAGTGGTAAAGGAAAGAAGCCTTCATGTCCTAAGGGATAGGGCTTTATTTTCATCCATGGTTCTAGAGGCAGAAGCCAGCTGGCAAACAGTGCATGGCGGTGTGAGGAGGGGGGATACCTGGCCAAGGGTCTTCTGCAGCCACCAGTCATGTCTGCCAAACCCTTCTCAATCCCACAGGCTCCCCAGATTCGAGAGAGCTCATCTTTCGTCCCTCACTTTCTCCTCTCCACTCCCAGTACAGGTTCACCCACCAGATTAGTCTCCTGATGGTTCACCCACAGGCCCCCCTACTTCACCTAAAGCACCCCCCTACAGATGCCCGCAGACCCAGCTTGCCCCTCCACAGGCTTTCTGTGTGTGCTGGACCTTGACAGCAAGCAGGCCAGGCAGGACAAGGTAGGCACCGTTTTATCCCATACATGGAGTAATACCCCGATGGCCAATGTCCAACAGGGTCTCCGGGTGCAGCCTTCGATCCCCCCACTTGCTGCAAGGACAGGGCCGTGTGGCCACCCCATTGTTTGCTCGCAGGGCATGGACTTCGTTCCATCCCACAGGAAGGTTTCCCATCGCTCACTTCCCAGTGCCAGCCATGGCACGGGGACACGTGAGTGCCCCTGCAACCCTCGGAGGACACCCACGGGAGGCTGTGGGTAGAGAAGAGAGGTCAGTCCCGGGGCGCTTGCCACGAGGTGGCACTGACACCACACACCGCCCTGCGCGGCTGCAGCGCCGCGGGGCAGCGGCACGGCAGGGCCAGTGCCCCGAGGCAGACGGGGGGACCAGCGAGAGCCAGGCAGGCTTGTGGCCAGCCCCACTTGGGCCACACGGAAGGCTGACAGCTGTGTCTGACTTTATCCAACCACACAGCCCAGCACCATGGCCTTTGGGCTGCCCAGGAGAAATGGTCACTGCTGGCCGGACACCTGTGGGCAGGGCAGGCATGGGGTGGTGGGGCAACCAGAGGCACAGAGAGCTGCTGCTCTGTCCCCCAACAGCACTGAACACCTCGACCATCACCCTGCTCCCCCAAGCAGCCCATTCCCAGTGATGTCAGGCCTCCCCGGGCATTCTCCAGGTCATGGACCTGCCAGCTAACACCTCCCTTCTCCATCTCCTCCCTGTCAGCCTCTACGAAAAAGGAAAATACTGTACTAGCCACCAAGTTCCCCAGGTGGAAAAGGCCCAGGGCTGGAGAGAAGGGGCTGGCCAGCTCCCCGTGTGATGCTGTCAGGGGACCACAGCCTTCCTGATGCTGCTCATCAGCATCCCTCCCTAATTGCTACCCAGTGCCTAATGACAGTAATTAGGAAGAGCGAAGCTGCCTGGGGACTGGAAGCGCTGACGGAGTTGGGGAAGACAGATGGTGTTCGCACTTAAAGAAAGATTTAAAAAAAAAAATTCCACTCAGCTTCGATCAGCCTCCTTTTCCTTTGCTTAGTGTCAGGATCACTTTGGTCCACAGGCACACCAGGGAGATGCTGAGATGTTGCACTGGTCATTTTCAAACACAATATCTGCACACACACACACACACACACACACACACACATACACAGAGGACATCTCCAGTATTTTAGAGTGCTGAGGGAGCTCTGGAAGGAGGCGCAGTGCCTGCCTGGGTACCTGGCACAGAGGGAATTTCCTCACTGCCTTTGTGGGCTGGTGCTCTCCCCTGGGGCTGCCCCCACAGCTCCCCGCTTTGCTGGCTGTGATCAGTGTGCAGTTTCCCAAGGGTGTAAGGTGAAGGAACAGCCCAAAACCACCTGAGGGACTGTGGTGAGCAGAAAGCAGCTCTCCAGGCAGAAAGACAGAAAGAGCTGGCCAAGGGACAGCCCCACATTCTCCCCATCACTGTGAAGACAGCACACTGGGTTTTTCAGGGAGCACCCAAAACCAGACCTTGGGAACCAGGGCGGTTGGACAGGGACTGCGATGCACTCAGCTTCACCTCCCTGGAGAAATCCCCTCCTGCAGCAAACCCCCTCCAAACCCTTTCACACGGCCCCTTCCCCGAGCCCTGGGGTGATGCCGCCTGCCTCCAGAGCTACCTGCCAGGCTGCAGGTGTACCCTGGGCAGGGAGAGGACACTGGGGTGTGAGGGAAACTCCCTTCCTGCCCTTTAGCGGCTGCCCCAAATGCTCTCAGAGTGTCCAGGCCTTCGTCCCCCATAGCACCCTGGGGATGCAGGGACAGGGATATGGTAGGCAGGAAGGATGCTCAGCTGCATGGAGGAACATGCTCAGCCCTGTGCTATGGCATCAGCCTGTTCCTGTTCAGGGGATGCTCCAAGAAAAGACCCCAAGGCAGGCATAACTTCACCCTATCCCACAGCAAGTGGTGTCATTTTAAACCCATTCTTCATCCTGGTCACAGCTAGCGAGCCGAGTAGAGCCTTGCCGAGTGACACAAACCTCCTGTGACACCTGAAGTGATTGTTGGTGACAGGCAGATTGTGCGGGGAGAGCCTCTGCACTCCTTTTGAGGTGCCAGTGTGACAGGGACTGACTTCCCCACTCCCAGGGACACCTCCAAGGAATGCAGGGCTCTGCTCCTGCTGGGAAGTTAGCATTCCCAAAGGGCTGTGGAAGCAGACGTGATGTGGAAGACCTCCAAAAGTAAGGGTCCACTTTTCAACCCCTCCAAAAGGATCGGCTGGGCAGCAAGGTGGCTGATGCCAAAGCTAGAGTACATGGAGCAGCCTGCCCTGCTCCAAGCCTGCATTGCATCCTCCCCTCTTTCTCCTGCTTTATGCTATTTCCTCTTTTTTCCCTCTTTTTCTGAGCTGTGATGGCTCAGCTGTGTGGTGCTGTGATGAGAGCCCAGGGTGCAGCCAGAGGGGTGCAGAGGGAGGAGGTCACCAGCAGTGGGGTGCTATGGGGACAGAGCCCCATGTCCTTCCTCCTCTGTCTCCAGTGTCAGCTGGCCACAGCTCACTGGCTGCTGGCGGGAGCTGTTCCGAGCCTGGATCAATGGGCAAGTGCGGGGGGTTGGGTGACAGCCATGGGAGGCATGTTGGGAGGAGGGCTGCAGGCAGGGAAAAGCAGGTGGGAGTTTTCAGGAGATTCCCCCATCCTCCCCCCCCACTCTGCTGTCCTGTAAGGTTTCAATGATGCAGATGTCTTTCTCATTTCCTTCCCTACGGGGGTTGCAGTCTGACTGGGTCCGGCTACCCAGATGTCGCTTCCTGATTTGAGAAGTGCCAGCATTTTGTGGAGTGGCAAAACTCCAGGATGAAGGCACCTGCAGCCAAAAACTGTGGCCAAGACTGAGCTCAGGATGGCAATTTAAATAGGGGTTTACAGTGGGGATGACACACAAAAGATCATCTTCCTCCTCCGCCAAAAATAATTGCCATTCTTACTCTGTGACAATATTTTTGGTAATTCTTTGTGAAGTGAGGATAATTTTAAAGGTGGTGCTTTAAATGCATCACTACCATTTCTGGATAATTTCAAAACATTTTTAAATGCTGTTTTCCCTAACTAAGAGGTTTGCCTTCTCCATTAGCATCCCCACTGATGTCTGACAGTTTACCATCAGCAAATTTGCAAACGACACCAAGTTGGGGGGGAGTGTCAATCTGCTGGAGGGTAGGAGGGCTCTGCAGAGGGACCTGGACAAGCTGGATAGATGGGCCAAATCCAGCGATACGAGGTTTAACAAGACCAGGCACTGGGTCCTGAACTTTGGTCACAACAACCCCTTGCAGTGCTACAGGTTGGTGACAGAGTGGCTGGACAGCAGCCAGGCAGGAAGGGACCTGGGGTTTCTGATTGACAGCAGGTGGAACAGGAGTCAGTGTGTGCCCAGGTGGCCAAGAAGGCCAGTGGCATCCTAGCCTGTATCAGGAATAGTGTGGCCAGCAGGACCAGGGAAGCGATTCTTTCCCTATATTCAGCACTGGTGAGGCTGCACCCTGTGTGTTGTGTTCAGTTCTGGGCCCCTCAATTCAGGAAGGATGTTGAGATGCTGGAGTGTGTCCAGAGGAGAGCAACAAGGCTGGTGAAGGGTCTAGAATAAAAGTCCTATGAGGAGCAGATGAGGGATCTGGGGGTGTTTAGCCTGGAGAGGAGAAGGCTCAGGGGAGACCTTATCACTCTCTACAACTCCCTGAAAGGAGGCTGTAGCCAGGTGAGGGTCAGGCTGTTCTCCCAGGCAACCAGTGAGAGGACATGAGGACACAGTCTTAAGGTGCACCAGGGAAGGTTTACATTGGATGTGAAGAAGTTCTTCACAGAAAGGGTGATTGGGCGTTGGAATGGGCTGCCCAGGGAGGTGGTGGAGTCACCATCCCTGGAGGTGTTTAAGAAAAGACTGGATGAGGCACTCAGTGCCATGGTCTAGTTGACAAAGTGATGTTAGGTCATAGGTTGGACTCGATGATCTCAAAAGTCTTTTCCAACTGAGTTGATTCCGTGATTCTGTGACAAGGATCTCAACCCTTGCGGAGGCGATCCAATCTCCTTCCCTGGAAAAGAATGGGCACAAGAGGGATGGCTGCAGCTGGGCACTCTTGCTGGCTCCTTGTGGTCACCATTGCCCTCCCTTCAGGGTAGTCCTAGCTTATTTGCAGTGTGAGATGATAAAAGCACTTCCTGCTCCAAATGAGAAGGAGCACCATTTTGACACTGGACAATCCCAGCATGGATGGTCAGAAAGAGCTGTAGCAGTGGATTGGGATGAGGGGGAAGGAGAGACCCATTAAGCCCCTCCCAAGCCCCCTTTAGAACCACAGCCCCAGCCCCTCCCACCTCCTTAACACCCTCCTGACAAATTCCCTTTTGTCTTTTTTCCTGTCTCTCACCACAACTATGAAAATTAAATCTATAAATGCTGTTGGGGTGACACATTTCCCAGTGTATTCCCAGGAGTGGTCTCTCTGGGTTTCTGGTTTGCTACTCAGCTCCTCAATTATTTATGTCTGCAAGGGAACAGGAAAACAAACTCAGCAAAGCAAACTTCATGCCCTGTAGTGACACCGTGAGTTATCAAAAAACATAATAAAAATTCCCCAGTGAGTCATTTAAGATGCATTCAGGCAGCTCCAACCACAGAGACGATAGTCATGACTAACTGCTTACAGCCAGCATTGGCCAGGGAGGGCCAGTGGCAGGACAGAATCTGGATCCCCTCACAGCATTTCCCAACAGGGATGTTTTGGGGGAATCCTACTGGTGGACGGTAAACTCCAAGTGTCCCCATTTACAGTTTAGGGTGGCTGGGGGGTAATTGCAAGCTCCCTGTAAGCCGCATATGTTCTGGGGTGGCAGAATGAGGTGATGCAGGGGATGTGGGGGATGTGGGAAGTTATAGAAACTGTGGTGGGATGCAGGGGATGGAAGAATGCAGGAGTATTTGAGGGATGCAGATGCATGTGGGGGATGTGGAAGGAGATGGGGGATGTGATAGGAGGTGGAGGATGTTGTAGGAGATGGGGGATGCAGAGCACGCAGGGCAATGCAGTAGATGCAGGGATGAAGAAGATAGAGGGGATTGGGAGGATGCAGGGGGTGTAGAGGGATGTCCATCTGCATGAGCACGTTGTGCCAGAGGGCTGCTGAAAGCCCTTTGCAGGGATTTGGAGAGTAGCAGGATATGTGCCAAGCCAGTTCCTCAGGAGTCCTGCCGACCTCTCCCCGGCACTCCCCTGCCCGCCTGAAGCTCTGATGCCAAATGGCCTGGGGAACAGCAGTGAAAGAGCCCCCCTAAACACCACCTCCCCGTGACAGTGAGTGTCCACTGCAGCCAAGCGAGCACCGACCCCACACTCAGGAGAGACCCCCTTGACCTCTCCACCTGCTGCCTCTCACATCACRGCCAGTCCTCTCTGCTCCCTCAGCCGCAGGGACCTGCTGGGGCACGTCCAGTTTTCCTGCTCCTGGCCAGAGAGCGGCAGTGGCAATGTAGGAGATGGTGAAAGGCTGTGCAGGGAGTGTGTACAGCCCAGCAGGGGTGGACTGTGGTAGAGAGAAACCGTGGGGGAACCGCTGGCCTGGGAGGTGTTAAGAGGAGTTTATCTTTAGCTCATCCCTTGCTTTCAGCCCAAGTCCAGAGCCATCTGCAGCTAAAATGCTCATGCCTAAATTGTGACGTACTTTGAACTCAGGTTTATGTGCACTGTCACAGTGGCAGTGTTGAAGCCTGTCTTGCTTCAAGGGATCCTGTGATCCATCTTCCTCTCCCCACTGAGGGCGCTCACAAAGCCCAAGCAACAGGGTGGGTCCATGCAGACCCCTGCTGTGCCTCTCTGCCCGGGAGTCAGCATCCAGCAAATGCTCACTTGGGCAGCACTTAACCCCTCGCTCCGCTGCCCCCGCAGCCGGACACAGCCGACTCGCTGCTCTCCCTGCATGCCGCTGGCACACCGGGCTCTGCTTCAGCTTGAACGCTGGGAAAAGCAAAGGGCATAATTTTAGGAGAAGCGTGTGAAATGTGTTCTGGCAGATCAGCCGAAGAGCTCTCCAGCGCAAGGAAGGCATTAACATTTGCAAAAGGTCCTTGCAACAAAGCAAGAAATTCCCAGCAGGCAAATCCAGATGTGGGGATGTACAAACCCTGGGATGCAGACAGGAATGGGACAGGTCCACTGGTTTGGGAATGGTTCAGGAGTGTCCTGGGAAAGAAATGTTCTTGGGCAGGGGTGTTACACTGCTGAGATGAAATGGTGGAGACAATCAGAGTGGGAGTGACTGTTTGCTCCTGGCTGGGATTGACAGCACACAGAGGTGCAAGGGGATGTATTTATGTTCGGCTGGGACAGGATCTTCCCTAGGTCTGAGCTCCTTTTCTCCATCAGCCCCTCTCCCCCACATGATGGATTTGCAGAGAAAGGAGGGGAAAAAAACCCTGAAGCCTGCAGCCTGTGATTCATCCTTACTATATTTGCACATATTATTAGAAAGATGAAAATATAGCCAGAGCTGGAATTACAGATTTAGTAAGCAGGACTGCCTATTTCAGCATATACTGCTTCTCCCAATGACTCTAACTCTCCAGGAGACCAATTTACACCCTCACTAGCATTAAGGCATTGCCCTACACGGTCTACTTATATATCTGGGTGGATATATTCAGCAAGCAAGTCCTTCAGGGACAGCAATGTTTGGGTTTCTGGTGCTGCCCACTCAGCATGCTGTGCAACTGGCTGATGCCCGTAAACCTCTGCCTCAACATTCAGTCTCCTGCAAACGCTCACCCAGATTTTGGGGATATATCTGTCCATGAAAGCCATAGGCAAGAGACGCTTGCTCGCTGCTTTGCAAGCCTTCTCCTTCACTGACAGGGAGCTTGGGATGAGCGAAGATGAGCTTGCCGGCTCCTTGGTGTAACTCACCCCAAGCCCCCATCGTTTTATGAACAAATTATTAACAAATCCCACAAGTGCCTTCTCTTTGAACCCACAGGTCTCAGTAACCATACCTGGCCCACACCAGCCCTTGTCCTCATGCCTGGCCAGTGGGCTTTGCACTCACTGGCACCTTTGCACCCAGGTAGGGAAAGTGGCTGATGCCTCGCCATGACCCTTCTCTGTGCTACCCCATGTGAGGAGGCTGCTGCCCTCCGTGAGCCTGGGCACAGCACTCTCCTGCACAGGTTCTTCTTCCCCCCGAACTGTTAGATGCAGTGAAGTGGATGGGGTATCTGCTGTAGCCCGCTTGGTTGGTTTAAGACCTTTTGGTTTGCTAAGAATCCAGGTTCATTCAATATTTTTCTGCCAGCAAAAGGTGTATTTCAGGGTTTAATAAAGCAGCAGCTAGCTATGTGACCTGAAGGAGAGCAAATAAAGTACCAGGCACCAGGTGTGATTGCTGGTCTCCAGCATCTTGCTAGCAAAGCAACTATATGCTCAGCCCACTCCAAGTGCAAAAGCTCCCAGGTATGCCAGTGTGGAGGGGCTAGGAAGGCAGCACCGGATCCCTGTCACCAACCCAGAAAATCGTGTGTGTTTTCCCATAAGATGGCAATGCAGTGTCTGGAGCAGCTCAGGCCAGGGAGGTGAGGAGGACTCCAGGATCTGTCCTCTCTGGCTGCAGTGGGACATAACCCCACAGGGATGTGACCCCAACAGGGTGAGCAGTGCAATGACACAGATATTTCGGCAGCAGTGCGGCGACCTGCATGGCTGAGGTTTGCAGGGAAGATTTCCCTGAGTGATGTTTTCCTCCTTTTGCTGGAAGTAAGGGAGAGCCTCTGCTTTTGTTTGTTTCTGKTTTTTTTCTGATTGTTTCAGCCCCAAGGAAGGAAAGGGAGGTTGCAAGGGAGCTGACTCTTGGGATGGTGTGTGACAGGAAGCTCTGAGCAGAGGACACCCCACTGCGGTCGTGTTTGCTGTGAAAGCCACTGGAGACTCCACTTTTGGGATTGCAAAACACTGTGTGACCCCAACCACTCACCAGAGAGGTGATGGCACCCCTATTTCTGTCCCTGGCCTCCTAGTGAACATGTGGGAGGTATTTTTATCCTCCTGCCAGCTCCCTTAGTCACCGGTGCTTGCTTTAAATGGGTCAAGAGGGAATAAAGATGCGGCAGCCCTTGCTCCCTTGCTGTCTGTCTTGGAGCACATTTACTGGCAGCACTGATTCTTCCTCTTCTTGCACTTCATCCTGGCCAAGTGCTATTGGAGACCCAGGAGAGAACTCCCTGGCTCAGGCAGTGTCAGCTGCAATTAACTCTTCATTAAAGCCCGGGAGGGAGGCAGCCCTGTTGCAGGGTTGCTGCATGTCAGGACAACAAGGGCTGTCTCCCGGGACAGTGGGGAGGAAGGTGGCTGCCCTGATGGTGGCAGACTGGGGTGGACAGATGCAGAGGGAAAAGGGGCAGCAGGAAATCTGCATCCATCGCACATGCCCCGGACACATGGATACAGGGTGGCAGGGATAGCTCTGGGGCATTGGGGCAGGTATGGTCCTCTGAGCCATTTTGGGAAGGAGATGAGGTTCACTAAGAGGGTCCGTAAGGTTTGCATCTGCTGCCAGCAAGGTCACGGAGCAGAAGTAATACACTATGACATCATTGGACATCAATGACCCCAAAACCATGGTGATCTGCCCGGATGGTGCCACTCACTGCTGTGACTGCCAGTCCTCAGTGCCTCACACATCTGTGCACTTTGCAATCATGGTGCCAGCACCATGTTTCACAAACTTGCATTTGGTGACCATCCTGGGAGCTGCAGCAAAACTTGAAGGATTTAGAACTGGGGCTCTGCCTGAGCATTCCCCCTGGGTCCAGCCCCACTGCCCTGGTGCAGCGCAGCTGATTCTGCAAACAGTGATCCCTCTTCTAGCAGCAACTCTAGCTGGTCACCAGGCCAGGACATTTTAAAGGGTTTGTTCTTCAAGGGTGACAACAGACCTTTACATCTGTTTGTGCCCCGTGTTTCAAGGGTGAGATTTCCACTGCAGTTGTCTTTGTGGCCAACATCTGGCTTAGAGTGGACAGCGCTCGACTCCAAGGTGACCTCAAGAGATGAGCATGGGATGAGTGCAGCACCCAGGGAGATTTGGGCCTAATGCTTGTGACATCTTATACCCAGAGAGAGAGAAAAACAGCAGGAGACAAGCTGGGTGCAGGGAGAAGGGGGGCAGAAGGGGCAATGGCTGACAGAACCAGGCAGTCGCCTCCATCACATTTAAGGGAGTTCATTTTCCTCCTGTCTCCTCAGATCTGTCCTCCCGCTGTGCTTGCACAGAGCCACGCGGCTTGGCTGCCCTGGGGAAGAGGCGAAGGGAGGGGGACCAGCTCACTGGGAGATGTCCCAGAGAGGAGCCACGGCTCCAAGCACAGTGTGCAGAAGGGAATGCACACCCTGGAGCGAGCCAGATGGAGAATCGGGGGCCGGCAGCCTGCCTGGGACCCCCTCCACATGCAGGGGGAGTGGGATGAGTGCCAGCAGCCCATCTCTCCCACTCCAGTGGGAAAACATCTTTGCTGCAGCAGGAGAGTGCAAAGTCCTTCCAGGACACCAGCAGCTCTCTCAGGGGGCCCTGGCACAGTGTTACCCTCAGGCATCTCAGGTCAGGAGCCAGGCCTGTGGAAAGCCAGAAACTGGCATAAAGAAAGTGAGACTAGAACAACAAGGAGGAAAAAAGTGAAGTTTTGGAACTTTTCTTATTTCATCTTTGGCTCCTGAGCCTCTAGGCTACACTCGTTTCACCTTTTCAAGTCTTTTCTCTGTGAGCAGGATGACTAGAAACCCACATCTTGCAGACGCAGGCAGAATCCCACGGGCACTTGCGTGGGTGGGGAACCTGGCAGGGCTTTTGGACCCCCAGTCCCTTAGATTTCTAAAGCCACAGAGCCTGCCTGGCAGGTCGGGGAGGGGAAAGTGAGAGTGGCATGACAGTGGCATGACAGTGGCATGACAGTGGCAGCGAGGGCAGCATGGCTTGCAGTGGCATTCATCCCCTGAGGTAAAACTGGTGCAACAGGGAAATGTCTCTGGTGATGATGTGGAAGACGGCAGAAGGGCCACTCAGGTGTTGCTAATTTTTAAGACCAAGGTTTTTTTGTCTTTGCAATTTGGTTGCTCAGCAAGGCATGACATTTCCCTGCCGCCACCGTCCCGGCCACCCCTTCTCCCACTGGTTCTGCTGCCTGATGGGGGCCACCACACAACCAGCAAGCTCCTATTCAGGGCTGAAGGACAATCTGGAAATGTGAGCTAAACATCTAAAGGTGAGATCAATACTAAAACATCCCTTGCCCCTCCAAAGAGCCATTTGGTATCTCTGATGCATGTACCACTTTCACACTGCACGATAGTGCAAGTGTCTGTGCTTTTCTTCGTTTCCTGAAGTGCTGGAAATATTTTACCTCGAGCAGCCTTGAGCTGTCAGTCTTCCCCACAAAACAGGGGCTCCAGCCTTCACTCAAGAGGGACAAACTGGGGCAAAAGAGCTCCCACATTTGCAAACCTTTTTCACTCTGCATCCTTTATGCCTCCCAAAATCAGAGGCTCAGGGTCTGGTCTCAGTCTCCTAGATGCCAAGGGAGCAGAAATCAGGAGATACTTCTGGCCGTGCTGTGCTCAGTGACACGTTTGTGTTAACGTGGCATCTCTGGGACAGGCTGGGAGGCAACGTCCTGAGCCAGCTTGGTTTCTGCCCAGGGTGTGATTCCCTCTTCCCATGCCCTAGGCAGGACCCTGGGGAAGGGACCCTTTGGCCAAGCTCTTCTCCTAGCTCCCAGTTTGGCTCATGGCTCCCTTTTCCGGTGGTGCCACGGCCATCTACCCCGTCCCTGCCGGCTGCTCCATCCTTAAAAATGATGGTGGATGGGAGTACTTGACCTAATCCAGACCTGGCCCAAGCCTGCTGGGCCCTCCATGCTGCTGTTGGTAGAGGGGAAACCTACTGCTGGTGGATGCCAAGAGTTTACTTTTCTCCTCATATTTGCAATTACCTCCACTGGTTGTTACAAATATTGGCAAGCTTTAAAAATGAGTAGAACAGCCACATCCCTGCACTTACACCCCTTGCTCCAGCAGCCACAACCCATCTCCAGCCAGGGCAGGGCCATCATCATTCTCTGCCTGCAAAAGGCTGATGGTACATCCTGAAACAGAGCATGAGGGGCAGAAAGCAAAGGATGAGACCAAGGGCAGCACCAGAGGGCAACCGCACATCATGTCCAGGGGCTCTTGTGACAAGATGAATGTCCAGCAGTGGGAGCCCCATTTGGAGGACATCAGGGACATCTGTCTCTGCAACAACTATGAGACTGTGAACTGGTCCTTCAAGAGGAGTGATGAGCGAGGATTTGTACCTGGGAGGCTCGAACACAGCTATCCCCACTCAGTCACATGCCTTCCTTGCCCACAGTATCAGCCAGCTCACAGGAGTTTTCACAGTCCCCTCCACCTGCACACTACTGTTGCACTCAGACAGTTGCAGAAGTGAGAGCAGACCTGTCACATCCCCCACCCTGATCCCACTCTGCTGCTTTTGGCATATTTCTAATGGTGCTTCTCCAGCCTGAGACCTGTCTATAGCCAAATACATCTCACTGTCTGGATTTTCAGGTTTTCTTCTGTTCTGCTTAATTTGATCCTATTCCCCCCATTGTATATTATCCCTCCTACCCTATCCTTTGTGGAGCTGCAGGTAGTTACTGAGCCCCTCAATCAGCCTCGGAACTTTGCAAACCTCACATAGATCTTCAGAAATTATTTGTTGGGAGCCCATAGCTCGCCTTTTTTCCTTCCCCTTCTTTTCCCCAAGATTCGCCACAGATCCTGCTGCGTCCCTGGTCATAAGAGTTTTCAGTCCCTGGTCTCTTGTTCCCCTTGGGTAGGTGGACCCATCAGCTGTCCTTCTGCTAGTCTCAAAGCCATTCACTAATTTGCTTTTCCTGGGTGGAAAACACAGGACTTGTTTCACCTAAAGCCCTGCTGCTGGTGGCATCTGTCCTGTCCTTGGGCTGAGATTTGGGAGGCAGAAGGAAAATGACATATCTGGTAGGAGCACCAAGGTGACTCCCGATTGCTGCAGTGAGGCTGCTGCCAGCGTGGCACAGGGACAGTTCCTGTGTGGGGAAAGTGGCATGCTTGATTTTTAGTCTCCCAAAAGACAGAGGCCTATTGCACAACAAAATATCATCAGGGTAATGGTAGGAGACCTGAAGCAAATCCCTGCCACTAATAGGATTGGGCCGTCTTCAGCAGGTCTCACTCGCAAAGGCGAATCATGCCAAAATGAAGCTGGCTCAAAAGCCCACAGGTTCCCAGGGGGCAAGGCAGCTCTGCTCACAGCCAGTCCTCTGACAGCAAAGCCCTCTCCTTCCTCTGTAATCCAGGGAAAAGAGACATCAAAGGACAAGCACATCCATCCTGGGACCACTCTGGGGAAGCCAAGGGCAAAGAGAGCCTGCAGTTTGCTGCTAGAGAGGGGAACAGGCAGCTTGGCACATAGCAGTACTTGTGGAAGGGCAGCCGGAGGAAAGTGATGGTCCTACAGGCAGCACGCCACTCTATGCAAAGGTGATGCAGGGGGATTGCACATCCACACCTCTGTGTTTTCTTTGCCTTCTTGCTCACCCTTGTTCTCTTCCACTGGAAAAGCAACAGTGATACTCTGGGCCTCCCCTGCCCTTCCCTGGTTTTAATTTAGGACTTTTCCTGCCCCATTCTGCTCACAAGCCTTCCTCGATGTCTGCCTGAAGCTTCTCTTTCTCAGGACACATGCCCGATTATTTTTCACCCCTTAGCACCTCAAGAAAGAGCAGGAGCCCACTGGAATAGGCCCCAGTAGAGCCAGCCTTTTCTGGAAAAGGGTTATCATGAGAGGAGGGGTGTGCTGAGCTCCTCCAAGTCTCTGCTGGAAGAGTCTGTTCCCCAGCACGGGGAAGAGCAGGCAGAGGAGGAGGTGGATGTGCTCCTGCTGCCAATGTTCCACTAGTCATTCTCTGTTTCCATGTTGAAATGTTGTCCTTGTAGAAGAAAAGATTTCATCAACATTTACACCCCGCTACAACCACACGCACAGTTACATCCACCCGGCCCAAACTTGCGCTGCGGTGGGGTCGTGAGCCCCTACATGTCTCCTGGTTCCAGGGGATGAGGAGGGACAGCTGGTTTGCACGGAGGCATCCTGCTCTGCTGGCCATGCCATGCTGCCCTCTGGGCTCCGAGCCGCCCGCAGCACCTGAGTGTACCTGGCAGCCGGCCGGCACCTGTGCCAGAGCCTGTGCTTGGCACGGCCGCCCTTCCCGAGGAGAGGCTCTGCCCGCTGCTGCCGGTCTGACGCCGGGACAGCACGCAGCACGCTGCTCCCGGCCATATGGCCTCCTCCTGCAGACCCTGCCTCAGCTTCGGAACAGGCGCCCTAAATCCCCCCTCCCAACAAACTCCAACAGCTCACTGCCACCACCACCACCTCAGGTCCTCATGCATGGGAGGGGAAGCACCTGGTCACTTTTGCTGCCATGGTCTGGTTTTTATTGCTCCACAGTTGGCTAAAGCAGCTCAGGGCTGGTCCCGCTGCTTCCCATCCTCTCTGCAGCAGAACCCCCTTCACACACAGATGTTTCCCCCAGCCCTGGGGATGCCCTCCATGGGGATGGCTGCTTTCATCCTTTCTCTGTTTGGGTGTGTTTTGCCCTAAATGATTGTGGTTTGAATCAGCACGTTGCGTGAGGGGTGGTCGGGGTGAGAGCAGAGCAGAGGGAGTGGAGAAAGGGAGCGTAGCCAGAGATACCACTAAACTGCTGAGGAAGCTAGGCTGTGCATTGCTGCTTCCAGGTGTTTATATGGCCTTTTAATGCTTGAAAAACCGGTGGAAACTTGCTTTAAACAGGAAAGCAGAGGATATTCGGGCTCCACCCAGGACAGCAGCAGGGACCTGCCGCACAAACCCAGTATAGAAGGAAGGTTTGAGGCTGGGGTGCTCCTGCTCTGACTGCAGGCACCAGTGAGAGGACACTTTTGGGTCCAGCATCCCACTGACTATCCTGAAGCTCAGCTGAGTGTAAAGGAGGCTGCAAAGACCCTGCAGCCATCCCCAACACAATCTCCAGATCACGCCAGCAAAACCCGTGGGCCAGTGAGCTGATGGGTACCAAGTGCCTGCAAAGGGGGAGCACTTACCAGCACTGTCTCTGAGTTTAATCCTAAATGCAAAGTCCATATGCAGCCAGCCTGGGGGTCACAGCTGATGCTCACGGACCTCTGTGCTGTATTTGGGGGCACGGCTGCCCTCTAACAGTGGTAGCTGAGGGAGTTTGGGCTTCCAGCCCAGATCCTGCTTGCCCATACTGCAGCATAAATTAAAAATAAGCCCTTGCTTTGAGCTGATTTTCTCCTGATTCCTCTGGATGTCATTTGGATTCGAATCCAGCCGCCTTTGGGAAACTGGAAGCTTGCAAATCTCAACTTTTGAATGTTTGCAATTATGATGGTAATGGTAAAGCACATATGCTTCCGTGTTCTCTATAAGCCGTTATGAGGCACAGTTGTTCTTTTACAGCCGTTTTACAGCCAGAGCATCAAGCACAGGCAGGAGAATAAAACCCTTGTGCACATTGGGCTGGAAATTGGGTGGATGGTGGCTGCTCTGGGCTCAGCCACCTCATCCCTGTGCCTCTCCCAGTGCATTTAACTTTCCCCTGCTTTAGTTTTCCAACACCAGTAGCCCAAGACCTCCTTTGGTTTCCCTAATCCATTGAGCCCATGATAATGTGAGGAGGGGAGAAGCATCTTATTGCACATTAGCCCAGCACTCGAAGGCAGGAATTCCTTATCCCAGTTCTAGACAATGGGTCTGAGGAAATTCAGAACTTCCCAGCAGGACGCTGATGGCCAAAGAAATTTCCCTCACAGAGAGACACAAGTGCAAGGGGAGACTCTTTCCCGGCTCTAGCCCTGGCTGGAACAGAACCAGCTTCAGTAGCTGAAGTTTTGGAGGGGAGCAGGTTTCTCTGGTGTATCCTGGGGGATGGTGGGAGGTGTGGGGGGATGCCAATGCCCCACGTACCCTCAGGGACGGTGGAAGGAGCTCTGCCTCTCCTCTGCCTCCAGGCAGGGSACAGTGTCGCAGTGCATGCTGAAAGCTTTTCCTGACAGCCTTTCTTCGCCTTCAGCTCTTCCTAGCTGATGATGTCGGGTGTAAGCTGCTGATTTGCAAGCAGCAAAACCCACTCTGGCAGCACTCCTCAGCACACAAGCATGAGGTGCTGGAGCCCTCCTATCACAGCACAACCCTTCAGCATGGGGCATTGCTGTGGGGTCACAGCAATCCTTTCCCCCATTCACCCCTTGGCCCAGAGTCCAGCTCAGTCCTGCATGGTAAAAATCACTTTTTGGGGAAAATGTCTCTGATTCCCCGCGGGGGGCTGCCTGGGTAGCTATGGGGCTCCAAACACCCACTGCTGGTTTTCCTCAGGAGCTGACTGCACCCTAAAGCCTTCCTTATACAGGGAGGCTTCCAGGGCTTTACTTCACATTGGAGATGAGGATGGCTCCCTCCTCCTCGGGCAAGAGCCCGGCAGCTCTGCCAGGCTTGCACCCCCATGATCAGCGGGGATCTGGGTCTGTCGGGCTTTCTGGCTGTGACAGAGAGGATCTTCTCCAGATCACCGTGCCCTGCCAGAAACAATCTGTTTACAGTGTCAGCGCTCGGCGTATCCCTCCGCTCTCGGTGTCGAACCGCCCGTATCCTATTTCTGCAGGCGCAGAGACACCCTTCTGTAGTCCGGGTGGCATTGTCACTACAGGCAATATTTCCGTGACATCCTCCAAGGCTGGTGGTCAAAGCCTAACGGAGCTCTTCTCCCAAATCCTCATCCCTAGAAGTGCCCGCGGACTTTACAAGCACGTCCTCTGCTTTTTCTCCGGAGGTCCCTGCTGACCTGAATTTTCCCGCGGGTCCTGCCGCTGCTTCCCAGGGATGTCAGAGTGTGGGTGCCGGGCTGTAGGATTTCCCTCCCACAGCCCCCTCCCTTTGGGGATGCATCTAGTGGCTGGGTCACTTATTCGACAAAGATGAGCTGACGGCTCAGCAGGGCTGCGGGCTACAGCCCCTGGTGCCAGCACTGCACGGAGCCAGCCCCGGCCGGCCCTGCGCGCCGGGGACGTGCCGGGCGGGTGCTCCTCCGCACCATGCCCTTGGGTTTGGTTTCCTTCTGGGTTGATGCACGCAGCTAACGCCTGCGAGTGGCTCTTCCTCCCTCCTTCTCGCTCCCAGAGACCCTTTAAATCGGCTGCTTCACACTCAGTAAACATCCTCCCCCCCGCCTTAAAACCGTTCCCTGTCTCCCAGGTCATGCCAGGCAACCATTTCCCAGCAAACTCCCGGATTTTGGCCAGTTTTTCGCTCTGCCTGTTAACAGTCTGTTAAACTCTCCGGGCCCCCGGGGCGACTCCGCTCGCACACACGTCGAGAGCAATCACCCGGTGCCTGGGAAACGATTGCTGGCGTTACCTGGGCAGCAGCAAACTTTGCTTACACAGCTTCTCTTAAGGCCGATGCTGCTGTCGGCTATTAGTGGTAACGACCCCCATGTCTGCAACTTCCAGAGGATGGGGCCTTTCATCAGAGAACCCTCCGAGATCAGGGTAAGTGTGGCTGTCAGAGACGAGCAGTTTTCTTCCGCCTCACTAGCTTTCTATCTCTTTCAGGAAGCTCTGGAGGCTACAAGCTACCTTACCTAATGGATCTCTATTAGGTTGAGGCACTGGGGGCCGATCGGACATGTCCCGGGCTCCAGCTGCTCTCCTCATCCATGCTTTCAATGTCTTTGACTTTTGCCAGACTCCAGATGGTAAGCGACCGGGGCCTTGCAGGGCTCAGGCTTGGTGAACGGGGAAAGGATATTTTATACCCTAAATCCATCCCCCAGCAAAATACACCAGTGTCTCACTCTCACTGGGGTGGGAAGCTGTTTGTTCAAAAAAAAAAAAGAAAATCGCATCGCCATGATGCACAGGCAGGATGATGTTGGAGTGTTTCATCCTGTGTGAGACCCTCAGCCACACACAACCTGTGGTGTGGCAGGTAAGGCACGGATCCTGAGGACAGGCTGGTCCATGGGGCTTCAGTGTTGGCCTGAAGGAGGCACCTGTCACAGGGAGCTGAGCCTCTCCGACCTGTTTAATCCCACCTCCACCATTACAATGTCTTTTTGTATCACTGCTTGCCTGGGGGCAGGGATCTCCTATGCCAGCACTCAGCAGCCAAAGGGCAGCCACATCCCCCAGGTTAGAGTACCAACAGGGTAAGGCAGGACGAGGCATTATTCATCTTCTCTCTCACAGAGCATGGAGGGAGTACACGCCCAAGAAGACAGTGGTGATGCCAGATTTCCTGACCTTCCCTGGTGCAGAATTCAGGTCTGTCTGAAGACGATAAGGCTGCAGCCACAGCTCCCATATGTCACTGCCCCTCACCCCAGCCACCCCTGTTACAGGCTGTACAGCATGTTAGTGCTGGGCAAGGGGCCCAATGGCCCCACAGTTTCACCCACCCTGCTCCTACTGCAATGGTCTCAGAGCAGGAAAAGCAAATCCTGCCCTTCTGGGAAGAGGAGCTGGCAGCAAGAATGAATACCACCTTTATGGGTGGTACCAGCCAGAGACCAGAGCAGTGGGTGCACACCAACCAGAAAGTCTGAACTTCGAAGCTGAAACACAGGGCCAGCCAGTGGCTGGCTGAAAATCATTGTGGCTCTGGGGACGATGACTTTCTAGGGGTGCCCCAGTAGCCCCCCCACTTCGCCCATCCTGTAGCCCCCCTGTGCACAGATCCCCTGGTGGGATGCTCTGATGTTCACAAGAGACTCGGGCTGCTGCTCTACGCCCTTCCCTGCATGTCCCTTCGCCGTGGGGCTGCAGGAGGGCACCCCACCACCCCGGGGGCTCTGTCGCCCCAGCACACACCCCTCCTTTACCACTAAGTGCCAGCCTGCGGCTCCTCAGCTCCCGTCCGGACGAGTGGGCGTCCAGCGGCGGGGATCGGTGGTGCTCGGGAGCAGGCGGGCAGTGTGGGACGGGTGCCACGCGAGCCCGGCCGCCCCTGGCGGCTGCCCGACGGGGAGGGCGGGTGTCCTGCCGCCCGGTGGCGGCGGGGAGCCTGGCAGAGGACTCGGTGAAGGACCTTCTCCAGTTTCCTCGGGAGGCTGTCAGGCGGCGGGGGAGCAGAACCCCCGCGCCTCGCTGGCCGCGCCGGCTCCCTCCCTCTCTCCCCCGCACTCCTCCTCCTCCTCCTCCTCCTCCTCCTCCTCCTCCTCCTGCTCCTCCTGCTCCGCCCGCCCTGGTGCGAAGGGCTTTTGCTGCTTTCCTCTTCACTCTCCTCTCTGTCTCCTCGGCGGAGCGCGGTGCCGGGAGGCGCGGGCAGAGGCGCGGGGATGGGGCGGCCGCCGGCGCCCGGCCCGCCCGCCCGCTCCCGCCGCCCGCCGCCGCGTCCCCTCCCCGGCCGGCGGGAGGTGGCGGCTCTCCCACGCCGCCCGCCTCGCCCTCTGCTCTGAATCTCTGCCCGTCGGTCGATCTGGGGAGAAACCGGGAGGCGGTACGTCCCCTCGCACTTTTTCTTTTTTTTCACCCACTTCTTTTTTTCCACCCTTTTTTGCCTTCCCTTCATTAAGCCCCTTTCCTCCCCAGCCCGTTTCTTCTCCATCGGGGCTTTTCGGCGGCCATGCGGCCGGTCCCGGGCGAGCGGCTCTAACTCGCCTCCTCGCCCGGATGGCCCCCCGGAGCCGCGGGCGGATGGAGCCGAGCTACGTCGTGGGTATCTGCTGCCTGGTGCTGCTGGAGCCGGGCCCGGTATGGAGCGGCGAGCCCAGCACTGGGGGGCCCGGGGAGAGCAGGAACAGCAGCCAGGCGCCGCCGCCGGAGACCACGGCCCCCGCGCCCACCGGAGCGGCACCACCGGGGGGGGACCGCTGCCGCGGGTACTACGACGTGATGGGGCAGTGGGACCCGCCGTTCAACTGCAACGCCGGCATCTACCAGTACTGCTGCGGGACCTGCGGGTACCGCTTCTGCTGCCAGTTCAAGCCCGGGCGGCTGGACCAGAGTGGCTGCTCTAACTACGACACCCCCAACTGGGTCAACACGGGCCAGCCGCCTGCCCGGGTGGATGAGACCCCCGAGGACCCCACTCGTGACAAGACCAACATGATCGTCTACATCATCTGCGGTGTGGTGGCCATCATGGTGCTGGTGGGCATCTTCACCAAGCTGGGCCTGGAGAAGGCACAGGGTCCCCAGACAGAGATGACCGTCTCCAGGTAAAGGGGTCCGGTCCCCTCACCTTCCCCGCTCCGTCTCCCCACGGGTGGCAGCCCATGTTCCCAGCCCATTGCGTAGACTGAGCCGTCTCCACCTTGGGACTACCAAGAGGGTGAGGTGATCCCCAGAATCTGTGTCCCAGCATGCTGAGACACCAGGGGGTGGGTTGGTTGCAGCCCTCCAACCTGTCCTGCTGGGGAGGGCTGCCAGCCAGGACAGCCTCCATGAGAAGGGGTGGTTGTACACCCAACTCTTCTCAAAATGACCTGCTCTGTCTCTTGAGGAGGCATGTCCCTGGCTCAGGGGTGCCAACCCACCAGCCAGTGGGGTGGGTGACATGTGAGCTATAGGATGTGGCTTTCCCCCCCCAAACAAATCTGTGGTTCCCAAAGTCAAAGAAAAGTGAGATCGGGTCTGACAATGTGTGGGGTGACTCTGGATTGCGGTCCCCTTGGTGTCAGCCTTGCTGGCAGTGCGGGTGGGAGAGAAGGTGGCAAAGACAGTTCCACCGTGGCTGCTGCACCAACTCGGTGTGCGTGTGTGCACATGTGTGCACACGTGTGTGTGTGTGTGTGTGTGTGTGTGTGTGTGGATGGGTGTGCGCTGGTGTCTGCTCTGTGCCCCAGGGTGGAACATTGCCTTTGCAGGGGGCATCCACACCCTACACCCCCTGGAGCTCACCCTCCAGTGGAAAGTTGGGCAGCCTCTTCCTGGACCCCACACCGTGGCTCCAACCCCTGGCTTTTCAGCCCGCTCCTGGGGCTGAGCACAGGGCTGACAGGGGGAAGGTCAAGGTGGCAGACACACTTTGGCATTGGGGACCCCCTGCATCTCCCCCAGGTCCTGTGCTCCTGCCATGGCTGTCGGTGCATCTTCCCCTCTCCCTCCTGCTGCCAATACATGCTTCTTTCCCTGTTTTGGTGCTCTAGTTTGCATCTTCCCAGGGAGGACAACAAACCTGGAGAGAAACTCATTTTCATGCCATTTTGTTAAGGGATTTTAGCTTTTAAAAAGGAAAGAGCAGGGCTGGTGGAAATTATTTCATTGGGATGATCAGGGAGCTGTCTGGATTGCAACCCCCAGCACCAACACACTCTCTCCTTCCCCTGGGGCACCCTACTTCCACTGCCCATTTGGGACTTGGGCAGCCACTGGGTGCTGCACCCCAAATACAAATCTGCTACACCCCATCTGCAGACCCACCCTACTTCTTACATCCACCCGGGGAAGCAGAGGCTGACGACCCCTGGTTGGAGGAGGGTCATACTGAGGCATGGAAGAGGGTTGCAGGACCCTCCTGAGACATGAGAGCCAGTTTTGGGGGGATCCATGCTGTGCCCCCACCTTGGCAGGGAGCCTGGCTGTGTGCTGCTGCGTGCCCGCACCTCCCCCCACGTTGCCTGAGGAAGTGCTGGCACCTTGACAGGATCAATACGGCCTCGCCAGCCTCCTGACTCCCCTTCCACTCGCTTGCCACCATGTCTTTTTTTGGTTATTCCCCCCCACCTCCTGGGAAGGAGATACTGCGCTTAGGGAGGGGTCAGACCGTGGGACACCCAGACACTCATTCCCTGCCATTGGGTTTTGCCTTCTCCAATCACCAGATGCCGGTGGGACTGCTGCCACTCACCAGGGGCTGTTTTCTGTGGATAGCCTCAATTCTGCGCTGCCAGAGCCATGTGTTTCCCCGTGTCCCCTCCTCCCTCTCGCTCATGCAAGCCTGAATTTTTCTCATGAGTGGGGGGTGATAGGGTTTTCCCTAAAGCTGCAGATCTTTTGGGCACTAGTGTACAGACAAGGAGGAGGTGAGTTTTCCTTGCCCACCTTTGTGGGACAAAATCAGAAGGGCTCCTGCATCACTGCAGAATTCAGGAGAAGTCTTGCCATCTTCCGTGCCCTGTGTCCTTCTGTGTAAGCCATGAGCAGCTCCGGTTCCACAGGGATGGTCACTGGCAAACCCTGGCAGGGCAGGAGTGGTGCATCAGGTGCAGAGCCCCAGGAACCAGGCAAAGCACCAGGCTGACATGACTTCCTGGGTGCTGGGCTGATGGAGACAGTGCCAGAGGCTGGGTACATGGCATGGGCATCCAAGAAGGGACGCTGTCACCTCCATTCCACTGTGTGCCTGGGCAGCTGGGGCAATATGCTTTGTCTTGGTGCCTCTGAGAGAGCAGGGCTATTTCTACCTGCCTTGCCACTGTACCCATGCATGGCCCAAGGCGTGGGCAGTGCCGCCTTGACTCTCTCCCGGCACCTCAGGTAGGAGCTTCTCATTTGCTCCTTGGACACTGCATCATGGCCTTGGGCCAGCTCCCTGTTGCACTGTCGTTTTGGTTTCCACTCCTGTCCCTCCCTCCCGCCGGGGTTTTTCCGCTCCTGGGGAGCACTGCATGCTGCCCTGGACAGCTCCCACCACTGCTGCTAGCAGGTTTCTCACTTGGGGGGTAAGGTCAACCACTTCTGCATCTCCAGATGTTGTTTGTGATCGTTCTGGTCCTGGCCCAAACCCAGGAAGAATGACCAGGTGCAAAAAGTCCATTAGCAAAAAGTCCTGATGGAGACACCTGAGTCCATGTCCAGCTTGTCCTGAGACCGCCACACCTTGACTGCCTCCAACACGTCTTTGTCTCCTCACAGCTTTGGATGCTGGTTCACCTAGGGAAGTGGGTGCTCAAATGACCATGGCTACCTGGTTTGTCCTCCRCTCCTCATCCGCTTTCCTCCTGCAGGGCCTTATGGCAGCTCCCGCAATCCCCTCTCCTTCCTGCTCGGCTCATGCTTGGCATCTGTCCCCGGCACTTGCTTAGCCTGGCCAAACCCCGCGTTGAGTCAGGAACACCTGCCTGTGTTTTTCTTCAGTCCCCGGATCTCCGGGGACGTTGGGTCCTTGGGGACCTACAAGAACTGTCTGTGCCCATTGCTTGAGAGCAAGCACATGCCCCGGACCTCCCCAAAAAGCCTCCTGGGTGGGAATTGCAAAGTTATAGCTGGTGTGAACAACCCTATGGGAAGAATTGGGCAAGGAGCAGCCTCCTAGGGAATAGTGGGGATTCTGGAGAGGAGCAAAACAGCCATCAGGAGCAGCTGCCCTGGCAGCTGCAGTAGGTGAGTGCGCAATGCTGGCTTTTCACTCCCTGGATCTCCCCATGCTATCTGGGGTCCGTGAATTTGGCCCCATCGTGCATCCACTGTGCTGGGTGTTTCTTCGGCAATGCTCAAGTCCGTGGCCATGCCTGCAGTTGATGTCCATGGTAGCAGGTAGTGGTGAAGACCTAGAAGAAGTGTTTGCAGGCAGCGTGGTGTGCTGTCCTGTGCTGCCCTGGCTCTCATTGCTCCCCCTCTCTCTCTGGGGGATGAAAGGGGATCCAGCTCCAGCAGGGAAGGAGACCTGGAGGTCTGTCCCTAGACTGAATGTAATGTTTGGGGAGGCTCACTTCCACTTTGCCTGAGCTCCATTACCCGCTGCTGCAACTCCAGTTTTGCAAAGACACCTTGCTAGCCCCATGCTTTCCTGAGCACCCCTGAGTGTTCCAGCCCCACCGGGCAGATGTCCCACGGTGCCCATGCCGCTCAGTTGCATGGAGGGGCATCGCCGGCCCCGGGCAGACACACTGCAAGCCGTGGGAAATGTCTCCCTCGGGAGGTGAAGATGAGGCTCTCACTGGGCATGGAAGTGGTGTGATCAGCTGGGATGCCAGCCCACCCGCAGCTGCAGTGTGATCTGTGCCTCCTGCAACGCTGTGCCTCTGCTCCAAACCTCATTGCCCCGCTCATCCAGTGGCTGCCACCTTCTGTGTCCCCTCCAAGGTTTCACTCCAGCTCAGGGCAATATCACTTCACCCATCACTCTATCATCTCTACTTTCTTCTGGAGGCTGTGCTCCTGTCTCCTCCCATTGTTCCCTGCCCCCTTGCCCAGGACTTGCAGCCTCTCTCCTGTTAGGCTTGCCAGGTATGAGGCCAAAAGTGCATCAGCCCCCAGCCTGGGCTGCTCTGCTGGGTTGGCGTCCTGCTCCCACACGTGCATCTCCCTTGGGGATGGCTCAGGAGCACTAAGTGCTACATGCATGGCTCCTGCCGTGAAGCTCTCTTGGCCATCATTATTGCTCCTGTATCTGCCTCTGTGCTTGATCTCAGCGCTCACACCAGGCTGGTTTGGGGCATCTTGGTTGTACCCTTTAGCAGAACTAGGCTTGCCACGGTGGTGGCCGCATGCCCACCCAGTTGATGCTGTGCTCAGGCAAGCTGAGTGGAAAGCTACCCTCACACATGGCCTCATGTGCTCTGCATCCATAGCCACAGTGTGGATGGAGGCCTCAATGGTGCCGTTCATTAGGGCTTTTTGCAGATGAGCAGTGCAGGTCTAAAGCCACATCTGCTCTCTGTTCCCCTCCTCCATCCGCACTCCAGATCCACCTTGGTGCCACAGACCACCAGCTGACCTAGGGAAATGTGGCCTGACCTTCCTCAAGCCCCCCAGCCACAGGACCAGACTAGGGCTCATAAAACCCCCAAGATGTCCACTGAGACAACAGCTCCTCAGTAGTGTCACCCTCTATGTCCACCTTCCGTGCACTGCACCACCTGAGAATGAGCCAGGGAAGGGGTGCAGCCCCTGAGAGCCCTACTGGCAGCCCTGGCCAGTGGCACCACTTGTGGTGCAAGGGCAGGGTGAATTGGGTGTTGCTGGTGCTGAGGACTCACGTATGCTTCTCACCTTAACAAAATAGCTCATTAATTGCTGCTTGAGCTGTTGTTGTTAATTGTTATCGTCCACATGCCCTGGGCAGCCAGCACGGAGGGCACGTTTATGAGAAAGAGCACTGATGGATTTATGTGGAGAGAAGTCACAGATAAAGGATTGCTCAAGCTTCATAAACAGACCCGAGGAAAAGAAAAAATAATTTAAAAAATAGGTCAAATCGCATTGAACTTCCTGTTGAAACAAGCCTGTTTGAGCACTGGCCCCGGGGACAGGCAAGAGCAGGCAGCGTCCAGTGGGGAGGGGGCTGGTGAGCAGTGCACCCCAGGGAAGGTGGGAGCTGACAAGGCAGCAGCTCCCCGGGTTGACAGCCCACACCCATGGCCTCAGGGGACCTACCTCCCCCTGCCCTGCCTGGCCACAGCCCCCTGCCCACTCAGGCTTGTGCTCGGAGTTTCTCTGAGTGCAGCATCCATGGCCGGAACCCTGATAGGGTCAGTCTACTGCAGGAGCGTTCCTGGGGAGGTGCAGGGTTTGAATAGCTGCAGGATGGAGATGCCACAGCCTCCCCAGGCAGCCTGGTCAAGCGTTTAACCACTCCTGCAGGAAAAAAATGTTGGTTTTTTTCTGTTTAAACAGTATTTCCTGTGTTTCTGTTTGCACCTGTCACCTCTTGTCAGCTTGGCGCTGTCCTTGTTGCAGCCTCCCTTCAGATACTCATATATATTGATAAGATACCCCAGAGCCTTCTCTGCTCCAGGATGAACAGTCCCAGCTCTCTCAGCCTCTCCTCATATAAAAGATGCTCCAGTCCCATCTTTGTGTCCCTTTCCTGGACTCTCTCCCATACATCCATGCCTCTCCTGTGCTGAGCTGGAGCCAGCACTCCAGGTGTGGCCTCACCAGTGCCGAGCAGAGATGAAGGATCACCTTCCTCAGACCTGCTGGCAACACTTTGCCTAATGCAGACCAGGAGACCAATCAGTGCCTTTGTCCCAAGGGCACACTGCTGGCTCATGGTCAACTTGGTGTCCACCAGGATCCCCAGGCCCTTTTCCGTCAAGCTGCCTTCCAGCTGGTCAGCTGCCAGGGTTTGTTCCTCCCTCATTTCAGTTTCTTCGGCTCAATCAGGGTTCTCTTGGCCCATCTGGAGATTAAGTGATCCCAGTGGAATTGCTACCCAAAGCTTCCCAAGAATGGTGCAAAATTAACGTAAAGGGCAAGTGACCCTTCCTTATAGCTTTGCTTTTGCCCCTGCCCTGTGATGTTGACTGGACCCAAACTGGGAGGGAGAATGCTCCCTCAGGGCCCCACAAGCATATGCACCCCCCAGGCACAATACATTGCTTTCCTTCTTGGTCTCACTGCTTTTCCTGGCAATTCCCCACACCCGCACCACATTTGCTAGGTTTTTGAGCACACATCTACCATGTGTGCTGACACATCTACCAAGTCAGGATTATTCCCCCCTTCCTTTCCAATTTGCATTTATACATGTTGAGTTTAATCTGCTGTTTTATCGTCCAACCACTCGCTAACCATCAGCTCCTGCCACAGCTCACGGTGTGTGTCTGTGAGCCAGCCCGAGCCTTCGAGGCGCGAGGCATGCTGACAGTGAGCTGGGGATTAGCGAGCCAAAAAAAGCCCCAAGCGGACACCCCTGCACTCTTGCAGTCATGCAGGGATGGTCTCTGCAGGGGGAATGGTGTGTCTTCTCATCACAAAGCCCTGCGCCAGCAGGCGCATCCTATCCTGTCCTGGGACTTGCTGCCGAAGGCTGCACTGGCCTGTGGGTATGTCCTGCTCCAGCACTGCTAATGTGCTCCTTCTGTCACTGCTGGTGTATCCTGCTCTGGCACCACCAGCATTGGTGTACCTTGCTCCGGCATCTCTGGTGTGCCCCGCTCTGGCACTGCCAGTGTGCCCTGCCCCAGCACCGCTGCTGTGCTCCACTCTGGCATGTCCAGCATGCCCCGCTCTGGCACCGCTGCCATGACCCACTCTGGCCTGGTCAGTGTGCCCTGCTCTGGCACCACCAGCATGTCTTGCTCTGGCATTGCCAGTGAGCTGTGGTGGGACTGCAGCGTCTCTGTCCATGAATGTTAAACGAAATAGGGCTCTATCTTACGTAATGGTGTTTAATGTTTAATGCTGCTGCTTACAAGGAGGGCGTTATGCATGGACAGCGCCTGCGCCGGAGGCTGCCACTAGTTTATTTCTTTCCCCGAAGGGGCGCAAGTGGCCTCTCTAATCCCTTCCTTGGGGTCTGCTCTGTTTCAAAGGGACTGGATTGGAGGTGCTGCGTTCTCTCCCCTGTTCCACCAGGCTCTCGCTCCACCTCCCAGAGGTGTTGCTCCAGCTTCCATCAGATCAGTTTCCTCTGTGTCAGTTCATCGTACCCTTGCAGCCTGCTCCAAGCAAGGCATCTCACTCTCTACCCTTACCCATTGCCACCCCTGGCTCTGGGAGGGCTCAGCCCTAACCAGATCCCAAGTAACTGTTAGGGGGACTCACTAGCCCCCCTGTAAAAGCTGGATTAGGAGCCTGAGTGCACTCCTCACTCCCAACAGCTCTTCCTAGCCCCAGGCTGCCTGGCTCTGCCTTCAAAGAGTGGAGTTCAGGGCTGGGATGTATTATGGGTCCCAGGGAAGCAGGATATTGTTCTAACAGCCCTTCGCCCCCTCTCCAGGACACTGACAGATCTGCTGAAGCAGCCAGGCCACAGCCCCTCTGAGAACATGGACAGCCTCATAGGGGGTGTGCAGGTCCCGCTGGGTGAGGGGCTGGCCCGGGGGCCCCCCAGAAACAGCACAGGTAAGGCACTGGTGTGGTGGGGAAAAATAAGTTCCCTTGAGTGAATAAAGACAGTAGGACAGCGCAGCCTGCAGGTGAGCTCCCACCTGTCTCTGCCCCTCCAGACAAGCCACCCTTGAACAACGCGGTGTCCATTGCCCCCTCACTGGGGCGGCCCCACAGCCACGGCAAGCGCCTGCCGCTGGCCAGCAGCCTGGCCCTGTCAGCCCCGGACTACGCTTCCTACACCACCCTCAAGGCTGGAGGTGAGTGCCGCTGCCGTGTGGGGTGGGACGGTGGCCGGGGGAACGCACCCTGTTGACTCCAAAAGGCAAGTGGGGAGGGGCACGGGGATCACAGAGCGGCACGGGCAGGACAAGCATCCCAGTTTCCCAGTGCTCCCGGGGTGGCTGCTCACAGGGGAAACTGCAGCTCCTCCACCGCTCCAGCAGCCTGATGTGCTGCCCAGCCAGTCAGTGCCCTGAGTCCCCCATGGACCCACTACACTTCCCAGGCAACCACCACCCAGGATCCCACACTGCCACCCCATCACAGTTCAGGATCCACATTGCACTGCCCAGCAATCGCTGCCCGGAATCTCCCAAAAGCAGTACCCAGCCAATTCATTGCCAATATTTCCCCCCTCCCCCCAAACAATCAGCACCCAGGATCCCTCCCACAGCCCCATCCCAACCTTCTCCACCACTGCACCCTCCCTGGTCCCCCCGTGCCAGCAGAAGGGGGTGTCCCTGGAGGGTTGACGCTGCACCCCTGTCCCCACAGAGAGCGCCACCGAGGACTTCTACAGGCGGTTCGGGGGGCTGGAGCCACCCCTTGCCAGCACACTGCCCTTCCCATCCGAGACCCCGGTGCTGGCCGAGGGCTGCCCCCTGCCCAAGGCCAAGGGCCCCAAGCTGCCAGGGGGTCTGGCCTTCCCGGGGGGCTGGGAGGGGGGCCCCCATCGCGGTCCCCGCCGGCCGGGCCTGGCCACCCTGCGCCCTGAGGGGGCACCCGAGGCCTTCGGCCCCTCCACGCCGCTGTACGGGCAGCACCCCCGGCACCTCGCCACCAATAGCAAGACCGAGGTCACCGTCTGACGGCCAGTGCCATCGGGGGCCGGGGCTGCCCCCTCACCTGGGAGTTGCTGCCATGGGAGGCACCACCGGAGGAAAGCATCACAGGACCTACAGAGACTGCAAAGCTGGCCAGAGGGGGAGACGCGTCCTCGTTCCTGCCCCCAGGGATGGGGACTGCCAGCTGCACTTCACCATCGAGGAGGCATTGGGGACTCATCCGGGCAACAACTTTCAGGCGTTCTCAGCCCACCCCTGGAAGAGGCTGAGCTGAGGGCACACTGGCAGAGCAGTACCCTGCTCAGGGGATGGCGGCCAATGCTGGACAGACTGAGAACAGCTCCTGCTGGGGCCAGGCACCCCCACTTCGCTCCTCTGACTAGATGTGGGGCAGAGCAATGGACTCAAAGCACCATCCCCATGCTGCCAGCAAAGCCCAAGTAGCCCCTTTCCCTCCCAGCCTCCTCCCTTCCCCACTGCCCCAGCCTCCACCTTGTCAATAAATAACACATTAAACTGTATGGCCTTGGTATGGATTGGCTGGGGAACTTCACATTGCTCACAAAACCCCAGCACCTTCCCCAGGGGCAGCAGGGTGCAGAGCCCACTCCCCCCAGAGGGCCTAGGGAACCCCCCCCAATGGGGGACATGGTGGGAACACAGCTTCCAGGGCCAACTGCAAAACCCTTCAAGCAGCTACACAAAAAGCAGATCTCCTCTGTCTGAAGTTTAATGGTTCTGACAGAGTTTTACCAGGGGGAGTAGAGAAACAAAGAGACGGAGCGAAAGGACATTGTTCTAAAGCAAGGTCAGGTAACAGCCTTCCTCCCATAGAGAAGCTCCTAAAATTGCAGGGTTCTGGCTCAGCTCCACCTTGCTTGGCTCTGCTCAATCCATCATCCTCTTGAGTTGCTTCCAAAGGAGCATGGAGACACCGCACTTGCCCCACCAAGGGACTGTCTTTCATTGCAAGCCGTACAGTTCTGTTCTCCAGGTTATCCAGACAAAGGACTAACAGCTGCTCCAAGTGCCTGTGAGGTTTTCTGTCTTTAAAGGACTTTTCAAGCTCACCTCTGCTTAAGAGCAGCTGCTGGGTGGAACGAATAGGCCTAAGAGAAAGAGGGCAGGTGGGAGGTGGTGGTAACATTCACTTTTATTAGGTAACAGATACTCAGGAGCCCCTGGAACAGGGTTTTCAGACAGCAGATATGTTCCCTGGGGAACCTCCCCCACCACCAGTTGCATCTTGTATCACAAAGCATCCCTGCTCTGAGCTCCATGTGGATAAATAGACTTTCTTCACATAATCCATAAAACAACTTCCTCCCACCCACAAACAAAAAAGTTACAGTATATACACAAACATATAAAAAAAGTTGTAGGGACAGATAGACAGCAAATTGTTGAACAGTGTAGAAAAAACAGGGCAAAGATTCCTCACCCTGGAGGGGGCAGAGACATACCAGCCATGCTAGGATCCTTTCTGGATCATCCTATTCACTACTTGGGTTTCAGCCCAACAGCCTCTCCAGATCCTGGCCCAGCCAGTACTCCCTGCAGCCCAGCCCCCAGGGTTCAGACTACCATTAGTGACAAAGTGAAACCTCAGCATCACTGCTTACCCAAAGCCTTACTTCCCATTTTACTAAAGCACAAAACTTCCCATGTGTTGCACRCACACCTGGAGAAATGCAAAATAACTCAGAGGTCAGCACAGGCAAGGAGTTTCTGTATTTTAGGAAAAAAACCCACGACCAGGAAGACAGCATGAGAGCCACTGAAGAGGACAAAAATCAGGAGGCAATCCACTCCCCAAAATAGGATCACTGATCATCTAGGAAACTTGGGAATGGGCAATCAAAATGCATACAAACCCAAGAGCCATTCTGCACAATTAGGATACCTGCTCAAAGTCGAAGTTGCTGCCACCAGAGCATCCCCTACACTGATCAGACACTCTTGAGAGCAACCTCTTCCCCTCAAACAATGAGCTCCCCCTCTGACCACTGACTCTGGGAAGCAAGGGACACCCCCGCCAGTAGGACAAGCAGCTCAGGCTGCCAGCCGCTGCAGCTGGGTGTCCACCAGCTATTCCCCAAATAAAGAGGGGGAAGGAAGTAAACACCCTTCTGGTCCCCACACTTTTATCCACAGCTACAGACCACAATCACTGGGAACAGGCTTTGCTGGGACAGGTTTCTCCTGGCCTCGGTTTCCATCGTCTTGAAGCTGGGCAACTCCAGGACTAGCATAACCTGTGCTCAATTACTGTAGCAGACAAAATGCCCCTCCCAGACGCCAAAAGACCCTGTGCAAAGGGAGGCCACAAGCCCCTATCTTTCTCCTCTCATTTTGAAGGAGCTCATGCCTCTCTGCAAGAGCTGGATACACGTAAAAGCTTCTTGCAAAACAGTCCGAGTTCTGCATTTGTAGGAGTTGGGCAATACAGGCTTGATTGGGACAGGACGGGTTTGGACTGCTGCCTGTATCTAAATGCTTCGAGCTGCCAACATGGAGAACATGCCGGTTATACACAGGGAGAAACAGTGATGCCCGCTTGCCAAAGGCTGGTTTCCACATTTGCACATGTGACAGGGCAACCACTTTGCACTTCTTTGGAGAGATGCAACAGGAAAGGCAGAGAGAAAGAGGGCAAACCGTTCCTTCCCTGTCCCAAATTCACCTCCCCCTCTTGGAAAGTCCCAGGCAATTCAACACCTGCAAGTCAAACTGCTCAGAATAGCAATGTATCAAAGCTGGGAGACTTGCACCCTGAACCAGTACCTTCCAAATCCTGCAGGAGCTGTGGAGCAGTTAGAGAAGGTAAGGAGAAACACCTGAAGACAAATTTTGGGACTGGGAGTTGAGTAAAATTAAAAAAATGTTTCTAAAAATTGTTTCTGCATCAACGAAAAGGCACCAGAGAAGCATTCACCCTTCACGCCAAGTGCAGGGCACAGCATGTCCACCTCTGCTGCCACCCAGCACCAGATGACCAGGGATGCCAAGGTCTTCTATCAAGCTCTGCTTGTTGCAGATTGCTACAAACCCACCCCCTGATGAAAACCAGAGGCAGCTATCACAGAAGATGCATGAAGCAGAGAGGAAGGGAAATCTGCTGCATTGTTCCCCATGTTTTTGTAAAGCCACAAACACTCCTATAAAAAAACCTGTATAAAAACTGTAGAGAAATCTTCCGGGCAGTACTGGCCCCAAGCGATACTCCCAGAGCACCTAGGTAAGTTGGGTCTAGGGGGCTTCGGTTTCCTGACACACAACTCAAGAAAAGCTGGTGCCTTCCCCTCTCTTTTGGGAACAGCCTCAGGCACCAGCAGCCCCACGGGACAAGGCTTGAGCAGATCCTCTGCCCTCCCCAAAGATTTCTTTCTGAAGAGGTGTTTGGAAAAGGAACAAAATACCCCTGAGGACAGACATGGGATGTGCCACTTCTCTATGCCATGGGCTTGTGGGCTTCTCTCCCAAGCAGGGACGGGTGATTTGTGTCAGGGCAGTGCTTCCCAACAGCCCCAGGCATAGTGACAAAAACCACAACTAGACAGATTCCTGCTGCAGCGCCTGAGAACAAGCGAGGCTAATAAAGCTAAACCTGGGGCAAGTTTAGGAAAAAAAAAAATCAAACCCAAAACCCTCCCTCTCCCACCCATCATGATCCCACCAGCACAGCCCTAACCTAGCACTTTTTCTAAGCTCCAGAAGGGAAGCACAGGCTGATGGTCAACCAGGCTGTCTTTGCACAAAGTGGCTCCATGCCGGCTTTAGGAGGCAGCGATGGCCGTGCCCCCACTCAGCTTGACGATCATTTGCTGGCAGTCATTGCAGGAGCGCTTGTCCCCCACTTTCTCCAGGGTGCGGGCAGCCTCAGCCAGCAGTACCGCTCGCTGGCCCGGGGAGGACAGGAAGGAGAGGGGGAGATGGCGGCAGGCCAACAGGATGGCCGTGGCTCGCTCCCTTTGACCTGGCAATGTGTCCAGTTCACCTATGTGCAAACAGGAAAGAGAAAGCTCTCAACAGAGCTACCACCTGCATGAGAAAACCCCACCACGCAAGCCCTCAACTGGCACCACAGAGCACAGGCACCTCTGGCTGGCATCCCCTGGCTGAGCCAAGAACAGGGGACACCCTGAGGGCCTTTAGCTAGCAGAGGAGAACACTCTGAGCTAGAGGCAGGTAGCAACTGTCAGTTCTGTCTTCTACAGAGACAGTTCCTTTCAGTTCACTTCCTAGGGCTCATCCCAGCACTGGCACGAATATTTGCCCATTCCCTTACATCCTCCATCTTTTGGCTCTTTGCTTTAGAATTCCCAGCTTCTGCCTTCGCACTGCCCGCCCCAAACCCCAGACTGCCAATTTTTGTGCACGTGGTAGCTTCATGAACGCTAATGTTTTCCAGCCTGTTTGTTGACACCTCCAGCCCAAGGCTGGCAGCTCATGTTAGCTGGCTTGTAGAGAGCATGGCAGAAGCACTGCCTTGAGCCACAAGCTGATGGGAGCTCATTATCCTGCCACAGGAGAAGACACTGCTGGCTGTATCCATGCCCCCACACCTTGCTCAAGCGCTGCCCCCTCCCAGTCAAGGGCACTGCCCAGGCCCCAGGGCTGACCTTGTTTGCTGCTCTGGGGCGTGCGCCGCCTCAGGCTGTGCTCCAGCAGCTGGTGGGTGCGGGTAGGGCTGGCACCCGCCATCAGGCGCACAGTGGCCTCGTGGAGGAAGACCTGGAAGGGAAAGCAGGATGGAAGATGAGAGGTGGGCTGGCACAGGTGCGATGCTGTGGCTGAGCTTCTGTCATCCCTCAGCCAACCGCATTTCAAGAGCAGAGCACTGACATCTTGACAACAACAGAGACCCATTTCCACGCTTCTCTCTCATCTTTCCACCTGTCTCTGGGGAATTTGCAGGTCAGAACAACCATGAGGAGGGGAGGGGAAAAAAAAAAAAGATTTGACACCTAACTATGAGTGGCCTGAAAAGGCAGAGGATTGAGAGCAGGAGGGAACAGGATAGAAAAACTGGAAAGCAAACCTTGGCACTGTGGTCCAGGCAGGGTTCTCAACCCAGGCTGCAACCCAGGCTGCTAGTGAAGTGCTTTGATAACAGCATCAAACTTTGAAATCCAGAGTTTGGAYAATACCAGAACAACTCTCTTGTCCAAATATTAGACTATACTTCCTCTACAGAGGCTTAAAACTAGATAAACTGAATAGAACAGAATGGGGAAAATGCCCAGAAAAGCACCTGGGGCTCTACAGATGCAGAAGGCATCTGACTTTCCAGCTACTCAGCAGAACCAACATGGTTCCTTCGACACTCCCCAGAGCGACAGACCTGATCTGAAGCCACCTTAAGGGACAGGATGCCGTGGTACTTGACAATACACACGTGCCAATAGTTTTCTATGCAGAAACTAAAGTGGACGCTTCCCCACATGCACTGAACTCCTACGGGAGCCTCCCTCATCACCCACCCACAGAAAGTACGGAGGCTGCTGGTGGCCCAGCATCCCACTCCAAGTGTCCAAACCACTCAAGCCCGCATATACCCTATGTTTCCGTGGGCAGCAGCTTCCCATCAGCCCTGGAAAGAGCTATAGCTAAGYTGGAGGTGGAGCAGGCAAGAGGCGAGGCATCACCTTGCGGTAGGCGGGTCTGAAGCTGTGGGCCAGCTTGCGCAGGCTGCCGAGGTCGCGCTGGAAGCCCGTCAGCTCAGGGGCCGAGGCGTGGTAGGTCTCACCCAGCACCTGACTGGCGTTYGCCTGCTTCTGCCACAGGCTGGTGCGGAGAGAGAGCAGCAAGTCACAGGCCAGCAGCTGGATCATCTGCAAGAGCCGGGGTGCCCGGGCACACACACTTAGTAACACGTACCATTGGGTGAGGAACAAGCTACACAGCTGCTGACACGGCCCATGGGAAGGCAGCCACAGCACCACCTGACCAGCTGGGGGACTCCCCTGCCCTCCCTGCCTCATCACCCCACCACAATGCACCGCAGGGAGCAGGGCTTTGCCTTTTGCAAAAGTGGCTTCTCTCGACCAAGAGGTCAAGACAACATATGCCAAGGGGACATCGCACCAATGTTACGTGCCCTTGCCAGCACCTTCCGCTGGGATCAATGCTAACAAGTACAAACTGATCCCACGGAAATGCTGCCTTCTGCAAAGGCTTTCCTGCCCAAATGGTGATGCTAACTCGTGGGAAACAGCAAAGACAGCCTTGTTATCTACAGAGAAAAAAGAGGCAGTCTTGGCACAACCGACAGCGGCTGCCAAACCCCTTTTCTCCATCTGCTGCTGCCCCCTAGCACCACTCCCGGCTCTGGGAGGGCTCTGCCTGTGCTGCCGAACGGAGAGTGCCTCTGTACTGCACTGCAGAAACATTGCACAGTCACTGCCACAACATGCAATGCAACTACAATGCACTACAGCTGCCACCCAGCAACGATGAAAGGGACCAGAACCACGTCCCATATGCCATGGAGGGAAGCTCCATCTTTACGTAATCCTGAAAAGAAGAGAAACAAGCCCCACACAAACTCAGGAGTAGCACAGCAGAGTCACACTTTTGTATCAGAGGATTCAAACACTCATGAGTGTGGTCTGAAACAGAGCAGACTTGGCTTAGTGATGTCCTGTTTTACAGGTATCACCAACTTGACCTGGAGGACAGAGATGGATATTTTCCATCTATGCAGGGCCAAATTCAAACTGGTCAAAGCACCAGGAAGAGGTGACAGCTACTAGCATGAGGAGTGAGAGCTGAGACCATGCCCAAGGAGACAACACTGTACTTGCAGCTCTGCTCCCCCATGCAGCAGAAGAACAATGTCAATACCCTTTACAAGGACAGGGAAGAAGCTTCCCCTCTACTCCCATGATACACAGAGTGAATGGAGAACATAGCTACAACAGGGAAGTGACACACCTGCAGCAAGACCAGCCTTACAACCAAGACAGACCATGTGTTATCCTGGGGCTTGTAACTCTTACATTGTTGAGGACAGTGCTGGACATGCCACTGCTCATGTTGAGGCTGTTCCATAAGTGACTGCTGGCCCTCTCACAGTGACCCAGGGAGCTCTGCTGTCCATCTGCCTTCCCAGACAGGGAGGCCTGCATGGCTTTACACATGTAGAAGGTGGCTTTCACCAGAGCATTCCTGAAAGAGAAAGCACGCTGCTTTCAAGCAATACCATGTCATGCTGCCGCAGCATCAGCTTTCATTCTCCCACC
Organism: Amblyornis subalaris; assembly: GCA_018881555.1. NCBI lineage: Eukaryota > Metazoa > Chordata > Aves > Passeriformes > Ptilonorhynchidae > Amblyornis > Amblyornis subalaris. The sequence goes on along the minus strand of JACAXG010000009.1, from coordinate 8,961,172 downwards.
TTCAAGAGATATCATCATTCCTCAGATAGAAAAAAGATGGCAATTGTTCCTCACCTACACAGACTGCACAGAGAAATGAGAGGAAGCTGGCGAAGATTCTTTAGTGCAAAATAACAGAGATGGTGACACCATCCTTTCCATCAGCATGTGAGTTTTGTTTGATTTTGGAAGGTGGGAGACCGTGCAATTAGAACAAAGCCAGAAGACACCCCTAAACGAGCAACTATGACACTTCCAGTCCACAGCTCTACTATCAGTCTGCAAGCCTTGGACTACACATGAACTGCTGAGCACATTGGCACTTGCAGAGCACAAGAGACATGCAGCTCCAGAGCACAGGTAGGTGTGACCCTACAGGACAGCATTAGGAGAAGGAGTCACTCCTGTTTAGAAAGAGCAGGGGTTTGAAAAGTTTATGAGGGCTACACACTCTGACATCTCCAGGGATTTTGGCATGCGCTCCACTTCTGCAAAATGTGACCTCACAGCTGCATCATCCCCTCTGAGCCAACCAATTGCCATGGCCACGGCTGCTGACCACCACCGGCACACCACATCAGGACCTGCAAAACAGAACCGTCAGCTGCAGCCCAGGAGAGCAGACCTGGCTCCCTCCCGCTCGGAGAAGCAGACASGTATCATGTGCCCTTGCCAGTGCCTTCTGCTGGGATTGATGCTAACGAGCCCAAACCGATCCCACGGGAACTCAGCCATCCATGTGAATGCTGAAATGTGCTGCAGGAATACAAAGGAACTTGGCAGCATGCAAACACCCTACATCTGACTGCAAGCAGAATTTTGGATGGCATGTTTGTATCTTGTCAATATGAATTTACCCCATCAATTTGTCTAGAAATCTGTTCACTTCTTTCCTGACAATGATCTCCACTCACCACCCCAAAATAACAACTCCACTCGTACATACCATGTCTTGGCACTAATCAGCATCAAGACAGTAAATCAGGTTCCCCTATATAATTTCCTTCATCAGTTAACATCCCCTCAAAAACTTCCCAAAGCCTACCTAGGGCCAAAAAACACATGCCACTCTGACCCACTTTTCAATTCCATGACAATATTGACCCAAATATAGACCTCCCTTTACACAAAAAACCAACCCCTAAAAAAAAAATTATCTAGTTTTCCTTCTATGTTTGCGTTACACTTTTTAGGTATAGCACAGTTAGTCTGTGTCGAAAGCTGCACCAGCACCCTGGTTAGCTGCCAGGTGCTGCCTGTACCAACACCAAGCAAGACAAATACTCCAGCAGGCTGCTACCAACCCAGCCCAGATGAGTGCATGGCTCACAGAGATTCTATAGCCCTTGTTGTCCCACTAAATATACGCCGAGGGACCAAAACAAGCACCTCCCAATGTATGCCCAGAGCTTGCCTACAGCAGAGGCTGCAGGTCTCTAGAGACTGAGGAATATATCTGACAGCTACTGTGAAAGCGAAGGCAACCGGGTTCAATAGGTAATTAAGTGGAAAAAACCCCTTCCTGTACTTCAACTGCAGTGCTGCTATGTTTGTTTATATGCTCCACCCTTCCTCTCACTCTGCATTGCCAGGAGCAAGCTCTCAGGTGAGGGCACAGGGCTCAGATTGGAAATAAAACATTGCCCAACAATACAAATAACAGCAGTCCCACCTGGGCACTCAGCATTACAACACAGCCAAATTTACAAGCCTTCCTAGTCACACTCTTCCAATCTGAGCTGTGGTACCACACTGCCATGCAATCAAGCCTCACTCTGAGGACTATACTTCTCCTTGACTAGAATTTGAGAGGTGGTAGGGAGAGGGCACTAGTACTGGCAGTAGATCCTGAAGCTGGGAGAGCTTCAGTTCTGCCAGACTTACCCAGGGCGGACTTCAGCACAGAATTGCTGGCAAAGGGTGGGGCTCCACTTCCCATCGAGTCCAAGAAAGAGTTGAGCAATTTCAGGTACTCCATGGCACCTGAGAATTCACTGAAACAAGAAGCAAGGCAGACCTTAGCTATGCTATCAAATAGGAGATACCAAAACACTACTCACCGGTCACAAGGCATATTTAAAGAATGCTGATGCATTAAGCCCACAGAACATTCAAGCTCTACAAGTAACACAGCACTGCTGGACTGAAGAGACCACCCTGTGAGTGGAAGTGCAGAGCAATGCTCTGAAAGGAGCAGCCTCACATCTCCCCTTTCAAGACCACCAGCACAGACTAGATTTAACCTCAAGAGTCTCACCTCAACTATAGACATATGTTACAAGTTGATTACAGGCTCCCTTTCAATCCCTGCCTCCAAAAGAGGCTGAGCTACACTTCTGATTATTTGCATACATGAAATATGTATGAATGGAAATGACAACATATTCATAGCTTTGGTCAGAGAAAACAGCATATGCAGCAATGACCTAATTTACTGGSACATGCTACAGATGAAGATCTTGAGCTCCCACCCCTAGAGGGGGACAAAAAGGCTTGCTATTTTACTAAAGCTAATCCTTCCCATGAGGAGACAGGACTCCCACAAGTATAGTGACAATGCCTTATAAAATCCTGCTACCTTCTCTCATCAACAGCAACATCTGATCACAAGCATTTGTAGTGTGCAAGCAATTAAACCAAAATGCTTTTACTTCTCTGCTAGGAAACAGGTGTGAGATTGGAAAAAACCCCAAAGCCAAATGTACAGTATTTTCCCTACACAGGTAGGGAAACTGGGTTATCTTCCCATTGGAGGCTTTTACCCACACTTTCTGGGGATGGGATCCTTGCAGAGCTTCCCATATTTGTATATAACATCTGCCTGGCACCAGCACATCTGGAGATCAGCTAGAAGCAGTGCTGAATTACTAGCAAAGGCTGAGGTTCTGCTTCCCATGGAGTCCAGGAGAAAGTTGGACATGGTTCAATACAAAAAGTTGCTGTTTCCCCCCTATTGTCCCCTTTCATTTGGTCAAAGAGCTTAGAGGCAATGACAATTTCTGTCAACATTATCTTTCCTCCTCTTGCTGTGCACCTGTTTGATCCTTTACTGCAAGTAAATGTGGCACTTCAGTCAGGAGAACACTCCTGCACAAAGTAGCAAGCTGGTGGGTTCACTCTTTGACATGCCAGACCTTCATACTCTGAAAGTCCTGGACATGTGCCCTGGTCTATAGAAGAGGTAGATGCGCACTGATTTTAGTGCTTCTGAACATTAAACTTCGTCTCAGCAGAGAAAGCTCGCTCCTCTAATAAGCTGTGGTGACCAGACCAACACCATCATTCTAAGCCTTTAACAAGGACTAACCTCTCAGTTTGCCCCAGAGTGCTCAGTCAGTGGTTACAAGTTCTGCCTCAGAGCCTGCTGCTGCGGCCAGCAGTGCTCAGTGGGACACAAATACTCACCACGACTCCTCCTCCTCTTGTCCTGCTATCTCTTTCCTGGTCTGAGGCTTCACAAGTGAATCCACTGCTCGCTCTAGCAGGTTCTCACAGAATGCCTGATGGACTTGTGCAATGGGATCAGCTAAAAAAGAAGAATAAAACCAAACCATTACACTTGCATAGGGTYGTAGACAGCTCTCAATACACCCAAAAAGAAGAATAAAAATGTAGGAGCATGATGAAGAATAGCAGAAGGGAATTCTTGAGGAATTAATGCAATGATTTATAGAGACTAAGTTTTTAGTACCACTTTAATCCACTTATAAAGCTGCACCCTTTGGCCAAAGTTCCCTCTGGCACTTCAGCCTCTCAGCAAAACAGTGAGGAAACTACTCTGCAGAGGACAAACCCTGGTCACCCCAAAGTCACTCCCTAGACGTTCAGGGCCACATCTGGGTTGTGTTCCAGCAGATAAAGGGACAAGCAGTAGGACACAGCACAGTATACAAATGGAAGCAAGCCAGCTGCTGCAGGCTGAGGAGACAGCTCCTCATGCCCTCTCACCCATCAAAACCACAAGCAGGGTGGGCATAAAAGAACACACTCTCAAACACAACACCCACTTTTGTCCCTGACAAGAGTGGAGAAACGGTCAGGCTCAAGGCACTGGGATGCCACACACTTGGGAAATGAGCGGCTCTCACCGGGATTCCTTTGGGTGCAGTACAGGCTCTCCTTTGCAGCAGACTTCACCGTCCAGCTTCGCTCCACAAAAAACTTCTGTCCAAGGGGGTGGCACAGCCAACGCAACGAATCAGGAATGGCACTCCGCTCCGAGCTGCACAGGCTTTGAGCCTGGCTTAGAAAGTAGCTCTGGTGAAAGAAGAGATAGGGTTGAGAACAGCATCTAGGGAAAGAGTTGCACCACCAAGGACAAAGATCATACCATAATTACAGCTCGTATCATAATTGCAGGTCATATTGTAATTGTAGTGATAGCAGATGTCCTCCCCAAGCCACAGCAATGCCAGCTTCTAGGCTTTCCTGGATCTCTGCTTGGAGATGTGATCAGAGAAGATATGACAACTCACCGCTAGGAAGCCAAGCTTGCCTCCACAGCGGGTTTTCAAGCCAACTGCAGCCGTCAGGTGGATTTCTGCCATTGTGCTGGGTGGGATTTTTTCTTCTGCACACTCGGCCAGATTCACAGCACACAAGGCCATGTGCAAGCCCGAGTAAGCTGAGCTGGAGGGAAGTTTACCTGCACCAGGAGGAGAAGGAAAAGTGTTAACTTTAAATCAGTAGTGCCAGCTACTAAATACTACCATAATTTGCAGAGCTACTGTCCTAAAGAGACAAGAACCTGTTGACAAGAGAATCTTACACTGCTGTCGCTTCAGCTGTTCTTACAGAGTTCTTTTATTGCATGAACCTGTTGTGTTTTGGTAAGCGGCTCCTAAAATTTGTCAGGCTAATTTCTAACAGCAGCCCTTCCAGAGGAGAGAGGGTGTAGTGCTCTCCCTGTATCCCCCAGGATCAGCTCTGAGTCTTCTTTTTCAGGAACACCAGAGAGCAGAGCTGCCACCCCTGCTCCTACCTGTTATGTGGAGCTGATGGAGCTTGTGATACGCTAGAGCCGCATCTCGAGCGCTGGTCTTGGCCTCATCCTCAAATCCTGCAGTGGCCTCTCTTGCCCGCCACTGATGAGAAGTCCTCTTCAGCAACCACCGCACCAGAGCCAGCTTCTGCAGGCTATAGCGGATCACATTCCAGGACAGGCTGCAGGCCAAGTCCAGGCGGGAAGCTGGCAGTGCTCGGCCGAGTACCGACAGGCAAGTCTGCAGGTTTGACGCAGCTGCAGCAAAATCACCCTGCAAATAACACAATGAAAGGTTCAACAACAAAAATCACCATTAGAGAGACACTTTGGGACCTCCTTGGCACTGGGATCAAGCCAGGCCAAGATCTTTAGCAGAGAGACATCAACATAGAAACTGAAAATGGCAGTTTACACCAGCTTGAAATCTGGCCCTAAACATATCTTTCCATACATGGAAAGATCGTGCACTGCCTGTGAGACACATCGACACTAGGTGAAAAGAGCTTCCTGCCTTGTCAAACACCATGCAAATTTCAGGGTCCCCGTATCAAAAGCCAAATGTTGCCTCAACAATAGAGAGGACTTCCAAGAGGCTGGAGGACAGCAGACAGACAGACACAGCAGAGGCCAGATTCTGSACAAAATCCAAGATGTTGCTGCCAAAAATTGATACAAGGTGCAGTAGCTAGGAGCTTCTTCCACTGCTAGCATTTATGCCTCACTAACTTAGGCTGAGGGAGGACAGCAATCTGCTCAGGACAACCCAGCAACAGCTTCTCTGAAATCAGACAGGATGATCCACTTGAGGAATACCATGCTCTTGCAAGTGCCAAGCCACTGCCTCACTGGGCAACATTTACCCACAATCCTATCTAAAAGATGCATTTGATGCAAAACGACAAGTCARCCTTACCCGTGCCAAATCCAGGTCCGCTTGCTTGCGATGCCTCCAGAAGGTGACCGAGGACCTGGAGTGCAGCCGGGTCACCGGTTCTCCATGCACAAGGAGCTTTATGAACACACTCAGTACAATCACTCCATTCACGAGCCACAGGATTAGGGTGGGCATCATCCAACCGAACCAACCAGCTGCATCTACAACAGACATCCCAAAAGGAAAGTTGAAAGCTAACCCGGACACTGAAAGCTTGGCAACATGACGAGCACAGATCTAGGAAGATGTCTTGCTATGCTTGCCACATGTTTAATCAGCTTTTGCAAGGACTGCATTTCAATCAGGAAATACCTATATCAACAGTTCTTCATCCAAACTTCAAGCCTCAACATACCCAACTGAATGATTATTTTTACAAGACTGACATATAAAAAATATGAATCAGCACTTAGTTTTCCTAGAGTATCTTGTCTTCTGATTTTTCAGTAAGACACACCCACAAATACTCTATACTTCAGTATAATTTTCTGATCTTAGTTAAATTTACAAAGCCACACCAAGAAACCATATTAACCATGGCTACATGCAACCCCCACCCTCTCCTAAACTGCTGTACTTTTAACTATGAATTTTATAGAATAAGTGTATCAACAAGCCAGTTGCGAGACCCCATAGCAACAGTGTAGAAATACTTTAATATTAAATTACAAAAATCAGTCAGTTATCTTAAAGGCAAATACAAAGCCAACATGCCTCAAAGACTGGTGAAGGCAGGAGGATGCCCCTTACCCCTGAACTGCTTTTCAGGGGTCTGTGCCAAAAGCCCAGGCTGCTGGGTTACAAACAGGTGCCACCTCAACCTCACCACACTGAGCCATGGCTGGTTTTATGCAAGAAGAACACTGGATGTGAACTGGAACCATATCCACGCTGGCTCTCCTTCCACACTCAGCCCTGCAGTTACTGCCCCTCCCCACCCATTAAACAAAGGTCTTACAACTCCGTGAACACACAAAAACCACCCTACTGAACCACACCGACCATCCACTCCGTGACCTCCAGCTGTCGCAGCTGCAGAAGGCTTTTAGGGACACCATGTAAGGCTGAACACCCTCTGTGGTCCAAACTATGCAGTTCTTTACCTGACTCAATAGTCAGCACATTCCTGCCAGAGCCATGGCGCACCAGGCTGTCGGACTCTGGGGTTCCTCGGGCGTCCAGGAGGGATGTCAGTGGATTGAAAGAAAGGCAAAGGAATGTGAGAGCGCAGAGGAGTATTCGAGAGCGATCCACCATACCAAGCGCCACAGGAGGGGAGTCAGGCTCATCTTTAACCTTCCAAGGAACAGGAATCGAGAGAAAAGAGGAGAAAAAAACCAATGCTTATCATTCTGTAGCAAAAAAACCATTTATGCCAAGGAAGGGGAAGGGAAGAAGGAGAAACAGAACATGTATAAATTTGCTTTTGAGCTCTAGATAAGCAAGAACTCCAGTAACGCTTTTCCTAGCTTAGTAAGATAACACTGAAATATTTGATTGCCTTCAACTTCTTTCTGTGTCCAGTCATTTCAGGTACTAACTGGATCCCTGGGTTAGGCTAAGATTAACCTTTGCTGCCCTTATTCTTTTGAGGATCTCCCAGAAAACCCACTTCTTCTGTGATATCCACAAAACAAACCTGTAAGCCAAAGACAGCTAATAGCTTTTTGTCACTGTGATTATTTATGGTCTCATTAATCACAGCTGATATCATGCATTTCCAAGTTCTCCTGCTCTACTCACTGGCCATACAAATCCTGGAAAGCTATGGGCTCCTTGGGTCATGAACATGCACTGTAAGTCCACAGAGACCGTACCGGGGCTGAAGGATAAGCACAGTTCTTCCAGCAGCTAAGGTAGAGCTCAGGTAATGCAGCTCAGGAAACAGTCTCAACAATTTAAGAAAAGATAAAACATACATACACCTTCCTCATCCTTACAAAGGTTCCTAACCCCTACAGATCTGCTTGCCAGTTGTCCGCTGGTTCCACTCTTGAGAATAAGGAAAATTTAAATTCTGGCTCTTACACAGCTCTGAAGGAGATACCTTGAATTTGACAACTAAAGTCACAAATACCTTTGCATCATCAAGGAGCGGGCTTCCTGGCTCTGAATCAATGGAATAGGGAGAGAAGCCAGCCTGGGATCCCGAATCAGAGGCTGGAGGAGACATCAGCAGCACATTCTGGTTGAAGTCATCTATCTTCAGATCCACATCATTGTCAACCAGACTGCTTAGATCAATGCCCTTCAACAGCTCTGCAAAAATCAGAGTGCATTATGTACATGTTTCTCCATCCTGAATCCTGTCAGTAGCTCTCAGATTGGGCCTGTCATCCGGACTAACACTGGCCACTATTGATACAACCCCTGTCAAGGATAAGAAACTGCAAGATACATCCTACATTCATGCTGACTGCCTCCCCTCTGCTGCAGAGCCTCCACAACTTACTGTTCTTTTGGTTAGCCAGCTTCAGAACCATGTTCTCCTGCCTCAGCTTGTGGTTGGCCTGCTGTAGGTATTTAATGTAGTCAATGGCTTTTCTCAGGACTCCAGACTTGTGCATCTGTAAGGAATTAAGATGTACAAAAAGCAGTTTATATAAAGAGTATCAAAGGTCGCTCCTGTTTGCAGGAATACCACAACCCTTAGTATCATGTGGTGATAAAAGAGGGTGTAAAGGACCTCTCAGCAGCTGCAAAGGAACTAATAGCTGGCCATGCTCTGTGGGCAAGGTATCAGACAAGGATACACAATGACTGAGGGCTCTCAAAGATCTTATAAAAATAATACAATGGAAACAAATTAACATCCAAATTACAACAGAGTTCACACACAGTTTTCAGCCAGAAATAGTCCTTTGAAAGTACCAGTTTGTAAATGCAGTGGATCTCTTCTGAGATAGAACAAGCTGCTGTCTGATCACCACTTAATTCTGATATAAGTAGTTCCCTCCTTGCCTCACTCGCTAGGCCATCTCCATGAAAACACTTGCTTCCAGCAGCAGTGGGCAAGTTTATCTTCTAAGCACAGGCCAAAAGTACTATGAAGCCACCACACACTACCCATGTTTTAAAAAACATTAAGCTTCCAATTACAGTAATAGGAGGCGACTTCACTAGTGCACGTATTTGTGCAGTGATCACAGAAGGTATCAAGAATACTACTGCCTGCTCCACTAGCATGAGGTAAAGAGAGCAGGACAACCCTAAATATGTGGTGCAAGAAAGCTTCCAATATTTGAGCAAGAAGAGTTTTTACAGCTCAGTGTCTAAAGGAAATAAACTGGAAAGCTCTGCAATCCCCTGTCCTTCCTGCAGTCACATGGAAAAGGATACTTAATTCAAGCAACATCTGGTTTGGCAGTTATCAAAACATCCACTTGGATAATCTACCTAGAAGGCCTATTTTAAGTTAGACGTAATATAAGAACAAATGCATAAGGTATAGCTTATTTTCAAGAAACTGTACCACTAGCATAGTAAAATTAGTATTTTACAGATGACCCTTCCTGAATACACTTATTAAGCACAAGTGATTCTCACCAGTCACATCCCAATACACATGTGCACGCTACTAACAGCTGCATATACCCAAATGCTTCATTCGGTAGAGGAACAAGCACCTGAAGACAAAGGATTTATGACACCACACTTGTACTTATTCCCTATCTTTACCTTGGCATCTGTCCCCATGACAAGGTCCTTCAGCTCAATGATTTTGTCATTTATGGATGATCGGTAACGCTTTTCAATGATGTTGTGAGTTGTTCTCCTCTCTCCTTCTTTAGGTGGTTCAGGTTGCTTGACACCCCCAGGAACTTGTTTGATAGGCACCTTTTCTTGTCCCACCATCACTGGCATTGTGGTCAAAATGGTCCCATTGCTCCCAACGAGGGTCTACAAAGACCACGTGTAACAAGTGTCAAGAACAATCAGCCAATTTAGATAAGGTTTATGATGGCAAAAGAAAAAGGAATAAACAAAAGAAGAATCAGGAAAAGTTGGTACAGCTTGGAAAAGATGTGAGATGCCAAATTCCTTCCATCTTTCTTAGCTGGCACAAGCATTGGCACAGCAACACAGGAAAAATCTCACTCTGGCTCCCACACCGGTCACTGTGGAATAAGAACATCTCTTTTTCTCCAAGCGGATCAACACTTCTGCCAATACTACGCTCTATTCATCCACTTAAATAGAAAAAGGGACCAAGGCCCCTCCTTGTTCATACAATCCTTACACTCCAAGAGTCCAAATCCACCTTTTCTGTGGACAAATAAAGTCAACAAAACAGCAACAGGCTACACTACTTCCAATGACTAGTAAGGACAATGCTAGAAAGGATCCAACTATGGAAAAACAACCTTTGGCTTGAGCAATGCAGTTGATTAAAATCTGATTAAAGAAGACAAAAAAATCCATAAGCTATAAAACTGCTTTAATATGAGGAACTAAGACAATGAGTGATATACAGCGGGCTGAAAAGCTCAAAGTGGAACATCTAGATGTAGGACAGACCATCTACACCAAACTAAAGCAGTATGTACTCAGAGATAAAATATGATTAATCCCACCAGAACAGTTGCACAGAGGGGCTTCTAGGACAGTTGTAATAAAAGAAAGTTTAGACTGCTTAATCCAGCAAAGCAAGATTGAGAAGGCATACAAGTTCCCTAAAGTATACCAAGGATCAGGGAAGTAAGTGGCAATGGATGGGAAGAGTTATTTCTGTCAAAAGACAAACATAATAACAACGAGCCATGAGCAACTAGCCATGAGAATAAACTAGCCATGAGCAACTTCAGGAACTATTTCTACTCTGAAATAGTCTTCTAATTGGGATATAAGAAATTAATTTAGTTACACTTCAAGTTGGGACTTGACAAATAAGTGAAGTCCTATACCTTTCCTTGGCTAACTTCCACCAAATTTCAATGTGTTTAAACATGCCTCAGATAGACACAACCTCATGAGCTTCAGGTTGTGTGAAAACGTCATCCAAAAGCAAGCAGGTTAATTGAAGATTTTAGCCTAGCTGCTAGTAAGTATGTAAGAAGCATACTGTGCTATTGTAAAGCAAGTCCAGACTTGCAAGTTTATCTCCCCCAGTAAATATTTGTAGAGAGATATCTATTCAGAACACACAAGATCGTAATAAATGTTTCTTTGGGGACATTTCTCAGAGTTGATTAGAAGTGGAGGCCATAAAGCACAACTGCCACCTCCAATGATTATATCAAATCCTCACTGCAAATGCCCTCTGAAAAGTAGCATAATTAGTTGTCACATTTAATATATTACTATTAGACACTACTGAGGGGCAAAAGAAAGTTCCGCAGGTACTCTGAGCAAGTTAGCTTTTGGTTTCAAGTTAAAAACTGGACCAAGTTCTTAGGTCATATTCCTCTCCTTGTAATACCAGAGAAAGGTAAACAGAAATGTGCCCTTGGTCTTTGCTTACTGGCCATGGGAGGCTGCCAAACAGTACAATCTGTGTGTTTAGCCTTGGCAGAAACAGGGTATTATTCACCCTGGACATGTCCGGAACAGCTCTCAAAACCCCTTCTGTCTGCACCACTGCAGAACACTAAAGCTCAAATCTCTTCCTTGCATTAACAGCAAAGAACATCAGTGAGGAGAGGGATGGAAGAACATCCATAGTGTACCTGCAGAGCTGTGGTCTGAATGGGAGCAGTGAGTGCTGTCAGCGCTGGGTTCTGTACTGCAGCCATAACGGGACTGCCATCTGTTTTCAGGGTTGTCAAGACCAGGGAATCCGTTTTTATGATCTGAGGTTGGACCAGAACCTAGGTTGAAAAGAGTTATAGGTGAAGGGGAGAGCAGGCACGTATTTCCCTGCTGATCTCAGTAGCCAGAGGTAAGCACTGACAGAGTTGCAATAACTTTACAATTCAGTGGATGGCAAAAGAGCAGGAGGACTATTTCCTTCACTTGTGCGCTGCATCACCTGGATGCTTTCCATCGGCCCCAACGCAAATTCTGACCAGGAGACAGTCTGAACAGCACCAGAGGGAGGGGAGCAGAGGAACCACCAGCACATTGGTTTTCAAATCAGTCACCAGAAGTAAACAAGTATGTAAAAACACAAAAGAGCTGATGGAAAAGCTGCTTGCCCCTCTCCAATTACACCTATAATTAGCTCTCTACATGAACTGTCTGAGTATTCAGAGTCTAACACAGTTAGGACAGTCTGCTTTGGCAAATACCCATAGTAGCTTCTCCCTGCAATTTCACTGAAAGGATCTGTACCATTAGCATCAAGCGAATCAAAATACTATAAAGTTATTTCGCCATAACACAGCTTGCTCTTATTTCTTCCAAATACCTTGCTGACTCTCCGAGAACACCAGAGATGGCACTACAACTGAACCATAGCAACTTTGTCATACTGAGTCCCATAGAGAAACATTTTTATTTAATACAAAGATGCACAAGAGTGAAAAAAATCTTGTGTATATTTTAATTAAAAAAAAAAAATCACATGACACTAACAGTAAAAATATTTTTTTAAAAAATGACAGAAGAATGGGAAGAACACATTCCAGTATCAACCAGTCCTTATAAGATGTGGTAGAGGTGATGGACTTGCAAAGAAGCAGGCAAAAGTCAAAGAAAGCTTGTTCAAGTAAGGTTTCCAACCCAGTTTGGCAGTTACAAAAATTATTTTAGACCACATTTAGTTAAGCCACTGTTTTAGTGAAAACAGTTTGAGCATTGCCCACTACCTGAAGTCACATCACAGCTCCCAACAGGGACTCTCACGAATGACCAGCATGAAGTAGGGACTCAAGCTGGCTAGAAATACCTCTCTGATTTAAAAATGTCTGTGCAAAAGCAACCCTAGCCAGGATCGCCAGCCCTACGAGCTTCGCACCTCTCTCCTGGCACATCAGGAGACCAGACCCACAAAACCCCTTCCTGGTTCTGCTGGATCCCTGTATCATTCCACACTTTTACTTACTGGAACCTGCTGGACCTGTGGTGCAGCAACGGTCTGGACTGTGGCTGGTGTTAAGGTCTGGATGGTGCCGTTGGCAGCCTGCGTCAGCACTCGCTGGGCCTGCACGGTCTGCACTTGCTGCTGGATGGTAACCGGCTGAACCTGGGAGGACGTCACCAGGCTCTGGACTTGAGGCTGGAGAACTGAAAAGCAGAAGAGATGTCAGAACTGGTCGAGAGACACAGGTCTCCCTTCTGGAGCCTGGAAATGCTCCTAGCATCACTCCTCTTCTTCCCTGAGCTTCTTTGTAGGCAGCATTCATCTAACACATCCCACATGTTGGGAAGCTTCCAGCTGCTTTGGTGCCTTCTGCAAGAGGACACTGAGCCTAGAATGGCAGCTTTCCAGGAGGCACAGAGGATCAGCCAGAAGAAAATAAAGCCAAAACCCTTTAGTCTAATAGCACAGGACTCATTGCTTCAGTGGCATTACGCAGTACATCCAAACTGCACTTCCCCACTCCGCCATATCTTGGTGGACCACAGGATCCTATTTGTCACATAAAGAATGAACACCTACTGAAGAGGATCAAGTCACCCAGCATTCACAAAGGAAGATCAAGTCATTGCTAAATATCCCTACAGGCGTCTCTGCTCAGTGCAAGTACTGCATTCCAGGTAGATAAAATGTGCCCTCATTCCAGATTGCCATATGGGACAGACTGGATCTGCCCAGTGCACCCATGAGTGGGGTAACAGGGTTGTCAATGACTATGTTTTAAGACATACTTTTCTTAAGCCTCCCAAGAGCCATAGGGCAGAAGGTCAGGCCAGAGGAGAAGAGCAAGACAACAATCATGGCAAGAGGTCACACAAAAACACTTAAGATCACATTTATGACAATTTGTCATGGCCCCCCAACCCCAAAGCCACGCAGGTGAGAGAAGAGATGCCCTGCAGACAGAATCACAGGAGGATCATCAGGCTGGTCCTGGCTGAGATTGTATTTGGAGTTTGAACACTGATGCCATCAACTGCAAGTGCACCAGGCACATCCATAGGCTGAAATCTCAAGGGCCCCAGGCACAGCTGCAGCCTGAGCACTGCAAGCACTACCTTGGAAACTTGTGGCCGCATTCTGGTAGATGACCGGCTGCTGGATAATCCTGGTCTGGGGAGCAGAACTGAACGTTGGCGCAATCATGACGGCCTGCTGCTGGAGCTGAGGCTGCAGGGAGGGCCGGGGCTGCAGGAGAGGGGCCGAGCGTGGAGGGGCCGGAGGTGTCGTCTGCGCTGCTTTGACCGGCAGGCTCTGGAGCTGGGGGGATGCAGGGGGTGGCGGGAAGGTTTGGAGCTGCACCTGGCTGTATGGCCGCTGCAACTGCGGCTCCAGGGTCCCACTGCTGCCACTGCTGCTGCTGCCCTGGAAGGTGCTGCACAAGGGATCCGAAAACAGATCCGGAAAGTCTCCTGCCTGGTTACTGACAAATTGCAGCATCTCTGTAAAACAAAAGAAAATTTGTTCAAGACTATTTCATCGCCCGCATCCTTTGACATCTGCCATTATATCGGGACTGAAATGATGGTATGTGTGCACAGAAGGGAGCTCTGGGTCCTTCAAAACTTTCAGAGAACACATCACACCAAACCAACACCTGCAGAGAGAGAGACCAAGAGGTGGCCAGCAGCACAGCACTGCTGCCGCTGTTCAGAGGGAAAAGTAGGATTCTCCTACAACACTTTTCCAGACAATAAGGTCCAAGCACAGACTAGAACGTAAAACCATCTCTGATATATATCTAAAATATTAGAGTCTTGTTCCATCGCTCCTTCAGTCTAACCCTTGCAGAAGGAAGAAACAAAACACCTCCACAATTCCAGCACTAACCATTCTCCCACCCAACTTCTGGGAGCTTTCAAGAGCCCTATCTGTCCTGCCCCATTGAGTATCTGAAAAATAAAGAGACAGGATAAGGATTGATCTTAACTTTCTTTTACTTACAAACGTAAGAGAAATTGGGAAAAAAACACTGAAGAAAACAATACTTTACAAAATTGTAGTAGGAGAAATCCATGCATGTGTTTAAAACACCAAAATAATTTTTTTCTCTTGGTTTTCTACCTGCAATCACTGCACAACAGGTTCTCTCCATCCCACCTTCTCCAGCATTTTATCAGCCCACATGAAGAGGCTCTTCCTGCAACGCTATAGGTCTTCCCCCCAGGAGGAGAACATTTCACAACCAAGAGATCATTGTTCATAAGCAGAGCTTCCTCTTCCCTCCACCTAATCCAATTTAATCTAATTAAGCACCTCAAGATACCTGAAGGTTTTCCCTGATCTGTGTGCAGGCAGTGGCATGAGGAGTCAGACATCCTTCCCCACCCCAGGATCTGCCCATGCTGCACTGGCTCTTCCATGGTTTTCTGAAAGTCCTATTAATTCTTTCCTGGAAATAGGAAAAGAGGGGACCCACAAATCTAAGAGAGAGTTTATAACAAAATAATAAATATGGGTTTAGGAAGCAAAAAATAGATTTCTGATTTATAGGAAAAATATGGCAAAGGGTTCCTTACACCAAGACCTTACTCATTCACAAACTCCAAAGGATGTTGCTGCTGTGATTTATGAAACAGGTTTGAAGCAGTAAACACTTTTGACAAGAAGTTTCCATGGATTATGTCCCAGCAATAAGAGGGCTATTAATTTGCTCAGCTCTCTGAAATGCCACACACGCATTATCCAATTAATTTGTCTGACACTCCTTTGTCTGAAACAGAGCAAAGGGATGAATGCTCCTCCAAGCCTCTTGCTCCCTCAACACACATTTCGACATAGTTCTGTGATACTACTACTCTTCCCCTTCGATAGCAATCCCTCCACGCCTTGACACACGTTTAAGCATTGACCATGACCATTGCTCTTAAGAACTAGAGTCTGTTGCATGGAGGAGCCTGGGAGGAGATGTGTCCTCCTGACTTATTCACAATCCAACACTAAGAGTGGACACACAGTTCCCCTGGCATGAGGCAGCAGCCACCCTCAGGGACCAGCTGGACCAAACCCTTATCTTCACTTTTCACTAGATAAATGAAAGATTTTTATTTTTTTTTTATGCATTGCCTCAGTTGGCTTTCACAAAACACTACCAGAGCAAGAAGGGCTGTTTCAAGATTAACATCTAGATGGATATTAAACTGCTCTTCATGTTCCAACTGACTGCAGTTAAGACCATCCCAAATAACCCTCAACATGACAAAACTGATAATTCAAACTACTTTCCAAACTCTTCATTTGATGGTACTGCTATTTCACTATCAGACAGCACAACCGCAAGTAGGGAATAAACATAAATCACATGAGATTTGCTCCGGAAGAGTAAATTCCAGCATAAGAACCAAATTTCAAGCACTGTGTTTTAAACAAGGTTGTGTTCAATGTGGTAGATTTAATATCTTATTTAAAAAACTACTCCTGCTCTCACAAGTTAAACCACATCTTTATTACAGACTTAACTTTGACTAAATGCAGAAAGTCTTAAGTTTAATTTTGAAGAATTAAGAGAATTAAGACTGCCAGGAGATCAAACCCACCTTTTTTAAACGGCCCAAGAGCTTTGCTACTAACCAGACACAACAAATAAAAAGCAAGAGAAACAGCCAATACCCAAAATCTAAATCTCCGCCTTTTAAAACACCTTTGCCTACCCAGAAATCAGTGTCTACACTCACTGTGAGAAACCTCAGGTGCTTCTGGAGAACCGACCACCAGTGATAAACCCAGTGTCACCAGAGTACCTGCACCCTCTGTGCTGGAGAGATCGCAGGCCCTAAAGCAGAGTGACATTACCACAGAAAAAAATCCTGGCCCAACCCAAGGCTAAAAAATGTTAACCAGGTATTACAAAACCAAAAGTGAACCCACCAAGGGCTTCTGCCACTTTCATTGGCCCAGGGCCTGAATACCTGGCAGAAAGGCAAGGGCTGGGCTTCAGCTGCCTCTCCCAGGCGGTGGCTCAGCTCTCCAGCACACAGGCTGCTCTTCCTCACGCTCCTGGAGATGCTGTGCTCTGAGAAACGGAAAGCAGCAGAGATCCCAGCCTCAACAGAAACAATATCTCTGTCCTGAACCCTGATGTGCTTTGCACCCACAACCAACTCAAACCTCGTGTTCCAGTGTTACCCAGCAGTGCCCTGCCAGCAGGAAGATGTCCATGGTTGGTGGAGGAGCTTGTGACAGGGCAGGAGGCAGAGCCTTCAGGCTCAGCACTGTGGGGCCCCCTGACACCCTTGCACCCTGTCTTGAAGTATGACCCCAGTGAGCACTGACATCCCAGAGCAGTTTTGTGGCACACCCACCACAAAAAAATCAAAATCCAAATCCACGCAACAGGCAGTGAGGAGTCCCTCAGTCTGAACAGGAGAGGAACACCCACAAGACGACTTAAAAATCAAATGAAAATCCTTGCAAAATTTCAAACGTTGAGATGGATCCATGTTGGAGCACAAAAAAAGCAGGATTGTCATATACCTTCCCCCTGCCTTCCCCAGGAAAATCCACCCCTGGAGCTGGGGAGGAAAGTGAAGCTCGTTTTCCGAAGTTACTCATCGCTCTGAATCACACCTCTCAGGGCACACCTCAGTTCGGAGACATTGCTGGGTTCATCAATTCGTCTCAGTTTCCGTGTGGAACCTGAGAACTCATTACGTGGTGCTTAAACAACAGCAAACACCACCTTCAATGTGCACTATCAAACTTCATGAGCAATAACTAAGCCCATTGCACTCTCATAAGGTACATTCTTATGACAAAAGAAAAAAAGGAGTATAAATTTTGCTCCAAGCTATGCAGCAAATCGATGTCGATTAGAAATCTAAAAGTACTGGTATAATTTTATCTCCCAGMTGCTAAACAAGAATGTTTTGGACACCCCCAAAACTGAGCTCTGTTTGGGATTACAGCCCGGCAGAACAGCAAGCTGAGCCAGGAACCCATCTCCATCAGCCTACAGCACAGACCACATCGAGAAATGTCATCTTAAATGGGTTTTCAGGACCTGCTTGGTGTCGCCAAAAATATATATAAAATAGGCGTCACACGCAGGCGCTTCTTTTGGCTGCACTTCGGTGGAAAACAGGGATTTTCTCACGGGTCTGAGCCGTGCCAGCGATGCAGGAAAGTTTTAGGATGACAGGGAAAAAGGGGAATTTAAGCAGTTAGATCTGTTTCGATGCAGGAGGGCTTGGAGGCTCGGCCTCCCACGGCCACTCGTGGCGGCACAGCTTCGGCCATCGCTTAGCACCTACTTTAAGAGAGCCACGAGAAAACACGAGGGGAACGTGGGCAGTGCCGTTTGCCCCGCGGGTCTGCGGCAGGAGCACAGGGACACGGTCACCACTTTCCCTGACCTCTTCCCGCGCCGGCCACCGGTGGGAGGATGGGTTCGGCGGCTCGGACCCCCACATCCCCACCGCAGCCCCAGGAAAGTCGCTCAGAAGCGCTCCCCTGGCAGGGGAGACACGCGTGGCCGCTCGCCAGGAGAGCGGTGCCCGGCAGGACGCGCCCCGCACCCCCGCCTTTACCCACCCGGGACGGGAGATGCCGGCTCACCCCCCTGCGCGCGTGGAAGCCCGTGCCGCGTGGGAAGCGGGGCCAAGCCGGCGCGGCCACCCTACGCTCCCACGCCGCTCTCAGGGGGACACCGCACGCACGATCCAAGGACCACCCACCCACGCGTCCTACCCCAGCAGCCACGGGACCGCGCGGGGAAACACGCGCGCTCCCCCCACCACGCGTGGGGACCCCACGCGCGCCGTCTCCACCCCACCCCCCTGCTCCTTCCCGCGGCGCCCACCGTCGATGTCGCCCAGGGTGAGCTCGTCGCCCAGCTCTGTCAGGGTCTCCATGCTCTCGGCGGCCAGCTCGCCGCCGTCCATCGCGCAGGGCCCGCCGCCGCCGCCGCCGCCGCCGCCGCCGCCGCCGCCGCCGCCGCCCCGGGCGCTCAAGCGGAGGCTGCCGTCGCTGCCGGCGGACGCCGCCGACCCCGCGCCATCTTGGGCCGCCCCGGGGGCCCCGCCCCCACGGCCCCGGCGCGGGCGCCCCCCGCAGTTTGTTGTCAATGAGACCAGGTCGCCCCCGGCCAATCGGCGGCCGCGGCGGCGCGTGGTGTGATGGCGCGTCAGCGATCAGCAGCTGCGATTAGCATGCCCCGCCCCGCCCCTCGCCGCCGAATATTCATGAGGGGCGGTGCCGCGCGGCGCGTGGGAGCGGCACCAACGCCAACACCGCCAACACCGCCTCCGCTGGCCACGGGAAGCGCGGCCGGGGCAGGGTTCGTGTCCCGGGCTGCCGCCCGGCTGCAGGGCGGAAAGGCCGGTTGGAGGGCGGCGGTGGGTACAGGGTGGGGTTTGTCCTTCCCTCCGCAGCGCCCACGGACCCTCACCTCCTGAGAGGCCAGTCTCGAGGCCCTCTGGCGCACACCCGCTCCCACCACGAACGGGAGCAAGAGCCAGGATTCTTCTTCTTAAAAAAAAAAATAAAGTCAATTTTATTCAAGAAAAACCAACACGCGCCGATTGCTACCCCCTCCCCCCACTGGAGTGACTTGGCTCTGCTGTTAAAAAAATTGGGGACGTTTCCCTTTCCTCAAAGGCTGTGATGCTGCCAGCCCGGCACAGAGCACCTGCTCCTTGGGGATGGTCCCTCTGCAAGAGCCTGCTCTGGTGCGAGGCCATCGGCGTCGGTGAGAAACCGCAGGGTGGTTGTGGTGGATCCCAGGGCCAGCCCCTCACCTCCACCCCCACTGCAGCCCAGACACGCCATGGAAGGTCGCAGCCCCTCAGTTGGCTCCCTCCCTACTTCGGCCCTGCTATGGCCACACGCCCTCGTCTGGCTGTCCCCCTGACAAGAGGCTTCGGGATCTAATTTAGAGAGGACAAGCCCCAAAGACGAGGGATGGGAGCAGGATAGGGGGGACAGGACGTGGGGTGCAGGACAGGCTCTCAGCAGCTCAGGGCTGGTTACCCAGCATCTTCAGCATCAGCACTGCTTGCACTACAGCCACCCATTGACTGCAAAGAGGCCAAGTATCAAAATTCCTCCTATCCAAAAATTCACCGGGTGTTTGCCTCTCTGCAGAAATGCCCTGCGGTGGCCACGGGATGCCGCTGGCCAGGAACAGATGCCATCGGCCTTTTCAACTATGTCTGAACAATGAAATGCATGTTGCTCCGTAAAGCAGCCACCGGGAAGAGGGGAGGGCTGATCTGGCAGAGGTAGCAGCTGTGCAGAGACCAGGCAGAACCCGGTGGGGGATGCCAATGAGATCACCCGTTTAACAAAATGAAAACCAAAACTGAGAGAAGCAGCATTGCTCATGAGGCTGTTTGGTGTGACGCACTCCCCAACCCACCCACCTCAGAGGAGGCACGTTCAGCATGGGGTGTGCTGCGGAGGGGAGGGATCCCTGGGCTCCCCAGGGGGCTCAGGCACAGCATGTCCCCACACCCTACTTCCCCACAGGCAGCAGCACCCTGACCAGGGGATAGCCCCACTGCTTTCCTGTCTGTGCTTTACCTCTGGGGAAGGGGTACCCCACTTCGCAACCCACCAGCAGCACCACCCAACCTCCACTGAACGAAAGGGAAAGGCAACAAAACAAAACCCACGGCACAAATGGAAAGGGAACCGCCAGGCACTGGCCCAAGGCTGCCGAGAGGGAGCGAGCCACTCTGTGTCCCAGTGGTGTCACCCCCACTGCAAAGCGCAAGTCCCCATGTGCTACAGCTCCGACTGTGAGCGGGAGATGCGTGGGCCCTTGCGGATCTCCTTCCGCTTCTCCTCCTTCTTCCTCCTCTTCTCCTCATCCCGCAGCGCCTTCTGAAAGGTGTCAGCACTGGGGAAAAACTGCAGATTGACAGCAAGGGGTCAGCATGGGGAAGCTCCCACAGCCTCCCAGACGCACAACCCCCCCAAACCCACCAAAGCCAACGCACAAGCCTCATAGGGGACTTTTGAGGACAGATGTGGCATGAGGCAAATAGGGTCTTGACCATGAGGCAGGTGGCCCCAGGAGAGGGGAGAGGGCACCAGGTGCCCAAAGACCACAGTCCAGACAGGGAATTCAATGTGTGTTTCAGTCATGCTTCCTCAGTGACAGGGGCTTTTCGCCATTCCCCACAAGCCATCCATTTCATTCCCCAGCCTGGAGCTGCAACAGGGATGGGGAAGCCCACAAGATGAGCTGGCAGCATTGTCATCTTACCTCTGACTGGTCCGTCTTAAAGGGATTGCGGTAATCAGGCGATTTCTCGCTGATTCCTAACTCCTGAGCCATCTGCAGAGCAAAGTGGAGACCTTGTTGGGATTGGTGCCTCCCACTCACACACCCCCAACTGTGACCAGGGTGCCCCCCTCTCCCACCAGCCCCATCTATGCTCTTCCCCCATCTCTCAGCTCAAGGACAGCCCTCAGACGTGGGGGGCCCCTGCCTGCCTTTTACCCCAAAAACCTCACCCCCAGCCTGGCAGCAAAGAGGTGTCATGGCAGGGGGGACCAAGAGCCATACCAGCCGCAGGACCTGGGAGTGGGGTCCCTGCTCGAACACACCCGTCAGGTTGCAGAAGCCAATGCCCCAGCGGATGAGGCTGTTCCAGTTGGAGTTGCGGTCAAAGTAGTGATGCACAATCTTGGGGAAGCGCAGGACGACGTCCCCGAAGAAGGCAGTGTTCTCCACCACATGGGAGTATGCTGTGGGGACCGCCACCAGACTCATCAGCACAGGTGCCCCATCCCACTGGCACTTGTGTCCCCGCCAAGAGGTGGGGAGGCTGAGGGCAAACGTGAAGGCCCCCCAGTACAAACTGGTCAGAGAAGCAGCAATAGGGTCCCCAACAGAGAGGGATCAGTCCAGGTCTGGTCTGGATACACAGAGGGTTTGTACCTACCCCGGCATCGATCCCAGAAAGAATGTCTGTGGTACACAACAGCACTAGAAAAAGGAGGGGGGTAAAGACCGGAGAGGACTTACCATCCTTTATCTTCTCGTCCTGAGGGAAGGGCCCATCAGGAGGCACATCAGCAGCGATGAGCACAGCACGGGAGTCCTCCAGCACCTGCCAGAGCCCTCTGTTACTGCCCTGTCCTGCCAGCCCTGCCCTGTACCCTGGAGGTGCTGCCACAGCTGCCCCACTTTGAAACCCCACAGCATCCTCCCTTCAGGTCCTAAAGCTCATGTGCCACACAGTTCTTTGACTCCACAGAGGCCCCCCAGCCCTTCCCATTTCTGCCCACCCTTGTGGGCACAGAGTGCAGCCTGCACTGTGGCTTACTTTGAAGAGTCCCTTGAGCATGATGTCAATGATTTTGTACTGCTGGTTGACGTCATTGAGCTCAATCAGGTTCTTCAGAGCGTTCATCTGGTCCTTGCGCTTCACCTCAAACAGCTTCTTATCTGCACCACTGTCAAGGGCACTGCTGGCACTCTCCCACCACGCTCCCACTCTCCCTGCTCCACCAGGCACCCAGCACCACTCCAGCCCCCCCAGTTCTCCAGACGGTGCCTGAGGGCTGGGGGGCAGAACCTGAGCCAGGATGAAACACAGATTTCCAGTGAACCCCTTGCCCAAACACCTCAGCAGGGTCCTTAACAACGCTGAAAGTTTCTGGGGAGCTTTCTGTTTGCTAGTCTGTGCTCTGGCTGATGGGCTGGAGGAGGATCATGAACTCCCACCTTCCCCATGTGTCTTCACATACTAATTATCTTTTCATGCTCTGTGTGTTCACCAGGGGATGCTGCTGCATGCTAAAAGGGCTTGCATTAGCCCACCTCCTCATGGGCAATAAATGCCTGTGGCACAGAGGAGACCAAGTGCCACAAGCCCAGGAATTCTCTTCCACCATCCCAGCTGGTGACCCCAAAGCACTGAGACCTGCAGGTGTGCTCTGCCACCTGGCTGGCCATGCCACGTCCAAGAGCAGACTGGGAAATGTGCTCAGAGCTGAGCTTAACGCAGCAGAAAGGCACCACTGCCATTTCTGCTCCTGCACCAAGCCAGGCACTTGGTTAGCAAACCCAGGGGCTTGGCTAAAGCCCTTCTACAGAAGGGCAAAGCAGCAACTTCCCAGTGCTTCCGGATYCTCTCTTTTCCACTTCCTTGTGCCCTTTTCCATGGTCTCTGACTCTTTCCCTGTGCATGAGCTCCCTCCAGCCTCTGTAGCCATTAACACCTATGCGGGTCATGAGGGGCAGGCTGCAGAGGATACAGATTTCCAAGCCAGAGTCTACTCTCTGTTTCTCCAGGTCTGTGAAGCTGCCCTGGGACAGCAGCAACGCCAGCAGAAAGGGGCAGATGATGAGAAAATCCATGTTGGCTGATGCAGCCTGGAAGAAAACAGACCAACAAAACCAACAACCAATGAGGAGACTTACCAAAAGAAGTAGTCACACAAACCACTTGGGACCAATAGCACACTGCCCTTGCCACCAGGGTCCTTGCCCACCTCTCCCTTGTTCCCACGAGAGGTTTGAGGGATACAGCGGCCAGAGCAGARCCGTGTGGTGCAGCCAGCCAGCCCATGCCGCAGCCAGCCCACTCTCCCCTGAAAGTAAGGTCCCAGTCTCTCCCTTCTCTGTACCTGCCTCCACTACTAGCTGGGTCCTCAGGGATCTGACTGAGCACTGACCCAGCAGAAAAATTAAGTCCTACCCTTCTGCCAAAAACAACAGCTAGCTTTTTGCTGGGTTTCCGAGGCAGAGCAGCCCAACAACCGAAACAGCAGGTCTGGAAGGAAGAGAAGGATCACTGAGGGGCTGAAGTCCATCCCTCCTTCAAGTCCCAGCTGCAACCAGTGCAGTCACCTCCCTTCACTCCTTGGGGGACCGGTACCTGGACCCTTTCTCCCACTACAAGCTGGGTGCCAGCTGCAGGCCCAAGGCCAAAAAGCAACAGTTGGGTGATTGTGTGACCTGGTAACTTTCCCCTCCCTCCAAACGAGTCCCTCCCCAGGCAGTGTCTGAGGCTTTGCAGGGATGCTGCTGGGCAGAGCTGCTCCTGACCACAAAGGTCTGTCAGACAGTGAATGGCTGGAGGAAAAGGTCCTTGAGAATGAGGACCCTCTTGGACAGTCTATATGTGGAAAAGGAAAGCAGTACCTCAGTCCCCAGGCAGCAGAACTTGAGGTAATCTGTTGACAGGCACGAGGTTTCCACGGAGCTGAGCAGTGGCCACTGGCAATTACAGAATCAACAGCTCCTTCAGAGGCATTGTCTGAGCCACCTCTCGCTCCCGAGGGAAAGGCAGACGTGTAAGGCCACCAGAGTTGAGCTCACCCTATGACCCACTGGCCCCTGGAGTCTGAGCTTGCCTGGCCAGCCAAACCTCTCTCTGCAATGCTCTAACACTGAAACAGAAACAAATCCCTCCTTGTTTTTCTCTTGTTGTTTTTCTTTTTTAAACAAATATAATTTCTGCAATGCCAGGCCCATGAGAGAGGCAAAGCAGGCAGCACCAGCAGCAGCTCCTGCCATGCACCTCCTGCCAAGGCCAAGCCAAACATCTTCACAGCCCCGGGGCAGGCAGGGGAATAGTGTGAGGCAAACACGGAAACCCTCCACAGCATTTTCCTGTTGTGCTTTGTAGAAGGCAGCACCCCTGGTAGGGAACAGATCAGAGTACATGCAGTGTTACTGAAGAAGACACAGCTACTCCTGCTGGGGGCTCAGCAACAAGCCCCATGTTTTGGACATGATGCAGAACCAGGAAGGCAGCACAAATCCCCAGCCAGGCTTGGGGTCTGTCCCCTCTGTCCACTGTGGTGTGAGGCTTAAGCCATATTCCAGCCATCCTGAATGCCACAAAGCACACCAACAAGCCAAGGCTGTAAAGAAAATTCTCCAGCCCAGGCAGGCAGATGTTCTGCTCAACCCACCAGCCTGGTCGACTTCCAAGAGACTGCTTCACCCTGCCAAAAACCATGACCCGAGGACCCAGGGCCTGACTCAGTGAGGTGGTGCAGGTCTTCCCTTTGCAGAGCCCCCCCCAGCTGCTCACTCCCTCCCTGCTCTTGGGGAGGAGGAAGTGCAGCAATGCAAAAGCACAAAGAGTGACTTGACCACCCTGGAACCCAGGTTCCTCAGTTTGTCCCTCGGATCAGACATGCCACCATGAGGACCAGGCTGGCTTTTCATGATGCTCATGGAGAACTGGAAAGAGACATTGGAGGCAGCCAGTGGCCTCCAGACCAGGCTGGAAGGCAAGGAGTAGAAATGCTGCCTACAAGAGCTCTGCCATGCTGCCCATGGCAGTCCCAGCACGCCTGGGGCTACTGCATCTCGTTTCCAACATGGGATTTGGGTGGCCGGAGGATGTTCTGTGGCCACTACAAGGGGGAAGATGAGCTGCAAATAATCCTGTTCAAGGCAGCAGCAGAACAGAGCACAGCTCTCGGCCAAAGCAGTTGATGATCAGCAGGTTGCTGCAGCAGAAGCTCCACCAGCCTGCCTGGCTGTTTCTGAGCCTCGGAACAGTGACAGGCTTCTTCAGAGACACAACAGCAGCTGCTGTGGTATAGATGGTCAGTGTATCCAATGAAAATGTATTCAAATCCTCCTACACCAGCCTTAAAGATCATCCCATGGGACAAGGTCGGATGTAGAGGACCGGAAAACCACACCGTACCAGAAGACCATCACCTTTTCATCTGCTCTGCTGGCACTCATTCTCACATCAAAGCTATTTACTTGCCCTTGTCCATCAGGGCTGAAACACCCCAGCGAAAACGAAGCACGACCCTCACCCACAGGGAACATGAGGCTGCTGGTGCCATGTGGGACCACCTCAGATTTATTTCCTTTGGCTGCCTTGGCCATTTCATCCCATTTTAGCAGCAGAGGACATTCCTTCCTCTTCAGGCCACACTGTGTAAGTGCAGAGATGCCAAAGCTCCTTGCAGATGTTCATCCACGCTTTCCTCATGAACTCTCTCGTGGCTTCACACCCGCTGAGGGATGAGACAAAAACACCGCAGAACTGCTCCTCTCTTCCCTCCCTGCTCCTCCCTGAATTGATTTTTGCCAAAGACAGCTCTGCCTGATGCTCCCAGAGCAGTCCAGGGAGCCAGGGCCTGGCCTGATGCTAGAGATGGAAAGGAGTTTCCACCAATATTCCCTCACAGCCCTGGCCAGCTGGCTGTTTCAGCAGCAAGCCCACCAGTCTGTCTCACTGTCTCCCAACCTCTTAATTTAGATGTGTTTTTCCAAAGACATGGCAACAGATGCCATGTTATAGATGGTTAGTACCTTCCATTAAAATGTTTTCAATTACTTTATAAATTTTCCTGCAGGAGCCCCATCCCTGAGAGAGCATCCCTGAGATTTATTCACTTAATGAGCTCGCAAGGCAGAGCCACGCTGCACTGCTTTGGTTCCCAGGAGGGACTTTTGCAGGACCCCCCACTTCTCCTCTGCAGGCACTGAAATGCAGGGGGAAAAGCATCATCCTGTGCCAGGAGCACGCTGTGGCAAAACAAGGAATGAAAACTCCCTGCCCCACGAATCCATCCCCGAGCCCATCCTCCAACAACCAGATGAGGATTAATCTCTTGTCACAGCTGAACCAAAAGCTTCGGAAACACTGCTGCTCAGACTCCTGCTATTTCTATATGGGGCTTACAGGACCAGCTGCTTCAGTTGAAACAGCACCGGCCATTTACACCTGCTAGTCTCCAAAGTCCCCCAGCCACCAAGCCCAGAAGCCCGCGTACCACAGGGTTTGGCAGCCCCGATTTCTTGCTGTGATTTCCAGCACGAACGGATCATCTCTGCCCCCCCTCGTGCCTCCCGTCCTGCCAGAGGGGTTCAGCAGCACCCTGAGGGGCTCGGGCAGCCGCTGGCACAGGGAGATGGGAATTCTCCTGTAAGCTCCGATGAAAGTAACTGCAATCACACACAGGCGGTGGAATAGAAAGGGGATTAGCCGAGCCTACCCCGGCTGCGCTGCGGGAAACCCACACGAAGCCGTGTCAAGTGGACGCAGCAGGCGGCACAGGCGGGAGGATGCGAACCCTCGGGGCGGGACGGCAGCTCTCCGGGGCCGCGGCGGTCCGCGCCTCCCGCTGCTCCAGCGCGGGGCGAGGAGGAGCGGCGCGAGCAGGCGGCGATGGCAGGCAGAGCCCGTCGGGCACAGCCCTTTAACCCAGGGTCCAGCGAGGTGCACCGGGGCCGCACTGCCCGCCCCGCCCATCGGCCACCCCGGCTGCCCGGGAAGGAGGGCTCCTCTCGGGTCTCGCTCGGGGAGCACCGGCCACCCCGCGCCGTCCACCGGTGCCCCCGGAGCTGCCCCGGGGCTGCTCCCGCCCTTCCCTCCTGCCCCGCCACGGCCGGGCAGCTCCCCCCCGGCCCCGCTGTGACTCCCGGGGCGGGGCAGGCTCCCCGCCCTCTCCCGGGCGGCGCGGCCGTTCCCCACCTGCGGGCCGGGTGCCGGGTGCCGAGGCCGGCGCTCACGCCCGCCGCGCTGCCATGCTGCTGCTGCCGCCGCCGCCGCCGCTTCCCTGCTCCGCCCCGCCGTGTCACTTCCTGAGTCCCCGCCCCGCCCCGGCACCGGCATCGGCCCCGGCCCCGGCCCCGGACCGGCGGGGCTGCCCGGGCTCCGGCGCTGGGGCGAGCCGGGCCCGCGCCCCCGGACCCGCTCTCGTTGTGGGGAGGTTTCCCCCGGCTCCGCGAGGGAAGGAACCGCGATAATTAGAGCCCAGAAGGGAACGGGCACTTAGAGGGTCTGGAGGCAACAGGACAGCGGGGGCTGGGGCTGTAGTCGAAGGGGTCACTCGTAAACTGGAAGAAATCTCCTCAGCCCCGTGGGACGCTCAGCGTATCTGCTTCCTCCGGGGTCCTGGCTGAGCCCCCACCGCCCCTGCCAGCCCAGAGCAAAGGGGCGATCCCACCATCCCATCAGCCAAGGTGGGTGAACAGAGCACCTCTTCCACAGCATCCCTGTACGACATCATTTCCCCAGGCAGGTCTGTATTTTGATAGATGAAGGGCATCAAGCAAGCCTTATGCTGCACAGAAACGGAAAATGAGCCGTTCCAATAACAGAACTTTTTAATTTCAACAAACCTTTTTCTCAAAATGAGCAACAAGTAGCTTCCTTTGTCCATCTTCTCCCTACTACTCACTGGGAATAAATGGCAGGATGGGGTCTCCTGCTACATTCTTGCCTTGTTCCTCTGCTCTGTGCACTATATCTTCTCATTTCAATCTCCAATGTGTGAGAGGGACACTGCCACACTTCCCAGACATCTGTCATTGACAGCATGAGTGGAAACCAAAGGAAAAGCATAGTGGAAAATCCAGCATGCTATGGGATTTCCCACATTTGACATATCACTGACAGGAGGTTTTCATTACTAAACCAACCCTCCCCAAACCGTGGAATCCCACTCCCAACATATGTGAGAAACATCGTGTAGGTAAACCCGAAGAACAGTTGTTTCTCAACAAAACTGATGTCAAAGCTTGATTTTGACCAGAGGATTTTGTCTTCCACATCCATGGCTATCTTATTCAGGTAGCCCCACTGCTGCACTTCAAGTGCATCTAAAACCCTTCCTAACCACCAAGATTTGAAGGCTTCTTCATATGTGCAAAGAGCCAGCAATTAAAAGTAACTGTAGCAATGTAATAAAACCTCCCGTCCATATTCCTTCACCTGTGTACAGAGAAGCAAAATGGAGTGGAGAGGAGCTTAATGGGGCTGGATGGCCTCCACCAGGACAACTTGCCCTCTGAGTGTCCCACAACAGAGCAGTAATATCACATTGGGGGTAAGCACGAGGACAAGTTACTCCTCACAGGACAAACACCTCATGTACTGCATACCCTACACATGGCTGATGACAGTGTCCCACAGTGAAGAATCCACACACACAGAGGAAATCACTGCCATGGCCACTTCCATCACTGCTACATGTCTGAGGCAATGCAGCATGATGAAAACAGGAAGGCAAAGAAAAGTTTGAGAAATAAACAAATACTGCATCAGGCTCCCTCTTTCTCCACAAGGTATCTGGGAGTGGCCCCTGCCTCCATCCCCAGAGAAGAGGAGGATTCAGTTCTCAGAGGCAGACTCTAGGCCCAAGCAGAATAAAAGCTGGTAACTCCACTCAGTGGTTCCCAAATACTCTCTGCACTTTGAAAGTGCCTCAGTCACATTTGGGTTTCCACTACTTCATGGGTATACTGGCACTAGATGGCATGCAAACAGAGATTAACTCATTGCTCATCCTTCAGGGAAATCAATACAGGGATCATTACTGCTTTGAAGCCACAGACTCCCCAGCCTGCTCCCCTTTCATCAGGCCACCTCTGCCTTATAGATGAATGCAAGCCCAGCACACAGACTCATCTTGAATCCCAAATGTCTGCTCATTTCCCAAATGTCTTCTCAGATTAGGAGATGATGAAGTCTTTCATCCCAAAGTTAGCCAAGTGTAGAAACCACTCAAGAGTTTTTCAATTTTGTTTGCCTTCAGCTGGAACAAGAGCAGGAGCAGCAGATTAGGTATCCCTTCTACCTCTGTTACACCTACCACTCGCATCACCTATCAAAGGCATCTGCTGAGCAAAGGATACACAATGTCCTCATGTTTTACACATGTCGTCTGTCCCAGGAGGCAATTCAGCAAGGTCTGAATGGTTCCTGACTGCTCTGGCTCCAGCTGGCAATGACTGCTCTGAATCTGAGTGGCCAGAAAAAAGAATGATTTCCAGAACCAACAGAAAACTGTTGGTCTTGTTCCTTCATACTCCCTCCCTTATTTCCATGCAGAGCAATGATCTTCAAAGGCTAAAGCAAATGCCTAGGGATTCCCTCCCCATTTTCCTAGAGTCACTGCTCTCTTACCTGACAAAGGAAGAGGTGAAGAGCACAAGATGTGGCCTCAGGCAGCTCCGCTAAGTTGGCTTCTGCTGCCTCCTGAACAATCTGGCTAATTTCTTTTTGAGAAATAATATTGCTGCTGTGATATCTCACAAACTCGAACAAAGGAAAAAACAGAGACATTAAAGAGTGGAAGACCCACAGACTGCAACAGTGACTCACCATCTGCAAAGACCTCTTCTATGTAATGGAATGCTGCAGCACCTTAACCACAGGCCTGATTTTTATACCACTGCTAACAGAACCAGTGCAAGTGTCTGTGTTGGTGGTGCTCTGATTTATACTCAGACTTAATTTGGTTTAGGTTGGAAAGGAGCTAAAAAAACCTTTTAAAACTGAAATAAGAACAGCAAATACTCACAGACCCATCTTACATCTGGAGGGGGAAGATTCACATTAATGACTCCTTCCTCTCATTCACTGCCGTGAGGGCTATATCTTCAGTACTTCTGCTGAGTAGGACCACATTCCCCCTCTAGCCCACCGACCCCCATTTACAGCAGGGTAATATACTGCACTAATTCCCTGCCCTGAAAAGTCAGGTCTGTAAGGTCGAAGATGGGAGACAAGCTGTGGTGCCAAGCAGCCAGCTTGCTCCCTGACTGGTAACAGCAGTTGCATGCTCTCTGCAGGTTTCCCCTCTCCTCCCCAGGGGTCCTAGATGATATAAATAAATGCTACAAACACCAGAAGAACAGGATGTGCTCACTAACAGCAGTCATTTTCTGCAGGGTGTGGAAGGGAAGTTCACTTGAAAGTATCATTATTAATACAGGGCACGAATATAGTGCCAGACAAAGCCACAGCAGTGTCTGAGACTGTGTACAGCAGGTTAAGTCCCAATAACCAGCACACATGCATTGTACCAACATACTGGGAAAAATGGGGAACAGCCTGCCCTGCTGCTGCTCACCAAAGTCATCAGCCTGAGAACTTCTGGCTGCAGAAAGGACTTCTGGCCCCCACTGAGTAGTGTGAAGAGCAGGAATCGGTGCCACGGCTGTGAAGCAACATGTAGAGCTGGAGAGAAGGAGAAGCCAATCAAAGACAGCTGTAAAACTGCCCAAGTGACAGGACTGAACCCAGCTAAGGACAGTCTTCAATACTGACCCCAAGTTTTCTCTTCTAGACCCCACGCTGTGAAACACTAAAGGGGATATTTTGCACTGTTCTTACTTGCCTTTTAATCTGTCACTCTTTGGGCAAGAGTTTAGTCAAGAGGACAAAAGCTTAATAGCTTTTCAAAGCAGAAAATACATTTTGTCCATCTTTGTGCTGGTACAGGAAGAGAAACCTTCTCCTGGGGTGCGTGTCATAAAATAGTAGGGGAATATCTTTAGCCTGGGGGTTTAAAAATAATACCCTCTGGTTTCAATATGAGGACAACTCTCCTGACCTCAGTTTTTATTTAGCTGCAGAATACCCTCTGGGGAATGAAGAAAGCCCTATAACAGAAGCTGAACAAGCTGAGCCTGGATCTGCATCAGACAGTGGGCCATGGGGATCAGCCAGGCTGACGGCAGCAATGCATTCAGTAGAGAAAATGTTCTTACTAAGGAACATACATGATAACATAACATATATGAGGTAAGGCTCATAAGTTTGTGATGTCTTTCACTGAATGCTAAAATTGAAATGTTATTACCTTGTATTTATTACAGGTTAAGAGCATGGGATCGACAAAACAAACAGGTCAGAGGATATAACTTGTTACACCATAGCAACTCACCAGTGTTAGAAAGGTCTCTTTTCCACTGGCAGTCACATAACCTCCCTATTGCCACTACAAGAATCTTTTCTATAGGAAAACAACACTGAAAAATAATGTAAAATACTTGGGGGATATCTTTCATCTGGGCGAAATGAGAAAGTACCAGCACTGTACATGAGRCTGCTCTGCACTTTTGGAAAATCTCTGGACAAAAAGAGGGTTTTAGAAAGCCTCAAACGAGTCAACTCCTAGAGGCAGAGTCCAGGACACACTCCAGTGTTCTTGCATCTTTCAGCCAAACACAGCTATGACCCTCATTCTGCTTGGAATAAGGAGACTCCTGTTATTGCTGTTGTGACCTTCAGCACCACAGCAGCCAAAGTGACAGGTTCAGCTGTTGCTGAAGCAGCATTTCATTAGTTTAATCCCAAACCAGCAGAGCCTCCCCATAACTTTTTTTTTTTTTTTAAATCCAGGCTTTAATAGCCTCCTTTCGGCTACTGGCTGTCATTCATCTGCAGTATTACATCTTCATCCAACCAATTCCTCTCTCCTACCAGTGTCCCTTTTGTCTGGTGTTCACTCACTCCACCCCCTCTTCTATTAGTGTTTAGATGACTGAAGTGAATAGGTCAGGGTACAGAAAACTTTCTGGTTTAAGAACAGACCCAGCACATGGACTTTGTGGCAGGAGGCTCACAATAAGCAGAAGGGTCTATTCTTCCCCCCCCAACGGTACAACACTGTCATATTATGTTATATTGAAAACACGGTATACATTAGGTCTGACATGGACTTTGGAAACCAAGGTCAGAATTCACCCCTGGAAATCCAGAATTTCCATCTTTCATTCCCTAAAGCTGCCTAGTACCCTGTTCTCCCTTCCCTTCCCTCAGGGCCAAACTGTGACCAACATTGCCCTTTTGTAAGACACATCCCGTTCAGATCCTCCCTCCCATACATTTATGGTCTAAAGGTTTGATACAATTGGCCTGAAACTCAAAGACTATTCCCATACTCCTTCCATTCCCAAAGCTGTCACTCTTACAGGGGTGGAGAATGACTTTTTACCTTCTGGAAAGCATCTTGGTGTCCAGAGCCAAAGTGAGGGTTCATGCCTGCAGGGGAGCCAGGCAGCATGATCTCATCCCACAAAGCACACGATTAACTTTAGGCATACAAATAATTTTTCTTATTGGGCATAAACTCATTAAGCATCTGCTCTAGAGTTCTACTGGATAGAGATATCAAAGAGCTCAAAATCACTGCAGGAGGGAAACTAGGAGAAGAAAGAGCATGAAGACTTTACCAACATCTTGGTTCTTCACATACAGGTATTCCACTAAGGTTTCCAGGCAGGCAACCACTGCCTGAGAGAGCAGCAAGTCTTTCTGGAATACCGAGAGAAAGAAAAAAAGAAGAAAAGAAAAAAATCTCCGGTCAACAGCTATTGCAAGAGGAAAATTCATAAAGTGTCAGGATCTGAAGAGTATGCAGCACAGGAAAATAACACCTTTCATCTCCTTCACAGGATGCAATGTGCTGCAAATTATCTGTCACATCAAGGAGCCAGATAAAGGCACGGCTACTTGAGACTGAAAAATAATAAGTAACAGCCTCCAAAGAATAAAGATAGGAGCCCAACATTGCTTAAAAGAGCTAAATGTAAACTGATGTACTACCACTGGAGCCCAGCATCATTTCAGCAAGTTAAATGTATGCTGATGCACTTACTACCCACAAAAGCACCTTGCCAGGGGCATGGGGGAGGGACTGGGATTTGTTACACTTTTCCCACATCTGTCCCTATGGATGTGGTGTCGCAGCAGAGAAGGAGATGGGAAAACAGAGCTCATCATTAGTACACAGAATTTCAGCTACCCAGTTCAGAAGCATGAAGCACCGCATAGCTTGATTTACCTTCCTCCTCACTGCACTGTGCTGCAGCAAGAGCATTTTCCCTCCTCATCACATGTCTGTAAGGGGTGGAAAAATGAAGGCAGAAGAAAAAAAACCAGGCAGCCCCTTTGATTCTGCAACAGGGTGGTTTCTCCCTGAGTTAATGTTCCTGCTTGAAGCCCAACACTACTGTGTTCCAAAAGTCATATTTTATATACCTGCAACTGGACATGCACCAGAAGGTTCTGTAGACTGACAACAAGTGAGAAGACCTGCTGTGTGGCAAGGGGATGCAAGGCAGCATCCTGCAGTGATGATGGCTGTGGTTGAGTAGCACTTTCAGCTGTGTTTTGGCCAACAATCACCACAAGGGAGGAGGAGAAGTTCTGTCGCAGAGCAGCTCTCAGGAACTGCATGATGCTCACTAGGATAGGGAGATGCTTATTAGTGTGTGCCAGTGTTTTCCTCTGCCCTACCCTGTGTTTTGGTGCCTGTGCAATAGCATGGGAGAGGGTGAGGAGAGAAAATATGAGCTTAAGAGCCCACCAGAGTTGTCTGGCAGCTGCTGACAGCTGCAGACTGGAATGGCAACATGAGTTCCCTGGTTCATCTCTTCCTCTGAGACACTAACACAGTTCACACTCAGTTCCAGATGTCACTACCAACCTCCAAGAAAGATTTGTCCAAACACAGAAGAACTTCAGACAGTTCCCTTTTGTCTTTTCTCACCACTTTACAAAGCCAAATGGACCAAAGATCCCAGATTCCCTCCAGCACTTCCACCATTCCATAGTCACCACTTCTCCCTTGCTGCTTGTAACATGGTACTAGTGGCTGCTTCCAGACAAATCCCCCAACAGATGCAAAATACCTAACAGCAGGATTGGCTTCTTATTCCTGAAGATGACTGCATTCAGGACTTCTGTTAGGTCTAGAGAGAGTGTCTGGTGAACCTAGAAGAGAATTAAATAGAAGAGTAAAAGTGGTGCTAGTTTGGAGCAGATAAAAAGCTCCCTTATAGACTTCCAATTCTTAGACACTATCCCATGATGACCATTGAAAACCAAGGGAACAGCAACAAGGTTTCAGGAGACTGACCCAGAAGGGACAGTGACATCATTGGGCCCTCAAGTTTCACTCACCACCAGTTGTCAGAGCTGCACAGCTTCCAAACCACAGCGTAACTTGTCTGTCTCATTCTCACAGGGCCCTGAAGGCCCTGTGGCATGTGGCTGTCAGCCTGCCAAGCACATGAAGTGGCAGAACATAGCTCTACCTCAGCCACAGAGCCAGTCAGCAAGACTGAGGAACCAGGCAACCAAAAACCAGCAGTGGCAAGAAGCTGTACCTGCCTGCTGGAGCTGGTGCCCACAGAGAGCTCAGGAATAGGAACTATTGCATGGGTGAAAGGGGCAGAGCGTTTTAGGGACTTGGGAACTAAGGGAAACAGGAAAGGTCAGCTTGAGAGGGAAGTCTGCAATACCCTGTTTCCATCATAGAACAGCCATCCAGCAGCAACGGCATGAAGTCTCAGAGAGCCCCAGAAAGGTTCAAACTCTTCAGTGAGGCAGAGAGTTGGTATGTGGAGGCAGGCGTAAGGATCACAGGGCTGATTCCTTTAAATACTCTTCTGAAGAGAAATATTCCACAGGAGAACTAGGAGTAACTCCTGCAACATGGTGGCAGTGGGTACTCATCTAAGAACTGACAAGCCAAAACCTTTAATAGCCTACCATCCATGAGCCCAGTTTACCCACAGTGTAAAACCAGCAGCAGTAACACAGTCAAGATGCAAGCTGGCTCTGGCCAGACAAATCCTGACTATTAACATCAGACTGAGATGAATGTGGCCATTTCTTGGAGCCATTGTGACCTCCTCTCCTCCACTGTATCTCCTGCAGGCTCAGGGAGATAGCCCGTCATCAGCTCACATTCACAGCCACAAAGGTCCTGTTATGACGATCTCCAGGATGCTTTGTGCAGCTCCAGCTGTACTGAACAGCAGAAAGAAGCAAGAGAAGTGACTCTTCCTCTTCTTCCCCCTCAGCAGAAGATTAGAAACACTGACATTTAGAAATGATAAAGATTAGAAATACTGAAGC
The DNA here is from genome assembly GCA_018881555.1 of Amblyornis subalaris. NCBI lineage: Eukaryota > Metazoa > Chordata > Aves > Passeriformes > Ptilonorhynchidae > Amblyornis > Amblyornis subalaris. The sequence goes on along the minus strand of JACAXG010000009.1, from coordinate 8,925,668 downwards.
AGTCTTGAACCACTTCCATTTGCCAGCTCTATCTGTAGTTTCTTTCCTCATCTCTGGTGCAAAAAGGATTCTGGGTTGTATATCATAGCACATCAAGTCAGTGGTATTGATAAAACCAAGCAACAGGTTTATAAGCCGCTAAATGATTGCACTTCAAAGATCAATATGAGCTGAGAGCGTCACTCCCAGAAGATGAAGCTCAACACTTGACACTAGAATTCATTTTGGGACTGGCACAACACCAGACACAGCCCTGACTTGGAAACTGAGAAGGCAAACGGTGCTTAGCAGCTAGCAGAGCAGGGACAGGCTGCACTCACACAGCTGACAGCCCATACAAGTACATGCTCTAAGCCCTAAGCAGAAGCAGCAGGCTGGTGAAGTAATGGCTGCAGACTTGGTCTGGGTTGGTCTTTTGGAAAACATCTTCCCTCAGCATTAGAAACCCAACCCTTGCCTTTCTGTGCACATGCATGCAGGTCCTTAATGTGATTCTATCATCTGCAAATACGTGCACCAACTCCCAAAGAGCATACTCTGCTGTGCATAACTGCAAGAGCAGAGCTCACAACTCATGACATGCTGTTTAACTCCGTAGCAAGAGAGGCCTAGGTAGTTACTTCAAAAGGAAACATTTTTCCTTATATTGGCATCGGAAAGTGCTTCCCTTGAAGTTGCAATTCCACTATTAGCTGACAACTCCAGCTTAGTTCTCTTGTTGGACTGCAAAGCATCAAATACAATGACAGCTGCCCACATTCAGAAGAGCTTTCTAATACTGAACACTTAGTTGCCAATAATAGGTTTGGATTGCGACTGTTTCACTATTGATCATTTTAGTAACAAAAAAGCAGTTTAAAACATGGGAGCTTCCACACCCAGTCTTCCCTTGAAAAAGGCCTTAAAATCTGTTTTGCTCTGTACTGAAGAGGAAAGTAATTTGGATCAGGAGGGCTGGGCATGCACTTTTCCCTGAGGATTTGTGCCCTTCTCTAACTCTTCCATGATTCGTGTCTCAGACCTTCAGCAGCATGCTTGCTTCCAGTCCTGCTAGAGAAGTGCAGCAGGGAATAACTTGTGGACAATAACAAAAGAGGAATCAAGCCAATCAGATTACAGGCCAAAGCAAAACACTTTCCTCTGCTAATGGAGATATTTATATATATACACACACGTATTTATTTTTAAGGTTTAGCCCTGTGCTGACTCTGAACACTAGAGTGGTTCTAACCTCAGTATTGTAGCGATGCTGATAAAGCAAAAGGGATGCAACCAACAGCCATCCAGAGCACAGCAAGGCATCCTCAGGTGACAGAGGTCCAGCAGGTCCAGAAGGAGGGGACCACAACCAGGTGCATTCCAAAATCTTCTGCAGGAGTTCTAGCAAGGACACGTTGGAGAGCAGCACAGCCACTGCTGCATGGGAGAAACATAATCAGAGAGGGTGATGGCATGGCACGGGTTAAACCAGCTTGACATGCACAAGAGAAGTGCAGAGCATAACCCCACTGCAGTGAGGTAGCCCAGCTACCACAGCTCATCTGAGTAAGGCTGTCCAGCTACTGGTATTCATCTCCCACAGAACAAGCAACTGCTCAGCTAATCAAATGACCAGCCTTCAGCTAACACAGTAGGAAGGCTGGTTAGAGCTGTTGTCTAGTATTGTCTAATTTTTTGAAATATGACAATACCAGGATATTTCAAACTAGGCACCAAAGGCCCACTGCTGTGTTTTATGAACAAGAAAAATACAGTGATTCTGTCTTTCAGCAGCCAATTCCTGAATCATCAGAAGGCAGCAAAACCAAACCAAACCAAACCAAAATCCTCAACCTAAAAAACCTCATCCCAAATACAAAATGGTCTTTGTTAATTATAATGCTGCATCTGGATGGGGAAACACCCACCTTACCTGCTGAGACAGTTAGAATACAGTTTCTGATTGTCAAGCCACAACCCCACTGAAATTAACTTAGCAATCAATACAATCTTGCCTCACCTCTCTGTTGACTACAAGGTGTTGTCTGATGAAGGCTCCAATACAGAAAATTCAAGGATGGCTGCAGGAGGTCAGTGTCTTTTGGCCTGCATTTCCCACAGAGATTACTGACTGGAAACAAAAGAACATGCGTAACAAGGACACCAACTTAACAGAGCACCTCATCACAAGAAAGAAGTCAGTCAGTGGGAAGGGACAAGAAGTGAAAATAAACAGAAGATGGTACAGCAACAGGTATCTGCCCTACAGTGTTTGCTCTAGACTGGACAGTGCAGTGGAGGATGAGAACAGAGAGGGAGGAATAGAAAAGAGTATATTAAAGGGCATATATCACATTGGGCAGTAATGAATCCAAGAGCAATGGACTTCAAGTTATCTGTTTCCACAGTGGAAAAAACTGCAGTGTGAGTTATCTGTTTCCACAGTGTGAGTTTGATCCTAGTACTAGAACAAGCATAAACAGCCATGTGACTGTCTCTCATGGTGACTAGACTGGGGAATAGCATGGAGAGCTGTGTTCCTCCACTCTTACCAACTCTGCTCACACAAGGAGTAGTGTCATGTTTCTTGTAAGTGCCAAACACTTAGGAACAATGTTTATTAAGAGTTAGGGAGGGAAATCCAGGACTGCAGGGCTCAGCAAAACTGTCATTAGAGATCTTTTGAAGAGCTTACAGTCTGAGTAAGCAATTCTCAAAAAACACGCATCAACACACCCCTTCCATCTAAGAGGCCTCATTAGAGGAGAGTGTCTTGCACACCCACCCCTGGAGAACATAGCCTGGGGAGCCAAGGGGGGAATAAATGGGGTGGCTGGGGTAGGGGGAGAGTTGTGCTGAAAAATACAGAGCAGAAAGCAAGAGCAAAAGGAGCTTGTGACTCCTGGGAGCAGATGAGCTGTGTTCTAAAATCAGCAGCAGCTAAAAAGGCTGGTATAAAGAGGCCATGGTTGTTCCACACCCCCAGTTCCCTTGGCTAATGAATGTCTGAGAAACGCTGCTTCCTTATAAGGGCAACACAGGCAGTCCTGAGATACGAAACGTTTCAAACTGAAGGGGATAGTCCTTCAAAGTCTGCTGAAAAGACCAATTTGTCAGAGCAGGGAAGAGATGAGAGGATGGACCAGCTGAATTTTCCTCCTAGTATCTGTTCTTTTTCACAGCCTGTATGAACCTCCAATATCCAAGAAGGCAGAAGTCACCAAGTAAGGATCACCAGACAACATAACAGGTCATGGTATGGTAAACAAGACACAGCCTATATCTTCGGGGTGGAATGGGCAAGCCATGCAGTTGGTTGGTAACCATATACTATGGATTCACGTTCCATGGAAAGCCCAGTTTCACTAGGCTGCTGGTTCCTGACAGCTGATTAACAGGACATGACTGTGGCCTGAACCCCACAGGAGTATTATAGCAAGGGTGGACAGGGAAGGATGATTCAGGCAGCACACCAGCTATACTATCATGTGCCAAATCAACAACAGCCACTGACCCTGAAATCATGTCACGGTCAGGGGAATACTTTGGACACCTTGTGAGGTTTCAGACAAAAAATGCATTGTAAAAGCAAGAGGAAGAGAACTTGGGTTTCGTTAACTGAACTAGTTACCACAACCCTTTACAACGCTCTGGCTATGAAAGTATCTCAAAGCAACCATTATTATAATGCAAGGTACATCTTCTCTCAAAGGACAAGGAGCCAGCCCCTAATCATCTTACGGAACAATTAACAAACACTTTCCTGGGAGAAGATAGATGCACATACTCACCCTGGTGAAGCAGCTTGAAGTCTGTGCTGTCCAGCTCCCTGATGCCTTTGCTCCGCAGCTGCACCAGGAAAAGGAGGCTCAGCAAAACAGGCAGGTTCCTGTTAGCTAAGAAGAGCACAGACAGCTTAGCTTGTTAGTGAACTCCAAACTGTTGTACCTTAAAGTGTGCCAGGAATTGTTAATTTTTTGGCTCCTGAATGAGGATGGGTTATGGGAGGAAGTATTCCCCCTTTACAAACACACACACACACACACACACACACACACTTCATTCTCATGTCTACAGTTCCCTCTAGATCAGGCCCCCTTTCTGCCACTCTGGGTTGGCCTGAGTTACATCTAATCCTGCGAACACCATTTTAAGAACAACTAAAGAAGGGAGGAAAGGAAGCTAGGGTCATTTACACCCATCATGAACCATGTAGGGAGCATGTTCATCACACTTTGAAATTGATACCGCTAATAAGCTAGAAGTCATTAGGCCTTTCTAGACTGCTCTCTTCCTGCCCGCTTGACCATCACTGGCAGCCCACACTTTTGACAGCAGCCCAGCTGCAGAGCATTTGTTCTCCTCCATCTTGTGAGACCAGAAAAAGGCTGTCCATCCCATCCCACAAGGCAGAGCAGAGACAGTAGAAGTGAGAACCCCACACAGCAAGTCTGCATGTAAGGAAAATGGGACTAGTTAGACCACCAACTTCCCAGGGCAACTCTCTCCCTACTATTCACTCTTTTGTGGTGCTGTAAACAGGTAAAGATTTTGTATTGTATACAGCCATACCTAGAGCAAGCAACTATCACCTCCAGAAAACGTTTTCACAAAGGCTTGTGAGTTTTCAGTTTTGAGGAGGAAACATTTATGGATGTCATTAATGATAACATATTCTTGACGGAGTCCCACTGTTGCACTGCCTTCTTGTCTAAAAGCAGGCTACTGTTTGAATGGGGATGCAGATCCCCTGGACTTAACTACCTCAGACCTCACAGAGAGCTGTCTGCGTGCTGGAAGACAAGGAAGTCTGTCTCCAGAGTACATATGGTGTTTGACTTTCTGGATGGAGCTCAAAGGAACTCAGTTAAGTTCAGGGTAAAGTATGAAGAGCTAAGGATATTAGTGGCAGCAGAAGGGCTCAAATCTTGCAAAAGCTCCTCTAGCTCAGTGTCCTATCTCCATCACCAGTGGTTTGGAGGAATAGGTCTGCCTCCCACAACAGGAAATGGACAATCTGCCTCCCCACAATCTGCCTCCCGGCATCCCTAGATCAGTGACAGAGGGACACGACAAGTTCAAATGTGCACAATTCCAAACAAGATCAGATCTAGCAGATGCCAACATCGCCTTCTTTATCCCTAATCTCACAGCCTCATGGTCTACCATGCTCCTGCTTTCAACCCCACTCCTCTTCTTCAGCCTACTGACTTTGCTGGAGGTAAGGCAAAAACACTTTCCCCCTTGTCACCTTGGTCCCAACTGTTACACAACAAAACATTTGAAACAGAGCAAAGCTGTTAAAAGCATCAGTGGCCCCCTCAGGAACAAGTAAAAGCTGTGCTGGGTCTAAAGGAGCCAAGGACATCCTAGCACTGCTCCCTCCTTCAGTTCAAGCTCACAGACTGCTTTGCACAGCACCATTCATAGTGGGACAACAGTTCCAACATCACAGACAGGGCTAGTAAGGAACACAGGTATTTCCCTCAGTCACAGTCTTGCTTCCTTTGAGAGATTTAACAGAATTCTGAGACCTGGTGGTACCACAGTCCCTCTTTGGAGATCAATGTCATGAATGCTTCAGTCCTTGCTCCTGGTCTCTGTGTCCTGGGAACTGTGTATACTCAGGCACACCAAGCTGTTTTGCATGAAGAAGAGGTAAAAAGGAGGATGTCTTTCAGCCACAAGTTGGACCCCTATTCAAGTGGGAAGATTTACCAGCACAGCTCTCCACTTGAACACTTACGGCAGTATATGAGAACCTTGCCTTGGTTTAAAAATCACAGTTTGAAGCCAGAACAACCTAAATTAGAAAAAAGACTCTCACTTCAAAACGAATCTCTGAAAAAGGAAACTAAATCAGTACAGTTCTGACCGTAAATTCCCTCATGCAGGTAAGTACTCAAGCTACACCAGCAGTTCAAAACCACTGTATCCCAGACCATGTCCCTCCAGCCGTCTACCCTGCTAGTTGACCTTACAGCAAGACCAAGTCACAGAGGCAGGGTCACCTTGTAGGGTGGCTGAGCTGCTCTCTACCAGCAGCTGCTGAAGAATCTGTAAAAATCGGCTCCGAAGGAGGTCACAGACAAGGACATCCTCATTTCTTTCCAGAAAGATCCTTAGAGTCATCAACACCTTCCAAGCTACTTCCACAGAGCTTGACCAGACCAGGTCCTGCAAGGGAATAAATACACACATTACCTTTCTATCCTGATTAGGCAGAAGTCACTGCTATTTAATACCATTATGCTAATCCGGTGCCTTGGGAAACAGCCTAATAAAGCACCATTCAGATTAAGTATGCCCTGATTAAATAGAGAACTGAATAAACCAGAAGGACTCATGTCTGTTAGGCACCTCTGAGTAATATCCCATTTAAAGAATGATTTGGCTATGTAAGTGTAGGGGTAACATACATTTAAGGTCACAGTTTTAGACAAGTGAGACCTAAACGAGAACAGAGTCTCTGGCACCTCTGCTTTTCTTGTTTTTTTGAAAAATCAGGTTGCATATTAGAGATGCTTGCCTAAAACCAAGTTTATGAGTCAGTCCATATTTATTAACTTTCAAAAGGCTGGCAGCCTTGTATGTGCAGTAGTAACATAACAGCTAAACTGCTTGAAATGTAAGCCAGGCAAGCACTCGCTCAGTCACAGGAAAGGGTAGAGTTATGTACACAGCTGACAAGCCTGCTTCTTGACTACAGAGTTCTGTCTGGAGTCTCTGAGCTGAATCCCACAGCCAGTAGCCTTAATTTGGGCACAGTCTTCATGTTAATGTGCCTAACATTAAATTCACTTGCACAGTATGTACAGAGGAAGTTCCATAAATATCAGACAGAAAATGCCTGGTAGTGCTGACATAATATGACCATCTCAACACGTATTATGTCTGCAGTACCTTTCCTCTCTTCCTGCAGTAGTCCTGGCTACTGCGTTGCAAATGGCAGAGCTGAAGAGGCAAACAGGAAACTGATCTCAGCAACTGAGCCTACAGCCTGACTGGACAGCTTGCTGCCTTTTCTCAGCTGCATTCCCCTATCACACAGCAGTAATGAATCCAGACTGCGATGATGGAGAGGAAATGGCTGTGGGATCCCATACCCAAGGAAAGCAAATAAAGTAAGAACAGGCTGCTTGTGCCAGAAAAAGCTCTCCAGTTCTGAGATGAATTCCTGCCTCTATCAGAGACCTTCATGAATAAAGGGCAGGGAGCTATCTGCACAATCATCTCTGCTGACATAGATCTGCTCCATATGACATTCAGGAATTTAATATAATGTCTCCATTCTCTGAGAGAGCACCTCAGACCTAGAGCATGGACAAGACAAGTGGGACAGTGTGTCACCACATTCACCCCCAGATGAACACACAGCACAAAATGACATGAACCAATGGCCACAGTCTTCCTGGTCATCCCAAATGCACCACTGTGTTAATGTCTTCCTTCCTATTCAGGAGCTTAAGGTCTCAGATGAAGTCACTAACCATCTGTTATCTAATCCAGACAATCATTAAAAGCAGATAAGCAAATAAGTTATCCTTGGAAGGACTTTCATTTTTGTTTCACTGTACCATGCAGAGGCCTTTTCACTTCACTACTGCATTCTGAGGCTTAGGTTATGCATCTCATAAGTTTTCTTTACATCTGACAGTATATTTATCCCAGTATATTGCAATGTTTTATTAGTCCATCCAAATTCAGGTTGATTATGCTCTTCCACAACTGAAAGGTGAATTGTCAAAGCCTGTGATTTATTACAACTCACTTTAAAGACTGGAACAGAGCTAAATGAATTTATTTCTGCAAGAGCACACGGCAAGACAGAAAAAGGAAAGCAGGAATATTGTACTATTCAGGGAAGGGAGATGCCGTTTATGTTTTGCTTATTGACAGGTCTTCTTCAGTTTATGGAGTGATAGGTTCCAGAACTACTGCCAAAGGTAACAGCGTAAGTCCCATGGGACACTTCTCCTTAATTTGTCCTGGTATGACACCTCATTGATCGCTTTTACTAATGCTCTGCAATGGTATCAAATGCTGGATGTTGCCACCTACTCTGCAATATCACCCTAAGTGTGAAAGAACTGCCCAACAAGAGAGTCCTCCTGTCAGTCATTTCAGTAACCTCGGATATTAAAATTTACTTCATAGCCTCTTAGATCAGAACAAATACGTTCAGTAATGCCCAAAGGATGCCCACACAGAGTCAAACCTTGCTTCTTCTTAGTTCTTCACCATCTGCTGACATGGGTTTGCCTTCCCAACGACACTTAGTTTTAATTTCTCTAACGGACTGGAGAAGAAACATCACAACTCTTAGCTTTTGCCCTTACAGGAAAATCTCATGTTCTTCTGCAGAAAAGTTAGCAAATATTTAGTATGTGACTGGGTGAACAGTCGTGGGACAAGTAGCCACTGATGGGGAGGGGTGACAGGACAGGTGAGAGTGGTGGAAGCGAGAGAAGGCCTCTAAGCAGCCATCAGGACATGAATTGTGTCACGATTACATAGGTTAACAGAGCTCATTGTATCAGCTAGAGGCAAACACACTAGTCCTGCTACTTCAAGGCTCCTTTTTCTCCTGAACGGATTAATTTTCCCTGTTACAAGACTTTTATTTTATCTTTTAAGAGCAATAAAACATGTTATTTGCAGTTCTGAAAACTCAAGAGTACTTCAAAACTCTCTGACAAGTCTCCAGTTAAAACCAGACCAAATTAAAACCTCAAACAAACAGAAAGCTGTGCCCTCAAGACCCATTCTCTGCACGCTGCTTTTTCAAAGTTCCTGTTCATCATACCCTTCTCATCTATCAGGAGCAAAGCATTGCTCCCAAATTTGCAAAACGGCTTCTTCAAAGGCTGGCACCGTCGAATCTGGAGTAGCCAGCTGTGTATCCGGATAGAGGAAGGAATAGCGTTTTTCATGGCATACATCAGCAGGACCCTCCAGGTCTGTCTCCAGCCAACTCTCAGAAGATCCCTTCCTATCACAGTGGATGGATAACAGAGAAAGAGGTAACACACATACATAGTCCCATTTTCCATATCAGGCTTCCCTGGCAGGTGGAAGTCTGTATGTACACACATGGCATCTTCTATCAAAATCCTTGACTTCATAACATTACTAAAAGCTTTAAGAACCAAAGAGACCCCTAAACCAGGGGCAGGATAGCAGCCTGTCCTTGTGAAAGCCACGTACCAGTAAAATAAGCAAAATGCTGGAATTGCTCTTCAGAATGGGAAGCAATGGGTTAGCACTGTTCAGCTGACCAGACATGTCAAAATCAGCTTCTTCAGCCTCAGTTTGCTTGCAGTCTCCCCAGGAAAACCAGAGTTGGAGGACTTGGTGTCCAAATCTCCCCATAAGTTCAGGGTAGCGCAGGAAGAATTTCAGCAGGAGAGGACAATGGACATAGACCAAGCTCAGATCTGGAAGGTTATCCAGGATCCTTCTTATGGTAGACAACGACCTCTGGTAAGTGTATAAGAGAGGAAGGGGAAGGGGAACAGAGAACAAAATAATCACTAGATATGGAATATAAAACACTGAAGTGATGAGAATTTATGGTTAGAAACAGTCACACTGCCTTTTAAGTAGACAATCAAATATAGCAGTTAAACATCATTTTGTGAAGCCCATTTGCATCACAAAGGCTAAGAAACTTGTAGGCTTTATACAGAGCTCAAAGCTGTGCAGCAGCAAAGAGCCATATGGGAACACTAGAAAGCCTGCTGCAAAGGCTGGAGATGTGTTCGGGAGACTGAAGCTATGAAATTTATTATATTCTGTATGTGAATTCACAGCCTATCCAATGCATTTACACTTCCCACACATACACAAGTTTATTCTGTCAAATCTATATTCCCCTGTGGGTTTTCATAGTTAACTTTCCAGAGTGTAAATGCACTGCACAGTCTTCACTCATTCACTGCTTACCACCGATGCCAAAATACTTTCTACAAGAAGGTTGATGGGAGTGGGGAGAAACCTCAGTTTCAACAAAAAGGCTCCAAGAGGTAGGAATGAAATCTTCTTTTACCAAGTCCAGGGCTTTGCCTTTGTCCTGACAGACAGCAAGGAGGTAAAGTGCAGCTCTGAGTATCTGTGGAGGGGGACAGTCTCCACGGTCCTGTGCTGATAGGAGGAAATTTCTTATGGCTAGAAATAATTCTGCATCTGGAACAAACCTGCATTCAAGAAGAATGGAGTGGAAACAGTAACAATAGATATGCTTTACTCACCAACACATGGTATGTAATGGCCACAAAACTACTTGCTTTGTATACTCTTGGCTCACCTGTCCCCGAAGGCGTAGGCAAAGTATAAGAGCAGTATGAAACAGTGCTGGTGGCTGCAAAGAGACTGATCCAAAGAGAAAGGCTCAGGGGTTTCAGACAGGAGAAGAAGGCTTTCAGCAACGGTGTAGTTTAACTGAGGCAGACCCTTCTGCAGGAGCTCAGACATCTCTTGCTCTACAAATAAAACTAATATAAGCAGGCAGGCAATGATGACGAATGTCTATGGAACAACTCCACAGTCTGCATACAGCAAGTGCAGCTCTATGATCTGGCATCAGTAGTGGTGTGAGACCTGATTTAACGGAGCTAGCTTTAAGGATGAAAAGACAGTCCTGTTTGAGATTGCCAGCTCTTTGCTGATGCTGTCTGTATGGTGACCAACCACTGCCAATGGGAAAAAGTGGCTTTTGTGATGTGGAAATTTTCATCTCATTTGTTTAGAACTTACCTATTACGGAAAGTTACACTAAAGACAGGAAAGCTTTATAGAGTATGCCAGAGGGAAAAAATTACCTTAATCTGCAGATATGGGTGACTATGTGGCAAGTAATTTTATTTCAATTAAGCATGCACAGTTGTGCTAATAAATGTTCCCATGTAAACAAAACCAGAGGCAGGTGAAATGCATTCTTTCAGGTAGGGTTCCAAACTCTTCAAAAGGCATTCTCTGAGTGTTACCTCCTTGCTGGACCAGCTTAAAAACAAGCTGGAGAAAAAAATCTCTAAGACGAGCTATGTGTGTCCTCCCTTCCCTTCTCCTTGTCCTTTTCTAATGTGTTTTTTTTTTTTTGCAGCTATTGCCTAAACAGAGGGTGGCAGCCTCAAACTAAATGGAGAAATTTTTCTCTTTCCCCAAACTTGCCCTCCTGAGAAGAAGTTCTCCTTTTCTCTGTGGCCAAGTAAAGGTTCAGACATAAGTTGCAGAGGAAGCTGGAACAGGTCTGATTCAGGACAGGATTACTGTGAAGAAGAGCAGAAAGACACAGTGAAGAAGGCTAGAAACATCCTCTTCCTACTTCTTATATCGCACACTGTCTGCCAGAACCTCATTTTACTGAACGATCACAAACAAGCACCTGCCCCATCACAAGAGGACTCAAGGAGCCAACCTAGGCTTCCAGGAAAATGATGAGTTCCCAATGGACTGTCAGCTCATAGATGTGGAGGGTGTGTGCAGTGACAACAGAGAACGCATTCCTACCTTCGGCCAATATGAATACAGTGAGGTACTCTCACAATCATCACACCTTGTATACACAGGCAATTCTGTAAGGACAGGACCCCTAACACTGCAGAGAATGGGAGGTGTTTAAGGGTAGCTCACAATACATGATTTCACTGGCAAGCACCAGTTACATTTTGTAGCAATGGCATTGCCAGGGATGAACACTGAAGAATGCCAAAATATTAACTTAAAGGGTGAGAACAGCTCTATTTCCAGGTATTTCTCTCCAATCATTTCCTTACAGAACACGACATAACCAAGCATCTGTAACACACTATCCTTGGCACACCACACTGCTGTATTCAGAGGCCTAGATCACCCCCACCACACACCATTCACAGGCACAAATGTCCCTACTCTTAAGTTCCACAGTAGTAAACCAGACTAGGAGTGCTGTGTGTTCTGTTTACTCTTTTAATGAGATACAGTCACAGGAAAGAGGAGGTAAAACACCTCTGCAGATCCCCAAATACAGTATCCCCAAATACTCCTCAACCTCAGCCTCTACTACAGGAGATCCTTTGCAATGTCTGCTACTGAAGTCTTCCTCCTCCCTCCCATTTCTAACGCATTATCACACCATGAGGAACAACAACAGTGGTAGTATATGGCAAGGAAGCCAGAGCTCAGATGGAACTGATGCTACTGATACTTCTTTTCAAAACACCCACTGATCTGACTACTCCAAAGTCAGGCTGATTTATCTCTATCTGTGCAACTCAGGACGGAGCACAGAATTCTCACAATGCTGTGTAAATCCATCCGCCCCTTAGCCAACTGCTTCTCCCTTCTCCCACATCCAACTCTTCCATTGTCAGTAACCATTTACATATTTCAGTAAGACACAACCATTCTTGAGTCTTTCACCCTCTCGTCTTTCCTAATCGGGTGTATTAGATCAGGCATGATCTACTTTACCATCTGGAAATTTTTGACTCACTCACAATGCACACATCACAATACCTTTGTACAGAGCAAAATCTGGCCTTCAGCTCCAGCGTCAGTCGGATGAAGGAGGAGGATGCTAGATGGAAGGCAAGACAGAAATCTCAAAGGAGCACAGAATATGTACAGAGAGGAAAAGGAGTAGGCAGGTCCCATAACCATCCCCACMCATCTCCATAGAAGCCTGGTGAACAGGGCAGGCCCTCTCAGTAAGAATACATATATTAGACTTTCTCTCAGAAAGCAAACTACTCTGAGTTTGGTTTGGAGGGGAGTGTCTGAGATTCATTTGTTTTCTCAGGAGGAGAAGTGAAGATTTGCCAGCTTCACATGTTTAGAACAGAGGAATTGTCTACATCACGTCTCTGATGTGCGAAGAATAAGGCATACACAGACTAAACAGGAATTCTACATAGTAAAATCCCATCAACAATTCCAGCATAATCCCTGTCTACAGGAACAGCCAATTCTGAATTATTCCAGAGGGAAGGATAAAGCTGACACAACATACTTATCCAAAATAAAACCTATCCCATCATCATTGCTAGACCAAATAACTTTTTCATCCTGCTGAACATGACTATGCACTCTATTTCTTACTCATATAAACATGTAATATAATATTCCACATAAAGTCTCGCTAGGCTTGTTGCCTCAGTAATACACAGTAGCAGCAAGTTCCATCAGTTAAGTTAAGAGCACAGAGAACACGATCCCACAATACCCTCATACCCAGCTTTTTGGAGAACTTATTCCGCATGTTTGGCACCACTGTAAAGAGGGTGTTAAGTGCTGAGATGAAAACCTCTGTCACTGACAGGCTGACAGCCCTTTCCAGATAGCTCTGTGGAAAGACGAATAGATCAGGTGCATGAGATGCAATAAACACTGAAGGCAGCAGCTTTCTTCCTAGTGCCTGCCCAGAAAGTTAGATTTCTAAATCCAAACAAATGGAGTAACAGTTCTTTTACAAAAATGCCTGGCAGTGAATATACAGGCTCAGAGCACTTTGAACACAATTAACACTCCCCCTTGCCAACGTTATGAGCTGTGCTGGTAACTCTGCAAGACATCACACCAGACAAGAAACTTCTTTGGGATTCCAGCAGGCAAACAGTTAGGCCTTAATGCACAGTGACTGACATTACTGCCCACATTGCCCTGGAAGCTGCTGCTCTTAGATGGCTAATTCTCCAGCATGGCATACAACACAGGACATACGTTTAAGTGCAGCTAACTTCAGCAACGCTTAACACCAGTGTTTCATTGAGCAGAGGCAAACACATCTATTTGAGCTCTCTACAGAGTCCTGCCCTAAACTTTTTAGAACAGTATGACTCAACTCACTCTTGTTGAAGGTCACTGGACAATTTTCTCACAGTCCATTAATTTTTACCCAAGTTCAATGAGCAAGAAACAGCACTCTGACTCCAGCTTTGCCAAACTGGACATGCACTGCACCCTCCTGTCAGGGACGAGAACAGCAATGCCACTGCAGTTGCCTACCAAGAGATTGGTTAAGAAAACACCAACCAAAACATCTCCAAGCTCTTAACACCTGCAAGAATCCATACACCTGCACCTGTAGCAAAGCACAAGCAAACTTTACTACACATTAGGAACTATAACCAGAGTCCCGTTGTTTTGACAATTCTGCTTTAAGTGTCTTAGGGACAGGCCTTTACGGAGCACTAAAGCATACATGACTCTCCACAGCTACTTTTTAAATCATGTCCCTGGCCTTACCGAGGCACAATGCTTACTACTGCCCTTGCTGTGCCCAGCCTCATCAGTACCTTCTGGAAAGAAGCATAAAAACGAAATTGCAGGTGCAAAACATGGCTGCTCTCTGGGACACAGGCGAGTTTTGTAAAAGTGGCAGGAGGGGAAACAACAGTTCAGCCACTCTTCATTTTCTGCAACATCCACAGCTGCCATGGACCAGATAGCATGGTAGGTAGGTTATGGGGATTGCACAATCTGAAGAAAGACAGACATCTATGTGGAAGCTTTATGAATTTCTCCACACTCTGAGACCACATACTACCTTTTGTGTGAACTATATAATTCCACATTTGGTTCTGGAGATGTGGCAAATGACACAGCTGTTCTTGGTTTACTCTAAATACCCTCTTCCTGAAAACATTTGTGCAACCCACTCTTGGTACTTGAGAGCACCTTTCCAGGTACCCAAGGAACAGACCAAGTTCAAAAGAAATCCTACCATGACCATGGGGATGCAGAGACTGTCACAAATCCTCAACAGGAACTCAGAGAAGTTGCTTAGCGTGTCCTTGCTCTCAGAGTTGGGGGCAGTGAAAGCGTTCTCCTGGGCCATGAAGTCACCCTGAAAGTCCACGGCTAACCTGCAAACAGTGGATAACAGAGGAGAGAGGAAACCTCACTCTGCAAAGCAAGTCAGGAGATACTACATTTCCATCACAATTTTCACCATCAAAGATCCACAAACACTCGATGGGTTAGAAACACAGGAATCTGGCAATCACACAGAGTTACCCCTTGAGTGAAGCTATTAAAAGTCATCAAGGTTGCACAACAGTACATTCTGGCAAAGGAAGATTTAGTTTCTGTGAAGAAAGCATCTGCTGCGGGAAGCTCTGGTGTGGCAAGACTGGTTTTCAGCCATACCAGAGTGCCTGATGCACAGTAAAGCAAACATTTTGAAAATCAGCCAAGGGACCATTCAGCTGATATAAAATCCGTGACAGAACTCGAGTGCCCCAAGACTCTGGGTCAGTGCAGAAAGGCATGTCTGCTTTTGACTGAATTATCTCAACCAAGCCAAGTGATGCAAGGCAAAAACTAATTTGGCAAGATCACCCTAACAACTGATCCTGATTCATGCACAAACTCATCTACCACTGTCTGCTGTGCAGCTAAGGGTGCCAAATAGCCCTCATCCAGCAAAAGAGGAAAAGTTGGTGCCTATAGACCCATTTTCAGTAACAGGTCACAGACGAGCAAATCCAAGCCCAGCATCTGGAGCAGATATACATTTGTTAAACGGTTAATCCCCTCTGGCAGTGAAACCACATACCCCAGAGCACAGGAATCTGGTCTCACACATACCTTCCAACAGTTCTTACATCATCAGCAGTTTTGGTGAATTTTCAAGCAGTCCCTCAAAGGTCAAAGACATGAAATAAACTGATACATCCCAGGCAAATTTCATGGGAGACACATCCAGGTGTCACAAAATTTTCACTATTACTACATACCACTCACTCTGCTGTTTCACTGACAAGTGCCATCCACTTGATATTGCCATGGTGGGGCTGGGTGGAGGAACATAGTTGCAAGGACAGAAGAATGGACAGACATGGACACACACCACCCATACACACACCTTCCTGACTTGTCCTCACCTGCAAGCATTTCTGAAACTTTCCAGGGTGTTGAGCAAGAACTGACCCTGTCTCTGAGGGACTCTGCTGAGATTTCTGTTTGCTGGGTGACTCTGAGACACTGAGAATAGGAGATCACCCTGTTATAGGAGAGAAGTCTTTAAAATCTTATGTTCACTTCCAGAAAAAAATAGCTTTCTTTTCTGACACCAGCAGCAGGAGGAACAACAGGTTTCATTTCACTCACTTCTTCCACACAACAATTTTTTTACTTTTGTGCTTTCCCCAGGGAGGGCAGAGTTAGAGAGCTTGTTAGTGCTCTTCCTACGAAGGACAGAATTACAGAGCTACTAATTCTGCACTGTCTTGTCTTTACAGTCTGCATTACCATTATTTGATCCAATCTGAGTTTTAAGCATCTCAGGTAATGGAGCTTCAAACCCTTCTGGGAAAATTTCGTCTTTTTTAAAATTTTCTTTCTTTCAAATACGCTTCGGACAGCACTGAACAGTTCTTCTCCTTGCTTAGCACTGAAATCTTAGAAGTTCTACTTTGGCTCAGAGTTTTAAGCAACTATCCATGTACTAGTTCTTGTTCCCACACAGCATCCCACTGAGCTCAGCCAGAAGCCAACTGAAGCATCAGAGTTAATCATTTGCCCAAATTGGGAACAACTTGGAACTCAAAATCAGCCTTTAAGCCTTAACCTGTTGTGGTGTTCTCCATAATACCAGAGGAGGGCACAGCTACACACTAGTGCCTGGCAGTTCAGAACTCCTTTGTCATTTCATGCTGAGATACCTGGGCAGAGGTATAATCATTTCCCCTTTTCTCTCTTTAAAGATAGCCTGGATATCCTCGCTATCTGCCTAATTTCCTTCCTGTGAAGCTCCTAATTCTGAAAGGGACACCTAACTCTGTGTGTGTGCAAACAGATTGACCAACATCTGCCTATGGGGCAGAAAATACTTCTGCCTTCTTCAGACAGAGAGGGCAGATATCTGGTACCACAGAACTTGGGTCTAAAGATAGTTTACTTGGGTGTAAAGATAGTTCATCAAGAATTTGGAATTCTGCTACTCCAACAAGGTGTTCTTGTCACTACAGATGTGATCTAAAGCTACACAGCTCTAAGCCTGTAGCAAGGAGGCTCAGCCCTTGCCTTTTCACTAGCCATCTGTACCTGGGGCTTTTCTTAGAAGTACAGAGGTCCCAGCAGCACATCACACTAACTACAGATTCCAGGAACAGGAAAGGAGTTATAGTTCAGATAGTGGCTAACAGCTCCCTTGCTGAGGGGTCACAGGGCATATATGATGACACTCTTGATCTGAATGCAGAACAGGAGATGTTCATTGCTGAAAAAATAGATTGACCAATGCAGCCTACAAGGTGGAGGCTGAAGAAGGGGAAGTTCAAATGACTTTGGAGTACTGGACACATAAAGAGAGCAGTGTGCTCAAGTGGTGCCCCACAGAACTTCATTGATTTAGAAAGGTAACATTCACCAGCATCCATCTCCATCTACTTGAAAGACAAAATCTGGTACAATCTCAAGGCAAGAGGATCAAAAGATATAGCAGAGAACCAAACAGCCCTAGGGTAAGGGGATGGAACATACATAAAACATATACATAGTGTCCTTAGGAGGATCATCCCCGTCCTGCTCAGTCCTACCAACAAGTAACAACTTTTGACTTACTGCATGCCTCTTGCTACTCTGTGCTAGGGAAAGGTCAGCACATCGCTTCAGCACTGCCTCCAGAAGCTTCTGCAGCTCTTCATATGGGACTGGAGGGGAGCTCAAATGGTCCTTCCTTAACAAGCAAAGAGAAAGACAAGATGCACAGTCCCTGCTGGGGACATGCCACTAGGAAGGCAATACCATCAGAAAAAACTGCTCTTCTGATGGCAATACGCCATTGCCACTTCTCTCCAGCAGAGCATAGTAAGATCACAGTATCTGAACAGTGCCTTCACCCACACATGAGCACAAGCACACTCTGTCTGCTCCCTCTACAGTCAGGAAGCAAATGACTGTCCAGAGTCTTATGATTATTACTCTTATCAATCCACATAGGGCACAGAGTGACAAAGCCACAGCAGCTGCTGTACAAGCCTGCCTCGAACACTTGGTCCTTGCTGCAGTGACTTGCTGCCTGCCACAGCTTCATTGCTCTGGCAGCTTTCCCGAGGTGGGTGGGAAGCTGGCTCTGCTGTGCCCACGCCTGCCTCAGCCACAAGTCCCACTGCAGAGCACGTTCACCCACACAGCCACAGGGGAGCTGCAGAGTCCAACATGGTATCAACAGATCTATCTGAAGAAAAGCCTGTAAATACATTCCTGCCTACCTCAGAAAAGCTGCTACAGCTTTCACAGCCTCCACCGCCACCTCCAGCACTGGGCAGTTCACTGTCTCCATCAAAACATCAATAGCTTCTACACATACACCACGGTTTGTGAATAATTTGATTTCCACTGGTTGCCTGTGAAGAGGAGACACAGTAAGCAAGGAGAATGTTGTCAGTTAGGTAACTGTAGTGCCCTTTCCTCATTTCACGAAATGGACAGCTGAGCCATGCGATTGCAGCCATGCCTTTCAGTACTGAGAGCCAGCTGCTCCCAAGGAGGTACTCTCAGACTTCAGCAGGTAGAGCGTTTGCTACAAAGAGTAAACTTCAGCCGGTCTGAAGCTCTACCATGATGAAAAAACCCACAGCCTGGATAACTGTGTGACTACTACAGTGAACACTGACATGAAAAGCACAAGAAAAACAAGCTTTGCAAAATATAGTGATCTCTATGCCTAGGACTTTAGGGCCCTCTGCTCTGGCATTTGTGGGTTCATCTAGCAACTTATATTTTTGAGGGAACAAGCAAACATCACCATCCTAGAATAAGGGAGATGCCATGAGAATAGCTTCTCTCACAGTCCTACAGCACTTCTAATGCCAGATGCTGCCAGAAGGACAGGAACCTTCATTAACTTGAAAATTAATCAGGAAAAKAAACACAATCCAACTGTTTTGACAATCCTTCTTGATAGTGAGCATTTTGATTGTGTGGCCCAACACCTTTGACCATTCAGCAGGAGAGGATGGAGGGATGACAGGCCATTAATCCCATTATTGGACAGAGCTGTGTAAATGGCAGACTGTGCTCATTTGGCTCCTGGCAAGTCATGTACAGTTGGGAGGGCGGGGGGAAGACAGGCAGCTACACGCAGCCAAGAAGCACTAACAGCCTGCCAGAGGGTCTCTCCAAAGTGAAGCAAGAAAAGGAGCACAGCACAACAGGAGCCAGATTTGGAAGCCAAAAGTATTCCCTGTTATTCAGTTTTCACAGTCATGCCTGACTAAAGCAAGCCAGGAGCACATGCTCTCATGCACAAATAGGAAAGAAAAGCGAACTTCAGTAAAAATTACACTAGTAGCCCAGTTACATGGCAAAAAGGGAACAGAAAGAGAACCACTCTTTTTAGTCACTCAGTGGGATGGAACCCAGCTTCGCAGCCACCTCACATTCTGCTGCGAGAAAAAGCTGTGAGGTGGGCATGGCAAGGAAAAGGACTTGTGGAACTCGGGCATCATGAGCCAAGCCATAAGTGATGCGCTGAACTTCCAAGTTGTTTCTACTTACACTAGGTAATTCTACTAATCCCCTGTAATTCCTTTCTTTAATCACTGACCTTCTGAAGTAAAACACATCAGGGAAAGTCTTCACTGACTCATGCAGGGTGGAAGGGATGGAGGAGTATTGCTGACTCATTCAAGATGCATAAACCCACTTCCAATATGGTGCACTATGATATCTTTGGGGCCTTGCGGGAAAGTGTGAAGGACAGCACTCTTGCAGCTTCCTGCAACCTCTCATCTTTGGGCCCCAAACTGTGCCTGCCACTTTGATTATGCTGGGAGAGAAAAGGGGCACTCCAGGGAGAGCTACCCACCATTCCTGACATACTGCCAAGGGGAGCAGTACATTCTGCTTGGACCTCACCAGAATGTGTGGCTCGCTTACACAAGAGAATCCAGCTGCAAGCAAAAACCAAGAGAAGAGCATGAGATCCCTTTCTCCACTATGAGATAATTTTAAATAAAACATAATTTTTACGGCAAAGCTCAGAGAAACAGAATGGGCATGCGAGAAAATGAGAGTAACTGCACAGAGTGTTCCCTTTGTTTTACAAGCATAAATGCTGTAATTAGTATTTCCCACATCCTGGATTCTCTTTTTGACAGATCCCACACTGGCATCACCACACTGTTCTAGCACTGTTGCTTTTTCTTCTCCTTTTTACCCTGCCACTTGCTACAAAATTGACKACGACATTTCCAAAATTCTGCTCAAGGGCTCTCCTGGGGGAACTAAGTGGCAAAAACAAGACTCTGTCACTAGCATGACAGGATAGGAACAAGATCATAGAGGCAAGAACAGGAAGCACAGAAGAAAAACAAGCCAGTGTATATTATTTCTTAGCAGAAAACAAGAGGAAAAAAGTGACAGAAGACATTAATATTTCAGTCTAGAATTTGTTTTTGCAGTTTGAATTTAGCTCAGATGATGATAGAAGACTAGAGGCCATGGAATTTGCATACTTTGTTTTGTCATAGAGGCACACTTAGCAGGAGCTGGCCTGCTCACATATGCCTGGACCTTCCTGCCCTTGCCTCCTGCTCTCTCCACAGCTGAAAACAGATTTCCCCTCCCAGACTGGCAAGGCAGCAGGAAGAGGCAGATATAGTGGTGAATGCAGGCACAGAGAGGACAAGCTGGGAGGTTCAGAAACAACTATCAAGGCCTTCTTTGCACAAATAAAGGAGATGCAATTGTTCAGCATCATCTTTCAAACACAAAGGTTCTAGAGGTGTGTCAATATTTGGTCTTGGAAGAAAACCTTAAAAATCAAATGCACCACAGCCTCCATTTTGGGGTACCAAACTCTGCCTGTGCAAGGCTGACAGGGTACTGCCTTACCGTTTCAGTATTTCAGTGAAGAGCAGGAGCCCTTGTTTGTGCAACTCCACATTATTCAGCTGCAGGACACCTTGGAGACTCCTCAGCAGAGATTCAATGCCTGTACATGTTCAAGAGAAGTCACAGAGAGGCTTCTAACAGTCCAGATTCCAGGAGGGAAGAAAAATTAATTTTTAAAAGAAAGAAAGGTTTGAACAGTTATTCTTCTGAGACACTGACAGAAACAACTGTCCAAAACTGTTGAGTGTTCACTCAGCTCTCTGATAATATTCCTCAATCTCCACTGCTGGAGGTAAGTCCCAATGAACAGAAGGCATTTAACCATTCTTCCTAAATCCACTCTTGGCATGTCCACAGAAATACCTAACAGTAACCCAGGTAGTGTCAATCATGATAACTGGCTATTATAACGAATTAATGCTCATTAGAAACTCATTAGGACAATGACACTGTACATTCAAGCTACGTTGGACATCACAAACATGTCTGATAGGTACTCGTTTTCAGTCCTTTATCCATCCTGACTGGAAATTGTGATTGTGTGTAAAGCGCTGAAATTCAGCTAGAGGCACAAGTAGTACTGCAGTCACTCTGTCAGAAAGGTTGATGACTCACCATAGACAGTGTGACACTTGGAGAAGAAAAGGCGCTCTTCAGTCAGGAGGAGCAAGCAGCAGTACACTGACCAGATGAGGATTTCACTTTTGCACAAGAGACACTCAAACAGGAACTCTGTAAATATACACACACAAATAAGGTCATCCTCCTAAGAGGCAGGCTGCTCACAACATGGCACAGCTGCTCCTAGAACAGAGCAGAGGAAGGAGGAGGAAATGAGGAAGCATAGCAACAGCCACAGGGAGAACGGCTGTACTATGAAACGGCAGGAATGGAGAATGGAGTACATGCTCGGGGGTATGCTAGACTTCAAAATAAGGTGACTGGAGAGCAGAGACCCATGGGCAGGCATTTTTCCAGCACAAACTCAGTAGGAAGGAGCTGACTTGTGGATCTAGCCTTTGGCACAAATGAAAAGCCACAAAGCAAGCTTTACCACAGATGCAGTGATCTTTTTTTCCTCGTGACTTTTCTGTCACCCAAAGAATTTGTATAATGAAAGTATTTCTGTCTTTTAGGATTACAGAGAAATAATAAACCATCTCCCATAGCTGCATTCTAAAGCTAAATCCTAAACCAAATTCTGTGCAAACTTACAATATTTAGCATAATGAGATGGAACCTTGTAGGCTTGTATCTAAGGTCCTGCAAGAAGAACCTCGACCCCAAGGACTAAGCCAAATTCTCACCGTGCAAACTCCATTCTGCCTGTTGACAGCTGCTTCTAAACTTTCAGTTGAAAACATACTCTCCCCTTCTATTCCTAAAATCATGTGGCATAAAATGGCCACCACACACATTATGCCACCAGTGGATTTCATGGAGCCAGCATGATTCCTAAAACAAATATCCAGGGGTGGCTTTGATACAGTGGGATGAACAATAAGATGCTACTGCATTTGTTCACCTGGGACATCTGCACGGATAAAAGCAGGAGCATATCTGCTAGGAGAGTGAACCAGCACTGCAGCCATACAGTGAGAACTTGCTGCCTGTAACATCTCATCTCTGGTCAACAAGAGCTGTTGGCAAACAAAAGTCGAAAGGAGAAAGGAAGTCAACTATGCAGCTATGAGTAGGAAACAGTTTCCTCTGCATTTTAAAATTTAAAACATAAATTGTTACGCTTAAAATGTAAAACAAAAGATCTCTCTTTTGTCATGTATTTCACAGATTAAACTTGCTAAGGTAAGATAAAACACTGAACCAAAGACACTCAAAAAAGAACAACACCAGAACCACAACAGAGAAGATCACGAGTAAGAATAGCTCTGCCCCCATGCTTAGTCATGCTGGCACTGCAAGTGCTGTATCAGACCTCAAGTGTGAGTGAGTAAAATCAGCTGAGGCCAGGAGTAAAATTTTCCCCACTCCAGGATGCAAGAATGAACAAGAAGGTGACCAACGGAGGTATCCTCATTTCTCACCGCAGCCTCTATTGCTGGTGTTGGCAATAGAACACTCTGCCTCATATAAAGATTCATTACAGCCAGCAAATTATTTATGTCTACCAACAATTCACTACTACTTCAGCAATCACCTTTTTGAGAACAAGTGGCAGTGGATTTTCCCCTTCTAAAAAGTCAGAGTTCTCAGTCTCCTCCTCTGTCTTTGAATTATTCATAAGAATAGATACAAAATGGTCAGATTTCAGCAGCTCCTTTAGCAAACCTGCAAAAGGGGGAGCAAGAGTGAGCACCATACTGAGCACAGTGAGGATTATATTAACTCACAGGTATTTACAGCCTAAGACTTGTTGTCAGCTTCTTCCCCTCCTGCAGATCATCACCTCCAGCTTAGGGAGTTTCTTCTCACTGTGTCCCCAGATACTGCCATGAGCCCTGAGTCTTGCAACCTTTTGATGCTCTTTGCTGGGTCTGATCTGCTCTCTGTTCCTTCTCAGAGACATGCATGTACACAGGTGCATCTCAGGAGCCCTCTACTTCCCTTATCTTCTGTTAGTAACCACACCTCAAACTGTTTCTTGGGAGAGCTCTTGACCTGCATTCTTCTCCAAGCAGTCAGTGACCCCAATGACAAGACATTTTCTCTGGAACACTTCCTAGAGAATAGGCATTTATCTTCCCCTTCTGTTTTCACAGGCTCTTACTAAAACAGCTGTGTTCAGCTAAAGGATAACCACACACCAAAAAAACTCCTCAGTATAACAGTATAGATCACTGCTATAGGTATTGATGCAAATCATCAGTACACGTCAGTACAAATTCACAAGGGCATCATCTGAGCTATAGAATTCTACTTTCAAAGGAATCATCATACATTTCTAGTAGCTGAGTAGATGAGCTGAGGGGCAACCCAGTTCCTGCTTGCCTCCTACTAGAAAAATTAATTCCCTGGATAGTTTACAAACAAGCAATGTCAGAAAGGCTGAAATTGTGCTCCCCAGCAACAACTGATACATGCAGTTGGAAGCATAACTACATGACAGTGCCACTTCCACATTAGTTCTGTAATCTAATTAACATGATGCCCCACTGCTGAAGACTGTATTTTTTAGACTGCATTCCAGTGCTCTACAAAACCCACCCACCCGTGCACAATATTTGCACTCAGACAGTTTGAGGGATGGTCAGGCCACAGCACAAGCTCTGGAGAGACTGAAGATTGGTCAGTGCTGGACAAATGTGAGGCTTGAGGGACAGCAGGGGCCTGGGGGTGCTCAGAGGCAGGTCTGGGCCACTTGATTGCTATGGAGTAACAGAAAGGAATGACTGCTTTGGAAAAGCAGCATGAAGATCCTCTATGGAACAATCCACATTAGAGCATCTAAATCAGCCAAGGATTTCTTCCTCATTCTAAGCATTCCCTTGCACCTTGCAGTTTCTCTCAGCAATGCCTTACCCAAACAATTAACCTGCAGCTCCTTTGTCTGTGCACACCCCAGGGTATTCAAGAAGACACCACACAGCCTTTCTTCGAAGTGACCTGAGAGCCGTTCTGTGCCAACAGGAGAGGAGTACAGCTTGCCATACAAGTAGCACACAGCAGCCTTTATACCCTCATTTGGATACATCAAGCCCATCAGCAGATGATCCACTAAATTATCTAGTATGAGGAACAGAAACAGCAAACATTCACTGACATTTTAAAAGCACCAACCTATTTCCCCCAAAAACTTGCAAGAGCCCACTGGACAGACTGGTGTATGTGGATTAATGAATGCCACAATCAGGTGATGTACTCAGCACCATCTCTCCTTCTGAGCACAGGTACAGTAAGAAACGACTAGGGGAGCTCACTGCTCACCATATGAAAATCCATCATCCCAGCTACCTCCACAAACAGCTAAGCTTGCTCAACAGACCTCCAGGGGCCGGATCAAGTTAAAAAAACCTAAATGTATGTTGCCTGTGAGGCAGACCCACAACCCCAGTTCACAGAGGCTGCTTTCGCCTGGCTGACTAAGAGCACAATAACAAGCCTGTCATGAAGGTTCTAACCTGCATCCCAGGAGGCCTGAATGCCACTCTGACTTCTGGACAGGCTTCTTGTGTGACCTTCATGAATCCCCCTGGGGGACAGGGGAGTGCATGCATGCCTGCATATTAGGGCTGTGAATGCCACCCTTCAGTGGGACATGACATATTACTCACTGTGCTTTACCACCAGTATATCAGCAAAGCCTGGGATGGCATCTGCCAGCTTGCCCAAGAGAGCAAATGTGGGCAGGCTGCTTCTCATGGTAGTTGCTTTGCATAGCTGTAGAGGAGATAGAGAAAGAAAACATTCCAGTGATGAGGACACAGTCCAAAGGCAGAAATGCATCCAAACCAGCAAGCTCTCAGTGATGCATAATTCTCCAGAATAGGATCTTTTCCAAAGAGGGGTCCTCTTTGCCACTTAGGATAAACCACAGGAAAACCTTGAATACCACACTAAGTCTCCAAGATGTCTTTAAACGAATTCAAGGAATCACTTGCTTGTTGCTCCTTTTCCTCTCTCTCCCCTCCACATCTTACATGAGCAGATGAACCAGATTCATTTCTCACCACTTTTGCTACTTCCCAATTTTTTGTACCCCATGGGACCACCATAAACTTACGAATGAAGAGAGCAACAGCCTACGCCACAGGTTGGGAAAGCTCCTCATATAAGTGAAACAGTAGATCAGGAGGAATCTGAGGAAGCCACACAGCTTCATAAGAGTATCATGAAGCCATATGGCTGCAAGGCATCACGAGAACAATATAAAACCTTCAGGTAGACAGCAATACTGCCAACATCAAAGCAGGGGAACTGGCATTAGGACATCCAAGGCCAGGTTGGATGGGGCTTTGAGCAACCTGGTCTAATGGAAGGTATCCCTGCCCATAGCAGGGGGGTTGGAACTAGGTGATCTTTAAGGTCCCTTCCAATACAAACCACTCCATGATTCTGTGATCCCACTGCAGCAGATGCTACGTCCCAGTCTTGCAAGGCCACTCATTCCTCAACCTCTGAAGGACTGAAAGGAAGGGCAGGGAATTCATTTTAACTGACCTCCTTCTGACTTTCATCCAAAATGCAGCATAAGTACTGTTCCGACTTCAGCTCCACAACAAGCCGCACCAGAACTAGGCAGAAGAAACAGGATCAGTAATGCACACACAAGAGCACTCACAATCCATCTTCCATGGGGCTTTAGCAGACCAGTGAGCAAAGAGCTTAGAAATTAAATGAGTGCAGAGGTGCTGAGAGCACAGGGTTAGCAGCGGCATTCCCAGCACTATTACCTCTGATAGCCCAGCCCCAGCTCCCTGAGGCACCATTACAGCAGTGCTGCATCAGCTGCCCTACGAACCATGCATGGAAATGAACTGCAAGCGACAAACCGGGCATCAGGACAGCTAGTAAACACAAGGAATGAGGAAGGGAAGGGGAAAAAACCTAGCTTAAAAGCATAAAAATTTCTGGTAATTGAATAGAGCAGGCTTCCTACAGTATGAAAATTGGCCTTTAAAAATAGGTCCTTCAAAAATGTGTCCTTCCAGAGAAGATATCAGAACTGAAACTGCTGAGGATCCTTAGATTCAGACTCAGAGCCCCTCCTTCAGCTGCTACTGTCCCTAAGGTAAGTGAAGTCTATCAGCCATTTCTCCCCACTGCAGTTATCCCGTGTACCTTACCAGAAAGCAAGGCCTCAGTCACCAGTGCGGTGCTGTTCACCTCCTCAGCCCCAAGTAAGTGCTGTTATTCTTGGCTTACTGAAACTTTAAGAACTCTTGTCAGCTCTCTCCTGATAAGAGGAATCAGCAAGGAACTATGTTTGCCAGGCACTGGCAGCACATCACCTGGAGTTTCCCTAACAAAATCACAAGGGAGTTGCCTGATGCTGGCAGGCTGCCTGTGCCTTGATTCAGGAAGCAAAGTTCCTCTTCCAGTACTTTTAGAGCTTGGCAACTGAATGTTCAGCAGATAAAATTTTGACAATAGCCCCTTTCCTGAGACACTGTGCACAACATTTTTACACAGGATTTGGTAAGGCTGTCTTGGACGTAGCTTGCTGTCATGGCAGGACTCATTTGGAAAACCTACACTTCCGATTTGTATCCTAGGAAAACATCCTGAAAAGAAATACCAGAGACTTCTGGTTCACCATTTCTTGGTATATCCAAGGCAATACTAGGAGACCTACTTCAGCTACAGAGCRACACATCTCTGCAGAAGTATATCTGAGACAGGTGATTTATACCTGGATTAATGGGCCTTTCTTGCCCCAAACTCTCAGAAACTTTAAAAACTTTCAAGACTGAGGTAACATTAATTTAAAATTGCTCTCTTTGAGAGCATCCATCTCTCAACAGACTGATAACATGACAGAAAGACTTCTCACCTTTTCAACCCCATTTCAAGCAAGTGTCTGACAACCAAAACCCCTCTGGAAGAAGCTTGTCACACCTCCTTTTACCTTTCATGGCTGGATATGAAATGCATCGTTGCATTGTTAATATCACTAGACTCAGCAGAGGTGCGCAAGGTTAACTGGACTGCAGAGATTCCTTGGTCAGCCCTGCAGATGTTCCCCTCAGATTTCAAATGAGGGACTGCTCACAAAGAGGAATGTGCAGCCTGTACAGCTAAATCCCAAATACCCTCTTGTCCTGAGGAGAAAGCAGTAGATCCCATAGATTTCCATTTGCTTTCACAATTTGTGTCAGGTCCAAAGATGCCAAAGTTGAGGCACTGTTTACCACTGTTACCCACCTGACACTAAATTCGTAACATGCACAGAACCTGTGCAAGAAATGTTAAATATTCAAATCTGCACACACTACCCTGCCGCCAAATACTGGAACAGACTGCTCATTACTCCTGCATGGATAGAAAATAGATGGTCTTCCCCACTGAAGCTGTGTAGAAGCTGAGTGTCTCACTAGAGGTATCAGACTAGACAGATCCTCCCTTCACAAATTTTCAGTAATTGAGATGTGGCATCTGTCTCTCACCTTCAGCTAATAGGTTCAGGGCACCACTGTCTTCCACAGAATGCAACATCCCTAAAAGATAAAGCACAATAGGTCATGGAACTCATTCCTGCTTGTGATCGTCAGTGCTGTAATTGCTTCCTGTAAAAATGAGCTGTACATTTTTTTCAGAACGATTTTGTTTTCCCTGCTTCATATGACACCAGCCCGACTTTGTCAGAGGAAGGTGGATACTCTCAGGGAATACCTGAGAGCAAAAGGTGGCTCCATAGGCAGGACACAGTGACATGAGGGACTCGGTTCTCTTGCAAATTTTTTACGTACTTTATAGTTGAAGTCAATGGCTCCCCCTATGTCACGGAATATGTAACTGCTAACACCACCACATCTCGCTGTGTGTATCCAGTATTGTACATCTGAAATAACACCCCGGAATGATGGAAGTCAAAGCCCAGCTGCGAGTTTCTGTCCTTTCTATCCTCCATTCATACCAGTTACTATGAACAGTCCTCTCGCTCCACAGTACTAAAAATCCTGAATCCRAATCTGAACACCAGGTTTAAATCATATGAAAGCTATTCCAACATTAAATTGAACCTGAAGGCACCACTTCACAAGTCGATTTTATGATGAGAGCATAACATTGGATATATTAAAATAAGGCACTGTATCACTCTACTACACCCCAGCAGACAAGAAACTCTACCTCCCAGCTCCTTCCAACCTACAGCATCAGGCATATTGTTCAGACCCCCACTTCTGCCACACTAAACCACTTGTTTCAATATATCCAATCAAACTACCTCCCCTCTGAAAACTCCATGATCTCTCAGAATTTTGACAAAAGCGATGTTATGACAGGTGAAGAAATGACTTATTTCCTGCCTCATCTGCCCAATCTTTAGTAACTCTAGAAAAGATTTGCATACAGGGTGAGTGAATATTGCAATATTAGCTGCATGAAATTCAGGCTTCTCTGAAATTCACCACCTTCTCATACGTAACACTCCACACTATACCTCTCTTAACCCTCTTTCTTCTGCCTGTGCTTATTCCAATATTCTCTTTCCAAAAAATGAATTTCTTTTCCTGAATTCACTATTAATACTTCCTCCACAGCACTGCTCAAACTTTTCCCTCTTACACTCTTGCACTAAATGATCCTTGGTTCATCCAAGCTCTATCCAAATTGTTTGTAGCCCCAAGCTTGGACTGGGATTCCAACTGAGTTACACCAAGTACAGTGAAATCCCAAAGCTGTCCCCAAACCACCCAATCGTAAAGCTTCTCAGAGAATTATTTAAAAGCAGACGAACACTGAAATGCAAGCACAGCATCCCTCTCTTCTGGGGTATTTTGTGTTAGGGCCATACAAAGTAGGGTTGAATTGGCCATAAGCACCACTCCTTCCACTTCTCTGTACGACTGTGTGTGCAGACAACACTCAATAAAAATTTGTGTAATTGAAAGAATTAAACCTGCATAAAGTTCTGTTTCTAACAAGGCTGCTTCCAAAACATGCACAACAAAATTTGTGGGAAGTCAACGGGGCAAACACTGTTTGAATTATTCAACAGGGAAAGGGTCTTCTAAGTGACTTTCCCCCAAAGAACAAGAATTATCTGTGATGTGCAAATGAGACGGTGGAATTAGAGAAATCTGGTATTTTTGGTCTTTGAAGTCACTCACATTCATACCGTCCACCTTTCCCTTCCTGCCTTACTGTTCCCTCATTTAGACCATTATTTCTTCTCCATTAAGATTTTAGACAACATTTCAAAGACATTTCCCACAGCATTGCTATGCAAACAGAAACCATAAGAGAAGTTCAAGATCACAGAGACTGTTACTGGAAAGACACTTTCTGACATCCTGCTGAACACTATTCTGCTATGAGGCTGACCTGCCAGAAAGCAGCAGGTTTTAGTCGTATGGCAACAAGGATTTCTACAAATGTTAAGTGATGCTGTGAAGAAAAACCCACTACGTAGATTTGTGTTTTGCACGTTCAACATTAAATCCTGCAACACCTTTTTAAGCTCACACTTTGATTTCTGTATGAATCTTCAAATAACTCCAGAGGCGTAAGAGCAGAATGAAGGGCTTTCAGGGAAGAGTTATATGCCAGGCACTCCCTATTCTCCAGAAAGGCTTTACAGATATGTCAAGATACTTTGCAAAATTGCAAGAGCTTTATGAACAATCCTGCTCCTTGGGGAAGGAGGAAATTAATTCACATATTCTAAATCGGCGACAGGCGATTTTCCACACGGAGTAATTACACACCTAACAGAATGGTGGAAGCATGGAGGTAGGCACCTCAATATTCTTTTTTTGGCTTCAAATGTGGCGAAGCTTAACATGTATTCAACAAAAGGTAACTGCTCTTCCCTACTGCTACACTAGGCCTCAGCAGAGCTCTTACCAAAGAGAGTTCCTATCAAATGCATGCACACCCTCTCGTCTGGTGCCAGCAGCTGGACGACTGGCAGCGCCTGCCAGGCCAGGGCATCTTGGAGACGGGACAAGACGTGCTTCTTGCGCACCAGCTACGGATCAAAGACAGCAGCCTGTGAGGCCTTGGGCCCGAGCCCCGCGCAGCTCCCACCACCCTGAGGGGAAAAGGGCCACCAGGGCCCGAGTGCCGAGGCGACAGGGCTGCCCCAGGGCCACACCGGCTGGGCCCGGGCCGTGGCCCCGAACTGAGCGCGGGACAGCGGCAACGCGGGCAGCGGGGCGGGGCCCGCCGGGGGATGGCTGCGCGGCCCAGCCGCGCTCGGGAAGGGGCGGGGGGCAGGCGCTGCCCACCGAGGCGCTGCCGTCGCCCAGGGTCTCCACGGTGCAGGCGAGGCAGAGCGGCGGGCGGAGCGGCAGCGCCCAGCGCGCCCCGTGTCCTTCGCACGGCTCCGCGGCGCCCGCTGCCATCGGCCGCTGCCGGCGCCGCCGTGCGACTCCGCCCCGGGGCCGTCCCCGGGACCGCCTCCCTTCCGGCGGCCGCAGGAGGGCTCCCGCCTCTTCCCTCCCAGCGCGCTCGGGCCGACAGCAGCGACCGCGCCGCGGCCATGGTGAGTGGCGTCGGGCCGCGGCCTCCTCTTCCTCATTTTCCTCCTTTTCCTTCTTCTTCCTTCTTCTTCCTTCTTCTCCTTCTTCTCCTCCTTCTCCTCTTCTTCCTCCCTGTCTTCCTCCGGACGGCCTAGGATAGAGGGAGGCCGCCTCCCGGCTGTTCTTCGGGCAGCACGTGGAGGCCCGCCGGGCGGGCGGGGGTGCGGCCGGTTGCGGGGGGCGGCAGACAGGGGGGCTGGCGGTCCTGGGGACACCTGGTGACACCTGGTGACCGGGGACTCAGCGTCTGGGGTCACCCCTGCGCGGTGCCGGCAGCCGGAGAGGCCGCGGGTTCTGCTAACGCCGGTCGGTAACGCCGCTTTGTGACCTCGCTACTGTGCCATTGCGCTAATGATGTTAACGTTTAGAAGCTACTTGTGGTTTGGAGAAATAAACCTGATACGTGCTGTTCTGGGGATTTCTTCAAAATTTTTGTTAGCCTGTTAATTTGTGCACTGAAGTGGTTCATTTTATGTAGTCTCTGTGGTAGAAAACTCCTGAAGACCTACCATAAGTTCAGTCCTGCTGGTTTGTGGGGTGTAAATGTGTGAGTAGATACACTCTTTACTTTGATGTAAAGGATATCTTTCTTACTTATCCCTTTTACTTAGATACAAGAAGAATCCTTACTCCCTTAGGAGTAAAATGCAGTGTTGTTTCTTTTATATGTGCAGAGCAGATGAGAATAGCAATGACTCCAGTAATCTATATATGTGGTGGACATGATGCCTGTGCAGTATTGATCAGACCAAAGCCCCCTTTGCTTCTGTTGTAATACTCTTTTTCCTTTAGAGTGAGGCAGAAGTGAATCCCAAGGCTTACCCGCTGGCTGATGCACAGCTCACCAAAACCCTGCTGGATCTTGTGCAGCAATCCTGCAACTATAAGCAGCTACGCAAGGGAGCCAATGAAGGTGAGACTTTTGTGTTGCAAAGTGTGCTAGAAGTCATAGCAAGGATTTTGTGAGATGCCATGGGTAGAGATTGTCTTTTCTCTGTAGCTGTGAACCACTCATTTTATATGGATTTGGCTACTGCAGGTGTGTATCTCTTTCCTCTTCCTTCAAGCCTGCTTAAACAATATCCAGGGACAGAACTAAGCTGTAATCTTTGCAACATTTATATGCAGTTCGGGTAGATTCCCAGATTGTTTTCCTGGTGCATGGTTTATAATCATGCATGCTTCGGTGGTGTGGCACTGGGATTACCAGATGTCTAGCCCAGTTCAGATTCATAAAATATTTGGGTTTGGGGGTACCTCTAGTGCAACCTGCTCAGAGAGTAGCTGCCTTCACAGTTGCTTGGGGCTTTGCCTAGTCAAACTTTGAAAAAAACCACAATCCCTAAGCACAGAAACTCTATAATCTCTTAGAACGTGGCTTAAACCCCTCTCAGGGCAGGGGAGGAATAAAATTCTAGCATATCCTTGAAATCTGAGACAAAAGTCACAGTCTGCAACTTGTGCTTTTTACGGAGCACTCCCAAGGACAGCGTGGCTTCATCTTCTCTGCCATCCCCCTGAAGTACCCACCTCAGCCCTCTTCTCCAGGCTAAACCTACCCAGCTCCTTCAGTCTCCCCTCATGGTGGGCCCCATACCCATTGCAGCCTTGGGCCTTACTCCCTTGTGAATCTCTCCACTGCACTTGAGGGCAGTGTTGGGCACAGCACCCCAGGTGAATAATCCCTTCCCTGGCCCTAGAGCTGCTACTTTCTGATCTCCTTCCCACTGATGCCACTTCCAGCATCTCCTAAAGTTGTTTTCCATTAGACATGCTATCCAGAAAGACCTAGACTGACTCCAGTTTCTTTTGCAGCCACCAAAACACTGAACAGAGGGATAGCAGAGTTCATTGTGATGGCAGCAGATGCAGAACCTTTGGAGATCATCCTGCACCTGCCTCTTCTCTGTGAGGACAAGAATGTTCCTTACGTGTTTGTGCGCTCCAAGCAAGCCCTGGGCCGGGCATGTGGTGTTTCCCGGCCTGTCATCGCCTGCTCCATCACCATCAAAGAGGGATCACAGCTAAAGCCTCAGATCCAGTCTGTACAGCAAGCTATAGAAAGACTGTTGGTCTAAGTGCCCATGAGTGTAAGTGTGTGTGAAATAGAAAAGTCCAAGTTAGGGGAAATTAATGTTTAGCTTCAGTTGAGATGATAGTTTTGATATCAATATTTCATTTCAAAACATCACATTTTTGTTTAATAATGACTTCATTCTTCGTGTTTCTGCCTCCTGTCCCCCAGTTTTGTATTATTCCACTCCAACACATTCATTCTCATTGTATTACTTGTTGAAAAGTGACTGTACAACTGTATTTCCTGTTTTATGTTTAAAAGAAAGAAAAAAAGTCCCCCCTTGTCTTCCTGTCTGCCTCATCAGGGCTTTTTTAACCCACCCATCAGCTTTCTCTGCGTTGCAGTATTTCTCCTAAGCTTCAGCCTCCAGCAGGTGTGAGGAACTCTTGTGTTTCTGAACAGTTTAGACTACTGAGGAAAAGGTTCAGGCTGTTGGAGTCCTTAAGTGATGGAACAGAATAAGCAGTGTATAAGGCAGGCAGCAGCTACTGTGTAGCAGCAGATGGAGCCAAGATCAGCACGCATAGCACAGCCCTTGTTCTTGAAACTAGACGAGACTTCTGTAAGAGATGTACAGGGAGCAGAAATCTTACAGCAGTACACAAGGAGAAATCTCTTAACTTGATTATTTTTAAATACTGACTTTTAAAGAAAAAATAAAAATGCTGACAAAGCTAAATATAATTGTCATTCCCTCTGTGAAGCATTTGCAACTAACTGGAGTGTTTCTGCTTGTAAAGCTAAGCTGCTCTGAGGTTACCTAAAGGCAGTAATTCGTACTCCTTCAGTTTTCTTTGCATGGACCGTTACCACTGAGATTGGGCTTCCTAAGGAAGTAAAGTACAAAACACATCGTAGAGAGCAGCCTGTTGTGGCTGACAAGTACCCTACATCTGGCTGTTAATTATAAAAAGTATGTCATGCTTTTTAGCTACTGCACTGTAGTCACCTGGTTGATGATGAACACTCTAAGTCATGGCCAAGGAAACTGAGAACAAATAATTTTTCAGATAAATTAACCTGTGTCTCAAAAAGAGAATGCCAGATCATCTCATGTTCTGGAAGAGCATGGAGCAGCACAAGCAGTCTGGATTAGTAGTAGTTTTATGGAACTAGCTTTAGTTAAAGGCATATTGTATAATAAATCCATTTACTGCTGTGAGCAGAAGAGTCCAAACCCCTGTGTTGGAATATCAAACCTGTTTCCTTTTGCAGTATGCCAAAGCAAAATAGTGTGGAAACAGGATTGGGTGCAATAGCAGAAGGGAAAATAAGTTTTCCTGTAATGTTTTCACAGAGGTACTAACTTCATACCTTTACTAAGTACATCCCAAGCAGATGAAATCAGCTCATGAAAAGACTGAAGACGTCATCTTTGTATATTTTTGTAAATGGCTGGTAACAGTAATCCTTGCTGAGGTGAACTTAATACTTTAAAGTCCTTTCATTTGTATCAGGTTTAGAAGGGCTGCTGTTCCCTTCTACTGATGCTGACTGTTGAGCTAGTTGTGTTTAGAACCACAGCGTTGCCAAGGATTTTCCCTATTGTACCAAGACAGCTGATGTAAGACAAAGCACATGAGGAGCAGAAATAAAGGACACTTGAGCAAGCAAAACTGTCTCTTTTTTGGCCCTGAAGCCTTCCATCACCATCCCTTTTAAAAAACTGCTTAATGTGATAGCCTGCTATTAAGAAAAAAAAGCCAGAAGTTAGATCTAATAACCTCGAACAAATGTGCCACAATCATCCAAAGCCTGGAACATAGCGTGCCTGAAAGTTCGCAAGCCAAGGGAGGTGTTAACAAGGGTATTTGCGGAATTAACTTCACAGAGTTACCGACAGGATAGTCTCACTATTCCACTGTTCAAGCTTTGCTGAGACAAGCATTTACAGTAACTTCTTTGCCCAAGGGCAAAATAAATCGATTGCTCAAATCTATTTAAAATAACTACAGTAATGTAGGCTGATTGAAAGTGTACCAGATAATGTAGCTTCAATACTGCAGAGCTCAACATGAGCTAACTGCTCTCTGGAGGAGCTGCAGAGGTAGAAGTGAGCAGCATGCTGGCACAGGTGGGACAGTCACAGTGCCAGGAGGGTGGTCACAGGTGGCTCTGGTAGGTGTGCCACACTAAAGAGCAGCACGACCATAAGGTATGACTTAATTCTTCAGTAAGTCACAGGATAGTTGGTGAGCCACACACGGGAATCTCTGAACACCAAAAACACTACGCAGACCAGAGTGGACACCTCAGGTATCCCATGTTTGCATCCCATCAAAAGTTAAGAGTTTCACTAAACAATTAGTAATTTCCTAAAGCAAGGGAAACAACTGTTTATTGGTTTTAGTCATCTCGCAGCGCAAGACATGGGGTATGTCAGGGATGGAAGTCTAAAACACAAAACAGCCCCAGCTGCAGCCTCCAGAAGTACGATTTAAGAAGTAAAAATACTGTATGTAGCAAGGGCTGTCTCTACAACTTGCTATTCTATTTTTAAAGCATAGATTTGAGTACAGAAGCCTGCACAGTAGTCTGACTCATTCACTACAGAGGTGGAAAAGCTCTATGCCATCTCAGTAATTTAACTGGGATAAGTGCTTGCAGTCTTCCAAGGAACACTTTTTTTCCTTTTTTAAACCAGCTTTTGCTATTACCATTTAAAAATGGAAGACCTGGCTGTGCAGCTTTGTGAAGTGCAAGCTTTTTGCCCAGGGGATTGGCTACTGCTTCCCAGTAATGATGTTTTCCCTTTAAGAACTGCTGATAATATTTGTAACACAGATGGGTAGCAAAGAACCCGACTTGATTACTAGTACTGATACTGACTGGCTGTTTTGAGAGTAATACACCACATTTATACCCTCTGTTAGCACACAGACTGGACCTGCTGCTTGAATTCATGTGGTGCCATTAACATAGATCGTTCTAACACTGAAGTGAGTTTTGCTGTCTTTGTGATGCAGAGATGGCATAGTCAGTGTTGCAAAAGAAAAAAAGTCCAAAATAACTTTTATTAAGAAAYCAGCAAGGCACAGCTATGTTCATGTGCAGTGGGTGACCTGAGTTTGCAGGGAATTTAATTCTGCCTTGGTCAACAGAATCCAGCTTTGCAGAAATGTTTCACAACTAAGAGTAAAAAGTTTTTCCACTGCTAGATATAGCAACGTATAGTTGCTTTTTCTTTCATAGCAAGATTAAACAGACACGGCATCCACGTAAGACAACCAAAATTCTAAGCAGACAGAAGTAAACCAGGGCCTTCCTCTCCAGCTTAGCGTTCATTAAAGTATTCAATTAAAGCATCCATGAGCTCCTGCTTCTTGCTTCCACCCTTCAGCCTCAAAAACCTACATGCCTCCTTCAAGACAAGTACAGTGAGCTTGCCTAGAGTGCCATTCTGCACATGACTCCGCAGCTCATCTTTTGAGACTTCTACCTTGGGCCTCTTCTCAGTTTGACCATCAGAAGCTAGAAAGATAAATTTTAGATCACAAAGATTTTCAAAAATAGAAAGACATCGATGTTTCTTATATATACCACAGTTAATGGCCATTAGCACATGGTACTTCAACAGCTACAGACTCACAGACCTAGTTTCCATGTTTTGTTTTATGAAACAGGTGTCACTACATAAGTCATATATTATTTCATTGCTATGAGTGATCTTAACTGAAGTGTGAAACTTTGTGTTCTGATGAAAACATCACCCTCCAAATGAAACTTTTAAGGATTCTCACTGACACAGCAGAATGCAACGATTCCACAGGGAACTCAGCTAACTGACACTCACTTTATGCAGACTTTCACAGACTCCCAAGTTACACATGGACTTCAGCATTACTTACACATGTAGCCCCAAAGATGCCCATCTTGGACTTGCTAAACAGCCCATCCATAAAAGTCTGCTCCCTCACCAATACAAACTGAAAGCATGAATGATTTTACTACTCTGTCACAAACCAGAAAGTTGCTAAAATTATATAGACATAATTTGCAGTCATTTACCCACATTACTTCCTATATACTTCATTCTGCAGTTTCCCATTCCAGCAGTTCTCCAGTTGGATACCATAAAATTCTCTACTCTCTAAGAATCAATACTGGATATAATACTTCATTGTGGAGATCAGTAAACAGTTGTTGCACAAGCAGCTCCTTTAAACTCTGAGACAAACTGAAAACACAGAAGCTTCTAAACAGAATACAGACACTATGTTGGGTGTCTGTACCACCATTACTTACCTTGTTTTCGCTTTACAGCCTTCCCATCAGGATTGTAGTCAGGGGGATAAACCAGCTGCTTAAACTCCTCCACCAGGTTGCCCAGCCTGTGGTTCATCTGTTCATTCTTTGGCACTGGCAAAAGACAAAGATTTGTGATCACAGGAAAGTCTAAGCAAGGCCAGATAAACACTGTTGCCAGATAAACTATTAGCTTACAAGGTGTGCTGGTTTTGGCTGGGGTAGTTACTTTTCTTCCCAGTGACTAGTACAGGGCTATGTTTTAGATCTGTGCTGAACATAGGGTTGATAATACAGAGATGTTTTTGTTATTGCTAAGCAGGGCTAACACAGAGACAAGGCTTTTTCTGCTTTTTATAGTGCCATGCTGGCAAGGGAGTTGGGGGTGCCTGGGAGGTTGTGAGAAGACACAGTCAGAACAGGTGACCCCAACTGACCAAAGGGATATTCCATACTGTATCACATCATGCTCAGTATATAAAGCTGGGGGGAAGAAGGAGTAATGGAGGGGGACATTTGGAGTGATGGTGTTTGTCTTCCCAAGTCACCCCTATGCCTGATGAGTCCCTGCACTCCTGGAGGTGGCTGAACACCTGCCTGCCCATGGTAAGTAGTGAATTGATTCTTTGTCTTTGCTTGTGTGTCTTTTGCTTTCTCTATCAAATTAACTGTCTTTATCTCAACCCTTGAGTTTTCTACCTTTTACCCTTCTGATTCTCTCCACGATCCTGCCAGTGGGGAGTAAGCAAGCAGCTGCGTGGGGCTTGGCTGCTGGCTGGGGTTAAACCACAACACCAGGAGGTCTAATCTCACAATTTTAAAATACATCAGGTTACTATCAAAGGCTGCAAGTAGTTTGAGGCAGAACAGCTTGTTTCTGTCATGTATTTGTATGGTATCTAGCACAGGGACCTAGATTGTTTGTAAGGTATCACTTCCTAAGAGACAAATAATTCTTCTAACACCATTCCAGGAGAAGAAGATAATTTTTAAAAAGGAACTTCCCCTTTAGGAGCAGGTTTCCATCCTTTGGCAAGATACTCTTACATATAAACTCTCACAGTCACAAGGTAGCAGCATTGCCACCAGCAGAATAATTCTCTTAATTCTGCCCATTTATCAGACTGAAATATAAATGAGAACCTTGAACAGAGGAATTCCAGAGAAAACATTTGTCACCATAGAAAAAAGGTGATTCAATTTTAATTTTGGACAGTAAAGTGAGAGATTTTTTCTTTACCAGTGTCAGCATTAGAAAGTAAGGTTTCAGTATTTCAGAATGGACACATCCAGAATTCTACACAGTGGAACAGCACACAACTGAAGTATTTTTTAAAAGACATTTGGGTTTGTAATACCACATATGTGACTCAGAACAATGTCATGAGTCCTCTACCCCACCCGCCTTGGCACCCACCCATAACTCTCACTTGTAAGATCCTCAGCTTGTTCTGGTTCCATCATATCCAGCGCCAAAGCCTCCAGATTCCTGAAGTGCTGCTGCAAAACTGGGTTCTCAAAGCTGTCAGTCCTGTCAAGAATCCCCCAAAATGTCAATGCATGTTGCCAAGAAGACAGACAAAACACTTAAGGTCTACCACCAACTTATTTCAGAATAAAACTTCCCTCTTTCCCACACAACAATCCATCACATCACAACTGCTTTTCCTCTTTTCAATTTATCTGCTGAATCACTATCCCATCATGTATCAACCACATAAGAATGTTGTGTGAGAGTCAGAAAGCTGTATAAGGCAAAAGGAGACAGTGGCATGCTACTTTAATAAGTTATGGTGGCTTCCATATACCTAGGAAAAAATCTCTCATAAAAGTACTTCATAGCATTTATCCTATCTATAATGAAAAAAAGATCTAACTCTTCTTTCTAAAGTGCTCTAATTTAAATGATCTGTGTCTGATCTGCAACAGAGTGGCAGAACCACAATAAAATGTGATACCTCTGCAACAAATTACAACAGCCCAGAGAACAAGAGCAATTCTACAAAGAACTCCAGAACGTGCCACATAAAGCATTGTGGCGCCTGGGTATCCAGAATGATTAAGAATAAAGTTTGGACAAAGCTACTGCAAAGAGAAGCAACTTCTATCAAAATACATCAAAATCTCATCTCATGAACACTACAGCTGACGAATGTGTGCAACAGAGCAAGCAATGTTTGTGCTTCCTTCCTCATGCCACCCCCTGCACCCTATTTATCTCCACGTACCTGTATTTGAAGCGCAGCTTTTGAATGATTTCCTTCATTTTGTCGACCTGCTCTTGGCTGGCTGGCACATTTTCTGTAAAATCAACATTACGTTTGTCATCTGCGTACGGCAGAAAAATCATGTGGAAACCTATAGGGAAAAGAGGGAGGAAGAGAACAGTCATACAGAAGCATGGTCTCAAAACAATAATTTATGGGAAAGACCAAGATGATTATTATCTAAGTCTGATGACTCCAAACTAGCTAGCTGTTTTGTTGTAAACAACAGCAATCCATACTACTTCCGAGTGCCTACAGCATGACACTCAATCCCAATCTCAGTGTATATAACCAACATCACTAATGTCTTTGTGAAAGAGATTCAAACTAAATTCATAGCTAAGAGCTGGATACTGGTGACTTGCTTTTTATGCAGGAGATCAACTAGTCCACCTTCTCCATCTCTTACTGGGTACGATCTTGAAAAAGACTCATTTGAAAATTAAGCCATTGCCCACATTATTCTGAAATGCTTTACTTTGTACACAAGCAGTGTTATTTCCCTGCTGCCCTCCCCCCAGAAGACCATTTTGCACTTAAAGAGGTGAGAAAATGCAAAAGAGCAGGAGTCTGCCTTTGCTCCATAATCATTCCCCACTTGGCTGATGTGGCATGAGGCTCACTACGTGAGACTATTTATTTAATTCTTTACAACATATCCAAGGATACAATATAATTCTGGGAAAGACATTCTGTCTAGTCTTCAATCAGAAAAAAAAGGCTTTTAATTTCTCTATCAGTTATCCGAATCTGCTGAAAAGAGGCAGGGAA
Organism: Amblyornis subalaris; assembly: GCA_018881555.1. Classification (NCBI taxonomy): domain Eukaryota; kingdom Metazoa; phylum Chordata; class Aves; order Passeriformes; family Ptilonorhynchidae; genus Amblyornis; species Amblyornis subalaris. The sequence continues at coordinate 8,885,364 of JACAXG010000009.1, read as the reverse complement.
AACACTGCAGCCACCTGAGCAAGCACTGATGCAACTAGGGCTTTAAAAATAGATTCAACATTGGATGCTTACAAGGATAAAACTGAAGAAAAGGGATGTTGGAAAGCATTTTCCCCAGTTTTAAGGGGGATAGTGCTAGGAATATTTTCACTCAATACAGGACACTATTATGCTCACTACATCCAATCTTGCAGGGAAAGGTGGCATTCTCTGCCCATACCTGGAGGGGCTGTCTGCACTTTCTGCTCATCCACCTCTTCCTCCTGGGGAATCAGGGCCACAAAGCGAGGAGGGATGTTCCGGCGAGCGGTGTATCTGCACAGCATCATCATCTCCCTCTCCAAGCATTTCATCAGTAAGGCATTAAATAGTGTTGTACTCCCTGCAAAGCAAGGAGTAGATTGGTCAGACTGACAGCTTTGCTCCTTTGTTCTGGAATATAACCATAGATATTACAGTTTCAAAACCTGTGACTTCTTTGAAATGCTTGCATTATTGTGGAGGTAAAAAGCACATTTTGGAAGGGAGAACACTCAAAATGGACGATGTTAATGCGTCTCTCCTGACCAGAGCAGTGAGAGTTCTGGTAGTGATTTCACTTCTGCCATCTGAGCAATGAAATACAGTGAAATTTGGAAACAGGTATCTATACAGTCTATTTCTGTTTGGTGGGACATCACAGTAGCAGCACATCATATGACCTTCTGCAGAAATGACACACTAAGAATTCAAACTTCAATCCTCTTCTGGAGGCACATTTGCTCTGTGTTTCACCAGATATGGTGGTCAGGGTAAGACTGAGATATAAGTAGTTGAGTCAGGAAACTGCCAAGCTGAAGAAGCTAGCATAAGGGTCCTTCCTTAGACACTGCAAAGCATTTGGTTGTAACTCAGCCCTCTTTATCCACTGGTAAATTGAGGACCTAAAGGTTTTTTCTTTACTATTGCAGCTTAGGATATATTTCTAGATAAACAGACTTATGTATACACATAAAAAGGGGGAAATGAGCAGTCCTAAACATCCTCTCCTTCTCTCTTTATAAGCCTCTAAAGTGCTGTTAATTCAACTATACTTCCTGAGTATCATGTTTCCACTCCTAGCTGATATGGACTTCAGAACAGCAGTTATCTCCACTGGTTTGGGGTTTCATTTTTTGTTGTTATTGTTGGTTGGTTTGGGGTTTTTTTAACCATCTTTGCCTTCCTGTTAGGTACTCGGCTTCTTCATTTTCATGAATGACAAAAACAAGTATTTTGCGAATATATCTGCATAGTTTAATTAGCTGCTTGTCATGATGGATGAAACATGAAGCACAATTGGCTCTTTTGCTTTTTGAAGAAAACAAGAAATAACTGCAGCTGAGAGGGGCAATAACAGTTAATTCAGTTTTTCTTAACATTAGCAAGTTCTTAAGTTAGACAAAGCTTTTACACTTGCTGATCCCCACTCAAACACGTGATGAACCAGCTGATTACACTAATGCAAGGTGGTCAATCTTCTCTTGCCATGTTTGCTTACCTCTCACCAGGGACTCCTCAGGATAGATGAACTGGGAGGGCCTGATATGGTGATGCTGTTTTAGCATTGAAAGTGGTTTGAAGCCAATCAGAAACAAACCTGGAGAATCGAACCGTTTTAATTCTTCTGTCTCCTCTTTCTCCAGCACAATCTGTCGGTTTCCATATGTCTAAACCAGGGAAGAGCAGATGATAGGACTGCCAGCATAAAAAAATTTGGGGACCAGGTGGGGGGAGGCAGGACAGGGCAGCAAAAGGATGCAATTGCTGTGTTCCACTACTGAAAAGAAGGTTATAGACAAGACAGAGTAAACTCTAATGAGTAGTGCACACCAAAATGGCAAGTCAGACTCTGTGACCTTTATCCCAAGAGAAATTCTACCTGAACATTAGCAAAATGCACTTTTCTAAGACAATGGTTAAGCCCTGATACAGAGAGGCTGTCACATCTCATCCTTGGGAGTTCTTCAGAGCTATCCCAAAAAAACCCTGAGTGACCTGATCTGGTTTTAAGAGTCTTGCTCTGGGCTCGGCTGGACCAGACTTTTTCAGAGATCCTATCCAATTGCAAACTTGCTTCAGCAGATGCATGTCAGCTACCTCCTCTTGACAGAAACAGTGACTGAGAAACAATGCTTCTGAAGCACCACTCATGCATCGCAAAATCAAAACCATATTATAGTCCAGATGCTGAAGTTAAGACACCAGGGCTTAATGCTCAGCTTTCTGTTCATCTCCTATACTTTATTTCAAGAAATCAATATCCAGTATAAACTTAATATTTCATCTTAAGACATCAACTTTAAGAGCCTTTAGCATGAAAGGACACACAAAGTGCACTTGTGGCAGTATACCTAGCAACCACACAAACTGTTTTGAAATAAGGCTGTGTCTGATCAGAACATGACATTCAATTTACATCAGCCAAACCATCAAGCAGGAAGGCAAAACTAAGAAAAAATATATACAAAAAACTTCAAAGGTAACATGCCTTTTGTTTGGAAAACAACTCCAGCTTCCCTGTGATTCACACATGTATGTTTAACAAAATGGACCAAATCTGTTCCTAATGAATCAAAAGTTGACAGCAGCAGCAATAGGACAGGGTCACACAAGGTCAGGCTCTGACAACCTGGTTTTGCCTTACAGAAAGAAATTACCTGTGTTCCTGACTGCACTTCCACCAGCAGCTGTACCTTCCCCTGACAGTCAGGCCAGAGAAACAAGCCGCTCTCACTCTGCAGAGCTCACAATGTGACCAGGCTGTCCCCAGGGGCATATAGATGCAAACACTTTTGCATCTCATCTTGAAAGTGCAATACAAACAAAAGCAGCAAGAGAACTGGCATCTCCCACACACATCACAGAGACAGGAAAAAGCAGGCATGTAATATGTTACCTGAGCCCTTTTAGTGTCACTAGGCAGGAGCAAGCTGCCTGTTTTTCCATTAAACGTTCTTGTTTTGGTTTTAACTGGTTCATTAGTTTCCCGATAAAGCTTCACTGGATATGGCTTATAAGCTTTTTGAATAAGATTGTAAACACCAACAGAAAGCGCCACATCGTTGCTCAGATACAGATTTAGCCTGTGTAAAAAAGCAGATACAGACTTGAGGTTCCCAAAAAATCTCTATTGCAGAAAAAAGTCACCTCCTCAGGTAAGTTTATTTTCTCTGACCTCCTCCTGTTCTCCTCCCCCAAAATCACACATATCTTTGGAAACATACTATCACTTGAGTGAGAATCTGACTTGTATAAAAATACTCTTGCAATGTCATCACTTCTGGTCACAAAAATTATCTAAACACAAGTATTTTACCATATTTCTTTTACTTTTTTTTTTCACTGAAGGGAAGCTATGCTCAAACAGAGCAAAGGACAAGTTCACATTTGGTTACCCCACTTGTGTTTATTGTAATGTCCATGAATTCTCTTAGCTGTTTGCACAGAAGGCAAAATTCCCCCCCAAAACCCCCACTATGACAAACAATACCAAGATTTAAGAAAAAGTATAAATCAGAGGTCAGGGAAAAAAATAAAAGTAAAGGTTTAAAATTAAAAGTAATCTTCAAGTTATGAGAGCAGAACAGTTTTACTATGAATGTTACATCCTCTCTTCTAAAAGGCATCACTGGTACAGGATTCTTCCTCCCCAGCTATTAGAAAACTTGAGGAACATTCCCAGAAAAGGAAAATAAAGCCACGAGCAGGAGCAAGAATGCCAGTGACAACAGCTCAGGTTGGGATACTTTTTAAGTATTTATTGGAAAAAAACCACTAAGCCTTGAAATTCATTCCCTTCCCGTGCTTCCCAAATCATTTTGCTATGAATTCACTCACTAAAAAAACAACTGTTATGGAACATGTGGTTCCAAAAATACTTCCTATCTGCTTTGTCCAGATCCCTTTAATCTCTCTTAAGTATCTCTAATCTTTCAGTACAAGATTAGAAATATCAAGGCTGTGTGAATCCATGCCAAGTGCCTAGACAGACCGGCAACATATAAGTTTTGCAAGGTTTTACCTATCTGCAACATCTAAGTATTTAATAACAGGTCAAAATACCTACTATTCACATTCAGATGACCTTTTTTTTTTTTAAGTTAACATTGCCAAGAAAAGCCTCATTTCAATCAGATTTCACTATAAACTATTTTTAGGCTGCAGATTTTTAGATAAGTACTTGGCAATTATGTCATTTTTTGACAAATGATCATTTCTGGCCAAGCTCAATACAGGAGATATCACACAGAGGAAAAAAAGAGTCCACTCTGCCCTTCTCATCCACCAAGGAAAAATATCCTTGGAAACTACAGAAGAAACCCCAATCTTGGACTAAAGAATTAAGACAGAGGACTGTAAGCACTAATACCTTTAAAGACCAATCATTCCAGAAGAGGAAAGTGAGATGCAGTCTGAAAATAATATCAGGTGCATCCACTGAATGATGTAACTTAACTAGACACAAACCTGACTAAAGCCCGCTTCTTTGTCTCTTTTGCTCGTACTTTCTTCATGAGATGTTCCAGTTTCTCTGACTCTTTAGGTTGGATCCCAAGGTCCTCATCCTCTGCTACATTTATAATATCCCTGTAGAACAAAGAGATATCAAATCCTCCAGGCTTCTTCAAGTGCATCAAGTCCAAGATGATACCTAGAAACAATACAAGAGATAGGAGCAGGATCAGAAACTGCTTTTTTCTTGCATCAGCATGTTTCTCAGCACTCTCAGATTTCTCTATCTACACAAATAATTTAAGCAAGATAAGCTCCAAACTGTCATCTGCACCAGATGTGAAATTTTCTAGGGAAAGAGGTAAAAGACATTCTACAACTTAAGTCAAAACAATGCAGAATAGAAAATGTTTCCTCTCTAATTAAGAATCTGGACAGCACTGAGCTTGAAACAGCTCTGATAAGCTCCTATAAAATATAATCTTACCTCAAGCACAGAGGGTAGCGACAAGTTCAGAAAATCCCCTTTTCCTTAATTATAGGGCCTAATGGATTAAGGAAGCCTCTCAGCTTCTAGATCCAGGACATCTGCTGAACTCCAAAAACACTGGTTACCTCAGCTACACAGTTGAGCTAATGAAGCACCTGCTGTCTACTCTCTGAGCTCAGGCTGATGTCCTTCAGCTAATTCAAAATGGAGCCTTAAAAGCAATTTTCCTTTTGTGTTAACTTGGTGTTATTATTCCCTTCCTGAAAAACGGTACAACAAAAAAAGTTTATTTGCCTGGCCCTCTCATGTCCCCATTTATGCTATCAAACCAGAAAGAGATCCTAGAAAACAAGTGCTAGTAACTGGATAACAGATCAGAACACAGACTTTCTAATTTAGATTATATACCAAATTTCTAATTTAGAAAGTTCCAGGAAGATTCCCCAGTTCTGATGATTTTACATCTTTTTCCATCACAAACTTGCAGTGCAGTTAACATCTGCCGCAAAGATACATCACATTTATTCTGCCTGAAATTAAATGGGAGAATAATGACCTGTGTCTCTCAGATCACCAGCTCTGGTCCTGGCCAGCTTGGCTTTAGCACTGTCGTTGGCATGAGGGTCATCCTCATTGGTGAAGAGCATGATCCTTTTGTGGCTCAGCCTGACTCGGACATCGCTGAAGAGATTGGAGCAGGCCCAGAGTGCTTCACCCAGGGAATAGTCAGCATTGTGGCCAAAGTTCTCGCGGAAAAGTGCTCGTCCTTCATCTCCCTTGTATTGGTCCAGCTCTAGAACACGCTTTGCACCTGCAGGGGCAACAGCATTCACACGCATTAGAAATACTGAAAGAAGTACCACGAGCACCAGGGGTCCCTTGCAGCTGATGTCTGAGTAATGTTCCCTAGCACCTCCGTGGCAGTGCCCTTCCAACACCTGGCTGAGAAAACTGTCCAGCATAGCCTAACATTTGCAGTATTGCAAGCCAGTTACCACTTAAAGCACCTGCTAGGGCCAAGAGGACACAAAATGCCCTGGTACTAATGTGGGCTCTTTCCGTGGGGAAGGGAAATAGGCAGGGATGAAAGTATTGCAAACCCTCTACACTGAATGACAAGTGCTCAGCAGGAAAGGCAGCAAACTGCTGCACCACCACAGAAAGGAGAGCAGCCTGAAATACATCCTGCATCTCCACAGCATGCTGGGACGCTGGAGAGCTCCTCCTCCTTCCTCACCCCTCATGTCAGAGAGAATCCACCCAGAGGTGAGACAAAGCCTACAGATCACCACATGGAGCACGGCAACATTCAGGTCAGGTGTAGCAGCCTTGTTAGAGCTCTGAGGATTACTCCAGCCCAGCTATGACTCCTTTTGCCACCTGTCTAACAGCAATTTTCTTCCATTACTCTCCAAAGGGAGACAAGCTTTCATTTTTCAGCCACTGCATTCTGCAGAGCTTCTTCCTCTGTCCTTCACTTAAACTCTATAGCACTTTTGAAATCCCATTTGAAAATGTTTTCCCCTCCCTTTACTATTTTTTCATCTCCTCATCTGTCCTTTAATTAATAGTGTAAATGTTCATAACTACATACTCCATAATAATCAGCTATAGCATTTCTTCCTTCTCCAGAGCACATTGCTCTCCAGGGGCAGATAACAGACAATTCTCTTCCTCTGTAACAACACCCACCTTTCACCTGAGCTGTTTTTATCAGCATGGTGAGGCTACTGCCTCTAACATGGGAAAAATGGCAAGCAGGGAAGGAGGAGGAAATAAGGAAGAGTAAGACACGTAAGGCACTTGCTGCCAGAAAAGGGAGAAGAACCTAAGGCAGTCTTGTCAGGTCTCCATTGTAATTAAATTTGAAAACAGGACAAGGCACGGTTCTTTCAGGAGAAGCCCCTGTGTCATTAAACCTGCACCCCCTACTTAAGAAAATTAAATCGAACCTCCTCAGAGATAAAGGCTGCTATTAAAAGTTGTAGACAAAATTACCCCAGAAGACTCTCCACCATCAGAAAATCTGTCACTACTAGCACATGGTCTTTGCACTCCTCCTACTGCCTTTTCCAATTCAGCCACTGGCACTTGTTATCAAGCAGATGCTATGTAATTTTAAGAAAATGAAAGAGCAAAATTCAAGAATTGCAGCACTTATGAAAATAAGAGATGCAACACCCCAAACAGGCTACCATACTAGACCACCTGTTCGAGCTGACACTGCTTGAGCAGGAGGCTTGGACAAGACAACCTCCAAATATCCCACCCAACCTCAGCCACTCTGTGATATTCTCCATCAGCTGGAATCTGTGGTGCTTTAGCACGGATACACACTTTTCTGATGGACATTCAGGAGTTCTATTGAGATAGTCTTAGGTTTAGCAGACAGCCAGTGAACCCACCACATTAAAATAGAAGACATAAAAAAGGGATCTGAACCAACTATAAGAGCTAAGCTCTCGTGAAGTTTCTAAGCTTTTAATAAATATCTAAATCTATGCCCACCACCAACAATGAATTTCAGTAACAAGAACTTACCTGATAGCTCTCTGATTTTAGCGAAATCAGTTACTGACAATGCTATTACACTGATTTCCTTACTCCGTCTTTTTACACAACCTTCACACCACTTTACCTGGATTGTCCAGTTCCTGGAGAACATAAACGTGCTTGAAATCTGCCGAGTTCTTGTTGTTTTCTGTGCCATAGAACACAACACTTAACAGGTCCCTGTCACTGCTAATAATTTTGCTGGTATACACATTCCGGATGCACTGAAAAAAACGCACACAGGTCAAAATTAGAAGAAAATAACTTCCAGTAAAGGGTGTAATAGTCTTGCCTTTGGCAATTATCCATCCTTACCTGTATGGTCATGTCGAAGGGAGTCTCTGCGTCCCCGTCGGACTCAAACATGGCCTTGGAGGCATCCACCAAGAAGACGAGGCTGTCTCGGCCCGCGAACTTGTGGTCCGCTACGGAACGGGGGGAAACAGTTTTAGCAGCGGCCCCCTCCGCCTGCGGAACCCTGAGAGCAGGCAGCGGGCCCCGGACGGCCCTCCGTGAGGGGGTGGAGGACCCTTACCGACCGCCTCAGCCCCCTCCTCCTCTTCCTGTTGCTGCTCTTCCTCCTCCTCCGGCCCCTCGCCCCGGTAGAACGATCCCCAGCCCGCCATGGCTCCCGCGATACGGCCGGCGAAGAGCCGCGAGTGACTCCCACCAGACGCAGCACCCGCCTCTGACAGTCCCGCCCACGCTCAGCCAACCGCCATTCATCAGGGCGCCCCGCCCCCGTAACAAGGCTGGCCAATGGCGAGAGCGAAAAGGCACCCATCTCGGGGTAGACGCTCCTCCCCTCCACGCGGATTGGTTGCGGGGGGTGGGTGCGAAGGGCGGAAGCTCCTCACGCGCTGTGCGAAGCTTCGAGCCTCAGCCAATGACAGGGGGACTTGCCCGTCCCCGCCCCCACCGTAGCTCCGCCCCCTGGTAGCGTCGCGCAGTGACGGGGCGTCCCGGCAGGCGCGCGGCCGCCGCGCATGCGCCCGGGCAGAGTCGCCCCTTCCGCCCCGTCTGTCACCGCACGGCTGRTACCGCCACACCGGGGGCCGGCACCGGGGCCGCCTTTCCCTCCCGTTCACCTCCSTTTCCTGGAGGGAAGGGCCGTTCAACCTTGTCTACAAGGGCTCCGGGTGCCGCCCGGCGGCCGCGCCCGCGCCCCCATGGAGGAGCCGCTGGCGCTGCACCCCGTGAAGCTGTATGTGTACGACCTGTCCAAGGGCTTGGCCCGACGCCTCAGCCCCCTCATGCTGGGTAAGCGCACGGCGGGGGCACTGGTGCCGCCCCGGCCGCCGCCTCCCGGGAGCTCGCGTTCTCCCACCGATCGCCGCGGCCCGGCTTTGCCGCACCGGGAAACGGGGCCGAAATCGCCGCCTCTTGCCCTGGGGGTGGCGATCCCCGCCCGGCATCGCTCTCGCGAGGGAGCGGCCCGCCGGGAAAGGGCTCCCTGAGGGCGCACCGGGCTGCGGCGGTGGCTGGCGGGGGCAGCACGGCTCGGGATGTGTGGACCTGGCCCGGGGGCCCGGTGCGTGGGGTTCGGCTGCAGGATTCGTGTCTCCGCTGTCAGCGGGACGAGCTTTGTTAGTGCGACAGATCCAGCTGCTCTGGGTCCAGCCTCTTCTCTCCCCTCCGCCCGTTGCCGCTGCGCCGGTGGTATTTTCTAACGGCGAATTAAAAGTGTTTCTTGGCCCCTGCAGTGAGGGACAGCTCAGAGCCCGACACCCCGGCTGCTGTGGCGCCTTGGCAGGAAGGATGAGCTGGAAGAAAAGCGCCTGCTGTTTACAAGGTTATTRGGTTCGAACGGCTCCATGTTGTGGTGAGGCCGGGCTGGGCTGGTGATGTGCAGCCATCCGCCCTCCAGAGTTTGTAGGAGTCTGCTGTATGTCTCGTCGAGAATGTGTGTGCTTCCAACCGAACCTGAAACTTGGGATGGAAAGGAAACAGATTTTCTTAAAGTTTTGGGAGCATGAATTAGGAATGCACCAAGAGTGTTTTATACCTGTTACGAGTAGACTCTGGCCCTTGTCACACCAGCAGTCTGTGTGGGATGAGACTTCTCAACAGGCTCAGTGTCTGAACAGATGGCTCTGTCAGAAATACCTCACCTTTTGATGCCATTAAGTGGGGACAAAGTCTTCGAAGAAAAAGAAAACTCTTATTTGTAATGAGTCAGCTGAGTCGGGTGTGTGTCTCTCSCCTGGAGAGGTGAACACACACGCACAGCCTTCAACAAAATGGCAACTTTCATACCCTTTCCCGGCCGGAGATGGTCCCTGTCCCCTTTCCCATGGGATTGGATAGGTACTCAGGGACTTACACTCTATCCCGACCGCCTGCTCTTCTATCCCTTCCCCCTCTCATCTTTCTTCCTTTTTTGGTCATGTCTTCAACCCTGCCCTTCCCCCAGTTCTCAAAAACACTCAACAACCCAAATAAAACACATCCAAACCACAGATAACAACAAATAGGAGGCAGAACCAACAACTTTCATTGTTTTACTCAATAATTTGTTCGGTCTGCAGCAAAATATTATTTAATCTCTCACAGCTTTGTGTAATCTTGTTTTACAGTTTGTTGGCATTCACTTTGCTCGTCTGCCCTATGAGTAGATTCTGTGATTTCGTGCAAGCTTAAAATTAAAGTCCATATAATTCTTAGTGTGAGGTTTCATGCATGTCAGAGAGGCTTGCAAAGTTGAGAACAAAATATTACAGAGATCATGTGTTGTGCTCTGTTAGTCAGACAGCAGTAACAACTTTGGGAGATGTGCCTCCTACATTGGATAACCTCAAAGCTTTTTATGTGGTCAGAGTTGCTTCTGTTGTAGCCCATAGGCAAGTAACTTTTCACCTGTTAGATTATGTTTTATTATATGCTAAGGGTTATAAATCTTAAGGTAGAGATTACATGGGTGCATGATTAACCTGTGTTTGAGTTCAGCAGAATTTAACCACTCTTATTTCAAACTGTTGGCCTAAGCAAAGACTTTAATAGAGATAGGTTGTCACTATAAGTATCTCCATGCCAATTTCACATAGATCAAGCAAAGGCTTTTTAGCTCCCTTCTTACCTACAAAGTCAGTCTTGGGATCTTCTAGCTTTCTGAATTTCCACATAAAACACATAGTGCATGAGTTCATTTTTGGTGCTTTCTGTGCTACTCAAACAACAACTTGAAAACTTCGTGGTTGTGATAGAATTTGGTGATAAATTTCTAGGAGTCTGAGCAGAAAAGGAAATCTTAAAAACCTGAACAATTCTGGGTAGCAAGGGAAGTGCTGCTCACTAGTGCTGCCTGGTAACTGAGTACCAATGTGTTTATGGAATGCAGCCAAGTAGGCCCGCGTGGTCACAGTGACAATGCAGACTGCAGAATATTTGAGATTATGTGGATCCGGTGACATGATTGTCCATAAAACAAATCTTTCTTTCTTCCTTCCTTCCTTCGTTCCTTCAAGTTGTGTCATCTATGCATTTACACTCAACTTTGTTCTGGGTGATTTTGGAAACCTCCCCAGGAGCAAAGTGATTGAGAGAATACTCCTCTGGCCTCATGTATAGGCCTTTTTTCCTTGAAGAACAACAAACTCTTGCTATTTCTCTGTATATCAACTTTCAGATGGTCAATAGCAATTTTTTTCCATTTTTTTTTTCCTCAGTGGTGTTCATAGACTGTAGATCATCAGGGAAAGTAATAGAAATTGAAGAGGAATGCATTTCTTAAAGGATTTACATTTGTCACCTCTACTTATGGTATTCTTTCCATCAATGCTAAGTTTGAAACAATGCTTTTGCTTTGAGTGATAATTCTGTAACGTGGCCTATATTGAAATACATGTGTTTTAGAGAGGAAAAAAAGAAATACTGTAATTGATTGTGCTAAAATCAATTTCTATCAGGCTTGAAAACAGCAGCTCAGATCCCCTTGCCAGAGGGGGATGAATCCTGTCTTATGGGACTGACCACTGTGAGGGCATCACTGCACTGTGTCTTCTGTTGTGCTAATAGGATGCAGAGGTATTGTGGATTGTGTCAGCACAGCATTCAAGGATCAACTCTCACTACTAAACGTTACACTACCTTTTCAGTATCAGTTCTCTCTGTTGTCGTTGAATGATGAATCTGGAAGGGAGAGATGTTTAGCACAGTTCTTAGCAGGCTTTAGAGTGACTTAGTCTTCTCCCTTGGGTATGTCTTTGTTTTTCTTGGAAGGTTTACTCTTTTTCTACCCAGACTGCTTTTATTCTTCTTACTTTGCTGTAAGTTTCCTGTAATTTTTCAGTGAATATTTCTATTCTGAATTATACATGACCAAAAACTGTAGTTCAGTTGCCTTTGGTATCAGAAGCAGCACATTTAATTTTTATGTTACTCGACATGCATCTTCTCAGTAGTTACTGTTTGTCCTCTCTTCCCCACTCTCAGTCTGTGACTACATTTGTCTGTTCAACTACATGATCTAGTAATAAGAARTGTTAACCTGAATGCAATAAGATTTCTGTTGTCAAGACAGAAAATATAATCCACCTGATTCTGTGGAGGGTAAAGAGGAAAAGAGAATAGTTCAGCTTGCAGTACTGATTTTGAAATAGATGTCCAAAGGCACAGAAGTCCTTAAGGAAGATTAAAATCCTATTGCATCGTAGGCTTAAAGAAAAATGTCTTGCAGCTCGCAAAGTTCTCCTATCCTGTAACTGAGGGGATTGCTTTTGTGACAGAATGAGCCAGGAGCTTCATTAATCACAGCAGCTTTGGCTCAGTGTAGCATAAATGAACGTTAAGTTGACTGGGAGTATGTTTTGGTTGAAATTTTTAAGTGGTGTATTCAGCTGTAGGGACTTAAGAGCCCAGAGGGAATTGGAGCAAAAGGTAACTGCTGAAAGGAGGTGCCTTCTGCTTGGTTCCATTTTCCCAGACCCAGCACATTTCTCTGCCTCTCCTTCATCTGTTCTGAACAGTTTTGAATTGCTTCAGCGTGATATTCTATSAGCTTTGCTCCCAGCATTTGCTAGGGATTTCATGAAATCATTTGCATTACCCTCCCCCAATGTAGCCTACTTCTTGGTCTCTCCAGGCATGTCAAGGAAAAGGGAACTGAAGCAGGCTCCTCCCTCTCCCTTAGGTTTTCTTTTTGCTTTGGTTGAGCACCCTGGGTACACATAAGAAAAAGTGCCTAATTGCCTAATTAGGGTGATTTTCAATTCAAAAAAGGCAGGAATCTTACTGGATTGTCCTAAGGAAATTACAACAATATGCAAAGCAATGCACCACTAGAAATACCCATACTGGTTGCCCAAATTGTATTACTTTTGATTCCACGGGAGACCAGTTCATTACTTTCTTTAGAGTCTTTTACGGTCTTCTGGGGCTTCCATATCCATTGCAGAGCATAGATATATTGCTAAAGATCCTGAGCTTCCTATTATTTCTTTACTTCACAGCTCAAAAGCAGGCATAGTTCTTGCACTGAGAGTTGGGTGGCCTAAACTTGGAATGGGGTAAACCAAGTGCCCATCTGCATATACAGTTCCTTCCTTCATGTCTCAGAACTCTTCTGCCCTTCAGTGTAGTAATTTGGATTAAAATACAAATGCCACTTTCATTTGATATTTAAAATCCACAGGAATAATCAACATTGTTTGGCCCTCAAGATTAACAAATAACTGTAATGGTAAAAAAGATTGGTGAGCATCTAATCTCTTTGTGCTTGGCCTTCCAGATGAGTCCAAGCATGGAAGTAATCCCATTTGATTGTATTCTGTAATTACATGGGCTTGCWTGCTTCTTTCAAAATACCCCTGTATCAAACAATTACAGTCTCCTGAATTGATTGTACAACAAACAAATCTGACTACTTCATTCTCCACATTCCTGTGACTAAGCTGAGGGTCCTGGAATTGTTTCATGTATTTGAATGTTATATCTTTCTCATGGGTTTCTGGCTCATGCAAGCACCAGGAAAGTATTTGAGMTATGAATGTTATAAAGAAAATAAAATAGCAAATACAAAAACTTGTTTACTTGCCAGGTGATACTCTGCCTGATTGAAACAAGTTGAATCTTTGAGATGCTTAAGCACACAGATCTCTGCTGAATTGGCATCCCCTGCCAGCTTCTAGTGAGTATTTTCAGGAAAGAGCTGTATCACATCAGCAAGGGAAAAATAAAAAAATAAATAAACAAAACCATCCCCAAGCAAAAACAAGCAAACAGAAAAACACCCAAAAGTCTTACTGAGTTTCCAAAGACTGACAGACCATCACCCTAAACTCTCACAAATATAGCACAGTAGCTTTTCATGTCCATGTTCATGGTCTGTGACAAAAACAAGGTACATTGATTTACATTAGCTTGGAATGGATGCAGATCAAACTAAGCTGATTTGCTTCACATTTACTTCAGACTAAGCTTGCACACAGGCAATTCCTGTGGGAAAGCTGATACCTGATAACTTGGCCACATGCAGTAAATGTTGTGTGATTAAGTGTGTACATCTAAATTTGCACCAACATTTCCTGTTCAACAGTCCACTGTTCCTTGAAATATTTAAACTCTTTAGCATCCTGCTGTTTTTCGTGTTTTACCTGGATGAACAGAATCACAGAATAGGTAAGGTTGGAAGGGACCACAGTGGGTCATCTGGTCCAACCTCGCTGCTCAAGCCGGGTCATCCTAGAGCACATTGCACAGGATTAGTTCTACATTGTTCTTGAATGTCTGCAGTGAGGGAGACTCCACACGCTCTCTGGGCAATCTGTTCCAGTGCACGTTCACCCGCACAGTAAAGAAGTTCTTCCTTGTGTTCGGGTGAAACTTCCTGTGCATCAGTTTCTGCCCTGTTGCCTCTTGTCCTATTGCTTGGCACCACTGAGAAGAGCCTGGCTCCATGCTCTTGACACCCTCCCTTCAGATACAGTAAGTGCCCAAAAGAGTATCATCCCATCAAGACATTCCTGTTCTGCATTATGAGCATGTGCGTCCTTTGGATTACCTTTACTGTAAGTATTGAGTGAGGGGAATGCCTGCAGTTTAAGGCTGCAAAGGCTTTTGCAGCTTGGTGGAAATTACTGGAGAATCAGATTTCTCTATATAGTGTAGACAGCCTCAGGTTATGAGTAAATGTGTTGGGTTTGGTGGCAGCACCAACATACTGTTCTGCCCACATTGCTGTGAGCAACAGGAGTTTGGAGTGTTGTGGCAAGGAGTGGAAGAACATTAAACATGATGGTATCTGCCAGTGTCCTGGATGATGTTTGCAATCCCTTCTTCCAGTCCACTCGATTGACTATGGGATGTAAGCTCTCTTGCACTGTAGGATTGTGTGGGGAGGTTCATGGCAAGGTTGAGCTGCTGGTTTTTAAGCTGGACAGTGCTGCCAGAAGCAGCTTTATTGGGAAGTGTCACTGCAAGGCCTGTATACAACTTGCGTCTTAGCACTCACGGCAGTGCTGTGGCCTTGCTTGGTCATGCCGTTGGGGCTGTTGTGTGTATCAAGAGGCTCTGGGCAAGATACTTTGTATATAGTGGGAAACGTCAAGCAGAAGGTAAGCCATAACTCCTTAGTGCAGGCTGCCCCGATTGCTCTACCTGAGCTTGTCAGGGGTGGCAGTGGTGCTGTGCTGTCACCTGTTCTATGCAGTGTCTGAGCCTGGGAGAAAGGACAAAAAGAGTCATAAAGGAGGATCCCTATCAGAGGCAAAACTTCAGGAGAAAGATGATTGTGTCCATGAAGGTCTGTACATAACCTTTCATATGATGCAACAGACAAGCAACATTGAGATTCTTGCTGAGCAGCAGGAAAGTGAGCTGCCAGAGTTCCTCAGAAACTGGTGGCCATTGATTTATTCCTCTGTGGCTCAGTTTGAGTTGAAATGACAACAGCTAGCTGTGAAGCTTGGGTGCAGTAGCTTTCCAAAAGTTCTCAGTCTTGGATATCTCTGGGTGATGTATATGTGGCCAATAATGGCAGGTTTCTTAAGGGAAGAACAGTGTTGTCATTGGAAATACTTGCACTGCCTCTGACCAAGCACAGTCCACCGGTGGCAGAAAGGGATTTTGTGTGCAGCAGGCTGGAGAGCTACCACAGATGCCTTATTGTCAGCAGTGCTGCAGATCTGATATGTGTTTTCCACAATGCCAGCTTAGTTAATGACTTAGAGGAGCCAAGCAAAAATAGCGGGTCTGCAGCTTCATTAAGATTTTCAAACTGGTGTTGGCACAAACTGACCCAGCTGAGCAGCCTMAGACAGACCTGCCTTGTGAAGATAGGCAGTTTCACTTGCCAAAAGCTGTTCTGTTATTGCCCTGGCAGTTGCTGCCTGTGGATTGCTACAGATTTCATGTAGCAGTAGGGACTGGTCTGGAGTCCAAAGCAAAGTCCAATTCCTGAATTCTGTTTGGGTTTTGTTCATACAATTACTTCGGTGAAAAGAGACCTCTGGAGGTCCTGCTCAAGGTAGAGCTGATAAGAGCAGGTTCTTCAGGGCCCTGGACAGCAGAGTTCTRAGTATCTTAAAGGACTGAAATCCCATATGCTTTCTGGACCTCTGCCCTAGTGTCTGACCACCTTCGTGGTAACTTTTTTCCCTGCTTCTTACTGAATTGTGAATTTCCCATTTTCCAGCTAGCACCTGTTACCTTTCACTGTGCATCTCTGAGTAGAGCAAGAGTCCCTTTCATCTGTACCCATTAGGTACTTGTAGGCAGGAATAAGGACTCTTGGCCTTCTCAAGGATGAACAGACCAGTTTTCTCAGCTCCTCTTCAGTACGGTAAGGGCTCCAGCCTGGTATGGCAGTGTCTTTTGTACTGTGGGGATGCAAAAGTGGACACTACTCCAGATGTGGTCTCACAAGTGTCAAATAGGGGGACAGAGTGACCTTTCTTGAGCTGCTGGCTGCAACCTTGCTAGAGCAGCCCAATGTGTAGCCTTTGCTGCAATGATCTTTTCAAGTAGGTGTTTTAATTGGTGTGAGCAGGTCCTGGCAGCACCATTGTCAACATCTGCTGTAACTCTTTCACCTGCATACAGAACCTACGTACAAAGTGGCAACTCTGTGGAAAGCCTTTCATTATTGTTTGCTGCAAATGTGTGTGAAAGTAAATACTAAGATGTTCTCTTTCTATTTAGCATGCAAAAGAACAGACACAATTCTGCTATGTGCTGCCTTTGAAATGGTTTGTTTCTCTGCTCTGAAGGATAAAGTTCAAGTTTCTAGTGAAAAAGTTATTTATCGTGAGCAAATGTATAATAATTTGTTAATAGATACACAGAACACTATGCAAAGCCAAAGGGTAGAGCCAACCATAGGCCTGCTGCTAAAGTTAGGGCAGTGCACAATACCCTGCCGTGTGTGCTGCTGGTGAGCCTGCAGTGCCACTGGGTTCTGGCAGCTCTAGAGTGCAAGATAAAACCTCTCACGGGGAAGGTGTGGAACAAGAGCCAAAGGATCAAGAAGCACAACAGTGTGGAACACACTAAAGGGCCAGCAAATGCTTCTAAGATAGTGCAACACACTGTTCTGCTTCTTTCATCATTGCTACTCTCTTTTGGCCTTCATCCTACTCCAAGCCTATGTTTCTGTGCGATGGGTTGACAGGGAATATGCTTGCTGCCTGGCTGTGATCCATGGGAGTGACAGATCAGTCCACCTACTTCAAAACTATGTGTGCTGTCTTCAGCTGATGTCTCTATTGTCACAACAGCCTTTTCCTGCCTCTGCTCTTACATGACCCTCGTCTGAAGCAGGTACCTATTTTGCTTCAGACTTAAATGGAAAAAAATGTGTTAGTGATTGTTTTTTCCTGTGGCACAGGAGTACTCAGTTTCCTGTTTGGGTTCRAGAGAATACCAAATGTTGGTATGCACACGGTTTTTCTGTTCTAAATCTGCATTTTGGATGTTGTGCACCTTGTTCACAAAATAAAGTTTTAGCACATCTTTCACAGAATGCAGTTGCTGCCTACAAGCTCCCAAAGGGAGGGTATCAGTGACTAAGCCTTTAGGTTATGATAAAATAATTGAGCCTAGAGCAGTAAAAGCTGGTGACCTTTTAGAAAGAGGTTTAATCTTGAGATCCTGCCATGAACACAGAGAGGTTTAGGTCTCCGACTTCTAGGGAACTGGAAACACATTTTCAAAGGGACTTTTTCTCTCCGACACAATTATATTATCAGTGTAGTGGTGCCTGAAGCAAGCCTTTGCTGCTGTGTTCTACAAAACACACAGTTTTATAACTTGTATAAATTTCAACCCTGCACTTTTCTACCTCAGTTCCCACTTAAACTACTAATTTTTAAGGGCGGGGGGAGGAGGGAAAGGAGGAAGACATGGAATAGATTTTGGAGGCTATAACACTGGTCATTTGTTAAGTCAGATCTCTCATCGGTTACTGAAAAAGAGAACTGAATACACTCAGGAAAAGGTTTTCTTTCTTGGTCTGTAGAAAAGCACCTAAGGAAGGTAAGCACACAGGATAGGATGGCATTGCCACCTCTGCATGCCAGGAGGGAAAAAGCACAACAGTAATGTGGATGGATTGGTTAATTTGAAAGACATTCTGGATTTTTTAGAAGCAACTCTGGATTAAATCTTTAGTGTTGCTGTCATAGTGAAATAATAAGCATGGTTCCAAAGTGATTGACAGAAAGTAGGCTGAAATCTGGAGAATACATTGCTAATAACTCTTCTTTTCTCTGCATACAGGGAAACAGCTGGATGGCATCTGGTAAGTGACTAGTTTTAAATTGCATAATGTGTGTAAAACACTGATGCAGGAAGTATTTTCAGTATGCAATTATATATGCTTCAGATCTTAAGAACATTTTGTTGTGGAAGAGAGACCAAGGCACTTTTTGTTCCTGAATACAGATTGGCAGTAAGATGATGTGCAGTCAGGTGCTGGTTAAAGCACTCTGTTCAAAGCTCAGTGGACCCCATGGAAAAGAGTGTTGTTAGTAGTTGTTGTGTTTTAGTGCACCTGTGCACTTCTTCAAGGGTAGGATGTTGTCCTTGTCCCAAGTACTTTATCTTATAATTCCAGGCATGACTAAACGTGAGAGTAAAAGAGTACGTGGGAAGAAGGTATTACAGAATCAAACCTTCTGGCATACAAGAGCAGTGTCTACATTTGGTTACAAAACACCCCCCAATTTGCTATAATTCATATCAAGAATTTTGATATCACATGGAGAGGGTTTGTTCAGGTTTTTTTTAGAGGCAAGCAAAACCCTAAACCCTTGTCCATCCATTTTCCTTTCTATTGATCTATCTCCAGTGGTTGTCTGACCAGCTTCTCAGCCAGTGAGAAGTTTCTGTCAGTGTGGTAACACTGTCTCTCTATCTCTGTGACTTCACCCTCAACYCATTAGCTTGCTTAGAGAGGCTCATGCCTGGGCTCTTGGCTAAACCTGTTCTTTCCTAAGTGCTTGCAGAATTACAGTAGGCTTGGTAATCGTTGCTTCCATATCCATTCATGTCCCAGCAGATCCTGTTCCTACTCACAGAAACACGTTGACCTTTTCTTTCAGTTATTCCCTTCATTATGTCCTTGAGCTCATAAATTGACCACTGATTTATGTGCTAGGCTATTTACTTTTTTCCTTTATTTCAACTTTTTTTTTTTGTTCCCTGTGGCAGGCACACCTCCATAATAGTCCACAAGGATGAATTCTTCTATGGCAGTGAAGGAATCTCCAGCTGTACACCTGTAAGTTAAACTTAATTTTCTGATAATTTTTATAGGGTTACACGATCAGAATTGCTCATATTACTGTCTTTTAGGAAAGCAGCAAGAGACTTCTAAATTCAGACAGATGCTGAAGCCAGCTGCTTGCCATGGTTTCCCAGGGCACCTGAGGAGAAGGGATCATGAACAGTGGGTTTAAGCCCAACTAAATACAAGTTGGGGGTTGCTTCTTCTGGTAGAGTCTATCTATCCGGAACACCTTCTGCAACTGTATTGCCAGAGTGACACCTTGTCCAATTCTGTATCATTAAGTTTTACGTGCAGACTTCTTAAGAGTGAGAAAAAAAAATGCAAACCATTATGTTTTCTCAGACCTTTCTGTTCTTGGAGAGGTAAAATGGATGGGCCGTGCTTCTAAAGCAGAATTTTGCCATAGCTCAGAGCTTTCAGCCCAAAGAGCCAAATGTACCAGCTGAAATGGAAGTTGCGTGTTCCTTCTCATTCTCGTGAGTGCAGAACAAGGGAGGCCAGCAGGGCTTTTTGCTTGACAAACATAGCAAAAGTTCCTTCTTTTGTGCCTGGATGAACCATGATAGCTCTATTCGGTGGAGTCCTCCAAAAGACTTCAGCCTGATCATTTGACGTTGTCTTCTGGTTGTTCATTTTTACAGGGAGGGACACTTCTTGGCCCTCCAGACACAGTTGTTGACCTGGGGAACACTGAAGTCACTGAAGAAATTTTTCTGGAATACCTTTCCTCTTTGGGGGAATCTATGTTCCGGTAAGTAACAGCTTGTACTAGAAAACCTGYATATTAAAAATGTGCAGAATGGGAGAAGGTATTCTGAAACCAATCCAACTCACAGAGTTTTTGTCTTCTTACTGTGCTATTTGGTACTCTTCAAATACAAGACTAGAACTGATGCACCAATGCACAAGGAGCTACCTTCTAGGCAGCCCTCTGGTGTGCCAGCCTTGAGCTAGGCTGGGAAAGCACTCTTCTGGGAAGTCTTTCACACTGTTTTTTGTAAAATCGAATAATGCTGAAATGCTTTTGAGAGAATCACCAGGGAAAATGAAAATCTCTCAGTAAATAGCAGTTTGCCCTGTGAGTCATAGGTGAAGCACTGGACTAAAGCTGCCRACTTCCACATGAGTAAAAACAAGGTCTTGACAAAGAGTCTGCTCTGCTTCTCTAGGATAGGAAACTGTAGCATATAGTGTTCTGGCTATCTTTCAATGTTAATAATTCCTATGATTTCTCGTTACTCCTTCTGTGGTTTTAATTGAAGAAACCTGACCTCATTTATTCCCCCCAGAATGGTTGTATTAAAGTCAGTGATGCAGAGAGATGTCATTTTCCACCCTGATTCAATTGAATTTGAGGCTGAATTGATGTCTGTATTTTACCTATTTGCCTTAGAATTCTTTGGGGTGGGGGAGAGCAAGTGCTAATGTAAGGAAATGTCCTTCGGTAGGGGTCTGAGTTGTTCTGCTTGTAAGATTTATTGCTCAGTCTGTGTTTTTATGTTTCAATTTCTTTTCTGTGGCACAGAGGAGAGTCTTATAAYCTCTTTGAACATAACTGCAACACTTTCAGTAACGAAGTGGCACAGTTTCTGACGGGAAAAAAAATCCCTTCCTACATCACTGACCTTCCATCTGAAGTTCTTGCCACGTGAGTATGGATATGTATGCCCCTCCTCTCTGTAGCTGCTTTGTGCTAATGGTGAAACATTTGACAGAGCCAGCAGTACCAGTTTCTGATGGGTCTGAGAACCAGCATAAGATTAAGGAGAGGATGCAATTTTCTTTACTTCAACACTTGCAACACTGTATGAGAAGTGCTAACTGGTACTGATGTTCTGAAGAAGATGGGAGAAGGCTGTTCTTCTGCCTTGCTAAATGCTATTTTGTGATGGTCTCTTAAGTGTGACCAGACAAGCTTGGAAAGTTTCAGAAAATGGTGCAAGGTTTCTTGTTTCCTCTTAGACAACCAGTATCTGGTAAAGGTCACTTCTCTAAGCACCATAATTACAGCAGAGGTGTCAGTTTACTTGCGAAGAGGCAGGGGAGATACAATTTTAAAATTAATGCTGCAGTTTTAAAGCTAGGACTGGGTGGAAATAGAGGATATGAGAAAGAGGAAATGAAGAATTCCTGCCTGGTAATTCAGATGAATTTTTTGTGGTTTTTTTTAACTCTCAGCCAGTGAGGATCCCAGTAGGATGGTTTGAGCTCCATTTAGGTCTTATTTCTCATAACAGTGGTATAGCACATTATTTGTGAGACATGTGTGTTCTACCTCAGACTCTTACCACTTGAGATCTCTCAAAATCAGATAAAGTCTATAACAGAATGAGTCTTATTGAAAGAGAAACCAGGTGCTACAGATTGCAACAGAAATTATTCTGTGAGTGTCAAACCATTGTCTTTTAAGGGAGCTAGAGGCTATTCTGGCAGGCCTCAATATTGATGTACTTAAAGGAACACTGCAGTTGCATAACAGAGATTTTGTTTGTGCACTTAAGTAGAATGAATTACTGAAAGCTAGTTTCAGACAGTATTACCACATTAGCAATCTAGGCATGTGAGGACTCAGAACTAGCTTATATAAAATCATGTTTAAGTTTCTTAGTTATTGAACAGTAAACTTGCCTTAAAATGGGTTAAATTAGTTTTCTTTAGTTTGTAGTGGAAGTCTTTTCTGCAAATTTGCTTCTAGAATGTTGGTTTGATTGCACTCTAGGAAGTGAGTGCACTTCAGTATTAAATGGGAACAGTTGTTGACCAAGTAAACTATTTGAGATGTCTATTTCTTTACCTTCTCAGACCTTTTGGACAAGCTGTAAGGCCCCTCCTGGACTCCATCCAGATCCAGCCACCCGGAGGAAATACCTTCAGCAGACATAATGGACAGAGCTAACAGGAGTGACCCAGTGTGCCCAGCCTCACCAGGCCTCTTCCTTTTTAAACATGAATCTACCAGATTTCTATTTTATAATTTCCCATCTGAATTAACTCTAAAGAAGTTACAAGACAAGTTTTAAAATTTCCTAGGGAGAGGATTTATCAGGGTGCATGTAAGACAATGCTACCAAAAAGATTGCCATAATTTCTAATAGTATTATACTAATTTATAAAGGCTGTCTTGTCCAAGTAGGCTGACACTTTCTATGTAACTCCTGTGCTGGTAAGTGGCAGTTCATTCCATGAGCATTCAAGGGCCCATTACACAATTTGAAGTAAATAAGGGGGTGTCCTAGCCATCCCTTGCAGACTTGCATCTCTTTCCCCTGTCGCTGCCTCTATTATGGGGGTATTTGCTGAAGTCTGTAGCAAAATAAGCAGAGCAAGTATTGGTAGCCTAGGAAGTGAAGGTGTCCCAGGATTAGTCTTCTGCATATTTCACTGACATTGTGTTATTTGCTCAGGGGAAAAGCTGAACTCATCTGATGCGAATATTTGCAGTGGCACAGCTGGGTGGGAATGGTGAAGCTGACCCATGTGTGAGCATCACGCTCAAAAGCTGAAACTCAGTGGGACTTGCTGTGTTGGGAGGGAGGCTGGAACTGAAGGTTACCAAGAACCTTGTAATGCCAGGTACAAGAGTTATGGGAAAGAACCGGCTGAAAGAACAGGATCTCATGAGCAGAAGTGGTAGAGACAAATTTCAGGTGAAAGTAAAATGAAGTGAAATGTTTCCAAATTTCAGGTGAAAGTAAAATGAAGTGAAATGTTTCGTTTTCTCACATATAAGCTTATCAGCAGATAGACAGAACCTTGTTAACTATTTACCTTTGCATAAGAACTGTTTTCTTGGGGTTTTTTTCCTTGCAAAGCCAGTACAGTAAGGCAGGAATAGCATGGCAACTGCATGATAATTAAAGTTGGACCAATTCTGCCTTCAATATCCAGTTGCAGACACAGTAGGAGTTCCAACTTCCATTAGTATTGCTGCCCTTTTCAAAGCAGCCAAGCACATTAGAGAGGGCTCCGCTTAAGAGAAATAAGTGCTAGGTCTCTCCGAACGTAAAGAAAATGAGGAAGAGTAAAATTAAGCTTTTCCGTGGAAGAACTGTTTTCTTGGGGTACATGCAGAAGAAGTCCTGTCCTTAGACTGACCTCTGATTATATCAATATTGCATCTTCTGGTTTAAGATTTTTATAGCTTTGCAATTACTTGCAGTGGGAAAGAACAGGGGAATGAAAAAATAGGCACAATGTTTTCTTTTCATGCATGTATATACATTACTTTCCTGAACAATTTTGTAGCAGTTACATTTAGGAAGGAATATAAGAAAGACATTGGATGAACCCCAAAACATTGCTGACGCTCCATAAATGGGGATTGCACGTCCCAGATGCTGCCAAAAAAGCATCTATGCAAATGTACAGCCCTTTGTCCAGTGCTTTGTTATGAAAAGTATTGCTGCAAGTTCAGTCCTGCATCTCAAACTTCCTGCATTGAAAGCTTCTTACTTACCTAAAGTAGATGTCTTTCATCTGCTGGGTTCTTTCTCCCAGAATAATGCAGATTGATAAGTTTCTCACACATAGTCTGTGTGGATTATAACAGTTTGTATTTTTGAGGGGTTGGAATATAAGAAAACTGCAGTTTTGTCCCTGTCAAATACTCTGTTGCCCTGCACCTTGTGGAGCCAGTGCACAGATGGAAATAGGGTACTGTCAGGCCATTCTGCATTTGTGTTTACCTGCTCTCAGTGGACAGCAGTGGTCCCTGCAGCCCAGATGCTTCTTTTCCGTGTCATTCTCTGCTTGTGCCATCAACTTCTCCTTAAGCATTTCATTTGATGAACTGGACTTGCAAAAGCTTTCAGTCTTTCCCCCTCAAAATGTCCTGTTTGCAGAAAAATTCTATAGTAAGTCAGTTATGAATGCTTTTTGGTGCTCCTGGAGGAAGGATTGGTGTTTTTGCTAAGCTGTAGCTTAGTTTTCCTGTTAAGTATATATATTCTCTTCAGTCTTTTCCCCTACCTGTTTGTGCAGAGTAACAAGCCTTTCATCTTAATACTCATATGACTGTGCCACAAAATGCTGTAGATCATGTCAGAGATCTTGGAGCTTCCTCAGTTGAGCAGGTGCCCTCAAGCTGACACAGTGCAGCCTAACATCCCAGTGTTCTGTTTGGTACCTGTAAGCAGCACAGCTGTGCCTGCTTTGCCTTTCAGCAAACTATCACTTCAGGCACAGCTGCCTGTCATGGAATCACTGGTGCCATGGTTTCTGCCCCACACACTTCCACAATGAGGATATGTCCTGTATGTCCGCCACGTTGGATGTCCTGAGTCTAGTTTCTGCTTGGCTGCCTACTTCAGGACTTTTTACGTCCTCTCATGGGACAGAAAAGGAAGACATTCACCCTGTGCATTTTGCAATCTGCCTTTTCCCCTCCTGAGCAGCCTCTTTGCCAAGATAGTGCTCCTACTTCAAGGTCACTGGGTAAAATTTCACTCAGCCATAACTGCTTGCAGTAACCAGGTTGCTCCTGAGGTCTCCTGAGCTTGGGACCTACTCTTGTGTTTTGTGGCAAAAGAACTGTAAGAGGGAATCGTGTTTGCTTGGTCCTGCTGGGTAATGAGACGATTCTTAGGAAACCTGTTTTCTCCAAAGACGGTTGGTTATGTGTAAGTTGCAGGACTGTGCCCTCAATGTTCCACCCAGCCGAAAATAAACTGAGAAGTGTATGTGAGTGTATATAGGTGATGAACTTCAGCCAGCTGATGGACAAAGGGGCAGGGAAAGTGAACTCCTGAAAGGGAACAGAACCCTTTTTCCCACACTTAGTCTTCTGTCTTGTATTGCTGAGGTTCCCCCSTGCCATTTTAAAAATGTTAATAATGTCTTTAGGCAGAAAGTGATGTTTTGATTTATTTGTGGGTTTTTTTCTATTACAATAAAAAGAAATACAACGCAGTTTCCTGTTTGAATGCATGTGCCTGCTCTGCTGCCCAGCGAATGCAGCTGACCAGAAGTCATCATCTTCACTCTGGTCCCAGCTGGGAAGTGCAGCATGAGAAATTGTCCAAGCAGTTTGTGCCAGGTGCTGCTAATAGGAGTAGTGGTGGCCACTGCCCTTTGCTTGAACTAGCCACAGGCAATACTCTTAAGTTTGGGAAAATTTTTCTTCTGTAAGTACCATTGTATGTAAAACCATACTCCTGAGGGTTGACACAGCTTGGATGAGGTGAATGAAGATGCTCTGTCAGCAGAGGTTTTGTGCAGCCCTTGCTCATCTAAGTGTACAAGTATGAAATGTCTAATGTCTCGTGCTGAAGCAGAGGCCCAACAGAGTTTCAACATGGGAAAAAGCTCTAAGCTTTTCCTGACTGCCTTGATGCTGCTACTTTCAAAAGGTAAAAAAAGGGAAAAAGCAGTAGATTAAGAGGTAGACTTCATGGCTGGGTTCCTCTGGAGCTGCGGAAGGGATATTGGTGAGGATTATGTAGCACTGCCTAAAATATCTGGCACTGGGGAAGAAATTAATTCTGCTTGGTTCAGCCTTCTGCATGCTTATCGATGGCATCCAAACGATAAACCACAGTTTGCTGTTTGTGTAACAGCTTGTATCAGCGCAGTACAGAAGAAGTCTTGTAACAGAAGGGGATTGTAACAAAGATGCATGATTGTGGTTATTTTGGCTGTGTTCTTCAGATGTGGTGCTGGTTTGCTATCAAGTACTAGTACTGGCCCCACATAAAATACCTGTAAGCATGTCTTTCAAAGTTAAATTTTAATTTTTTTTTAATACTTTTTAAAAATTAGATTTTAAAACTGAAAGGAAGGCCTTGACCTTAATGGCAGCTCTAGACAGAGTGTAAGCCAGTGCTCACAACAGCGTACCTTCTAGACTTCAAACAAAATTTCTTGGCCTTTCCTGCCAGTAACAGAGACTTTATTTCTGACAACAGCTGCTGCCTATCTGAGCGGCAATCAAGCGAATGTGTCCGGAGTGGTTGAAGTGCAAAGTATTAAATAACCAGAACAGCTCTCAGAGCTCTGTTCCCAGAGCTAGCCTTTGTGAGGGAACAGGCACAGCTGTGTACAGCTGTACGCTTCACCATAAGTCAGGCTTATGCTCCCTGGGAAACCAAGTTGTCCCAAGTCCTCACCAGCTGATACCAAATGGCTGCCAAGGTACTTCCTGGGAGAGGTGTTTTGACATGAAGAGACTTCCTAAAGCAGCACGTCAAACAAGCTGAGAAAGCACAGCAAGTAGTTCACGTTTGGGAAAGCTCTCCTGGCAGCATGAACGCAATGGCACTGCAGGAGTGAGAAAATGTGAACACTGACCCGTATTTTAGCAGACTTCCCAATTCTGGGAAGGGCCCCGAGGTGGCACTGCTGCCTTGCAGCACGGGGTTGCACCTGAGCCTGGGGAGAGCAGCTTCTGCTTTTGGGGTGTCCATAGTAATGTCAGTGCAAGAGGTAGGAGGGAGGGCTCTCCCAGATAAGAAAGCTGCAGGTAGGAGCAACCAGGAGACCAAGACCAGCAGGAACCCAGTGCTTCTACAATAGGTTTCCTAACTGCACGCCACTTCCACCCAGATGTAGGAAGTGTCCATCTTGTACCATGTCGTGGTTTATGAAAAATAAAGGCTGGCATTCCTGAAACCCCAGGAGTTCACTGTGTATCTGACCCCACGCTGTCTTTTGAGAGTCCTGAGTGTTAGTTCACGGCTCTGCTGCATGGGAGAGCAGCTCCTTGGCTTCTGGTACTCAAGCACTCCAAATCCAGGAAGGCATCTCTGATCACCCGTCAGCATGCCGCAGTGGGCACACTTTGTGTGTATTCATATTCTGGAGTAAGTATCCACACATCAACTGATGATAAATGTGTAACCACACCTAGACAAGTCTTATAAATGAGCATAACCCTAAACTGAGATAAAAATTCAGCACCCAATTGCATACGAAGCAGCTGGGTGCTAAGAAACCATTCTGGAAGCTTCAATGCATCTGAGAAAGAATCCACCTTTCCAGAGGTGGGACCCCATAATCGGGGTCTGATCCAGAAGGCCCCAGACTCTGCAGAAACATGCGTGCTGGGGCACATAATGTGTAATACCCATCCAAGACTGCCTGACTCACTATGTTGTGGAGGCGACTCACAGAAACAGTATGGAAATAGCTGTCCTGGTGGACACAATGGGTGTCTTCCTCAGAAAGTAGCTGAGGATGTTTTGGTAAACCTTGTCCAAGGCAATGGCACAGAGGTAAATTATTAACATTTTGTTTCTGTACATATCGCGTTCACTGAGTGTGAGCTGGAAAATCGTAAACCACAAACAAAACCCGAGAATCTCTGAAGCCTCCTGAATGCTTCCTTTTGAATCTGGTGGAGAACTGGGGAAAGGGGTTGCACAATATCCTAGAGCAAAGGATACTGAGGGAAAAAACAACCAGACTGTAAAAAAAAAATCTCCCCCCAGTTCCAACCTAGCTCAGCACACTGAGCACTGTTGGGGGAGAGAACACAAGCTAACTGTTGAGCAGAAAGCATTGCATGTTCCACATAGGTTGTTTTTGAGCTCAGAAAATGATTCAGGAATTATTGTAGGAGACAAAGGGGGGCTGTCCACTGTCACATATCAGGCTAGCATAATATGGAGATGTATGAATATGATCTGACCAGATAGTCTAATTAAATCCTAAATGAGTCGTGGGGTAAATGGTAGGCTCAACGCAAAAGTTACTGGCTTCATGCAGAGGGTATTTTCACTTCTCCAGTGAAAATATTAACAGCATCCTATCAGAAAAGCAAGGTAGGGCACTGACTGGGTGAGTGCGTGCTCGTGTCTCCTTCACTAGGACACACAAACCCCCAGAGGAGCTGAGCTTATCAGGTCCAGACCCACAGCCCCTCAGTTCCGTGGTGGCACTGCAGTAATAACAGCAAACGTGGAGAGACACACGCCACACACCTCCCTCCCCCAAACTCCTTCGGGCTCTAAAGCAAAGGATTTAAGGAAAGAGCCGAAGCGCGGAAGCCGTTCGAGACCCGCGCGTTAAGGCATCCTTGTAAGGGCCGTGGGGGTGCAGACGAGGGTCCCCCGGGGGGCGCGGCGCGTTCCGCCCGTGCGGCCCCGGGAGGGCGGGCTGCCGCCATCAGCTCCGCGCGGTCCCGCCCCCGCCCGCAGAGCCCGGGCGGGATGGCGGCGGCGCGGGGCCGGGTGCTCTGCCTCTTCGACGTGGACGGGACCCTGACGCCGGCTCGACAGGTAGCGAGGCGGGGGGCGCGGGGCTCCTGGGGGGCGAGGTCAACGTGGCGGAGCCCGTCCCGCCGGCTGAGGCCTCACCCCCTGCTTCCCCGCCAGAAAATCGAGCCGGAGGTGGACGCGTTCCTGCGGGAGCTGCGGGAGAGGGTGCACATCGGCGTGGTGGGAGGCTCCGACTACGCCAAGATAGCCGAGCAGCTAGGGGACGGGGATGAAGGTGAGACGCGGCGGACGAGGTCTCCCGGGGGTCATCTGTGCCCTAAATCCAACCCTAACGCTGCACTTGGAGTGGCTGGCCGTGCCTAGGCGGGAGCTGCTGCTTGGCTCCCTCTCCCTGTGCGGAGGGCAGGCAGGGATGCTCCAATCCATGCTGCCGGCTCCAGCGTCAGGTTTGTACGAGCTTCATCAGAGCTCCGTCAGCTTCACGCCCCCAGGCAATTTTCGCCTCCCTGCTGCTCCATGGTGGGGTCTCCGGCAGGTTTCTCGTCACGTTCCTATGAGCACATGGGGTAGAGTAGGGAGTGGGAGGGCAAGGGGGCAGCGCCTGCTTCCTCCGCCGTGTTCTCCGGCACGGATGACAAGGCGCCACTGGGCTCCAAGCTCTGCCTTCCACTTCGTTAGTGGAGGGAGGCCGAGAAATTCCCGGCTGAAGCTGATTGCTGAGTCGTCAGTGCTGCGTGTCTGGGTTGCAGGGGGGGGCTGGAGTTAGATAACCAGTAACCACATCACCCAGCAACCTGGCAGCAGGGAGGGCAAAGGAGAGAGCAGGGTAACACGTATGTAGTTGAAAGCCTGACATTTTTGAGCACTTATCTTTGTCCTGCAACTGATTCAGCCCGTGACCTCGGTCAGGTCATTTCCCCGTGCGTGCGTCAGCTCCCCACCTGTGAGCACGAGATAATCTGCTCATCCACTTTGTGGAAAGCAAGGAGCGTAGGATGGTCAGTGGCCCTTTGCAGAGCACAAGAGTTGTAGAAAGCACGGTACTAAGGAAGCAGAAAGACAGCTCACTCAGTCCTGAGCCGAGTCCTTTTTCCCCCATTTCCCAGGCAGTAGTCATTTTTCCTCTTTTGTTTCCTCCTCTCTCAGTCATTGATAAGTTTGACTACGTGTTCGCAGAGAACGGCACAGTGCAATACAAGAACGGGCAGCTGGTCTCCAAGCAGGTAAGTCCAGCTCCCTTTGCCGCCATGGCTCTCCTGCCGCGTGCCCTATGCGCCGTGAGGAGCAGTGCCTGCTCCACCCTGGCAGATGGGCAGCCTCTTCTCATCAGTTGCCACCTTTTCCAGGTGGGCTTCATGGGAAGTCAGGCATCTTTATTTGCCCTTCTCTTTCTGCAGGCCATTCAGGACCACTTGGGAGAAGAGCTGCTGCAGGATCTGATCAACTTCTGTCTCAACTACATGGCTCTGCTGAAGCTGCCCAAGAAACGGTAATGGCCCAAAGATATGCGAGTGGCAGCCATAACACCGATTTCTGGGGACCTGGCCTCCAGAGCTCTCCTAAAAACAGCTGAGCTACAGAGCTTGTCTTGCTCCAGGTTTTATCTTAGCATCTAGAGACACTGTGTAGAATCACTGTCCCCCTGGGTTGGGCACCCTGGGCAAATAATGGAGAGGGGACTTTGTTCTGAAGAGTCTGCACTATGTTTTAGCATAATGGCTGTTCTTTCGCCCCTCAGATTTTCTTCCCTGGGAAGCAGGGTGCAGCCACTGCTTGTATCTCATTTAGGACAATGGTACCAGCTCGTTACTGGTCAGGGCATCAGGCATCACTGGTCTTTTGCGTTACCAAACAGGCGAACAATGGATCTTAAGATGGGAAGTCCAGCGCCTGAGCACACAGTTTCACACTGTTTCTAGCCCAGCGTCGCTGGCTGGCCCTGCTCTGCTGCCAACCATGTGTTCCTGTCTGCTCCTCGCCTTGAGATCCAGCAGCCAGAGGGTGGTCTCCCTTCTCTGAAGAAAGACCAGGCCACTACCAGGACAAGAAAGGGTAGTCTTCCATTGGATCGGCTCACTCTTAGCACAGAGACAGAGGGGGAACAGATGACGTGAAGGTGGAAGGGGAGAGCAGGAGGACCTCTTTCAGAGGCAGCCTGCAGCAAAACCAGCCTGAGTGCAGGATCAAACCCCACCTCAGACCACAGCTTAAGAACATGTGAGCCACCCAGGGCTGTTGGGAGTAGCAGCTCTGCCCTCCTTTTGCCCTGGCTGTTTTTTTTCCTGCTCTCCCCCTGTGTTTGTACAGTGACCCTGAGCAGGTGAACTGTTGGGTTGAAATTAGGCCGGAGAAATTGCTAAACTGTGATCCAGATTAGTTGTTTGATATGAGTCACCATGTGGCAATACAAGGACCAGTGAGAGGGACTAGGGTGGCTCCTTGCGACAGGACTGCTGCCTGAACAGGCAACCGACAGCATGGGCTGGGACCCAGAACCCTCAAGGCTGTTTGGTTGCCTCATTGCTGGCTGGTTACCCAACAACCTTGGTGGAGTTTCAGCTCCCACGTAGCTCTGTGGATTTAGGCTTATGGGATTTCTAGCAAAGCAAGGACTTTAACTCACATCTCCAGAGTCTTGGCCTAGGGTGTGAGGCACCAAACCCTTGGTGCTGCAGAGATGCTGCTCCCATGGCTGCCTGTGTGTCCATTCCCCATGATGTTCCTCACTGTGTTAGGAGATAGGAGGGGGAGAGTTTTCCCTCGAGACTCGGGGTGGTAAGCACTTACTTTATCACAGAGAAACAGCAGGCAGGGCTGGGAGGAGCAATAAGCTCGGGGGTCTTCAGCTGGGCAAGGGAGGGGATCTCCCTGCTGCAGCTAGGTTTCCACAAGAATTTGAATCTATTTTCACACTGTCAGTGCTGCCATCCCCTGTTGTTTTTGCCCCACCAGTGCTGGTACACCTGTCTGGCCCCTCCATAAGCAAACAGAAGTAGCTGGGTTTATAGCAGAGAGAAAAGTAGGGAGCAGTTTTCTGCCAGCTCAGTGCTTTTAACTAGCCCACTGAGGAAGCAGCAGAGAAGTGATCCCAGCGCAAGGTGAGGGTGGCAAGCGGGAACTGGATCCTGTCTGCGCAAGCTCAGATAAGAGCTGCAGTCAAAGATGCAGGGGTCAAACAGGAGTTACAAATGATTGTGCCCTGATTTGTGTCCCATGAGGACATCCTGATTGTTCCTCTGCCTGCTGCCGGACATCAGCAGCGAGTTGCACTGAGCCGGGCCATCCCGCTGCCCCAGGGTACTGCCAGCTTCACCCAGCCCACACAGTATTTCTTGAAAGCCTCATGGGGTTGAGGTGCCACAGTCTCATCAGGCAGATGGTCCAGGCCAGGCAATAGCTGTCCTTGCACTTATCACGACATTAGAAAACGTTACCGATCATCTCGATCATCTCGCCCAAGCTCGTTGCTTCCAGCCTATCCCCGGGGCACAAAGGAACTGTTTATTCCTCTTCTCTCACAGTCTCTTTTTATAAAACTATGAGCCCCTTGGGACTAAGCAGTTGTTGATGCCTGGTCTCTGCCTGGTGTGAGGCACTTGTGAGTGGGCATGGCTTCTCTCCTCCTGCGTGCTCTTGCAGAGCCTCGCTAAGCAGCCATTCTCCTGAAAAAGTTGTTTTTCTCTCCCTGTCCCAGTAACCTTGTGCCTTTGCCCACCCACAGAGGAACCTTCATTGAGTTTCGCAACGGAATGTTGAACATCTCCCCCATCGGACGGAGCTGCACCCCGGAGGAGCGAATTGAGTTCTCCGAGCTGGACAAGGTACACAGGCCAGACTTGGGCTCACCCTCCCCTTGGCTGGTTTTACACGACCACAGATCTCAGGTCTTATGTGCTCCCCCCACTTCCCAAGGAGAAAGGAGCCCAGCTCCAGGCTGTGCATATGCAACACAGTGGAGACAGGACCATGAGTCAGAAAACCCGAGGGAAGGTACAGATGAATGGAAGAAATTCGATATCTTTGGGGCCCACCAATGCAAAGGAGTGGCCAGCAGGATTCCCTGTGCTGTGGGAGAGCCCCAGGGAACAAGGCAGTTATTTAGCAGTGTGTCTCCTCATTTACAGTACCCAAAGATGGCCCAGCAGCTATCTTCTCTCTCCCACTTTCTCAGCCCCAACAGAGCTGGAACTAATGGGCTTTCCAGACTGGGAGGGCCATGGTGGATCTGCTGGGCAGGTCTCTGGAGAGTTTGGCCCATGCTCATACCAGTTTCTGCCTGGGGAAACTTATTCTCTGCAAGACTTTTTAGGCAAAACTGGAGACTTTGGGATATAAACTGGGCTTCTGGGAAACTGAAGCAATTGCATTTCATTGCCAAGGAAGGTCTGGGACCTGCTGTTCTCAGTGGACTGAGCTGGTGGCCTACTTGGACACGGGGCAGGACTGGTGGAAGCTGGCTAAATGGCATGACACTGGGGCCCAGGGCAGGTGGGAAGTAAGCAGAGCAATAAGGCAGAGTTGCCCAGCAGACAGGTTACGGTGAATTCTGGAAGACTGTCAACATCTTGTTATTCAAACCCTCTTTCCTTCCTTTTCCTCCTTATCCTCCACAGAAAGAGCGGATACGGGAGAAGTTTGTGGCAGCCTTGCAGAGGGAGTTTGCTGGCAAAGGCCTGCGTTTCTCTCGAGGTGAGCAGGGAAGGTTTTCTTGGCTTTGCCTTTATCATGTTTCCCRTAAAATTCTGGGAAGGGGAGCAGGAATCCCAACTCTTCTCTCTGAGAGTCTGGAAACCCTGGGAAGAGCAGAAGGAGCTTTTAATCCTGGAGAGCTGCCACAGGGAGGTCACGTTTGCATCCATGACAGGGCCATGGCAGAGAATAAACTGTGCTGCAGATTTGCCTCCCTGGGAATGGGCCAGACAGGCAGGTTTCCATCCTGTGACATTATCCCTTGCTTTAATTTCAGTTAGTGGAGCCCACTGCTGCGCAGTGGGTCTGTTCTGGTTCAAGCATCAGCAGCAGGGCAGCCAGCAGAACTCCAGGCACATGCACTCTTCTCTAGGAATGAGACAGGAGCCTAACGCGTGTCTTGGCTGTGGGGTTTTCTTGGGATAGTTGGCTGCAAAGGAAACGTCTTTCTTCCTAGAGGAAGAGCTGACAGGGGGTAAAGAGTCTGTTGCTCCATGCCATGGGCTTTTGCAGGGCTGTTCCTTGAGGTGGCTCTGACAGCCAGCTTACTAAAGGCAAGGAACCAAAGGAGGGGCTTCAGCAATCCTGGGGTCTGACCAGGACGGGGAGAAAAAACGAGGGTATGTAAGTTGTGGGGATGATGCTGGAAGAAGGCCCTCTGCAGGGGAGTGAGATAAGGTGTCATGTGGCAGCCCAGCCAAAGGGCAAGGGGGTGGCAAGGTTGAGGCAGTGGGTGACACCTCGGGTGACACCAGTGCTGAGGCTCTGGCTCTCTGATCCTCCAAGGGTTCCTCTGAGAGCCTCCGCTTGCCTTCAGCATCGTGCCAGGAGCATCCTGTGCTGCCCACAGCACTGGCACACACTGTTTGTCCCAGCAGAGAAAGACAAGGTCCCCACTGCTATGTCCCCTCAGGCACAGGGTGTAAGAGCAGGACAATGGGCCTTTCTCCTCTGACTTTGGGAAGCTGCCATGAAGAGCCCAGGCCTGTTGTATAAAAACATGAAGGGGAGCTGTGGGCCCCCTGCTCCTCCACAAAGAAAACGTGGGGTGTCTCAGGTCAGGCATCCAAAAACAGGGCACGCAGAAATGTAGCTCTTCTGCCAAGCTGGCTCCATGTGCCTTCTCCCTGGCTGTGGAGGATGCAAGGCCCAGAGGTGGTGGGAGATCTCCCTGCAGCCCCCCAGACCCCTGTTCTGCCTAGGTGAGTGACTGTGCCGGCTGGCTCACACCAGCTCTTCTCCCTTTGATTTCCTACCTGCTCCAGCTGGCATCTGGAGCCCCTTCTTGCTGCCCAGCTCTGTTTAAAAGACTAGAATGCAGTGAAAGGCAGTGTTTTTCAGAGGTAAATGGCTTTGGATGCAAAACAAGGAAGGATTTTAATGATGTCAACCAAGCTTAGCTCTTGCTCTGATGCTGGATCCTCCTGCAGGCCTGGGGACATCCCCATCCCTGAGCTCGTAGGGCGCTTGCTCCTGTCTGTGTCACAGTGCCCTGTCCAGTGCATTCTGTTCAGTTTCTCTGCTCTAACTAAGCTGGACACACAGGCTCCATCCCCAGCTCCTCAGGCTCCAAGAAGGGTTGGTCTGGGATCCCCAATCCAACAGGGACACTCCAGACAGCCAGGAAGGGGAGGTGCAGTCCGTCTCCTCCTGCAGGGACTGTCTCTGTGAGTATCTGTCTACTCACCCCCTTCCTTAGAGAGGTAGGATTGTCATTTAAGGAGAGTGTGAAACTCCAGGATTTCTGGTGGATACTCCAGTAGATTTCCTGGAGAAGATGAGCAGAGACCTAGACGGGCAAGAGGACACACATCCCAGCTCAAATCCTTCTACCTCTGGCTCTGACCGAGACTTAAATATATGTCTGCCCTAAGTAGCAGGCTTTTTTTTGGGAAGAACATATTTCCTGTCTTGTTGCTGGGACAAGGATCTCTCTGCAGCCTGTGCAGACAGCAGGGCAACTTGAGAGGATGGGGTAGATGCTGTCTCCAAGCACCCCCAGAAGGCAGCAAAGTGCTGGGTTAAACTCTGCCTGGTCTAAGAGCAAGGGCTGGGAAATTTGTCAACCCTTGGTGGCTGTGGGTGTCTATGTCCATATGCATGCTCTCTGGGAAAGCTCCCTTCCCACTGTATGTTTGGTAAGTGTATGATCTGACTTGGTGCCTCTCCAGATGCTGGCAACCCTCACTTAACTCTTGTGTCAAGAGGTGACAGGCCAGAGTCACACCCTGATTATGTCGCTGGGTTCGTGGTACCTCCATGGCAAGGTCCTTGGTCCTTGATCAGTGTGCAGGAGCCCTCAGTTCCTGCAGGGTTAAGGAGCATCAAAACAGTGGTTTTAGAAGGACCAGTGATGTCCAGGCGGTAATCTAGGAGAGAGTTCGGTGCCAAAGTCATTGTCCCCTGTTGGAACAAAGAATGTTCTGGTGCTATCTGCAAGGCATGACCTAAAATCTCCCCCAAAAGATGCCTCTCTTGGGAGGAACCCTGTGGTTCCTGCTTGCCTGCAGGGAAGCTGTGCTAATGTCACCCCAGCCATGCTGGTGTCCCTGCAGCCTGTTGTCATAGGAACAGCCTCTGTCACTATCCTAGCCACGTGCCAAGAGGAACACCAAGGCAGAGCTGGTGTTTGTGGCTGCTGTTTGGGGTGGGGGCTCCCTACAGACATCCAGCCCCCTCCCATCCTCTTGCCCATCCCAGGGTGGGGAGACACCCTGCCAGCTCCCAGCAACATTCCCTGATGCCATCCCTTCCGCTGGCAGGTGGCATGATCAGCTTTGACGTCTTCCCAGAGGGCTGGGACAAGCGCTACTGCCTCAATGTGCTCGACGACGAGAGATTTGACACCATCCACTTCTTTGGGAACGAGACGACCCCTGTGAGTATTCCCCACTCACCCCACACATGGCTGCTTTCTCTCCTGCTGCTCCATCATGGGTCCCACGGCCTGGGTCCCACCAGTGCCAATATACACCTTTAGTGGTGTGAGGGGGACAGATGCTGTCCTGTGGTGAGGGTTTGTGATGCTCTCGTGATGACAGCAAGTCTGCTGGGTCACAGTGAAATCACCTTGGATTCACTGTGCTGGGAAGCGGGTCCCCCTCAGCATTGCTTTCCTTGCCCCAGCACCCTTGGGAGGGCAGCAGCCACTCCTGTGGCCTGCACGACCTGGAACACAATCCCCCAGCACTTAGGAAAGGACTTCTCAACAGCAGGAACACATTCACCTTCCCATTGGAGCAGTGGAGGATGATGCTTCCTTGCTGCTGTAGATCAGCTTGGTCATCCACTCAGCTCTTTCCAGATGCTGGCAGCCTCTGCTCCCCAAATGTGCCCACCTCACTTTCTGCTAGCCCCTTTGCAGTAAGGACAGGGGTTAACCCCAGGCTCGTGGACAAGCTTTGCTGATCTGGAACCTTCCCCATCTTGTCTACGCTCCTCCTGTGGCACTGAAGAGGGGGGCGAGAGGGAGGGAGCAGAGCTCCCAGCCCAGCCTCTTCTGCCCAGCTGGGCCAGCAAAGCCCTGACTGTCCCTGCCCACCAAGTCCCTGCCTGCCCAGCCTCTGGCTCCCACCCCAGCTCCCCAGGAGACAGAGCAAAGTGCAGCTTCACGGTTGAGGTTGTTCTGGCAACACCCTGCTAATGCTGTCCCTCTTTTCTATTCCTCTGCAGGGAGGGAACGATTATGAAATCTATGATGATCCCCGCACCGTAGGACACAGTGTCCAGTCCCCTCAGGACACGGTCCAGCGATGCCGTGAAATCTTCTTTCCAGAACGAGCAAACGAGTGCTGACTGCCAGGTCCCTGCAGCCCTGCCCCAGTCCCACCCTCTCCCCCCACCAGGAAAAGCACCTTCATTTGAGGAATCTGCTCAGGGTAGACCAAAAAACCACTTTACAGAGCTGGTCAGGATGTAATGTGTGAGTGTGGGTGGGTGGCAGGAGGGGGCCTTGGCTGAGCAGCCCTTCAGCACTTCCCATCTGTGGGTGGGGGTCATGACACCAGACCCTCCTGGCCTCCAGAAAAACTTCTCTCCTGACAGTTCAGCTGTGGTGGGTGGCGATGCAGATGCTTTTGTGGTCGGAAAGCATTTGAAAGGGCCAGTCAAGAGCGTGTGTGTGTGCGTCCCACGCTCCCTCTCCTCTCCTTTTCCACTCGGTTTCTCTTAACACTTGTGCATGAGGGAACATGCAGCTCACCTTTCTCTACCCCTTGCACTTTGGCCAGGGAGTCTGGGGCTGTTGAGGCTCAAGGCATTCACTGGAGCTGCTCTGAGGCAAGAGGCCAGGAAGGCCGTTTGCTCCAAGCCTGTGGTAGGAAAGAGTAGCTGCGATCCCAGCTTGTTGCACCATTGTGTCTCCTAATGGAGAGGTCACCATGTCCTTCCCCTCAGTGCCACAGTGTGCCAGTCTCTCCCTACAAATGACCTGAGATTGATAGCTTTAAAATGACTGGGCTACTGCTCTGAGCTTTGCTCAGGTGAATGAAGAAAACAGTTGTTTTCTTTAGCTTACAAAAAAGCCCTAGGATTTATTTTCTATATTATTATTCTGTATTTTCAAGCCAGACCTTGCCTGGCACAGCTGGAGGATCATGGAACCTGGTGTGTGCAGGGCATGCTATGGAACAGTTTGGGGCAGAAGGCTTTCCAGTGGTCTTCCCACACCCTGTCCATTGGGCATCACAGATCACAGGATCACCAAATTGTAAAGGTTGGAAGGGACCTCTGGAGATCACCCAGTCCAGCCCCCCTGCCAAGGCAGAGTCACCTAGACCAGGTGACACAGGAGCACATCCAGGTGGGTTTTGAATGTCTCCAGAGAGGGAGACTCCACGACCTCCCTGGGCAGCCTGTTCCAGTGCTCTGCCACCCTCAACATAAAGAAGTTCTTCCTCACGTTGAGGCAGAGCTTCTTGTGTTTTAGCTTACAGCCATCGCTCTGTGTCCTGTTGCTGGGCACCACTGAAAAGAATCTGGCACCATCCTCTTGGCACCTGCCTGTGAGATATTTATGTGCATCAATGAGATCCCCACTCAGTCTTCTCTTCTCCAGACTAAACAGGCCCAGCTCCCACAGTCTGTCCTCATAAGATAAATGCGTCCATGTAAAACCTTACTGAGGACATTCATAACAGACCAAGTCCCCTTCCTTCCCCAGTCCTCAGTTTTCCATCCTACTGCCAGAGACACTTTCAGAGAGGGCCAACACCAGCCATACCTGGTTCATAGAGCCCGCAGAGGTATCCGCTCAGCAGTGCCCTCCAAGCTTGCTTTTCCATGCCATCTCATCCCACACACTCAGTTTACATGGCCACCTTTAGGGAGACGGGATGTCCTGTGCAGCTGTCGTATGTCCTATTCCTCTCTTTGCAAACCCACATCTCTCCTTCAGCCCTTGACATTGTCCTTTTATTCCTGGCAGTTGCATTGGGGTGTGTGGCCACACTGGTGACACTTGTCCCAACTTGGTGCTGAAGAGGAGCTCAGGGATCCCCTCTAGGGAGATGTCCTGCTTGTAGCTCCTCAGGGTACACAGATCTGGTTTTTGTGGACCTGGAGAATGTTGGAGGTTCCTGCAAACCCCCCACCATTGCTCCCCGGGAGCCTTTCTCACCACATCCCTGCTGGTATGGCACTACCCCATCTCTTGGTCCTGTTTTCTCTCCCCTTTTTCTTCTGTTCCTGCTTTCCTCATCATGGCTCTCTATTTGCCCCTGGCAGCTGGACTGCAGAGAGAAGTTTCTCAGCTGGCTACCACCACCTACGCAAGGCACCACCATCTTCCTCAGGCGAGATACACTGGTGCTTTCTGACCGAGTGCAGGGCTCCCATGTTGCCATGGGCAGAGCCCCTGGTGGCCCTTGGCACTGCTGCCTGGCCATGGGAGCAGGGATATTGCATGACCAGTGCTGGTGGGGTGCTGTCTCCTCCAGCTGACTGCACCTCCTAACTACAACACATCAGATCTCTGCTGCATCACATTTGCATGAGCACAGCGGTCTGCCCGGCATCTGGAAATCCCCAACAAATGCACAAATTCCTCTTTCTACCCAGAGAAGATTTCTGTGTGGGAGAAGAGGACCTGTTGGAGAAGCATATATGCAGGATACCCTTTTCACAGGTCACAGGTTTTGGCCCTCCACCACAACCTTCATGGAGGAATTGTGTGTTTTGTGGTTCTTCCCTCTCTGTTTCACTGTGTATCAGGTTACGTCTGAGTCTTGGGGAGTTTATTTTTCCTGTAAGTCTGTTTGTAGCCAGCAGGACCTCTAGTTAGCTTAGTGGTGAGTGAAGAGCAGGGCCTGGCCATGATGGCATGGGGAACTGTGGTAGCCTTGAGGGCTGAGGTGACTTCAGCTTTGAAGGGAGAGGCAGGTTCTCCCCAAGGCTGCCCCTGCTGGGAGCACAACTCGTGCTCAGGATGGGGGGACTTAGAGAGTGAGCAGAGGCAGAGATGACCTTTGAGACACCAGCCATTGCTTTCTCTTGCTCAGGAGCTCATGTGCGCACGGATGGGATCAAGCTCAGGAACCTTCCCTGTTCCTGTCTGTCTTACACCAAGCTTGGGCTAGTTGAGGGCATCTCCCACCTGAAGACCCCATCCTGCCAGAGGGATGAGGAGGAGGATGGCATCAGAAGTAGCTGGGGCAGCCCCAGGGTCTCAGAGCCACAGAATGGTTGAATTTGAAGGGACCTCTGGGGATCATCTTGGTCCCACACCCCAGTTCAAGCAGGGCCACAAGGAATCCTGACTGCCCATGTTGTGTTTTTGTGGGCAGGGATGATGCACAATGCTGGGATGGGAGCCCTACTCCTAGGGGACAGTTCATGCCTGTCCCTGAGACCCCTTTGCCATGATGCTCCTCTCATGGTGGGTGCCCATGGTGTAGGTGGGGGGTTCTCTCTGTGAATGTGAGTGAGCAGACGTGGTGGGTCCCACGCCCAGGACTGTCTTGCTGTATGGATCCATATCAGTGTGAGATGGGTGGCTCCTGTCTGGCTGATAACAACTGTTAAATAAGAAATATATTTAAATACATAGATATGTATATTAAAAAAAATTAAAATCAATCCTATTAAAGCCACAATGCGCAGCAGTTGGAGGCAGCATGTGCTTTGTGCCGGGCTGTGCAGGGTGAAAGGCTGCCAGACAACAGGCAGCCACACTTCAAAATCCTCGCAGCAGTGGGAGACCAACTCCAGTCTTGGTCACCCCTCATGGTGGGCAGCAGCCTCCTGTCCCAGGCTCACAGAGTGCTCCCCATGAGCAAGGTTGGAGCACCTCCAGCCCCCCCAGGACATCCTGTGTGAAGGTGGGTGAGTCCATTCTGGATGAATTCCTGGGTGCTCCAGGTCCTTTATCTGAGAGAATCATCAGCATCCTCACTGTGACACACACACAGGACAAAGAGCCGAGATGGGCAGGGCTCATGGGAAAGTCACTTTTAATGGTTTATTGCCAATGTTACAAAGGTTGACACATGGTCAGACAGGCGGGAACCACACCAGAGTTGTAAAAACACCAACAAGTCTAGGGTTTTAGTTTATTTCCAAAAAAGAACAAAAAAGAAAAGAAATCCAACTGTTTGCCTTGGCCAAGCTGACTGCATGTCCTAGGGGTGACTGGAGCCTGAGCCATGGTTGTCACAGCCCCTGGGAGAGCCAGGCTTCGGGTTGGCAGTGAGATGGGCTGGAGGGCGCCAGGGCAGTCCCCAGACCAGCGTGGTGGTCCTCCCGAATCCACAGGGCCCCRCTGTCCTGCGTGGCACCAGCCTTGCCCCACTCCTCTCCCCACTTACCCCTGTCGGCTAACAGCAGCAGTGAAAAGGGTGGCAAACACCCCACTCCATCCGTGCTGAGGACCAGCAGTGCCAGAAGCTCCTGCTGAGCAGGTGACCTGGGAGCTGGCTATCACCTCCTGCCCTGCTCAGGCGGGCTGCTCGCACCCCACTGTCCCCAACCGTGCTTCAAAATGAATCCTTTAAGATGCTGATAATTCCCAGAGCAAGAGTGCAGGCACCGTTCCCCTGGGGTCAGCTCAGGACCAGCCCAGTGCATGTTGTCCCTGTCCCAGTGCCCTCTGCGCTGTTCCTCCCTGGAGCTTGGGGAGCCCACCCGGTCAGGGTATGGCAGAGAAGACCAAAAACGAAGTTTGTGCTTTGTATATGAGACCCTGCCTACACCGAGGGGCTGGGGAGGAGGTGGCTGTGCTCACCCCACGGCCRAGGCTGCTCAGACCCCTCAGCCCTTCACCACCCCAGCAAGCTACAGACATGCACACACACACACGCACGCACACACGTGGCATGGGAAGGGGGTCCCCAGAGGTCCAGGGGGGCAAGGGGAGGAGGAGATAGCGGCCGCCTCCCCAAAACCATGTCAGCACCAAGCCAAGGAAAGTGCGTTACTGCCCGGCAGTGATGGGGAGCACAGAGGTGCCAAGTGCCCCCCTGCCCCGTGCCCAGGTGCAGCCACCCAGGCACAGCACCGAGCACCCCAAGTGCCCTGCCAGCAGTTGTTTGCCTCTTAAAACTAAATTTTTGCTTTCTGTAAACCACTCACCTCCCCGTGGCACCGCTGACGTGGGATCTTGTGATGGAGGGATGTGGCTCAGGTGGCTGCTGTGAGCTGCCAGCGATGGGGATGGGTCTCAGCCACCCAGACCCCGCACAGTGATACGCCACCCCACACCACCCTGTTTTGCCCCTGTGCCAGGGCATGTCCCACTGCTGCTGTCCCACTGTGGACCAAGTGGGGTGCCCATCTTGCCAGAGTGGAGTTCAGGAGGATGAGCCGAGCCACCTAGCCTCTCCCCATCCCTTCCTGCTCCCTGCTTCAGCCCAGTGCAGCTGGAGGGCTGGGGAATAGAACTGGTTCCTCTGTTCCCCACAGCCTCGGGGGCAAGGAATGGAACATGGGGCTCGGTGCTGCCCCCAGAGCTGGGGGGCAGCCAGGGAGGGCTCTGCTTCCCCTGTCCCCCTCGACAGACACTTACAAACACACACAGAGAAAGGAAACTGTAACCTTATAAAAGACACTGAACGCAAACGCCTGCATGTTTGGGGGCAGCCCTGGCCCTGCCGCCGCCTCGACTCCCCCACGCCCCCTGCGAGCGGCCGGGCAGGCTTGCTCCGTGGGGCTGAGTGGCTGGCGGCCCCCATGGGCGCCTAGGAGCCGATGATCTGGCCGGACCATGTCTCATGCTTCGTRTGGGGCGCCAGGTTGGTGAGGACCACCTCCACTGCCTGGAACTTCTGGTTCTTGGGAGGGATAGGGCAGACCTTGTACGTCACCTCGTCCCCCTCCACCGGGACGTACTCCCCCTCGATGCTGCAGGAGAGGAAAGGAGAGGTGGTGGTGGGGCTGCGGCCAAGAGACAGACCCCTGCCCCGGGCCACCCAGAACCAAGGAAGGCACGCGACCCACCAGTTGCGCCTTGGGAAAGAAAACCCGCAGGTGATGGGGGGTAAAGGACAAGCAGAGACACATCCCCACCCCATGGAGACATCTGCACCCCAGCCCACAACTCTCCAGCCCCGTGCTGATGGCATGGCTCCCCCAGGGTGTTCTAGCACCATGCAACCCTGGGACTTACTCAGACACATGCACGAAAATGTCCTCTGTGCCATTCTCTGGGGTGATAAACCCATGGCCCTGGGAGCGAGAGAACTGCTTGCAGACACCCTTGAAGATGGGGCCGGCAGAGGCACGCGCTGTCCTGCGGGAGGAAAGGGAAGGAGATTTTTCACTGGTGGCACTCGCCCGGGAGGCAGCACAGGGAGAGTTCACRCTATGAACACATGATGGTTCCAAGGAGAACGCATGGCACCCACACGCAGCACCCTGGGCAGGTGTGGGCAGTGATGCTGGGCACCGTGTTGGCAAAGTGCACCAGGTGTAAAGGGTTCTGCAGGCATCACAGGTGACCACAGCTCAACTGGACGGTCCCAAACTCGCATGCCAGGTACTTACGCCGAGTAGGTTCTGGTCCTCTTGGTGGGGAGGGGGCTGGGCAGGTCCCGCAGCAGGAGGTTGCCCCGCTCCCAGATGCGGCTGCCCTCCCTCTGGAAAGGGAAGGTGGGCCACACTGGCGACTTGGGCGAGTGCAGGGGTGGCACTGCTGGTGGGGCGCTGGGGTCCGACGACATGGTGGGGCCGGCGGGCTCCTCCGTTTTGGGATCGGGCGAGTGGGCAGCAGGAGAAAGGATGCCCAGGCGTGTGGGCCTACTGTAGGTAACCTGGGGAAACAAAAGGGGCTGGGGGTTACAGGCCCTCCTGTGAGGCTCCTGGCAGGGACAATTTGCTATTAGGAATTGCCCCTCGGCTCCCAGCCCTCTGTGGGAGCAGACAGCATGCTGACAGCCTTCTGTGCTGGACACCAACCCGCAGCACYGGGAACTGCCCCAGGAAGGCTGTCCCAGCTTGAGGCCACCTGGGATGTTTCAGCAAATCGATACCAAGAGAAGAGCCTGGTCTGTGGCTTTATCTTTCAATTTTCAGGATAATTCCACATATTCAAGATGAAGTCACTAAAAAGCACACCCTGGGAAAAGAAGCAGTAGGAGCATGGGCTGCCACAGGCAGGGACCATATTGGRAGAGATGCCCATGCATGCCTGGCCCTCCAGTCCCAGCCTCTAAGAACTTCCCCCAACCTGAGATTTCTGATAAAAGAGTGAAGAAAAAAGGTTGAGACAACATGCAGGTCAAGGTCAGGGGTCTGAGATCTTCCCAGCACAGGAGCTTGCCTCAACCCTATGGGATTTAGGACACAATCTCAGCGTCAGCCAGCAGCTGCTGCCCACCTAGGCACATTCCCACAGGAAGAAAGGACACCAGGAAACTGTGGAGAGGCTGTCAGCAGCCCTCACATCCCTCAGGCACCTCAGTCGAGCCACAACACAAGCACAACCTCCTGCTGCTGCCATCATCAAGCTCCAGTTTCTGACCAGCAYCACGCAGTTTGCAAGGAGTTAAAGCCCTAAGGGGCAGAAACCCTGCAGACGATGTCCTGCCAGAGCCATCCACTGTGGGCAGTCTTGTCCTTGCCGAAGCACCCCAAGCATGAAATTGGAGGGGTTGTGCATTTTTAAGCCTCCCAGATGCTCTGGTGTGTGATCAGCCCTTGCTCTGATGATTTCTCTTCCAACTGGCTGCTGCATCTGACTCCGGTGCCTTTGTCCCGGGGCGCCTCATGCAAGGGGTTGCTGGGGGGCACCTCTCTTTGGGTGCGCTGGGTGGGGGCTCACCCATCTCCATCTCTCCTCAGGCTTGGGAGTTTCCCCATGATCTGGAGCTGAGGAGTCAGATATCCATGGAGTTACCATCCCCTTCCCCACCACCCCCTTCAGGCCTTTTCCCCCCCCACTGGGGCATGCAGTATCTTTTGGGACAACACTTGCACACACCAGGAAACCCGAAGAATATTTAATTTATTTTCTGACTCACCGTGTCCCTTTGAGACAYAAAGGCCCTGGGGGGATGTGCAAAAGGGGGTCACCTCCACTCTCAAATTAGCAGGCACCAAGGACATGGGAAAAGATTTCTAGAGCAGCTGAAGTTTCAAGGAGGGACTAGGCCATTCCTGTTCCC
This sequence comes from Amblyornis subalaris, assembly GCA_018881555.1. NCBI lineage: Eukaryota > Metazoa > Chordata > Aves > Passeriformes > Ptilonorhynchidae > Amblyornis > Amblyornis subalaris. The sequence goes on along the minus strand of JACAXG010000009.1, from coordinate 8,840,691 downwards.
CTCACACACCTGTGTTTGCTTCCCCTGCCAGGGGGTGTGCCTGCCACTGGGCCCCCATGGCTGTCAGTCTAGCTTGGATGCTGCTATGGCACCATGGGATGCTGCCCATAGGGGCCTCAGCCAGCTGCCCCCTCTCAGCCCTGCAGAACTTCACCCCCGGGTCCGGGCAGTAAAGGCCACACTAGAGTCCCACCCCAAGGCAGAAGCCACCACGTTCCTCCTGCCCTCCAAGACAACTTCCAGTCATGGCTGCAAACCCCTCCAAACCATCTCTCCCGTTGCTGGCTCCCCACCCACCCCCACACCAAACCCTTCATGTGCTTCAGTGTCTCCTCTCTGCCATGAAGCAACTGGAGCACATGCACCTGCCTTTGCACCTGCCTTTGCTCCACATCCTGCTCCACACAGGGGCTGCTTGGCTCCTGGCCCAACAGGCTCAGCATCTCCTGCCCCCATGCCCAGGTTCAGCATCTGTTTCCCCCATACCCTGGCTCAGCATCTGTTTCCCCCATACCCTGGCTCAGCATCTCCTTCTCCCATTCCCAGTCTCAGGCTCACCATCTCCTTCCTCCATGCCTGGAGACCTCAGAGAGGCTCAGGGAGCACTCAAGTGAGACACCCCAAAGCCAGGCCAGACACCAAACTGCTTCATAGCTCCCATCTGTGCCCCCATCCAACTGCCCTGCCTGCGCTGGCGAGCAGCCTGGCCACTTTAGGTCTGCAAAAAGCAATGTGGTCCCCATGCACTGCTGTAGGATCTCTCACCTTCCCGGGAGGTGTCAGGATTGGAGGAATGGGACGATTTGGGGGAAATGGCTCCCAGTTCTCTGCCACATCATGAAGCTGTCACTATGAAAATGGCCCCACCATGGTGCACCTCCTCTGCGCAGCTTTTGCTGAGAGATGAGGCCTTTCCATTCCCCCACCAGCTTAGGGACAATGGAGGGTATTTAACCCAAATAAGGATGCTTGGAGCAAACTATTAGTATGCTGAGGGAGTTGGTTGGCATCCACAAGGGGCTGGAAAAATGGAAGTTTCCCAGAGGCAAAATTAAAATAAGAGGTGAAGGGGTGTGCAGGAGGGGGAGCTTGCAGGGACAAAACAGTGTGGTCTGGTGAAGTGGCAACCAAGAGTGGGTTTGCCTCAGGTTCACCCGTGGGACCAGCCCAGGCTCAGGCACCCTGGTTTGGGAGATGAGTGGTGGTGGAGAATGGGAGCATGCTGGGCACCACTGAGGAGGCAGATGTCCTGCTCCTGAGGGCTGATGCCTGAGCAGAGGGTGCCCTCTTGGGCAGCTGTTTGCCCYCAGGAGCTGAGCTTGCTCCATGTGGGAGAACAAGCTAGGTGTGATCTCTTGCAGGCAGATCTCTGGATGGCCCACAGGGATGTGGGCGGGAGCCTTGGTGTGGGGTGGCAGCTCACTGGGATAAGCACAGGGACAGGGCACAGCAAGGCTGTGGGATCCCCATCCTTGGGGGATGCAATGCCCAGACATGACCCTGAGCTGCCTGCTCTATCGTCTACTTGGAGCAGGGGCTGGAGCATAGACCCCCATCCTGGGGCCATACCAAGGCTGTCTCCCATAGCCAGCAGCACTCTGCCCCTCTTCAGCACCYGGATCAAGCATCCCAAATTTGCGGGTCAGCCTTGGTGCCCAACAGCTGAATGCCTGGCTTTGCTGGTGCTGGTGAAACTGAGGCTAAGTAGGAGCTTTGGCACATGCAGGGCGCCAGGGCAGTATCCTACCTCCCACCTCATTTAAATCCCTGCAGCAAACAAAGGGACCGAGGAAATTAAACTCAGGGCAAACGCAGGCTGAGAGAAGAGGGAGGACACAAGCATATTCTCATCAGTGTCTCCTCCCCTTCCAGCCCAGARAGAGATCAGGGTAAACCTCTCCTGTCCTTCTTCCCTCCCCGTGCTCCACCCCACCCCCCTCTCCTCCTTTTTCCACACTGCAGCCCCAGCAGGTGACAAGGAGGGGGCACCTGGGCAGGAGAGGCATCKTCACCCTCTCCTCTATCTCCTGCAATCACGGTAACCTCTGCTGGGAACGAGAGCATCTCTCTCCACCTCAGGTCTCTCCCAGCCTGGCTCACCCCACACCACTATGTCCACCCCGTGCACGTATACAGCACAGGGACGAAATCCGGGTCACTTGAGGAAGCAAGCGGAGAGACTGCAGCAGCCCGGCTCTGCCGCGGGGCATGGGAAGCCTTTCCAGTGTAACCACCCTCCACCGCCACTGCTGGACCTCCACCTCGTTCCTCCCTATCTCCCCTTGGTGGCTTTGCTCCGAGGGTCTCCTGGGGTTACAGTCCTCCGAGCCAAGGAGGTGTGTAAGTGGCACTGAGCCCAGGGCTTCCTGGAAGAATGCTCTTCATAAAAAATACCTCCTACCCTGTCCACCTTCCCTCCTCCCCAAAAAACCATCTCAGAGCCAAACCCCAGAGCCCTCTGGTGACAGGGTCTTCTTTGGCAGCAGCCGCCAGCTTTGCTTTTRTATTTTTTGGAGGGCAGGCTCCTTAGCAAGTGGAGCTGACAGTCAGGAGCCCTTGCAGGCGAAGGCAGGAAACTCAGGCCAATTAAGGCAGACAGGCAGTAGACACATCAGCTTTTATCTCGAGATCCAAGTACCCCATTCATCAGCAGCGACTGAAAGGTCTGCGGTTTATCAAATAAAATCACTGTCTCTCCCCCCTTCTTTAAAGCCAAACACATTGACTTGGGTGCTGGCTGTGACCTTGTTTAACTAAACAGCCTTTCAAGGCCCCCTACAAGGGGGAGAAAGAGCCTTTTGAAGAGGCACCAGCCTCCGTCTGCCACTCCCCGTTCATTAGTGGCAGCGAAGAAAAACCCCTCACGCTCCCTCGCCCGGGCGGGGGAATACATATTTAATTAGCTTAATCGCCCTCAGTGAGTCGGCCCTCCCGTGCGGCGCTTCTTTGTGCTCCTTCCCATCCGCTGGAACCCCCGGAATGCCCAGGATGGATTGGCGGATGGGTGGCCGCTTTGCTGGCGGCCGTCAGGCTTCGGTTCTGGACGTGACCCTTCAGCTGGCCCGACCGTCGCCTTTATGGGCCGTTCCCTTTCACGCTGCCGCTTCTCTTCGTAAATCCCCAGCTCGGATGCTGTCTGCCACCACACTCGGGTCTCCCGAGTGCCACTGCTCCCCCCACCCCAGCAAAGGAGCTAGAGGTTATTTTCCCTCTGCTGCCTTTTCCAGCAATCTCCTGCACGGGCTCTTCCATGACACTCACCATCACATTTTCTCCATCCCTTGCAACTGCTAGTGGCCCCAGTTCAGGAGTCAGGTTTAACACCCCTCTAAATCCACCYCTGTAGAAAAAAGGTCTCTGTATGTCAAAAAGACACCACATCTCCACAGCCAGCTGCCAGCAGCCATCTCCTCACCCCATGGAGCAGGGAAAGCAATGCTCTGGCCCTCTGCCATCCTCAGGGAGGCTGATGCCCCCCCTAGACCCAGCTCGTCTAGACACAGGCTGAAACAGAGAAGAGCTACACCCCTCCAGACACATGAGCGTGTCCCCAGAGCTCAATGTAAAAACAAAAATCCCATTTTTCAGCTGCTTGGCATGTTCACCTGCCAAAAGACAGAACACCACCACACTGGCCACTGAAGATCCCAGGGGGGCTGCCATGAAGGGCAGGAACAAGCCGGGGAACCAGGATGGCTCCGGGCATGGGTTACTGCGAGCAGGGACACCACAACGCTCGCCGGGCTATGTTCTCCATCCTTCCTTCCTCAGAGAAGGCTCACAGCCTCTGTGTCTGGCAGGTTTTTATAAATGCTGTCTCTGTCCGATGCTAATGAAAGCCTCTCAGCTCCCCCCTCTCCCACTTTTGGTTACCAGATTATGTTAAGAGTTAAATATCAAGCAAAGCAATTTTCTCGCCTACCTTGGATGTTACAAACCCGTTTCCTGAGACAAATTACTATAGGAAAAMTAAAACCAGGCGGTTTTTGGGGAATGCACACTGTGTCCCCTCCCTAGCTAAGCCAATCACACTCCCAACTCCAGAGATCTTTGCTGAGATAGTCTCGCCTACGATACAGCCTGCTTAGCGCTAAAATATGAATGTCACCTTTATGGATTGATTATAAAAAGCTTCCTTAGTCAGTGCTGGGCTGCCCAGTTCTCAGGGAGGCCATGAGGGAGAGCAAGCAGGCTGACAGATGCAAAGGAGAAGCAAAGGGAGAAACCATCATGGAGGTTTGATTTACCTTTGAAGCATATATGCATAATCATCACTCCCAAATACCAAGTTTGTGAGATTTGTTTGCTTTCTTGTGTTGGTTTTTATTTTTTTAATTAGCATAGCATCTGTTCAAAGACCTGGCACAAACATCTTCGTCTGTGTCCTTCCTTCCTCCTTTGTGGATCTAACTTGCCATCAGCAGAAATAGTGCAGTCAGTCCAAAGAAACCCCAATTCCAGCCCCCATCACTATCAGCCTGCTTTAATAAGTCAGATTTTTCACAAATTGCTTCCCGCTCACCGCAATCAGAGAGCTGGACCCCAGCTGAGCTCAGCCCTCCGTGGCAAAGCCCTGGATTATTTGCCCSCTAGCCAAAGCAGACGTGCAACATTGCCGCCGCCACCCCCAGGGGAGTTATTGTTCCTGAGCCTGGTGGGGAATAACCAAACCGGAGGAGGGAAGTCACGCTTCACCCTCGCACCTCTCCACCGTCAAAAGGAAAAAGCAGGCTTGAAAGAAAAAGGTGGTGCGTGAAGTTTAACCTCCAGCTACAATAGCCTGGGCACGCTGCACGGCCATTGTGCCTCCCCTTACCTCCTCAGCAGCGACGGGCTCCCTGGAGCTGCGCTCCGCAGAGCATCGGTGCTCGGAGGGGCTGGACGCTCCTCCGCTACCTTGCGAGGAGCAGCGGTGTCGCCTGCAGCCCGGCTCCGGGGGCTTTCTCGGCTGGCTGCCCGCCGGCTGATGGATCTGCGGTATCTGATGTGTGGATGATGTGCGCCTCGAACACACACGCATCCGCACGCCTTCCCCTGACGTCAGGGCCGGGCCAGGGGGAGCGGGCAGGTGGGAGGGATCAGCCTGGTCATTTCTGAGCTAGGCTTAAAGGAGAAAGTCTGTATGGGGGGCCGGAGGTGACGAGGGTCGGCCCCGGGGGGCTGCATCGTTCCGGTTGCACAAAGTGACGCACATCGGTGGCACAGCCGGATGCAGTGGGGCAGCCCCACGGGCTGCAGGGACAACAGGATGGGGTGTGCACCTCAGGCAGGGACGGGGACAGGGTTCCTCACAATGGGTGAAACATCTCCCCTGTCACCCCAAGTCTCACTGGTGCCCTGCAGCTGCTCTCCCCACCTGCCCAAGCGCCCATGGATGCCACAGTCACCCCCAGTGCAGTAGGAGAGAACAGGAGGCACATGCTGCAAATTCATCCTACTGCCCCACTCCCCTGGCTCTCAGCCAGCTGTCACAAACCCAGGTGCTTTCTAAGGGTCTCATTTCTATCAGTGCACTGTGCCAACCCCCAGCCCCAAAAGATCTTTCCTTTCTGTTTTCCATTGTGTGACCATGCTCAGGGGAGCCATCTCTGCCGGCAGAGGCAATGTCATAAATTGGCCTGAGACTTTCTCTAGTAAGGGTGTAGGGCAATGCGATGAGGACAGAATCGTTTGCTCATTCCACTAGGGAATAGGGCGAGGAGTAATGGGGTTTAAATTACAAAGAGCAAGATTGATGTTAGACAGTAGGAAACACTTTCTAACAGAACAGACAGTTAATTACTCAAGTAGATTGCCTTGGGAAGCACCAGGGTCTCCATCACTGGAGGCGGGTAAGAACAGGCTGGGTAGGCATAACTCGGGGGAATTTAGGTGATATCAGCTTCATTTTGGAGTAAAAAGGTGGACTACTCCAGCACCTTACCACACAAGTCCCTGTGATCCTGGAATAAGATTTAGAACAACCCCAATCATGGCAGAGTATCAGTGCTGCAGGGAGCTGTTATGGGTATCTTGTGACACGGAGTGGTCATGGGTTGCTTTTGTTTGTTTTCCTTGATACATTTTAAGTAGCTGAACACGGTAATGCCAACTGCACCTGCTCCATGAACAACCCTCAGGGCTGCAGGGTGGTATACAAGTTGTGTGGGAAGCATGAGGCATGGCACAGAGTAAGGAGATAGGGTCAAAACTGCTCCACCTGGCTGTATCTGTCCATCCATCCATCCATGCAGTTATTGGGTGTTGATCTCGGGGTGTCCCAGGGGCTTTAGCAGAGGGACCAGAACACAAAGCACTTGCCTCTCTCCTGTCAATGAACTATAGTGCAAAAAAAGGCTCCATAAACAGAAGAGACCAGCCCATGGCAAGGCCACCAAGAAACACTGAAACCCCAAGTGCCAGTGTGTTGTTCTCGGGTTCGAATAAACACACGGAGGCAGCTGTCAGGGTTTTCTAACAGGCAGAGGCTAAAAGGGAGGAAAAGAGAGAGAAGGAAGAGAGCTGGCTTCTGCCCTCATTTTATTTATATGTTTTCCAAATTCACCGTGGATTGGAGGATGGAAATACCACTTCCTGCTGTCCACTGGTTAATAATAATGTCTATCACATAGGTTAGGAATTCATAACAATCTTTGCCGTTAGGTCAACAATTCGTGTTTACACAAAAGAGCGTGAGAAACTATTTCGCTGAACCAAAAACACTGCACATCTGAAGAACTGCAAAATGCAGGGCCACACCAGTGGGTTCTGCCATTGCCCATCACGCTCTGCTGATGGCTTTTCAAGCAGTCTTCTATGACAGAACAGAGCCTCATTCATGCCCTACAGACACCACAAGGATCATCTCTCCAGTCCACCCTTCAGAACCTTGCAAAAGAAGGGAAAGAGACCTCAGCCAGCTCTTAGTCTCTGCTCTGAGTTTCTCCTGAGATGGTCCCTCCTTTCTTGAGGGACAACTCTACACATCCAGACCAGGAGGGCCCTGAACTGGAAACAGCTGGAGGCCAGAAGAGTGCTGGGGATGTTTGGTACAGACATGCCCTCTCCTTCCCCAGTCATTTGTTTGTCATTTGTACATTGAAAATCAGAAATACCTGTACGCCAGGTCTACCTGTGCGCCGAGGTGCATGAGCTAAACAACATGAATTGAACAGACGAGACAAGTGTCAGAGCCTGGCTCTCCCACATAAAGGCTCTTGATGGAAAAGGCACAGGGAACTTGAAGTACGTTTGGCTGGAAGGTGGCTCTGGGCATGCGCTCCAGCGGAGGAGGCAGAGAGTCTAAAGCAGGCAAAAATGATAAAAGGAGAAGAGGGGAAGCTTTGATCAAACAGAGTGGGAGTGRGGGTGCCAGAGATGCCTGCAGAGATGGAAACAAAGGCAGGAGCATGGAGAACTTTGTACGTGAGAAGATACACAATTCCTTTGGAGTCAATCAAAGGAGGGCCAGAACTGTCTAGGTGCAAATTACCACTCACTTCCCCTAGCATCCCTGAGCCAGTTTTCCCCAAGAGCCATGTGGATGTTGGGACAGAGGAGATCTTAAACCAAGTAACTTGGGGGCTCCTTTCATTTTTCTCAAAAGTTCCAGTCTTTCAGGTAACTTCAAATAGGATTTTCCACTTTTCCTGTACAATCAAGAGAATGAGAAATGTCTGGGATTTTCTCTGAGGGACAGAAAACCTCCTCTGCAACCCCTGGATTCCAGCAGCTGAAGCTTCAAAAAAAAAAACAACCCAGCAACTGAGAACCATGCTCTGAATGTTGGAAAAGTCCCAATACTGCTGAGAGAGACTCTAGAGACTTTATGGTTATGTATGAAAAGGCATGTACAGGCACTGTGGATTTCTGGAGATTCACCATGTCAGTACTACCGGAGCAAAAAGAGACAACTCAGCAAAACAAGGCTGTTCACATCATCTCCAACAGCAAGACACTTGAGCAGCAGCATTAAACATAGTGTAACCCTAAGCACTACCAATAGCTGAGTTGAGGCAACACCCATGTTTTACAGGGCACAGTCTGGCTTTTGCTTATATTTTTACATTGAAGACAGCACTTACAAAATGTGGAATTCCTCCAGGGAGAAAACCTAGGTGGGAACAGAGCAACATCCGTCATGCATAGATAGCCCAGGCACACACCACTGGGGATTTGGGAGGGGCTACCTGCAGAGGGTGAGACTGGAAATCTCACAGCCTGGGATGTTACTGGTGGAGGCTGAGAAACTAACAGCCAGACTCAGCTCTGGTGGTGATTGTAGCCTGGTACCTATGGGAGTGACGCTCATCTGATACTGCCATTGCAGGCTTTTTTCTCTCCACATATTTCAGTTCGGTTTTCCCAGAGTAATATCAAAATACCTGCAAGTTTCACTAAAATACACAGCTGCACAGAGAAGAGGAATCCTATCGTCCTTACTGAGGAGCAGCCCGCAGCGTTTAACYCTCGTTGGCATCACAGAGCTGATCCAGGAGAGAGAAATTCTGCACATCTTGCTTGATGCCTGCTCTTTACAAGACACCAAAGAGCTCACTCACAGGACCCAAGAGAGTATGAAGCAAGACCTCACAGACCTGCTGCTCACACAGCTGTTTTTTGGGGCCTGTGGTGAAGGCTGAAGGGAGAYGTGTCTGCTTTGTATTGGGCACCCAAAAGCCCTCGATGGGGCACAGCTATTTGAAGCATGAAAAATGTTAGCTCAAGAAAAAGCTAGAAATGGGAGTATGATATGACTCTGTCCAATCCACTTCTCTCCATCTCCCATGTTCTCCCAGGTATTTCAGTCTACTATTTCCCTGAATGCATGGCTCTATTTAACCTTACAGTTCTTGTATACAAGCATCCAGAGTGATTACCTTGCCAAAACCAACAGTGCCTAAGTTTTCTTTCCTTGTGTGATACCAAAGCTATTTCTTCCCCTGCCTTCACGACAGGGTTTGGAACAATTCTCTCCTCTGAAAAAGTAGCTACAGACACCTGCAAAAGCTGCACTAGATAAAGGTCAAACCTTGCACTGCCAGACCTGCAGGAGGCCAGGACAGAACAGCAAGGGATGCGGCATGTGCGCCAGCAAAACTGTGCTGTACTGAGATTAGCGCAGCCGTGACTGGAGTGCAGGAGAAAGGAGCCTTTGTAAGGCTCCCTGAAGTAGGACAAGAAGAGCAAGAAACGCTGGGGATTTGGGTTGAGGTGTTCTGATAGAGTGGTGTCTGCTGTGCTGGCAGCAGAGCTCCTTGCTGAGACAGTAGATGCTGCTTCAAGAAAAATGCTGCTCCTCTCAGGTGACAGGGGAAATCTTGTTTCTGGGCCCCCCATTTAATACAAACATGCCAAATATGTGCAGACCAGCCATATTTATTTAAACAAAAAAAAMCCCAAACCCACAACCCAACAGAACCTGGTGAAACAGAGTAATTCTGAAGAGATCAAAAACTCCTTGTCCAAGACAGGTATCTTGTTAATGAGGCCTAACCACGGCATTTCCAACCTTGTTTTCCCCCTCYCATTCCCAGACAGCACAACATTAATGATTTCTTACCTAAAATGCTTGTTACTGTCCCACCATGCACTGCTGGGGAGTGTGGGGGATGACACACTTAGCCTTCACATCAAAGCCATTATGCTGACAGTGCAGTTTTGACTGTCAGCCAGGGATGTTTGGTTTTCCTGGCGGATCTTTTTTTAAACACACTTCAAACAACCTCCTTTCATTTTCCCTGAGAAATCTCAGACGTTAGCACACCCCCTTGTTTTCTGCCATCCCTCATGCTGCTTCTCCCTCACACTGATTCCATCGCTGCAGAATGCACCAAGGCCTCAAAAATTATACCATGGGGATTGGTTTATTTTTGGCAATAAACACTCAGAAATCATTCCAGTTCTGTGTGGTGCAGTTTTTCCGTGACAATAACCTTGACCTAAGCATTGGGCAGATGACACTGTGAGGAACTTCCAAGTGCAAAGGGGGCTATAAATCCATCTGGATTTGCTGCAGAATTGGGCAAAGAGCTGAAAAATTGGCTTTCAGAGAAGCATAGACTTTCATCTCTGGACTCCTGAGCACAAGAGAGACATGGAGCTCCTGGAGCGGGTCCAGCAGAGGGCAATAATGAAGACTGGGGAACTGGAGCTCCTCTCTTACGAGGAAAAGCTGGGAGTTGGTCCTGTTCGTTCTTGGGAAGACTGAGAAGGGATCTCGTCAATGTCTATCAGTATCTGAAGGGAGGGTGATGAGGATGGAGCCAGGCTCTTCTCAGTGGTGCCAAGCAATAGGACAAGAGGCAATKGGGCAGAAACTGATGCACAGGAAGTTCCACCTGAACATGAAAAAGAACTTCTTTACTGTGCAGGTGACCGCACACTGGAACAGATTGCCCGGAGTAGTTGTGGGGTCTCCCTCACTGGAAATATGCAAAAACTCTCTAGATGCAATTCCTGCACCATGTGCTCTGGGATGACCTTGAGCGGTGAGGTTGGACAAGATGACCCACTGTGATCCCTTCCCACCTAACCTGTTCTGTGATTCTGTGATCTCTACTGCCCTATCGGGATTGAATTTTACGAAAACGATAAATTAAATCAGAATAACCGCAGTTGTAGATTGTTTCAGGTGCGGCACGGGAGACACCGCCCGGGGAGATATCTGCAGGGAGGTGAGGGGGGAGTAGGAGGAAAGTACAGAGCATTCCTGCACAGGGCGCCCGCTTGCTGAGGCCCTTTCCACGTTTACATTGGCCAAAAGCAGCCTGTCACGGGAGTCACCGCACAGGACCGCGCCCCGGAGAYGGCGAGTACCCAGCCGGGCTCCGCCCCGCCTGAGGAGGGATAAAATGGCGGGCGCGGGGGCCCCGCCCCGCGCGTCAATCAGGGCGCGCGGCTTGACAGCCGAGCGCGATTGGCTGCGGCGGCGCCGGAAGTGGCGTGCGGCCGGGGCGCGCGGCGCGGCTCCGCGTGCGGCAGGTGGGTGAGGGGTGCGCTCCCATCCCCCTTTCCCTGCGGACAGCTGGGATACTGCCCCACCGAGCTCCGTGCCATACCTTGGGGTGGCTTCCCGGGCCCGCTCGGCTGTCCTTGCAGCGCTCCAGTTCCCGAAGCCGTTGATGTCTCCTCGCCCCCCGCTACCATGTTTGTCCTGGTGGAGATGACTGATACTGTAAGAATTCCTCCCTGGCAGTTTGAAAGGAAACTGAACGAATCCATTGCTGAAGAGCTAAACAAGAAATTAGCCAATAAGGTAAAGCGTGGGTCACGTATAGGTTGCTGTAGGCATCATAACATCCCCGAGCGTTTCTTCCTTTTATTTGTGCCTACTGAGGTGCGTGGGTGAGGTGTCAGAACGGTTTAGATGTGAAGGCCATCTCCAGCGACTGTAAACAAAGAGACAGCCACGTGTCATCTCAAAAAGGACATTTTTCTAATGGCTGATGCTGTAACGGGAAGATACTGAGACACGAGGTGGGGCAGAGAAGCATGGAAGAGAAGTGAGAGCGACTGCTGGTTTGTGTGTAGAGGAACAATCCAAAATGCAGCCTGAAAAACGTGCAAACTAATCCATCCATTGGGGAATTTAAATAAAAAAGGCTATGTACAAACATGTAGAACAGTAATACTGAAAGAGAAATGAAGGTGTTAATAGCTGATTTGGTCTGTGCTTAGTAATTGAAATACGGCGTGGCAGTAAGAAGTTGGTCTTTGGTGCAGGATATAAAAAGTGTTCTGTGGTAGGTCTGGAGGTCACATTTTCCCTGTGTAGCCGCGGGACTGTGATTAGCATATGGCTTTCAACACCAGGCAGCTGCAAAAGTCACAATGCAACTGTAAACATGAAGGGATCTCAAAAGAGCAACCTGAAGGGTTCAAGGGTTGTGAATAGCAGATTATACAGACATGTTATGAAAAGCAGAAGTGTTCCCTGATCCACTGATGACTGGTAGATGCCTCAAATTTTGTAGGCAGTGAAGCTGTCTCAGAAGTAGCAGAGAAACCAAGAATTCGCCTTGTGTCTCCCCATAGCTAATATAATTTGAGACAAAGGCAAGCCTAGAGGCTTCTGAGAGTGTAACTCTCGCAAAAAGTATGTTTAGCCTTTGGACAAGCTGTGGGGCTGGTGAATGATGCGTGTGGGGAACTGTTTACTGTCTTGGCAGATGAAGTTCTCTCACCGCTGACAATTTCCCCAAGGGTTTCTATTTGTAGCAGTGTTCTTCCAGTGCCAATGAAAAACGTTCTCCCATATCACTTGATTTGGGGTTCCCCTGTGCTGTTGAAGGCAGTGTACCAAAACAGCCTCTATCCCATCTCTCCACCCTTCTGTTGCTGTCTTTTGCAAAGGTGTGCATAATGTATGAATTCCATAGTTTACTTGATTTAACCTGGTGGGTTGCTTAATTGACTGCTTTTAATTTTTTTTTTTTCTTTGATCAGGTTGTATACAATGTTGGGCTCTGCATCTGTCTGTATGATATCACAAAGCTGGAAGATTCATACATATTTCCTGGGGATGGTGCATCACATACCAAAGGTAGGCACTATTCCTCAGTTATAGAGTGCTGCACGTTAATTAATGATCTGGAAATGTAAGCTGAGTTCAGTTGTTAGGGAAAGTAACAACCTTAAGTTCACAGCCTTAACTCTGTTCCTGTTAGGAGGGCAAGAGGAACATGGTGAAGGTCTCTTATTTTCTTTGCAGTTTTTGAGTACAAATACAGCTTTAAATACCAAGTCCTGCTTGCCTTCTCCAGCAGTCCATCACTGTTCTACAATTAGAGCCGTAGGTGTGGGGCAAGGAAGGGGTTAATTTAATGGGAAATTATTGAAAATCTGCACATAGAAAATAAGATGTAATAATTGTTCTGCATTTCTCTAGTATTTTTTCTTTTTGAAGCTTATTTTCCTTAGCTAGAATGTTGAAACCTGTTTCTACATATAGCATTTGCACAGCATTTGATGTTCTTGTCCTAGCTGGAAGTTTTATGACATTTTTGTTGAAACTTAGACAGATCTGGTTCATTGTACATTTCTAGTGGATTTTTATAATAAGAACTGAATAATTTCTTTACTTTGACTCTTGGCAAATCTGAGTAAAAACTGGAAGTAAATGCTTAAAAGCAAATTTCATTTTTTTAAAGTTAAAATAAGGTTTTGAGCTGGTAAGAGATGCATTTTTCTAGTTTCAGTTTACAGTGTGGAAACATAAGTTGAGCACATGAAATATTTCCTGTTAGAAGGGAACTGCACTGACTATATGTGGTTCCCGTTGTCTAAATTTTAATGCCAGTAGAACTTGTTCCCTGCAACTAAAAGCTTCTCTAATACTGAAGGAGGATGGCAGGCTTTCCTGCTTGCTTTAATCTCCACTCATTCTTAACTTAGAATTACTCCTTGAACTGAAAGAAGAGAATATATTCTCTCTGAGCTTGGGAAAAAAAGTCTGCTTTCAGAATCTGGGGTAGCACTTTGATAATTCCTGCTGTGTCTGGTAATAACTCTTTAATGCACTGCCTAGTTTTATGTAAAAGAGGAGCATTGAGTATGAGCAGCTAAAATGATGTTAAATTGCTCAGAAGGATTGCTTGGCTGAGATTGTCTTAGTACAGCATTCTTGTAATTATAAATGGTATGTGCTTAGCTAGAATAATTTTATCTAGCTTGGATGAAAAATCCAGTTATGTTAGAGAATCTTATTTAATCTGATAATATTTGATTTTAAATATTTCATTTAAAGAAAATACAGCATTGCAGACAAAGATAAAAGGCAGAAGTATTACAGGAAAGTATAATTTCAACTGATACTCTTGCCTTTGAAGCATTGTGCAGCTTCCATCTGAACTTAATCAGAGGCCCTGCTCCATGCTTGTCATCTTACACTTTCATTCTGTGAACTTCTTGCAAAACTGACGAGCTGTGAACAGGACACTGCTGGTCAGCTGCTGCCAGAATTTGTACAAACCAGTTAGGAATCAGAATTCTTATTCCTGTTTTTCTGTCTAATCAGTGCCTGTAAAGAAATTGTAAAAGAAACTGGGTGTTTTAGAGGGCATTTAGGATATGGGATTTTGTTTTAATGTCTGCCACCCTGTGGAAGTACTATAGTTCACTAACATGGACATAACATTAATGCTCTGTTTTCTTTTAAGTGCATTTCCGCTATGTGGTCTTCCATCCCTTCCTGGATGAGATTCTGATTGGACAGATCAAAAGCTGCAGTCAGGAYGGCGTCCACGGTAAACCACAACTTCTGACATTAGGGGCACATGAGCTGCAGAGTTCTCAGGTCTCTTGAGACACTGATTTTGAGTGGAATAATGCTCTCTGTGGGCTGTTTAAAGGCTATTACTAGCCTCTAATGCTGCTCTGATCTGAGGGTGGTTGGTAGTTCAAGCCTGGCAGCTTCCCCGACCTGGATGGTTTTGTCTGCACTCCCCTTTCCTTTTGTCAGTCATGTGTGTGCCCAAGAAGAATAGGCAAGCCTGTCTGAAGAGTAGACTGGATTCATTTCCTCTCTTTTCTTAATAGAACTTGTTTTTTTCAAAGTGGAACTATTGGCTTGTGTTGGTCTGATGTTTTTTTCGTATAGTTCTGTGCAAATTCGTGCTCATTTCCTGTACCTGAAAACATGGCAGGGAAATGTCTTTGTGAGCACAAAGTGCTGCCAGAGTGATGGAATACATAATTGATGAGTTGCTTTCCTTTCTTGTAGGAGTCTTCCATGCAAACGAGCTCTGCTGCTCAGTTGTTAAATTAGGACAATAAGATTATCTTGGCTGCTTTTGTTGCTGAATTTGGGCATGGTCCATTCCCTGATAAAATTCAACATCATGAAATCTCAAGGGAGTGTGGGGGCTGTTCTAACTTTATGTTGGTCTTTATTTAACATACTACATCTGTGATTTCTAAGCTCTTTTCTGTCAGAGACCTCTATAGCATCTGACTCATTTCTTGGAATGCTTTCATTTCCATTCCTGCTCTAAACAACCTTTTTCTTTCCCAGCGGGCATGAAGACTGTGCCCTCTGTTGCTGTGTATACTTTCAGCTGGGTGGTTGCTTTGCTGCCAACTGAAATCGAGAGTTGTGGCTCACAGAATAATTCCTGCATAATCTCAGTGTCCTTCCTGAGAGAGGAAGGAGAACGAGTCTAGAAATGCATTTTAGGAATTGCTGTGGAACATAATTTGCAAAGAATTGTTTCAGTCTTARTCAAATTCTTTTCTCCACAGTTTCTATTGGATTCTTTGATGATATTGTCATCCCACCAGAATCCCTGCAGCAGCCAGCTAAGTTGTATCCTTTGATCACCTTTGATAACTTTACTACTTCATTTCAAAAGATTGTGCAGTGCTGGCCCAACAGGCATTCACCACTGCAACAATGAAGGTGCTCAGCAGCAGAAGCTAAGCCGTTGTGTCAGGCAAGTCCCGCAGACTGTTATCACAGCTAGACAGGCCCTCACGCTCAGTAGATTTTGCAGGATCATTGTGCCCGCTGATAAAAATGAATGGCAGTGGCCCCTGAACAGCTGAGCTGTAATCCCTGCCTCCAGTCTTGGCTGCTGCTGAAGATAGAGTGCAGGTTTTACCACATCATATAATGTCTACATACATGTGTGTCTGATGTACTTCAGTGTGATAGGTGAGGTTGTCTTGGGTTCAGGAGGTTTGCTTGTCTGGGGGTCTTTTCTGTTGTTGGGTTTTTTGGGGGGTGGGTACCTCAGCAGCGTACACCTTGGAGCAGGAAAATCAGAAAGACGGGGGTCCTGGGCCACACAGATGACCTGGGACAGCACACTGCGGTTTGAGAAGTAACTGTGAAAAGGCTTGGAATTGAGTCTATTCTCAGACCTGTCAGAAAGTGATCTGTCCAGCACAATACTGATTGTTTCCATCCTTAATCCTTGCCATGGCCAGTGATGAAGCAGAGCAGGTGTGGGTGTGGGAATATGAGACAGAAGAAGGGGCCCATGACCTTTACATGGACATTGGGGAAGAGATCCGCTTCCGAGTTGTGGATGAAACGTTTGTTGATACGTCACCGACAGGTCCGAGCTCTGCAGAGGCTTCCACTTCAAATGCTGCAGAAGAAGTCCAGAAGAAAGAGGCACCCTACACTCTTGTGGTAACTATGCGCATCAATTCATACAGCCTTGTGAGTGTTGTGGTTTATTCAGTGTCCAAAATAATATCCCTTTTGCAAGGAACTGGTTGCTTTAAGCTGACCATGAAGCAGAGTCACAAAATTAAAGGAGTGGAAAAGGGGAGAAATGAGATTTTTCTTGTGGTTGCTCTGTGTTTGCTGAGTGTTTTCATTGGAAAACTTTGTGGTTGTTGGTGGAGTTTCCCCTGGGGGGCTGCGCATGTGTGTGAAGAGTACAGAGCAGGGAGCAACACATCAAGGTTTATGCAGTAACTGAACAGTCTTTCCTTGCACTGTTCTGGCATAAAACCCACCTCAGTGCAATGCATGAGAAAGGTGGATCTGAACCAGTGACAGCTGTGTTCCATAACTTAGAGGGGAGGGGTGTTATATTTTTAGGCATTTTCCTCTATTCTCTATGCAGTTTACAATTGCCTGCTCTCGTCTTCTCTCTGTGAACAGGGATCAATCAGTGAGCCAGGCCTGGGCCTCCTGTCGTGGTGGACGAACAGTTAGCTGCCACCAGAGCCTGCTCCACAGAAAGTCTTCCCGGTGGATGTTCGGGGGATAACAGGACCCGGCTGGTGCTCATTGCTCCTCTGATGCTGAATGAGAAATTAGACCTGCCATTCTCTGTTTTCCCTTCAGCTTCCAAGCTGCCAGAGAGAGACAGTTGCTTCAAGAAATGTCTTCACTGATGTGCAGAAGTGAATTTACAGGCACAAAAAGCCTTGAGCGCAGCAGCTACAAACTCAGCTGGAACTTTGGTCTCCTGCCCTGGGGAGGGAAAATTGCGGAGGTCTTTACTTGCCTGAATTAAGGAAGGAGTTGACTTCAGTGAGTGAAAGCAGAAGAGAATACCTGTGGAATAGTACTGCTTCCTTGGGCTGGGAGCTTGATCTCAGAGGGGTAGAAACCTGCCCTTCTTTTGACAGGAAATGAAGAAGAGACAGGAAAAGACTAGAGTTAGTAGAGGTGTGGTACCCTGGAGACCTGGGAAATGTTGCTGCTGGGAGACCAGGGGAGGGTGGTGGTGGTGGTGTTCTGCTAAGAATGGGAACTTCACCCATGAAAGAAGTCAGCCAGAAGAAACAGGAGTGACAGTTTACCTGAAAGTAACTCAGGCTTAGTGAAAATGACCACTGTGGAAAACTACAGGCTGCTTATTGTGAATTGAATGACTTTATTGGGTGGGTTSTATTTATGCAGAATAAGCTAAACTTTGCAGGAGTTTGACTGAAAACATGCAATTATGAACTGAAACGGACCAAGGCTGCTTTGAGCAAGCTAAATCCTTGTTTGTGGGGCTGTGTTAATACCATAAGTGGAATAAATAGTAGAAACCACACAGCCTGCCTTCCTGTACAATTTGTGGGGAAACTATTAGCTTCCTGCCTAGCAGGAAGAAAACAGTTGCCTCCTGCAGTTTAGCTACTTGGATTTCAAGGCAGACAGTGTTGAGACCAACGCTTTGCTCTGTGCTAACAGCCAATGACAAACAATTGCCATCACCCTCCCTGACAGCAGTACAAGGAAAGGAGGGAACAAAACAGTGAGTAAAATCTATGCAGGGCCCATTGCCAAGAGAGTGATGTTGCATATAATTACAAAGCCAGCCACGTTTGGCAGGAAGGGGCTGTAATTCCCTGGGATAGTGGGTCTGCTTAACCTCTAACTGTGAAAACAAAGCGTGAGTCACCAGTGCCCTCCCTGCAGCGTCGTTAGAACCCCTTAATGCTCAACTGTTATTCCTGGTGCAATGCCCTAATTAAAAGGGAGCCTAGAATTCTTTAGGTTCACATAGTAACTGAGGTCCATCTGTGCGGACAATAAGCTTACTGAATGCCACCTACAGAGCAGCAGTGCTCAGACATGCAACCATCTAGCTGTGATGGAAACAACTTTGTAGAAACCCCCAGCTGTTAGTATAGTTGGAAATTTGGGGGAAACAAGTGAGGGGCTTCCACACAGGTTGTTCTGGGGTAGTGCCAGGGCAGGGGGAAGAAAACAGCCCAGCTACTCCAAGTAGCGGTTTTGCTCAGTTCCCATTTCACAGGGTCAGAGCTCCCAGGAGTGAGGTGGTAGCTGTGTGGTTTTGTGTGCTGTTCTTATGAGAGACTCCTCAACATCCATCTCCTGCTGTAAGTTGTGCTTGAGGAAACTAGTGCACAGGGCTGAGAAAGCAGATACAGCAGGTGCTCTTTGCAATTTGTCATTGCTGCAATAGTGGCACTGTTGCCCTGAACAGAAATGTAGGGGAGAAGGTGGTCATAATCACAAGTGTAGCCTGCAGTAGGTTAATGTCAAGATCTAAACAGCCCAAAACAGCTGTGAGGGCTCTTTTTTTACCACGTTGAGTTATTGCTGCTTGTTTTGKTTTTTTTCTCCATATAGCAGTGATTTACAAGAAGTTCTTCCCCACCGTCCCAGCAACAATGGCAGGGATCAGGATGATGAATACAATAACACATGGCAGAAGAGATGGTCACATTCTTTATTTTCATTTTAAGTCTTTAGCCATCAGTAAAGTGAATGGGCAGAAAACAACCAACTGAGCAGGCAAACCCACCTTAGCTGGTTATTTCCAAATATAAATAACTGCGGGAGAACTGAAATTGAGCCAAAATAGAAAAAGGGAGCTGGGGAATTTAAAAGACAAAAGTAAGCCTAGCTGCACTCCCTTTTCATAGTGTCAGTGAAGAGGAAGTACCATAACAAAAAGGAAGCTATGGTTACATTTGATCAGACATTTATTCCAACAGTAGGCATGGAATTGCACTTTCATGAAAATGCCAAAGCTGAATCGAGTCCAGTGCACTGGGGCATTGTGCGCACTTAGCTTGATTTCTGCTGCAGCTCCTTCATTCTGTTCAGGGCACTGCCAGCCTGAAACCACTCGATCTGCGACTCATTGAAGGTGTGGTTCAGCATGATTGTTTCTTGGCTCCCATTGGGGTGCTTGATGATGCATTTCAGAGGCTAAAGGAAGAAGACAGTTTTTATTTATTTTCMCCCATTCTCCTTCAAGGGAGCAAGTTATCTGAAGCTTCTCACAGGAAAATTCCTACATGGTTTTAAAGGGCTGAAAAGGGAAAATTGCAGCTCAGGGTGGGTCTTAACATAAAAGTGAGGTTGCAGTTCCTTCTAGTCAACAGGTCCAGGAATTCAGAGTATCATACAAGGGTTCCTCTTCATCGTTCAGAACACCACTGATTGACCTGCCCTGAATCTCCCCAGACCACCGTGTCTCACCTGGCTGGCAGGCTGCACTGCTCATCAGTGCCAGTGCTGCCTCACAAGCACATAGCTCACCACTGCTCCCCCTCAGTGGCACATCCCTGCCCCCGAGTGTATGACAACACACCCAGACCRTTACCTTTCCAGGTGCAAAGTCTTTCAACCCCACGATGCTTAGCTTGTCCACAGGATGAATCTTGTTGTAGTCCGCTGGATCAGCAAAAGTGAGAGGCAGTAGRCCTTGCTTCTTCAGATTGGTTTCTGTGGAGAACAAATGGCCAACCACGCTTGTACCACCCCACTGCAGGGAAGCAGGATTACCTTCTGGCTGCCCAGTGCTTCTCAGAGTACTACTCCAGCAACAATTACTATCTTTGTAGCAAAATCAGCATATCCGTTGTTTGTGGCATATATAACTAGGTATGTAACAGGACTCCTGACAGGAGGGACCTTGCCATCTGTCAGCAGGGAGGGTTCATGCCTGTAGGTGYTGAGCCCTGGGCAAGGTAAACCCCACTTCCACTCAAACCAAACACATCCTGTTTACACACATCATAGGGGAAGCCTGACTCACCATGGATCCTGGCRAAGCTCTTGGTGATGATGACCCTTCCTCCCAAGTGACGTGGCTCCAATGCTGCATGCTCCCGGCTTGATCCCTCACCATAGTTTTCATCACCAATAACTGCCCATTTGACACCCATTTTCTGTGACAAAAGATACAGATTTACATTTTTGCAGCCACTCAAGTGAGGAATTAACAATAAATACCCACCCACACATCTAATTTCAGCACTTCACTGACATTGCTGTGCTATGACACCTTCTCCCTTTGGTTCTGAGAAAGGAGAGAAACAAAGGAATTAAGTACTTCACAGCAGTTAGGCACTGCCATCCCTGCTGACAAGGGCCGAGGAGGATTGCCCTCAGGATCCAGAGCAAATCTCTTCCTTCCTTTTCCTGCCACCTCTCCTTTCATGGTGCTATGCCAGACCAGCACTTGCACCAGCCATGGCCTCTGCTCTACTTCTGGAAAGGACATGGAAAATTTTAACTTCTCTCTACTGGAAGAGCCAATCTGAAACAACTGCCAAGCTGTCCAGAGGGTAAAAGGACATTTCTTGAGATTCAAAGCCAAGTGTTAAAGAATAAAGGGAATAAGACTATAATTTGTTTAAACATTAGACTAGTCACTGGTGAAGCATTCCAGGAGGCAAGATCTAGTTAGCCTGATGACCCCCGTGCCTCGCGTGCAGAGCCTAAAGGAGTTTTTCCTCTTTTGTCTATGATTTCTGGCCCCCTGAGTCACGAGATCCTCCTCCCTCATAGCAGGTAGGGACAGAATCTCCTACAGGAACTGCAATCATTAAAAACAGCAAGAAAAGAATCATTAAAACAGCAAGAAAAAGCCTCAACACTGAGTGAATTCACAGCTGATGTTACTTGAGAGCTGCAGCATGAGATCCTTATTCTTGGCACAGACTGTCCAAAGTGTAAACATCCTCTTAAAATAGATGTGTCAGGGGAACGTCTCACCTTGTAGTAACGGGCTGTGTCTGGGACTGGGCCAAACTCCTGGGTTAATGCATTCCGCACAGAGTTGGCTTTGCCATTCTCGATGTTGATGGCGCCGATGAGCAGGTTGTTAGAGATGTTGTCCAGGTGGCCACGGAATTTGAGCCACGGACCGGCTGCAGAAATATGGTCAGTGGTGCATTTCCCTTTTACCTAAAGGGTAGTAGAAAAGAAGAATGTCTTAAGATGGAATAGTGTACTTGACCCTTCCTTAACACTTATAACTGTGAAGTGTTAATTGGGGGGAGTGGTTGATACTCCAGAGGGCTGTGCAGCCCTTCAAAAGGACCTCAACAGGTTAAGAGAGGTGGGCAGAGAAGAACTGTCTGAAGTTCARYAAAGGCAAGTTCAGGGTCCTGCACCTGGGAAAGAATAACTCCATGCACCAGCACAAGCTGGGAGCTGACCTGTTGGAAAGCAGCTCTGTGGAGAAGGATCTGGGGGTCCTGGTGGGCAACAAGCTGTCTAAGAGCCAGCACTGTACCCTTGTGGCCAAGAAAGCCAATGGAGGTGCACTGGRCAGAGCATTGTCAGCAGGTCGAGAGAGGTGATCCTGCCCCTCTACCCAGCCCTAGTGAGGCCACCTCTTGAGTGCTGCATCCAGTTCTGGGCTCTCCAGTGCAAGACAGACATGGAGATCCTGGGGTGGSTCCAGGGGAGGGCGAAGATGATTAAGGGACTGGAGTATCTCCTGTTCAGCCTTGAGAAAAGACAAATGAGAGGAGACCTCAACAACGTCTATCAGTATCTGAAGGGACGTGACAAGAGGATGGAGCCAGGCTCTTCTCGGTGGTGCCAAGCAATAGGACAAGAGGCAACAGGGCAGAAACTGATGCACAGGAAGTTCCACCTGAACATGAAAAAGAACTTCTTTACTGTGCAGTGACCGCACATTGAAACAGGTTGCCCAGAGAGGTTGTGGAGTCTCCTTCACTGGAGATATTCAAGAACCATCTGGATGCAATTCCTGCGGCATGTGCTCTGGGATGACCCTGCTTGAGCAGGGGGGTTGGACCAGATGACCCACTGTGGTCCCTTCTAACCCGACCCATTATGTGATCATCACATCTCTTTTTAAAGGCACAAACCCAAGAAAAGCGCATCAGTTACAGACTCAAGGCACTCTAAAGCAGAGCACAGTGGTCTTTCTTCATGTGTTGGATAAGAAGAACATCCCTTTTCCAAAGGGTAAATTACAAAAATTAGCTTAGCCATGACATCTCCTGCTGTGTCCTCACTTCCCTCAGCAGCAGGTTGTTCAGGTACAAAAAGCAATTAAGCCCTTCCTGCTACAGCTCAGACACCCTGCTGGGGAACTTCAGCAAGATGCCAAGTGTTACCCTCTAAGTTTCCAAACTGCACATAAGCTTTCTCAGCTTGTAAGAACAGAATTCKCAACCAGAGATAATGGCCTTCCAACTGGTAAGTCCCAAAGTGCTTGTAAAGGAATTCCCCGTGTCAAAAACTTATGCATGGCAGTATGGCCCTTGGGAGGACCTCCAACTCTGCCACTGAGAATCAGGAATGTTCCCAAAGGTCAGTTCCTAAGGGATTGCATTTCAGGACCCCTCACCGTATCAGCTGAAGTTTGCATCCTGTTAACTCACCTCAAGCAGTGAGGAGAAACCCATGTCTCCATTGAAAGACCAAATTGCAATGTTTAACAAGTGTGAAGTAATTTCTCTTTCTATAAAGTGGGAAGAGAACATGCATACTGATGGATGAGAAGTTCCCAATGACCTCATTTCAGACAAAATACATCTTAGAACAGTCAGTATTAGAGATGCTAATTAAAGAACCCATCCACCTTTGCACTGCAGGTTATAACTGGGACAAATTCTGCAGACTGCATGGTCTGGGCAGGATCATATTACATGCTATAACAAGCTGCTTTTTGCATGGTATTAGCTCACCACTAGCCCAAAGGAGAAGAGTCGCTTAGTTACAATAGAAAGAAGTATCAGAAGGAAACACTTGGAAGAAAGGAAGACCCTCCCCTTTCCACAACAATGTGGTTGTAGGGGAGGGAATCAGATAGCTCAAAGGCACATCCCAAGCTTCTAGCAGTCGCTGTGCAAACCCCTGTTCAAGCAGACCTGTCACAGCCGATGTTCCCCCACTTTGCTCCTGACCTTGATGAGGATCAGCATGTCTTCTAGATCCTTGCCATCCCACTTATCAAAGGGCTCAAGAAGCTGGAGGCGCTGGCTGGTGGGGCTCACATCCACATGCTGCCCACTGCCATCCTTGGGAGGGTACTGATAGGTGTCCTGGCCTGGGTCAAACTCCTTCCAAAGAACAAAGGAAAATCATCAGCCTCAGCCATCCCCAACAGGACAAGAACAAGCCAATACAAGCAACTGCACCCATTCTAGCTGTAACACCATGTGTCAAGAAAAAGGTCAGTGCATATAAGTTCCCTCWGTATATATAAAACACTACTAGTGTCAGGTCTCCTCTCCCTCTGCCTCCAGACAGAGCAGTTACCAGCTTGGGCAGCTCATCTGCATCAGGTGCCTCTAGTTTAAACTTCTTCCCATCTGCTCCTGTTAGGTAATCTGTCTCAGGGTTAAATTTTAGAGTGCCAGCAATGGACAGGGCTGTGACAATCTGAAAGAACAAAAAAAAGACAAATTTAAAGGCATATTCTTGTCGGAAACTGGAATAATTCATGCCTCAAACATTGATCTAAAAGTTTTACTCGTTGCAGCAGAACTGTATGAAAAACCCACCCCTACCTAAGGATGCCTGACTGGAACTTTGGACTGAGAGTTAAGGTGCTGAGATTAGATAAAGGGAAACCCATGATTCAATCATCTCAGGCCCGTGGAGAAGTAAAACAAGGCTGGAAGAATGAGAAACAACCCAGCAGCTGTGCTGAGAATCTTCCCTGGCTGAGAGTGGGGGAGGCCATAGCCCACAGACCCATTTTGCTGGGAGCATGTTGGCACAGATTTTCCCCCCCCAACCAAGGTGCGGGGGCAGCAGGTTTTGGTGCTGCAACCTGTGCTCAGGGGCAGTGAACCCATCCTCCCTTATGCAAACTGGCTATGGAACCCCCAACACCAGGAATGACATAACCATTCACGTGAGAAGCAGCTGAGGAGGTGTCTTAATCCATCACAGACCCCCCAAAGTGCCCCCCAGACTCATTCCTGGGCCTTGCACCACAGGACTGCACATGATGCAAAGTGAYGCAACAGATCGAAAGTTTGCTGCAAAAGACAATGGCAAATTTATCCCCCCGGGGGGGTGCCTGGATTTTCCTACCTAGCCCGAATGTATATTAACCTATGGAATTCTATGTTTCGTGGGGGACCTTCACCACCACGAAGATGGAGAGGATCAACGGAACATCGACTGGGATCCACGGAGTGGTGATATTTTCTTTAATCTGTCTCTTTCTGCCCCCCCACCTCTTTTTCTATTTCTTTCTCTTCCTTTTTCTCTCTCTCTCTCGTATCTACTATCAAATAAAATCCATACTATTGACACTGGCATATGGTCTCATTTGCACCTTAGTTCAAGCAGAGAAATTTCTAAATTATTTTAATAATCGGACCTTAACAATTCTGCCTCCCATCTCTTCATCTGAAAGTCCTACATCTAATAGTCTCAAAGCCACCAGCAAAGTTACTAACCAAGCCACACTGGGCCTCCTCTGCAGGCACCCTGAACTATTCCACAGCCCCTCCTCCGGTTGTTTCTTACCTCTGGAGAGGTCACAAATGCATGAGTCTCTGGATTGGCATCATTGCGACCTGTGAAATTCCGGTTGTAGGACGTAACTATTGTGTTTTTCTCTCCTTTCTTGATGTCCTTCCTGTGAAAGGAGCAAACATGCTCATCAGATCCAAATAGAATATTGGTTCTAGTTGTCTGACTGCTAGAATCCCCCAGCTTGGTTTTGGCAGCAATCACTATCTTTTAGAAATGTGAGCTGGTGCCTGGACATGTTTTCCTCCCTTAAGCACAGACCCGAAATGAACGACAGTGCAAACCCAAGTCAGACATTGATTCTTGCAGTACTTTTCATAGCCCATTCTGTTCACTGTTGAACTGTCTAAACAACAATCAACTAAGTGCATTGCCTTTGGATATCCCACAATCAGCAGTGACAAAGCCACATAAGAATGTGTCTCCCACCCCTTCTATTGGGAATTTTTCTCCCTGCCACTCCAATGATTGAAGTTGGACCAACTCACTTTTTCTATTTTAAAAGGACCATACAAACTCCAGTCCACCCTCTCACAGATAAAAAATCTCTCCCCATTCTTTGCCTACTACAAAAAACCTCCAAAATGTGTGTCTATTCTGCAGCTTCATTCACTTAAAGGCTCAATATAAATCTGCAGTCTTTCTTTTCTCCTCCTCCAGTGCATATCAGTCAGCTATGGCTAGTAGTTTTATAAACACTTGATTCCCAGTGTGTCATATTTACAATCAAATCTGGCTTCACGGAGCACTTCGGCACCCGAAAGATAYACAGCTAGAGTGAGGTCTGTCTTTCACTTTACCTGTCCCACTGGCCAATGCATGGCCCACAAGCGTTGGCAAGAACCAGCCCTCCAACTTCTCGCAGGATTTCCGCCTGGGGGCAAAGAACAATTTTGTTACTGGTAGAAAGCCTGGAATAAGTTTCTGGAGTTGCTCTTTCAGGGAAGAGGACACTAACAGGAAGCACCAAGCCTGAGAAAATTCCCTTCCTTGTTTTCAGTTTTGAGTCACTTTTATAAATACATGGGGTTTGAGCCCAGTAAGACTGTAAGTTAACACTGGGGAGGAGCACAGGATGACTCGCCACGATGGTCCCGTTCTCCACCCGCTTCAACTTGAGCAATCCAGCTACTCGCAGATATTTGACTGAAGAGCAGTGTCTGGTCTGATTAATATTCTACAGACTTCCCGTCCATGTAAGGAGAGAATTGGCAACAGTGCAGGCAAGTATGTGTGCCTGCGCAGTCAACTCGGCAAACAACTCAATTAAGGGGGCAGCTGGTAAGGAAAGGTATAACTTGAAAGGTAGGACTTACTTGGAAGAGCCATTAAGCATTGGCTGAATATATCCACATGTAAAGACTTGGTCCCCACACTGTGACAGTATCTAACATTTACTAAATAGTAAAACTAATTAAAACAACATTGTCTGCACAGAAAAGGGGAGAAAGCACATAATAGTTCCTCTACAGAAACACTTCTTTTAAAGCCAATATTTTTGCCATGAGTTTGATCTACATTGGGAACCACCTTGAAACAAAAGGGTGTGCTCATTTTATAAATTGGGATAAAAGTGGATTGCAGCCCTTTGTCAGCCATGCCCATCTACAGAATCCCAGGAGCATGAGGCATTCCTTGCTATACGTACTGTTATCTCCTCAGGGCCCCAGTTCCTGATAACTGTCTCAGCCTTGTTCTGTTCCAATCCTGTTCTTAATATACCATGGCAGCAGAGACACAAAGTCAAAACACTGTCAAGGTGATGGCAGGACCCGCAGGCACAGTAGCACAAGGCTAGTTACTACATCAGTAATTGCACCTCCAGCAATAAGTGAAGACAAAGTTTAAGAGGTTTCCATGAGTTACCTCTGGACCCCCGAGTACTGTCTTGAAGAATTTAAGCCTTTTCTGTTTGGAAGTGTGAAGAGCAGTCATACTCACATAACCGTCTCTTTCAATGGTGGCACGGATCTGCTCTGAACCTGGTGTGATTGTGAACTTGGATTTGCACTTCAATCCATGTGCGAGCGCCTGCTTTGCCACTGCTGCAGAGCGTCCCATGTCCTCATAGCTGGAGTTGGTGCAGCTGCCAATCAAGCCTGTGGTGTTTGACAGAAACAGAGTGGTAGTTACTGCAGCCCTGGTACTTGGAAGATTCTAACTGACCCATCTCCCAAAAGAAGAAACAAGGGCCAACCACCTTTTCTGCTGACAAGGAACCTGAAAGGGTTTCAGGTACTAACACTGCCAAGCCTCCCAGCAATATACTGTGGTCACAAGCAATCCCTTGTCCAGCTTTAGAGGTTGCACAGTCAGAACACACTACTCAGTCACTAGTCTGGTTATTGTTTTACAAGATCTCAGTGTCACCTACTTGCACTTTGGTTAAGCAAATTACCAAAGAGAGGTATTGTTCCACAAAGACAGAAAAGACTTCAAATCAAGATGGCAAGAAACGGAGGAAATGATGAAAAGAAAGCATCTTTGTTACAGTATGAAGACCACATGAGGACATGTTGTACCATCCTGACAGCACTCTGGCACCAAGCAGCAAAATATAAATTCTCTTTCAGCTACAGCTGCTGTAACTGTATCCTATTTGTAACACTATCAAATAATACACTTGCCACTTGGGATGTGGCTTTGCAATGTATTTCCATTCTTCTCATTCCTCCCRCCACTCCATGAGCAACAGTGGAGAAGCCAGCCCACAAATTACCATCCCAAAAGTGAGTAGATAGATTTCCAAGCCTGCTCTTTAGGACAGCAAGAACTAACTTTACTGTGTCCTGAGATCTCAACAGCCAACTGCTGGGAGTGCTGACAATCATGCTCCYGACAGATGTCTGCAACAGGCAAATCTATGCCACAGACTTTTAACAGAAGTGCTCTTCAACAGGTAACATTCCTGCCAATCCAAACATACAAAAGTTTCAAAAATGGAAAAAACCCTGGTCTACCTCTTGAGATTAAAATCCCTCCTACTATCCTGGATCTCATCCTACACACTTGGCCCAGGCAGTCACTAATTTTCCCAGCAAATTCATATGGCATGAAGAGATGACACTGCATCAAAGTCAAAGGACATACAGCAGCAATGAAAAAACTGGCTCCCAAGCTATGTGACCAGCAGCTTATCCCAAGAAACCAACATTTACGCCACAAATATGAAGGCAGAGGAAAGAGCAAATGCTACCCACCAACTCTGATATCAACAGGCCAGCCCTCCTTTTCTGCCACAGCACCAATATCTGACACAGGGTGCGCCAGGTCTGGTGTGAAAGGTCCATTGATATGYGGTTTCAGCTTTAAGAAACAGTGACAAAGTCAGAAATTACAGTAGGAAAGAATAACCCCAAAACACAGCAGCAAATCAATTCCTTTCATAACTCTATCTGTAAGCTGTTTAACTAGGATTCTCCTACACGAACACTGGAGCACAAGCTGTCTGTGAAGCAGACCTGAATATATTTTACATGTTCCAGYACAGCACCAGGGGTGTTGCATCAAACTCCCACCGTGGTCCTCATTCACAGAAAGCAGTCATGTCACAGCATCTAAGATGGCAAGAAGAAAGGAAGCCTTACCTCACTGAGGTTGATTTCTATCACCTGGTCATACTGACAACCAGAATCTGGTACCAAGTGTTGCTTGAATTCTTCTGCTAGTGCAGCTATATCTGGAATAAGAGAGAGGGAAGATCTGAAAAGTGCAGCAAGTATGAGGGAAAAGAAAAAGTCTAGAACAACTAAACACAGCGGGTCCACTACGTAGCTCCCTAGCCACTTCATCTACAGACTCTCTACTTATAGCAGATGACCTACAGGACCACACAAGGCCAGAAGTCACATCAGACAACATTGTAGGAGGATACTGCTCCCAGAATACACCTTCACTTGAACCCATACTTCTACCCACTTCAACCCCCAAACCCTCTTACCAGCTCGCCCAGTCTTGCCCAAGTATTTCTTCATGCGTGCGTTGTAAGGGAAGATCGATGTGGTAGCTCCAATTTCAGCCCCCATGTTACAGATTGTTGCCATTCCTAGAGAAGAAGTGGAAGAAGCAACCACGGGGTCAAATGAGAAAGTCCAAGGCCACACAATTCTCCAAAAGTCAGTATATGCAAAAGACAGCAAAGCTAAGAGAGATCAAGGCATCAGCCACAGAAACCTAAACCCACAGCTGAGAGGACACACCGACAACATAATGGCTGGCTCAGCCCCCAACCTTTCTGATGAATACAGTGCCTGTGACCAGACTCCTCTGGAAGGAAGGAGCCAAAGTCACACTGAACCCCCGTCTGCGCTGAGCACCAAATACATTTACAGCAGTGAGCAGTGTGTCTGCTACCTACAATGGTTGTCCTGTCCCTCTCTACCATCTCATTTATCTTTACTGGAGGAGCCAGACACTTGTGACAAATTTAATGGGCTGAATAAAATGCTTCCAGTGACAGAACACAATAAAAAAACCCCCCAAATATCTGCTCACAGCACTGGGATCACCCATCCCTTTCAAGGACACAGCACTGAAGAATGTAGAAGCTGCTGTTTTACATTTAACAAGCCAGAAGCAGATATCACAGGTCAAATTCCTCTGATTTCATAGAAGAAAAATCCCAAATTACTCTCAGTTTGTAAAACCAAGTATTCCAACTTGTAGCCAAATCATGCAAATTGAGAGAAGTCCAGCTTGAAGATTGCACTTAAAGCCAAAGGAAGGGACATTTCTTGTAATCTGGTCTGTAACTAGCACATTACAGAGAACTGCAATTTTTGCTGGTTCACATTCAACACCCAAGATCCAAAATTAGGTAGTATACAACTGTATATTACAAACTGGTACTTTCCGGTCTATCCCCTGCTCTCCCTGCTTTTCTACAAAGCTTTTTGTTTAGCAGCTGTCACACATACACTCCCTTTAACCTGTTTCTTTTTTCTATTCACAGCCTATTTTAAGGCTGAAATGAAAATGCCATCCTTTATCGCTGACATCTCCACCCTCTACGTATACACTGGAATATGTCCACCCTTTTTCTTATCCTGACACACCATCTTACAATTCTTCATAATTAACCATTCTGTGTTCTCAAAGTCACAAGAAGCTTCAATGGAGAGAGGTCACTTTTTCACTGAGAGGGAGTGTTACCTTGTTACACCACTCTCCCATTTTGCTGTGTACAAACTGCCAGGCCCAGCTAAGGGAGAGCATTTAGTACTTCTTGCTTGATTCCCTTCCCAGCCTCCACAGATAGCTCAACACCCAGCCCCACCAACAATCCACTCAGATAAGACATCTGTGTTGACTTACCCGTGCAAGAGATTGAATCCACACCCGGCCCATGGTATTCAATGATGGCACCTGTTC
This sequence comes from Amblyornis subalaris, assembly GCA_018881555.1. Lineage (NCBI taxonomy): Eukaryota > Metazoa > Chordata > Aves > Passeriformes > Ptilonorhynchidae > Amblyornis > Amblyornis subalaris. The sequence continues at coordinate 8,810,660 of JACAXG010000009.1, read as the reverse complement.
CACCCTTGACAGTGAGGATGCCAGCCACTTTCAGGATCACATCTTTAGGAGAAGTCCAGCCTGACAGCTTGCCAGTCAGTTTTACACCAATAACCTAAGCAACATTAATGGGGTAAAAAAAAAATATACTGACATCACTTCCTGTCAGAAAGGTAATGGTATATTGTTCTCCTGTGGGGTATATTCCTTTCAGACTGCAATGCTATATGGTGCCTCATATACTCAGTGTTTGAAAATCAGTGTTCCTTACACATTGTATATCTCACCCTTCACATCAAAGCTTAGCATTCCTTCTGCTCCTACCTTCGGGCATTTGAGCTCCCAAGGGATTCCTGCCATGACATCCACAGCATCAGCTCCACCCACACCAATGCAGATTCCCCCCAAGCCACCTCCGTTGGGGGTGTGTGAATCTGTGCCGATCAGCATAACCCCAGGGTAGGAGTAGTTCTCCAGAATGATCTGAAAATAAAAATGGATTATTTGCTTGCTTGTTCCTTGGGAAAGGAGGGGGAAGACAGCAAGGAAGAAAACAAGAACAAGAGTTTAGATCAGTTTGTATTTGCAGATTTCAGCAGCAAGAAAGTAATTGAATTTGGTTTGGATTGGAAATTCTCTTCTGTTTCAAACTCCTTGTGGAGGATGTAATGACAGAACAAAGTGCCGAGTCTCAGCCCCAGGATCCTTGCTCATTCCAGGATAATAAAAAAATTAGAAAACAATCTCCTCTTTTTCCCTCTAGTTTAGGGTTTTGCTAAGGTGCCACCTTTTTTAGGGCTCAAGAGTCTGTTCCCTAGTCTCCATACCCTTAATCAACGGCTGAGCAAGTCAGTTCCCCTATCCACTGCTAGTGAGACCTTCTGTAGTCTTTATGCTCCCCCAGCAGTAGAACACCAACAGGCTCCTCCAATCCAAGCTGCCAGTCAAAACCTAATTATGCAGAAGAACTTCTCACCAAGACACCAAGAGGCTGCCCTTATTGCTGCTACTGATTCTGTGCAAGACTTTTCAACTATTAACAAAACCACAAAACTGTTCTTCAATGAAAAAATCAGTTTTCTGTGATAGCAACACTGCAGAGAACTCAAGCTAATGAACTTCTCACTGCATATGTGCCACATCAACACTAGGGACAGCCTTTCTGGGAAGCACAGAACACACAGCACATGCATCACAAAAGAGCTTGAACAGAACTAGGGTGGTCCTTTAATAAAAAAAGCAAGGCTTTGCTTTTAGAACTTTCAGCTTTATATTCTTGTAGCTCACATTAATATATTTGTGCAAGAAAGGTCACTTTCAAGGCCTCACTTTGGCAGAGTTGTACTCTGAAGCTGTACAACATGGTCCCTTTCCTCCAGGCACAAGAAGACTGGTAACCACAGCACAGAGCTATGCTTCCGCGTGACACATGTTACGAGTGGTTTCAGAACACAAATGACCTGAGGTGTTCCCATAACTTTTTGAAGAGTTCATCTGTTGTATCACATTAAGTTAAGGTAACCTTAGTAACTCGTTCTGTAGCTAAGAAAATACAGCAGAGCTCTTGACAGCACCTGGTCACAAGTTCCCTGCTGACAGGATGCTTACCAGTCATCCATTCTCCTCTCCACTTCTTTTGCTTCATGCTGCTCTTCAACTTTTGCTGCCTGAGACTCAGAGGAACAATGAAAAATGACCACTGGACCCTCAAAGCAAACCAACCACATGCACGACCACACACGTTAGGGACATCCTGACGGAGGTGTTGGTTTTAAAAAAACAAAAAGCCTCATTAAGTGTAAGTTACCTTGGGACTGTCATGTTCTTCTTTAGATGCAAGTGTAATAACAAGAGAATCACAGACTTGGAAACTGTTTTGCGTTTTATTCAAATTCACCTAGCAACTCCTTATGTGTTGCCATTCTTGAGTACTTGAAGTATGCTGCTCTGTGTGGTGTCCTCATATAAGCTTCTGGGTTTTATGGAACTAAATGCATACATAACCCTAAAAAAAGTATGTCCCCAAGGCTGCTTTCCTTACCACCAAAAGCAATTCACATTAACCCTATGTAGCCAGCATCATGGCATCACCTGACTGTGTCAATTGTACTAAGAGGAGCCAGCCCACAAGCAGTTAAGGTATTTCAAGCTTCTGTGATTCACATGGCATGCTGTTGGCACTACCTAATCACACATCAGGTTACAGTTTGACCAAAATAACCTTTAAAAAAACCCCACTGTTGTCAAGATAACTCAGAGAGAGCAAATAAGAAACCTCGCCCGCCTCAAGAAAAGCAAGTTGTTTCCCTAAACTTGTGRAATGCTCCCAGTGCTGTACTTGAGCTCTCTCTTCACCCTATGGTAAAAGACCCACTGCATGTTCAAAGACTGCAAACACACAAACTTTACCTGGTGAATGATTCCTGATCCAGGTTTCCAGAATCCCACTCCATACTTGGCACCAGCTGTTGCTAGAAAGTTGTACACCTCCTGGTTTATGTCCTATTCACACAGGGAAGCAAAAGCATTAGTAACACATTTTGTTCTTCCATACATCAAAAGCTCATTCAAACAAATTCCCTTCCCTCACATGCCTGCCTGTAGTTTGCTTCACAGCTTTGCAACAGCTGAAGGGAGGTGCACATTTTATTTAAAACCAACAGGTTAAGATTAAGACTGTTTGACCGACAGTTGTAACAGGCCATTTAATTTCATCCCACTTGTAGCTGTACTAAAAGCATCTTTTTTATTTTCTAATTCCAAACAGCACAATTAAAGGAAAACCCTACCAAAAAATGCATTTAAAAATGCTCTGTTCACTTTTTCTACTCTCAGGGGTTTTTTTTTAACCTGTTCCCCTCACTCATTCTAGCCCCTCTTTCCTTCTTTACCAGGTGTTTTTTCCTATACAGATGCTTTGGAGACTTTTCAAACCCCTTAGATAACTATTTTGGCTTTATTTTTACAGATTAAGAAATGGAACTGGAAGTTGCTCACTGCCAGGGGAGTTGGTGAGTGTCATTTGTCATTTTAGTAAGTCCCCTCTTTAAGACTCACACAATGCTGTCTTTCTTGCTGCACTGTCACCATTATTGGTGGAGGTCACACCATGAAAATTGCTTGTGAGAAAAACCATGGTTGCCAAGGAAGTATGACACTATTATATCCTGACAGTTCTTGGCAGAGTAGTGGCAGAGTAGATAAGATAAGCACTAGAAGGAGAGAGTTTCTTAAAGACTGTTCTCATGCAGCTAAGCTTCAGAATAAAGGGAAAGGGGAAACGASATAATTGAAGAATTGTCTCAGCACACATTTGCTGAAGTTTCCCATGAGGCAGCAGCAGCTCTTTAAGCCTCATTTTCCACTGGAAGTTGGGTCACTTCACTCTGTTTGTGCATCCCTCCCCCAGTAAAGCATGCTGATGTGCCAAGAGCAAATCCAAACCACCCTCTGGCCTGCCAGCATTCATTGTGTGCCAGTTGGCAGCAGCAGAACCCAGCCAGAAGGCGGCAGGACCTTTACTTGCTCTGCTTAGAGTGGATGGCAAAGGAGGGACTCAGCTCAGTTCAGGGCTGCAGCAAATACAATTGCACTATGGAAAACAAATGCAGGAATATAGGAAAGGGGAAGACAGGAGGTGAATGGGAGAAAAGAAACTGTCTCATTTAGTTAAGTCTCAAATTGTTAATTACACAACTTAGGACTGAGACAAGCAGAGCAAGAACTCCCCAAAATCACTCCTGAGTGGTGTAAGTTGCTTTACTGTGGCCTGCAGGAGAAAGCCAGAAGCAGATACTTCAACACCATGAGTTTCTGAGAACAGATTTGAACTAAAGTCTTAAAATGCAGCTGACCCTTGTTTATTGTTTGTAAATTCTGGTATCAACATTCAAGGTCACCAGCTCTGACAGTGGACTTAGGCTAAGTCCACTTGGAATAACAAGATTTCCTTGGCAGATGCTTGTGGTATGTTGGACAGAGAAAAATGTGTCTATATATTACAGAAGCCCCTTTGGGGAGGAACAAGCAGTAAAACAGCAAGCAGAAAATTTTAAAATGGCAGTGAATCAGCAGCTCGACAAACAACACTTTGAAATTCCCAAATAAAACCCAACATTCTCCGTACTTTTACACACATTTATACTAGCCTTGTGAGCCCTGAAAGCTGCACATGCTGCAGTTATTGCTCTTCAGATAATCACTGGCAAATGGTTTGGGAAAGTAACTACTTGCTTCCCCCTCGCAGGATACACGAGTGCAATGCAGACATATGTTCATTAAGTTTTTCAYACTGCCATACTGCAACATAGAGTAATCTGACTTCCTTTTTTCCCCTTTGAAATAGAATTTTTCTCTCCCTTAGCTGAAATATCTTCTCTCTCCAGAACAAACATGATCTGGGCTTCCATCATTAACAACTTAAGACTAGCTTTTCCAACGTTCATGGTCCTGTATACCATGTAATGGATGAATCTCAGCTGAAAAACTCCTAAAGATCCATTTATTCTGTTTCTTTGCTGCATATGACCCATCTACAGGGCTGACCACCACAGGTAGTCTGTTACCATATGTGATTCCTGGCTGTCCTTCTGGGAAAAAAATTAAAATAAGCTCTTCCTTCAACTGAAAGGAGGTTTTCAAACAGGCAGAAGTTAAGCCTCTGCAACAGTGACCTTGGCTCTTCGAAGATCCTTTTCACCACCTGACTGGGCCTCGATGAGGTGATCACAGTGGATGGTGGAAGGCACAGCCACTTTTGGCAGCCCGCTGCTGATGAACTGAAGCATTGCCATCTGAGCTGTGGCATCCTGCATGGCCACGCGGTCTGGCCGTAAGCGCAGATAGGTCTTGCCGCGCTCAATCTCCTGTTTTGCTGGGTCATCCAGGTGTCCATATACAATCTTCTCAGACAAGGTCAGGGGGCGGTCAAGCCTGGGGAGAATAATTTTAGTATCTGCATCTTGTGTACTTCAACATTTGCCCTTTTAAGCACGCAACAGAATGCTTCCCTATATTGCTCAGACTGTTAAGACCAATTAACACACAGAAACCTCCATGCTCTTCTTATAGCTCTAAAATATCAACCAGCACATTGCTAAAACAAGGGTTCAATTCAGAAAGTTCAAAAGTATGCGAATTCACGCCATTTTATGCTTTCTTTTCTAATCTTCCTATACTGTAAAAGAAACATTGACTGCTCATTTCTTGAGTCATACTTCAGGACAGCAATGTGGAGCTGAGATAGAGGTCAGACTCAATTCACAAATACCAGATCCCACAGCAAGTACAACTAAGTGGAGTTTCGTGACCTCAGACCTTTCATCCTGCAGCTGTATCAGTTGAGGAATCTATTTATGTCAGTTGTGAGATCTTCTGAGAAGACAACAACTTGAAATGAGAGCTACCATATTTAACAAAGGACACAAAGACCAAAGGACAAGTCATACAAACCACTGCCATAGTAAGTGGAGCAGGAATCATAATTTAGCAGGCACACAAGTCTCTATCAGCAGATTAAGGTCACTGTGTTTGCATATGCTATGAATTCCTAGCCCTTTGTTCCATGCCCAACACCTACAGCAGAACATTTACTACTGAAGCACAGTGCAAAGAAGCATTAACCTATAACGACCACTGCCCACACGCTGCTGCCCCAGAAAGCAGCAAGCGCCAATGTGAAGACTCCTAAATGAGGGCATTAAACAAAGAGGACGGAGCCCTTTTTAGCACCTCCTCTGCATTGGCCTGGTTGTCTGCCTGGTGCAGTGCTTCATCATATCCTTCAACCCCTCCCACAGTGCCCCACCACTATATGGAGACACTACAACTCATGCTTCACTACATTTACAATTGCCACTGTTCAGTGCTGCTCTCCCTAGCAAACATTCCTTATGCATTGCAGAGCTAAATTCAATACACTGACCCCTCCCTTCTTCATTTCTCCACTCCTACCTCTTACGGACAATGTTGATGTTCTTCTCCAGCTTTTCATAATTTATGTATTCATTAGGTTCAAAGTGGCTCATGGCCACCTTGGCCCGCTGGCACAGGACAGGAGCAACATGGTAGCGTCGTACCCCTCTATTCAAGGCATGCTGAAAAAAGGAGAGTATTAGCACTGGAACCTCGCAGAGTGAATTCCTGTAATATATCAATAAAAAATGTTTTTCATGTTTTGTTACTGGGATTTTACAGACTGGGGAACACAAAAATTGCAAAGGTTTTTAAAGGCACTCAAATACATTTGATCGTACAATACTGCATATTATGTTAAACAGTGAGACACCAGCTTATCCAGAATAGGAAACACTTACTAAATTATTCCACATTTCTATTTGTTGCACCAGATGCCTTATGCTTTCAAATGAGAAATCTGCTTGCAGGCAATGCTGAGCCAACCCTTAAGCAAACACCAGTTTGGCATTCTCCTGACACATGAGAGTCATGGYGGAGAAGAACGGATGCCAGTTCTAAAGCAAACTAATGCTAGGTTTGTATTTGCTCTCTGGCATTCAGTTGACTTCGAAGGACTGGCGGGTAACACAGCATGGGTCTGAGTAGACGCCCCTCTATTCCACCATCACGTACTAAGTTTCCTAGGCAGGGTCCCTGCATACTGCTACAAAGCTTGTTACATTTCCACATAAAGTGAGCCACGTTTCCACTCTAGCTACAGGGACTTTGATGTACAAGCCTGGTCTACAATGTAACACTGARAAGGAGAAGCAAGATGTGGAAAAAACACACCAGCTCCACCAATCCGGCTGCACAGATCCAGGCGCTCTTTTCCTCATTCTCACAAGGTGAGGCAGCCTCACCTTTCACCTCATAAAAGCCTTGCACTTATCCTACAGGTGAGTTAACTGCACGACAGGTGAACTATACTGCAGGCTGAACACATCAGCAGAAAATGCCAGGGGCAAAACAGCCCAAATTTCACTTGGCAGCCTCCACAATGAGACAGTTTCCTGGAGCACAGAAGGGCAGGCTATGGAGAGGCATCTTTACAACACCTGACCTGAGAGACACAGGTCAGTGGCCAGGGCTAAAAGCTCTCACACAGCTTTGAAAACTGAGTCAGAGAGCAGCCTCCATAAAAACTTCCAAGGATTTGGCACATGCATTTCTCACATGCTTTGCAAGTCCCACTCATCAGCATTAGAAGTCTGGAAACAGACTGAAGACAAGAGTTCAGAGTTCTTCCTTCTCCAGTATTACACTTTAATTTTAATCCCGCTTTTTCTATTCATTCTCTGCTTCAGCGTTGCAAAGTTTTGATAGGTACAGGTTAATCAACATAGCTGTACTGCACTAAACTGTATGCTGTACTGCCCTTTTGTATGTGTGATTGTAAATCAGCAAATATTCCTTGCGCAGAACACAATCGTTGTACCTACCACTGGTTTTGCACTGTCAAAAACACTAGTCAATACTTTAAACCTGTTCAAGCATTTTAATGTTTCCTTGTGAATAGTTTTTCCAGCTTTCTTGTTACCAGCATTGAAAATACTGCCCAAAATAGTCACGATCAAAGAGACATCACCAATTTTTAGCCACATCTCTTGTTTATTGTCCTTTTGATAACAGTTGTAGTATGTTTCACAATAAAAAGTTCAGGAAAGCTAGGCAAGATCACACTAGTCAGTGCACCAGCAATAAGGGTGCAGTTTCCATTTTTACCAAACTATCCTAAGTCATTATACAAAGAGCTTTTTGTAGAAGCAGTACAGACCTACAGCAGCCACACACAACTTTCATGAAAGAATATCTGAGGAAAGGTAACCTGGTGGTACAAAGAGGGCACTGCTCCTCCAGGAGTGCATGGGAAACCCAGTCATCAAATTTCACTGTGCTGCACTTTAAGCTTAGAACTTCCAGAACTTATCACAGGTGTCAGACTTGAGACCTTTCCTTCTTCCACCAGGAAAAAAAACCCCAACCAACCACTCAAACCAAATCAAATACCACCCAGCTTCTCACTGTTTAACATATAAACTAGGTAAAGCTGCTCTTTATCTAGTAGCCACGTAACTTTTATGTTTGCTTTGTTCTGGCTTTCTTTTGTTTTAACCTCACAAGATATCCACTGTCTAGTGAAAGTCTCCAGTTACTGGAGTGGCTGGAAAAAAACACTGAGCAGCTTAATCACTGTTCATGGAAAAATAATCTCTTCCCCAGATCAGGAAATGTATTTTGGTTTAATGCAGTAATTTCTTCTTAATTCACCATAGAGAAGAACAGATATGCAAATTAAAGGAACAGCAGAGGCTTCATAGCATCTTAGTCTTGGCTAGGACTAAAGTTGATTAAAATAAAAACCTGAAGCAGGGCTCTCTAAAAAGAGGTACAACAAAACTTTTCAACCAAAATTCAGGTAAAATCTTTTCCATTTGAACATACATGTSTACAGATCTTTATGAAAAGGCCCAGCGAAATGTGGTATTATTTCTAATACTGTATAACCGTTCAGCTGGTAATTGCAGAATTAGCAATACAAAAGAGTTGACTCCTGCTTAACCACAGCTTCAGGCTACCAGAAGCAGGAAGAAAGCGTGTTTAAGGTGAAGGATTCTGTCTGGACATGGAGATCAGCAAGAGAAGTCTGGAAAACTGAAGGTCTGTTTCTGTAATGGCCAATAGGACTGGGGGAAAATAACTGCCTAGGCCATTCAGTTTCAGRAGACGAGAGAATCATTTTTGTCTACATAAGAATTTTAAAAGGCACCTATTAAAAAAGTGCTATCTTTATTTTACTAGGATGCAAGTCTAATTCCGTATCTCTACTGGGAATTGATTTGATTCAATATGCTTGTTCTCATGTTGGCACCCAGCAAGCCTAAGGCTTCACCACCACCACCAAGAAACAGCATACCCTGCCTGGTTCAGAAGTCTGATCTCTCCTCATAAAGAATCTACAATATTTCACTCATCACACTTGTCTATTCTTTGTGCCTGTCCTTTTTCCATTGCATCCTTAGAACCAGGGTGGCAGAACTGCAAGAAAAAGGAAAAGTCACAAGACTAACAGTTCCCAGCTTCATTTCCCCTCACTCTTCCCTGAGAGGGAATGTACTAGCGCTTTGTGGGGGCTTTCATGGTGTTTTTTTAATTAGTGAGAAGTGCCTTGAGAACAACAGCCAAGGGAAGTAGGCATCCAGCAAGCTATACATTTTCCCTTTTATCCAGGAACTGCTAATTTCCAGGCTGACCAAACAGCTGCCAGGAGGTGACCTCCTCTCACCTGGCATCGAATCTGTTATTTCAGCATGAGTGTCCTTGTTTAGATTTCAGTAAAAGAAAAGGCAGTAATCATCAGAGGGCTCCTAAGTCTATTGGTGTTTTACAAGGTGAAAACCTTCCTTGAAAGAGAGAAGAAAGCCAGCCTAACAAATGGGTAATTATTTCTGACATCTCTGTAAGGAAGTCAACACTTCTCTTGAAAGATTATAACATAGCTATCTTGCATTTAGCTCACTACAGTGAATGGTCCAGATGCAAGGGGAGTGTGAATTCATAAAATAACTTGCATTTTGGCAGCCAATTAGGTAGACAAACCCAGTGAGCAAAAGCTCATGTTCAAAAGAGTAGCAACTGTGTTACATGTACTCCTAGCTGGGAAATCGGTTCCAGAAATCCCMGCTGAAACCCAAAATACCATCTTTCCTCATCTTCCCTGATCTCAGAACACTGGCCAAGTTTCCAACATTCACCATCATTCAGCCTAAAAAAAAAAGCAGCATGGTATAATCAAATTGTAAATTCAGTCTAATTTTCTAGACCCACCTCCAAAGAGCAACCAAAATTATGGTTCTGAAGATAGTTTCAGCCCTGGCCAACAGTGCTTTCTGCCAGCATACACAAAGCTGCCCATACATAATTTCAGTACTCACCCACGATGCCCTCAATAAATCCCTTATATTTCAGGCAGTTTAGAGCTTTAGAGTCCTCTCTTTCAGTCAATCTTCAGCCAACGTGGCTCGAAAAACTAACAGAATGCTACTAAAAGCATTCTGTTAGATAGGCAGAAAAGAGATCTTGACCCTTTGAGGCTATTAGAACTACACTTTAAATAGGACAGTCAGTCCAAATCAGGCTAATTCCAATTTATTTCCCTCAGAGGGAAGCTTTCTATGCAGTTCCAAAACAGTTTCAGGATGGCAGGCGAATAGAATTGATGTTAATAACATGTATCATGGTCAATGCTGCCACTATCACAGTGATTGACAAGATGATGCTTGTGTTCATTAATCTCTAGGCTGCTACACAGGGGCAAAACAAAAACCGCCTCCTAAAGAGATCAACTAGGGGCATGTTTGATTACCATCACAGATTTAGTCCTTCACAGAGAGAAAAGAATATGCATTCTGAGCCTGATAATAGAAGACAACCTCCTGGAATACTAAATTCTCCATACAGACTGTGCTAGCAGAGCCTTTATTTTACATTATACCATATTAATTTTAGCAAATGACTGCTTTTTCTGATGCAATGTCACACCATAAATGGGGAACCAATTAATTACCCTAATAAAGGATTTGCCTTCATTATATGAGCAGTCATTTCTGTTCAAAGTACAAACTGAAAGCTATTTAACAACTAAGAGCAAATATATCAAGTTAACTGAAATGGTGCTATTCTGTAACTTTCGCTTAAATTTAAAAAACCTGATATTTTTCTAAAACATCCACTTCTAAAGTAACGAAGTAATACAAAACCGGAATTAGGATTCACAAAGTACTTCCAGAATGCTAAAAGCCAACCAAACTCTTACTTCAATTCCCTAAGAAAGGGTAATACATCGGCCAAGGTCACAAGTGGCAAACTGAGAAGTTACACTGCCTGCCTTTATCACAAGGGACCAAAGGTTTCCTTATCCCTTAGCAGCCCTAAAACAAAAATTGCACCTGATATTTACCTTTCAGGCTTTAAAAGATCATGAAAACTATTATTCAGTAGACATTAAACACAGCAAAGTCTTAAGGAAGGGAATCTCTGTGGCAAGATCATATTACAGGCAAAGAGGAGTTTTAGAGGTCATGACAGACAAGAATTTGAGAACCACTATCACTGCCTCGGAAAAAAAACCAGTTTATGTGGCTGTCCCGCTTACTTTTTCAGCCTTCCTAGATCTCATTTACATAGAGATCCTGGCATCTTTGTCACCCAGGRGCTTCTGTTTGTATTAAAAGTAGGATTTTTGAAGCAAAGTAGCCAAAAGACAGCTCACTCACACAACAAGGAGTCACCTTGTGCTGCCGCACGCCGATAAGGGGAAGCAATAAAAGACGAGGGAAAGAAAAATGCACGCCCCGGGAAAAGACCTTTAATTTCACCGTGAGGGCCCGCGCCCTCGGGCTCTCTGCCCTGCCGGGCCCGGGGCTTTAACAGCGACACCAGCTCACCGCGGCGGGGTCCAGGCGGGCGGGGGAGGCGGCGGGGCCAGGCCGCGTCCCCGCCGCCCTGTTCACCTTGCGCTCACCTTGACGGCCGGCCAAGCCCGGCGGCGGGAGACGCCCTGCCCCGGGGCCCGGGCAGCGGCCACGCCGCCGCCGCCGCCGCCAAAGCCGCGGCCGCCTCGCCATCGCTATGGAAACGGGGCGTGAGGCCGCACTGGGGACAGGCTGACCTACACGCGGAGGCGGGGACGGCCCGGCCCAGAGGCTGCGGGCGGCCGGCCGCCCTCCCGGCCGCCCAGCGGTCAGTGTCCTTGTCTCCGTCRCAGTCCCCGTCGCCCGTCCCGCCCGCTGCCCGCCCCGCCCGCCGCCGCCGCTCACCCTCAGCCGAGCCGCCAGCACGCAGTACGGCGCCATTTTGTTCACTGACAAAGATGGAGTCGCGCCGCGATGGCGTCACGCGGCCCCTTTGACACCTCCGGCGAGCGCTCGGGGGCGGGGCCGCGCGGGTCCTGGCAGGGAGACACCCGCGACAGGGAGAGGGTCGCCGGCTGCAACGCGGGGCTCTCCTGGGCAGAGGAAGGTTGGAGATGGAGTAGCTCTAGCTGGAAGGGTTTATATCGGTATCCGCCGGAGTTTTCCCGCTCGGGGGAGGCGCTGTGGCACGCGCTGCCCTCACCCCGGCCAGGACCCGGGGGCGGCGCGGCGGTGAGCGCTCCGCGGGGTCGCAGCAGCAGCGCCGGGCGGGTGTCGTCTCGCTATGGCCAAGCACCATCCGGATCTCATCTTCTGCCGCAAGCAGGCGGGTGTCGGTGAGTGCCGGGGAATGGGGGGATGAGGATGGGGGGTCCCCCTCGCACCTTTTCCCGTTGCGGGGCGAGCGGGAGGCGCGTGCGCGTGGGCCCGTTACCGACCGTTGGGCACGCGCGCGGCTGTTAGGCCCGGCGGGGGGAGGGACCTCTGGCTGTCTCTTATCCGAGTTATTTTCTGGGTTATACCTGTAAAACAGATAACGAGATTTATCCTCGTCGCATGTGGGGCAGAATTTGCCCAGTGGAGTCTCAAAGAACTCTTATAAAGATTAGAAGTTGAGGTATCACTTTCAGGATTTTGTCACGCCTTGGAAAATCAAATTTAATGAGTGGCTTTCTGCAAGATCTGTAAACACAAAATATACAGTTGTACTGTCTGTAGGAAATTTCTTTTTAGAATAGTCAGTGCTTCTAACCATCTGTCTATGCTGAAAATTAATCTCCTGACAAATCCCTTGTCTCTCAGACATCAACGAAATCACTATTTAGTCTTCGTGAATGTGGACATCTGGTCTTTGAAACTCAATATTTAGGACATTTATCCAAGTTCTTATCATTGTTGTGAGTTTCTTAGACAAGTAACAAGACTTCTAAGATACATTTAACTACCTTCAACTACCTTCATGTTCTGAAGTGAAGAAGAGGTTTGGGCTGCCTTAAATGAACACTTGATTTTTTTTTTTTCTCCCATTAAAACCAGTGTAAAAACTGTTCCAAGGCTCATGTACAGCATTTTCTTTGGTCAGGCACATTGGCTGTGTTTGAAATGGAATAATGAATGTAGATTTTCTTACTGCCAATGGGTGTCATTGTGCATTCACAGTGCATCTAAACTTTGATCTTGGTAGATGTCTCCAGGAGGATATCTATTATCATGGACGTTTGTATTTATGCACAAACTGTTTCTGTGGTTTAACCTTTAATTTTTTTTAAGGRCTTCTTTGCAGAAGATAATTGCTCGACATTCAGGCTTGTAGTTACTTAGATTTTTCTCCTGCTTCTGCCTCAAATAAGTTTTTCTCTTTTTTTACAGCAATCGGAAGACTTTGTGAAAAATGTAAGTATAGCTTCAACATTTAGTTGTTTGAGGTCGTGGTGTTGTGGTTAGAGTATGCAGTTTGGATTCAGAGGGTGGAATCTATTTTTGCTTTAACCACAGACTTGATGTCACTCCTTGAGGTGGGAACAATTATCTGCCTGTTGCAAGTGTAACTCAAGGAACACTTAAAAAGTTACAAGCTCAAACAGACTCACACAAATGCGGTTCTAGAGTAGGTGCTGCCAGCATTTCCAGTAGCTGAAGCTACAGTGACTGCTTCATTGGATCGTTATAATGTCTAATACCAAAATATCATCCTGATCATTTCAAAGCAGGGAAAAAAATGCATTTTTGGATTCTGGCTTCGTCATACTTGGAGAAAGGTTCCCTTCAGCATCTAGGAGAAGAAGAAATGGAGGGCAAATATTTAGAGCAAGAAAAAGCCCCATGGAATCAAAATGCTCAGCTGTGAAAGGGAAGAAAGAGTATGATCTGTTGTTAGATCCTTGTGATCTGTTGTCACATCTTGTAGGGGAACAGAACAAATGAGCTGAGTAGTTTGTTGCTCAAAAATAGTATGAAAATAAGTAAACTGGGAGAAGGACAGTCTGAAGCAAGAAGATCATTTTCAAGAGCACCTGGCAGTGAAATAGTTTCCCATTGGTAGTAGCTGAGCACTGCCATGCCGGAGATTTAAGAACAGGTTAGGCAAGCTGCTTGTGGAAGTCAGGATTAGATACCTTGGGAACTGGTAATAGGATATGAAGCCTTTTATCCGTAGGTCAGTGTTTTGGTTAAGGTCCAGCACAGCAGAAACTGTCACTGGCATCTGATGGTTCCTTGCCTGTATGATATGAGTACTTGAATTTCACCCAGTTCCTTGTGAGAGAGCAGGAGCAACTTTTGTGAAATGGCTGTTTATGCCAGTTTGCCCTTTCTTTGGCCTTCTCACAGATGAAGGATTAAAGGGACCACGAATACAATCTCTTATCTCTTTGAGGATAGTAACTCCAGACTTTTGTTGATGTGGCACTGTGGGAGAAGCTTACACTGCTGCTTCTGTGTAGGTAAGGACACTAGTCCCGTCAGTCCAGCTTTTTTTTGTGCAAGTGAAAAATTCAGGAAAAGTTGTAGAGTAAAAGTAATGGTACAATCTAAGCAAGTGTTGGCTGATCACAAAGAAGTAACTTTGGGTTTCTTCTCTGATTGTGAATGTATGAATAAATAAAAAAACCCTTCGAATATTGCAGGCTATTGGCCCTTGTTACTCTCAAGTCTATGTGCAATACAAGGTTGTGCCCTGTGCCTGCAAGACACATTTCTGCAGTTCAGTTGTATGGTCTTTGAGGCAATTTCTTTGACTAGGAAGCTTTTCCTCTGACGCGGGGGTGGAGAAAAGGATGTTCTGTAACCAGAGGCTCTGCTGTGCCTGCAGGTGATGGCAAGTGCGTGATCTGCGACTCCTAYGTGCGGCCCTGCACCTTGGTGCGCATTTGCGACGAGTGCAACTATGGCTCCTACCAGGGGCGCTGTGTCATCTGCGGGGGTCCCGGAGTGTCCGATGCCTACTACTGCAAGGAGTGCACCATCCAGGAGAAAGATGTATGTTGTCATTCCAGCTACATAGTAGCCATGCTTACCTTTAAGGGGTTTGCAGCTGCTGAAATTAGTGCTGGGACATGGGATGCTTGGCACTGGTTTGTGATACCTCGTACCTTTCTTCCCCTGTTGATGGTTCCCCATGTTTGCAAAGCATTTTGAGGTATCACAACTCTCTTCATGCTTAAGGATCTCTGACTATTGTGCACATTCACAGTTCATTTCCTCCACACACTGCTTTTTACCACTTCAGATCCTTATCTTACTACTACATCTCCAGCCAGGGTCAGAAGTATTGCAGACACTGCAAAGGCAGTGGCAGGAGCAGCTCACCCCTAGAAGCCCATTATCAGCCACTGATCAAGGGCACATATGGTACTGTAAGGCCTGTGGAATCAAAACCTGTGTTTTCCTTTGGATAACAACATAAAGTTGGTTGTTAGTGTCCAGTGGCCGCACTGGTAATTGTGTTTTACAAGTTTAATGCTTCTTGTATTATTTCAATGGGATACAATTTATATTTTCTTATTGTTTTCTGGAATGGTCTGTATTGTAGATATCCCTCTTTCTGCTAATGCTTTTTGGTGTAATGGTCCCTTTTGTCTATAGTCAGTCCTATAATCTTTTTATAATCTTGTGCTGAAAGATAGCCTCTGCACATGTGAAATGAGGCAGCTGTTCACCCCTTGTAAGGCTTTTGTTAATAATCCAACACAATGAGTGCAGGATGTGAAGAACTGCAACAAAGCATTAGAAAGACCTTAGAGAAGAGCAAGAATGGGATGCTTATAGTTCTGCTATCCCCAGAATATAGGCCTGGTAGCTGTGAGAGTGTCTGTTAAAGGTTGTTTGGTGCTTTGCAAATGTAGTTTCCTACACACTCTAATAACCGAGAAGAACGTGCTGAGAGAGTGGTTCAGATTGATTTACAGGAGTGTCCTCAGCTGAGTGAGTTGCTGGTTTAATTCTCTGCAGTGCCTATGTTTTCTCTAGAGGCCTGCAGCTAAATCCAGGACAGGGGCAGGTCCTCGTTTGAATTTAGTCATTAGATCTAACAGGACCATAATCTTTCTCTGTATCTAAATGTGGATGTAAGTGCTGTGATGGTGGTGCTGCCTCCTACTTTATAAATGCTGTGAGAAACAGTTTTGTTCACTTGCCTTTGGAATGAAGATGCCTGGCTTTGTAAGTCATGAGGAAAATAGGCTTGGTTCTATTTTAATCAATTCATATGGATTCCCAACAGGTGTTTTTCATAACCTAAGATCACCTGTGTCTTATCATGTCTGGTTCAGGTGTGAAATACCCAGCTGCTCTCTAAGGGAGAACTGTAGAAAACAGAGCTAGAGGAGAATAACAGGTCTGGGGTATTTTAACACCTGGGTGAAGGCTGCTGTGAGTGAAGACAGTTGTTCTGTAGCAGCAAACTCAAGTGTTAGGTATTGTTGCAGATATAAGTTGCAGCTCTGAAACAGCAGATTTGACATGATTTGTTGCAGGATTGAAAAGTGCTGGCACAAGTGTAGGGAGCCCAGGAGGAGAAAAATTAAGGGTGCTGCTGCCTGTCACAATTATGGTATCTGGTGCTGATGTGAATAAGAAAAACAGATGGACAGAGCTCTATACCTGAGGCTTTAACAGTCCGARGTTTCAGCCACAGCACTTCCATCATCCTCGGAGAAAGACTGGAAAATACAGTGAAGCAAGAAAGCAAATAAAATGAAGGGCAGAGGTGGAATGCTGTTGGGCACAAGGCAAAGGGCCTGGTTACTCTTGGGTCATTTATGCTGGTGGAGGAAAGAATGAAGTATTGTTTCAGCCCACTTTGATCTGCAGGTAAGGGCCAGAATCCCACCTTGTCACCCAGGACACCTGTGAGTTGCAAAAAGTAATCTTTTCTTGGAGACAGGAGTATGCTCAAGAGCTGTGTCCTTAGGAGAAGGTGGAAGAATGAACAGAGCCTTGCAAGAAGGCTGTCAAGTTTGTTACAGACTCCATGGATTGTGGGAGGCAAGGCTTGAAAGAGTCCTACTATTGAGGTTCAAAATGAAATAAGGAGACAATAGCTAGAAATAGATTGTGGCAGGTGCATGGGGGAGGCATGATTTCAGTTCCCCACCTCTCTTGTTATTCCTATCATGCAGACCCTCCCCACCAGATTGCATCTCTGGCACAGTAGCCAGGCAGCTCGGGTGCAGATTCTACAGCATCTGACATCTGCCCAGAGGCTTTCTAAATCTAATGCACTCAGGCTTACACATCAGCCAAGTGTTCCTCTGCCTTTTGGGCCCCTCACAGCTGCTGTGGCCAGCCATAACTTTTTGCCATAAAGAATTGCAGATGCTGGGCTCAGGTGGCCCATGGGCAAATGTTCCCAGGTATACCAAGAGAGATTTGGTTTTGCAACCACACCTCTGAGGAGGGTCTCCCCCTCTCCCCTTGCTTTTCTTGTGGCTTTTTTCTCACCATCTACTGGAATTCAGGTACAAGAACTTACCTGTGTTGCTGCTGTGAGTAACTGTCTTCTCTCAAGATGACCATACAGCCTCTGCAGTAATCGACCCAGGATGCAGGAAATCTGAGATTCAGTTCTGCTGTCACAGCTGAGAGGCGTTCCTAAACACAAGAATGGTTCGGTGACACTTAGAGCAGTGAGATTCTTCTTGGCTAAGGAGGGGAAAGGTTATTCCTCTGGGCCCTGTAAATCCTGCATATCCTAATTTAGAAAGAATTCASTCTTGAGGTACTGAGCATCCTTTTCATTAAACTGCTGATGCTACATGCTGTTTTCCATCTCGGCCCTGAGGGAGAGAATGTCCTACAGTAATGTTGAAAAAGCATCCATTCCTCTTCTCTATTCCACTGTCTTACTGGTAACTAGCACTGGAGAGCAATTTGTCTGTACAGGTGTTTGAAATGTGTGGAGGACAGGGCAAGGAGTGTGGGAACTGAAAACCTACTAGAACTATGATGTTGTTCTGTGTTTGCCCATTTCCTAACCTACATTTTCTCTTCTTACAGAGAGATGGTTGCCCTAAGATTGTCAAYTTGGGCAGTTCCAAGACAGATCTTTTCTACGAAAGGAAAAAGTATGGCTTCAAGAAGAGGTGATCCTATCTGTACGTGGCTACCTCCTGTCAGATTGGCAAGAGGGTCTTGGAACATCTCTGGACTTTACTCTTATTGAAAACTGGTTGCTTATTTTTTTCTAAAGCAGTACAAATTCAGTAGTATACCTGGGGTTGGAGAAATAACAGACTGAGTGGGGACTGAAACCTGGTCAGAACCAATAATTAGAGAGGGCAGATAAGGATTACTATCTCTTGCCTTTGCAGAAGTTCTGCTAGTAGTTGCCCCAGCTCTCTATACAAAGCTTAGTGGGCAAGCACTTAGACATGGAGGAGACCAGTTCAGTAAAAATGGCAAGTGCCATTTCTAGTGTGGAGGAACACCTTGAGATTGTTCTTAACGGGCCTCCTTTCAATTGTTTGAAATTGCCCCGTCCATCAGTGTTGAAGAACAGAGCACCAATCCCATGTGTCCACTCCCCTCCTCCCTTCCTCCAGTATATTTCCATGCTGCCCTGTTTTGTAAGAGACCTGCTTATGGCTGGTGCCTTTCTAGGGAGAGCACAGCTGTTCTATGTTTTCTTTAACAGATGAATCCAAGGCCATTTCTTGTAACCATTTCTGTAGGATGCATACCAATAAAGCTTTTTCTTTTGGGTTTTTATTTTTTGTACAACAAGGATTTCTCTTTGGTTCATTCTGTGCCCAGCCTCTCTGGAGCTTTCTGGGGACATGGAGGATTAGCCCAGCCAGCACTTCACAATGGGTTATCTGGTTTCTGACAGTGTCTGCTTATGGCCACGTGACCTTGCCACAAGGAGCTTCAGGGAATGGCTATTGCTTTTGTCTGCCTATGATCCCAGCCACTGATCATTTTGTCCCGTAGTGTGAGGATCGCTGAGCTTGTAACCCTTATCCTGGCTAGTACGGCTGTGGATGTTGTTTCACCATGCAAACATCCAATCCCTTTCTAAAACCTACTAAGCTATTTGACTCGCTATCCTGTTCTTGTGAATAAGTTAAAGCCTTCCCTGCTGTAACGGGAAACCAACTATTGTGTTCTGGGCTATTGGCTGTATGCGTGCTGGAAACCAGAGGCTGCTTGTTTGTCAAATACCAGTACAGACTAAAAGCAGTCTGTTGGCTCAGCAGAGATCTGGGAACGGGCGCCTTTGTGCTGAGGCGGAACTGAGTTCCCCACGGGTGTGTACACTCCTCAGATGGTTAAATCAGGGTCCTAGCTCAGTGTGCCCTGGAGTCCTTAAAGCCCTCGTAGTCTGAGCAGAGCTCAGTGTGTGCCACACTAACACAGTTGTCCTTGCACAGTCTTGGGGTGCAAAGCCCCAAGACCTTTTTTTGTTTCGTGCCCTTTCCAGGATTTCAGCTCTTCCCTTGAGACTGGTACTGATTCTTCTAACTACTCTCTGGCTTAAATTCCTTTTCTATCTGCCCCAACCGTTTAGGTGTTTTGGATAACAGTGAAAACAAGCAGACAAGTTGTGATCATCCTTCCCTCAAAAGTAATTTTTCCCTGCTGCAGCCAGCTTTAGCTATGACTGGTCCTATAGCTATGTCAGCTGCTCCTTCCTCTCCTGCCCCCAGCTATTAATTCTGTCAGGTTTCTCTTTCAAGCTTTTTGCAGTTCTGAGAGTATCGGTATGTCTTTTTCCCACCACCATGGTTCCCCTACACAGCTTCTGGTGGATGCCATTTGCCAAGATGTTCAGAGCAATCTGGTTCTTTGGTTACAGCAAATCCACTCTCCCAAAGCAGTTCTGTGTGAATAAGCAACTGCCTCTTGCTCCTGACTGGGAAGCCCATGTCAGACCCATTATCAGCCATGTTAAATTCTGTATTTCTTTAAAAGCAGGCCATGACATGCAGATTTTTTGTACCTGGAACTTTATCACTTYAACCAGAATTTATCACTTACCCTCAGTCAGGCCACCCAAATTATCACACTAGGAATGCAGAAGGTTTGTATGTATTTTTCTTTCCCAGAAATTTCGAAGTTTACAAGAGTTTTTCAGTGAAGGTAGAGGGAAATGAAGTTAAGAATTCTTTTTTGTCTCATTGCCTCCTGGTGCAGGGACCTCTAGAAGAGCTAATTTTAGAGCAGCCCTTATTCCTAATCGTTCCAGCAGGATGAGCCAGGCAGGGGTTGCTGTAGAGATATGAGTGTCCCCATCCCTTCCCCCATCCCCAAAAACGGCTGAGCATACTTACTTGGCACTCCTGATGCCCTCACGCTGACTGCTGGATATATTGGTCTGTATTCTGAGAGTTAAGCTGCCATTTCTAGTTGTTCTGAGTCACTGGGCAGGTGGAGAGAGGGACAGACAGGCTTTTTCCCCTTTGCCTTGTTTGCTCAGACAGCTCTGGGGAACATGCCAAATGCTGCTGGTGCTCAGATCAGTTCAGTGCCGCTGCCTTTCTGGTACTTTCAGAGCATGGATGGAACATTGCCCTGAAGCTGCAAATTCAGAGAAGAGTAATGGACGCATTTGGGTAGCCAAAGAAAAACACAACCTTGCTTTCTTGGTAATGATTTCTGTGCACCAGTGAATGATACCCAGACAGGGCCCCTAGAAAAGTGCAATATTTTTTATCTAAATAGATTTTAAAGTACTAGTCCAGGAGAAGGAGATTGCCTTGCTGTACTGGAGACCAGAGCACATGCTGAAAGGGCAAGGTTCCCCGCAGGAGGGGAATGAGAGAAGACACATCCTGCTGCTGTGTGCAGGCCAAGCTTCATCAGACTGTGGAGTCTTAAGCAGCCAGATTCAGGGGCTCCCTGGCTGCCAGCTGTGAAGTACTTGCGTGGCAGCAGCAGGGAAGGGTGGGAGGGACAGGGACAGCTTTGTCAATGTGGCAGCTGAGCCCCCGTGGTGCTGCCTTCAAATCCTAACGCACGGAGCTAAATGTTACTTCCTGCCATTACTTTTCTAGGTAGTGTTATTTTTTTTCCTTTTTTATTAAAATGTTGTGTAATAAGAAAAAAATCCCTTGATYTCAAATATTTACATTGAAGGAGAGAACATGGGACCTCTTGGCCTATTAAGAAATTGGCATCTGTTGCCAGTACTAACAAGGCATTGCTGTGTTCTGAAATGTAGGTGTTCCCTGTTACACACCCCTTCAGACCAACTGCCAGCCACAGCTACAGCTGAGCTCAGCAAATAGCTCTGTAACATACCTCCAGTCTCTTGAACCACCTAGATCTTGTCTTGACAAAGCCCTTGAGCCCCAAGCATTACTTCTCTTTAAAAAAAGACAAAACAAAAAGCAAACGTAGGTGAAGGCCTGGATCTGCCTATGAGCTTTCCCCGCAGGAGCTGCATGGACAAAATCTTGCTTCTGAAACCTTATCTGCACAGAGCTGTTATTTTCTCATTACAGACGTCAGCTGGAGATGTTTGCCTCTTTCAATAGCAGGAAAGAATTTTTCATTTCCTTGGGGTTGTCATGTGAATTGAATGTACAGAGGATTCAGGGTATGGCAGTGTTAATTATGCCCAATTATAACCTGACTGCCCTTCCTTGGCATTAAATAACCCAGCCAAACGAGCTCTGTCCTGGTGGCTTGGCAATTCCTCCCTTCCCCATGCACACGTGATACGGTAGCTTTGCTTTGACGTAATAGCCAAATGGCTGAGAATGCAGGAGCAGATACTGTGACAGAATTCCTGTGCCTGCATGTGTACAAGGGCGATGCCATAATTAAAGGAGCACGGTCAAGGCACAGGTATTTTAAAGAGCCCTAATGTGTGACACCCTCTTAGTAACACCTTATTAAAACAATAATAGAATTTTAGAAGTGTAATTGCCTTTTTTTGCTTAATGGTGCTAAAAATAGCTCAGTCATTTTAATTTCCTGATTTCTGGCTGACAGCATTATTTTGTTTCCAGCAAAGCAAGGGAATAACTGGGGGGGGTGGTGGGGGGGGAAGTGTTCTTTTGTAACTAAATTCCTTTTAAAATAGGAGTGATGAAAATAAGGCTGCTCATAATAGCTCTCATAAATCTTCCCCTTCTCTTTCCCCTTCCCCTGCAGAAAAAAAATACAACTTCAAAAGTTGTTGGTTTTTTTCCTTTATCAGTGGGAAAAGGAGCAAGGCTGGCTGCTGTGGTTCCATGGCTGGCAAGGAACATTAATAGATTTCTTGACACATGGCATTGGCTGGCCTCAAAAGAAACACTCTTCCATGGCAAAGGCAGTACCTGAGGTAAAGTGTTCCTGAATGAAGGGGGATRAACCAAACACAGAAGGAGGCCAAGGACCGTTGTAGAAATGGGGCAAGAGGTGAACTTTGTATTTTTGCATTGGCAGATGGTTGCCAGGCCAGCTACCCCTGCTGCAGCAGGGACTGTTGTAATGCTTGTGTCAGCACTGAGAAAGATGCTGGACACATGGCTGGGAGAGGCTGGAAACACCGTTCTTGGTGTCCCTTCCATTAGTTTGGAGTGTTACTTGGGTCAAAAGCCGCTTTATGTATGGACAGCAAGCAGCCTTTGCAAGTGGTGTGTGTGACCTTGGACTGTAAAATACACGGCCTGGGGACGCCTGTAAGCATTTTCTTCATTTTCTTGGAACTAGTAATGRGTCTGGTTTAAAATACAGGGTGCAGATCTGTGTGTGTGCTGGGTGAGAGTGCCTTCTGCTTGCCAGTGGGCGGTGCAGCTCAGCCTGTGGCGGTACAGATGCCGCCATCGGCTCTTGGCCCCAGGRATGGCCGTCACCATGGCTATCCTTCCCTCAGGGCAGCCTGTAACCCCGAGGCCGCAAACACCCCGCGGTGCGGAACGGGAGCGCCCAGGACCGGACAGGCCGCGGCTGCCCCGGCGACTACAAATCCCGACAGCCCCCACGCCGCGCCCGGCACAGCCCGCCGCGCACACCCCCTTGGGCTCACTGGCTGAGGCAGCGCTCCAATCCGAAGGCGCCGCTGGGCCCGGCCAGCCAATGGGAAGGCTGTTGCTAACACGCCGTAGTTATTTTTAGCACGGCCGGCGCCCGCGCACTTTGCGGGTCTCTCGTAGCCGGCGCGGCGGGGCTGGTTCTGCCCCGCTGGAGGCGGAGGCACACAGGCGTGCGGAGACAAAGTAGTCCGAGGGGCGGCGATGGCGTGCCGGGGCGGGGTCTTCGGCCCCATCTCGGGGCCGTGGGGATGGCTGTGCAGCTTTTGGCGTGCCCGCGGTGACACCGGCGCGCCCGGTTTGGTCTTGCCCCGTTGTTCCCTGTGGAGATGTACCCGCAGCTCCTCACGCTCCCCTCCCGGGCCGGGATTGCCTGTGGGCACCTCGCCCCGAGCTATTCAGTTGTAGACGGGCTCTGCCACGGGGGTTTTCGCAGACGTGGCTGAGGAGTGTGGGACTTGTCCCCTCGGGAGCCCTGGGCCCGGCCTTGCCACSGAGCTGGGGCCTGGCAGTGCCCGTGGTACGCGGGGGCGGGGACCATGCCGACCGGTCCCGTCCTTCTCTGCTCCCCTCGATCCTACCCCCTCCCCCCACATCGCTTCGGGCTAAGCCGCTTGGGGAAATCATTAGGTCAATCCCCGCTAAGCCCGCGGCCCCTTCCTTCCCCTGCGCTCGCAGGCGGGACACTCCCGGTGCCAGGGGGCGCAGCAGGGGGGGGGGCTCTGCCGGCTCAGCCCCCCCGTCCATCCCGGGGCGCTGCGGACAGGGACGGGAGGGGGAAGTAGTCCCGGCCCGCCCCCCGCGGCCGCATCACGCGGGGCGGGAGCGGATCCGTACGCCGAGGGGTTGCTAAGGGTGAAAGTTTGCCGTGAGTTGGCTCACTCGGGGCCAGGGCGCGGGCGGCTCTGGGGATACGGCACCAGCATCCGCACCACAGCACCGGGCCCGCCCCGCGCCGCCGGGGACAAGGGAGGGAGGGGACGGACGAGACGGGGCAGAGCAGAGACCCGCCGGCAGCGCCCACGGCCCCCACGACAGCCGCCAGCAGCCGTCGGCCCTGGAGCCGAGGACAAGGTAAGTGGGGCTTGGAGTGCTTCCCTCCCCCACACCCCTTCGCGAGCCGCCCCCCCCCCGGCCCCCCCCCCCCCCCCCCACCCCCCAGCACGCGTCCTTTCTGTGGGCTCAGGCTGAGGGGGCTCATCGTCCCCCTCCCCGTCAGGGGCAGCGATTTGCCCGTCYGTGGAGTCACTGTGCGGCTGTGGCCCCCGGGGGGATTAATGAGGCTTCGAGGGAGAGGTATGGGGGTGAAAGGCATCGGGTCGGGGACGCTTTACAGTGCCCCAGTTCACCATTTTGTTCCCTTCAGCCTAGTTTGAGGGGCGGGGGAGATGGGAGCGGTTCAGCCCCAGCCCTAGCAGCTCCGAAAAGGGCAGGCTGGGCCTGGGATCGGCGGCGGCGGTGGCCACCCTAGGCTACCAGGGATGGGGGATGTCGCCGGGGTGTCCCCCTTCGTGTACGGCGAGCTCCGGGGGGGAGAAGCCCGGCAACAACAAAGACGCTATCGAGGCTGGGCTGGGCTCGGCTGTCTCCCCATCTCCCCCGGACACCCCGATCCGCGGAGCTCCGCCGGGTGCGCGGAGCCAGGAGCTCGCCCTTGTTGGCATGTACCCCTCCCTCCGACCGCTCTGTCGGGAACCTTGTTTGCGACCTCGCGTGCCCCACTGGGGCGAAGGGTACAAGCAGCGGGGGGCGAGGGACAGGACACTGGGCTTGTGGCCTCCCGGGCTCCGTCCCGCAACCGGGGGGGGGAGGGCGGGGAGGTAGCTGCGGGTGGGGACGCGCCCGCCCATCCCTGCCGAGAGGGAGGGAGGGGAAGGGAAGGGGAGAAGGGGGCGGCTGCCCGGCGGTCCCGGGCCGCGGGGCGTGTTCCCGGCCGTGGGCAGCGCCGGGAAGGGCGGGCCGGCCCCAGCGCGCATGTGCCTTGGAAAATTTTGTGCCCTGCCCCGCCGGGGGACGCGCCGGCCCGGGCGCGGGGCGCGCCGGGAGCCGCAGTCCGAGGAGAAGTAGGTCGCGGGGCGGGGAGGGGGGCGAGGACTACAGCTCCCGGCGTGCCGGGGCACCGGGGATGGCCGCGCTACCGGGAATGGAGGGGGCAGCAGGGCTCGTCCCTGGGGGGCCGTTCGTCTGGCGGGGGGAACCCCTCCGTCGCCCGTGGGGGTGGTGCTGGGAAGGGGGCCCTCGTTCCACACGGGTGTGTCCAGCTGTGGCAGCCGTCTGTTCAAGTCCCGAGGCGGCAGCCAGCTCGGTCCCGGGGCCGGACCTCCCTCGGGAGCTCAGAGGGATACTACAAGGTCACCCACCGTCTCGGTGTAGCCAGGAGGAGAGGGAGTCGTTCCTGTGTTCTCTCTTGTCTGCTGCAAGTGATTGTTTGGCCTCTCCCCTTCAGCGTACCGATAAACGGGGTATCTGAGGGGGCTCGTGCGTTCCCTCCGCAGAGCAGAGAAAAACAGCCCTTTGTTCCCTGCCAGCACGTCGATGTTCTGCCCCATGTACAGTAAGCCTTTACTTTGAAAATGCTGGCCTTTATGCTCAGAATACCTCTTACAATTGAGATTCAGAGCCGTGCTGCTTCAGCTGGTTTTTGGTGTTTTGTTTTTTTTTAAAATTTAATTTTTAAAAAATATTACATTTCAGTGCAGTGGAAAGAGTTTGAGGGGATCGTACTGGAGTGTGTCTTGCTGTTACAGCAACCTGAGGAGCCACAACACTTTTTTGTGCCTTCAGTGGGTATCAGTTGTATGCCACTATCTTGGCAGCTGTTGGTATTATTCGGCTAATTAACTCACCTTTTTCATAGTCAAGGTACCRAGTATTTCTCTTTCAGGAAAACAGRAGAAAAGAAAAAAGGAGACAATGGTGTATTTTTGTACCTCCTCACTGCTTTCTGCAAAAAGTTGATGAGGAACTGGGCTCCTCAATATATATTGAGACATTTGCATTGTAAATACGGTGTTAACAAATCTTGGCTGTTGTTCCTTTCCCGGTCTGTAATTTCTGATTTCTTAATAGATTTTGGATCTGCATTAGAATTTATCACAAGATTAAAAGATTTACAAACTGGCTRTTCTCTTCCTGCTTAATTTGCTGGGATCCCAAGCTGTCCTCTCCTTTGAATGTCTCAAAGCCAAAGAAGTTAGAGGGCTCCATGTAATCGTCCCTTCAGGTAGTATAGAGCATATAAGATCTGGTTAGGGTTTAGATGTGCTCTTTTAGGGATTTACTTCATGCTTCATTTCTGTGGAAAAGGCTCTGTCTCTGTGCCAAGACTCTCGCCTTCTGAAAATGGCTTCTCCTCACTGTTCTTAGAAAAACTCTGATTGTTTCTTTCTTTGGTGTTCATCTGTTCTTTCTTGGACTTGATCAGGTTGCAATGACCTATCAAAATTTGTTACATTACAGTAATTCCTTAAAGCAGGTTCTAAAGGTGAGACTTCTTTCCCTCTCCCTTGTTCCTGTGTGTTTTTATGTTGCTGAGTCAAACCCAGAGGGGGTTCCTTCCAGAACTGGTTTCCTTTTTGGTGGATTTGAGGTGTAGGATCTGTTTCCAGTTACCATCAGCCTAAAGCTAAGCCTCTGGGAACTCAGAGTAGTACAGAAAAAGCATAGAATCTGCATCCCTTTTTTGCAGTAAAGCTTCAAAATACTTGAGGATTTCTTTAAAAATTATTCAGTCCTTCCTGCCCATTAAACTAGATGAAGCAAACAAGTCTGGTCAGCTTTTTTCTTCCTCCTGATCTAGGACAGCATGGATACCTGGTTGTGCTTCTGGGATTCCCGATTTTTCRGGGGAATGCTGACAATGTATGTTTGTACTCCATCCCCACCCCCAAATAATTGTCACACGTTGTAAACATTGGCTTGAGTGCTGTGCAAGAGCATCTCTAAAGCCCATTTTAGGAAGATGGTTGAACACGGTATGTCTCTTTGAGCAAGGTGAGGGCAGCTGAAGACAGAGTGGCCTCTGACTAAGCTGCCAATTAAAAACTGGATATTCTTCTTTCCCCTGGAGAGGTGTGGAGGCTGCTGGAAGTGTGCTTCCTCTTATAATATCTGTGGGATTCATCTTCTTTGGATGAGTGACGGACCGTAGTGCTGACATACCTGTTTTGGTTTTTTTTTTGTACCCAGACAAACATTGTTTGCAAATCTGTGTATAATGGGAGAGTTGAGTGTTGTGATTTTGCTTCTGTGGATTCTCTCCATTTCAGAGACTTCCTCACAAGGAAGAGAGAGAGAGAGAGGGAGGATTACTTCAATCTTTGGCAAGCAATTTCAGTTTTTATTGAGTAGGTACCTGATCCTGGCAGAGCTCGTCTTCCCTCTGTGCAGGAATAAGCGATGTGAACTGTATTGGACAGGCTGTTGGCACACATGTATTTTGTGACCCCATGCATATTTCCTGTCCCTCTCTCCCCCCCAGCTGAATTAAACTGAGATTTTTATGCTTGTAGCTAGGCAGTCTCACCTGGGTACACTTAGTAAGATATGTGCCTGCCAGTCAAGGGGATAGTAAACATGGGCTGGCAGCTGGTGCCTCAGCACTCTCCCTTGCTCCTTCTTGTCCCTTCTGCGTTTGTGCCAGCAGGACGTGGCACCCGGCCTCCTGGAGGAGAGGCTGGCCCTGCCGTCCTGAGTGCAAGCAGGTCTCTGCACAAAGCTGCTGAGCAAGTCACGAGGCTGTTCAGGTGCTGTGCTTGTGCTCTGGAGAGGCTGGTGCAGGCAAGGCATGCTGGAAGCAGCTGAGTGCCAGGGCACAGAGAGGCGCGTTAGATGTGCTGAAATACCTCTGCCAGAGCGGACAGGGGCCTGCCAGGTTGCAGCAGCAGTGCTTGGCAGCGAGGTGAGGGTAATGTATGTACCTGCATGCGGGTAGTAGCTACACCCTTATCTTTTCTGAAAGAGGAGCAGGGAGACTCCTCTCTACCAGCATTTCTCTGTTTTGAGGACCAGTAGATTTGTGGTGACTCTTCTAGAGAGCATTACTTCTTGTTAGTTCTTGTGTAAACTGCTCATTCTGCTCTATTCATGAAAAGGCACGGTTTATCTTGACGGGGGGGGAGTTGTTGTCTTCTCTAGTCTTCATCCATCCTTTTCTCTCTTTCCCTAGGTCTGTTTGGAGCCAAAACTTGTCTATGTTTCTGTCATTTTGTCACTTTTAATACACTGCCCTGACTTGCTTGCTGCGAAGAGAGTATGCATCTGGAGATCAAAGTTGCTCTTAACTTCATCATCTCATACCTGTACAACAAGCTTCCTCGGAGGCGGGCAGACCTGTTTGGTGAGGAGCTAGAGCGCCTGCTGAAGAAGAAATATGAGGGTCACTGGTACCCAGAGAAGCCTTTGAAGGGATCAGGCTATCGCTGTGTTCATATAGGGGAGACTGTGGATCCAGTGGTGGAGCTGGCGGCCAAGCGGAGCGGGCTGGCTGTGGAGGATGTGCGTGCCAACGTGCCTGAAGAGCTGAGTGTCTGGATTGATCCTTTTGAGGTTTCCTACCAGATTGGTGAGAAGGGCTCTGTTAAGGTTCTCTACCTGGATGACAGTGAGGGCTGCAGTGCCACAGAGCTGGACAAAGAAATCAAGAGCAGCTTCAACCCCGATGCCCAGGTATTTGTCCCTATTGGCAGCCAGGACAACTCGCTGTCCAACTCTCCGTCCCCCTCCTTCGGCCAGTCACCCAGCCCCACCTTCATCCCTCGCTCTGCGCAGCCCATCACTTTCACCACTGCCACCTTTGCTGCCACCAAGTTCGGCTCTACCAAGATGAAGAAGGGTGGAGGAGCCGGAGGAGGGGGCGGAGGAGCAGGGGCTGTGCAGCAGCCAAGAATGGTCAGATCTCCCACCACCAACCTGCTGAAGCACAAGGGCCTCTCCCTGTCTATGCACTCTTTGAACTTCGTCGGGAGCGCTGGGAGCCAAGCCCCACAGTCACAGCTCTCCCCCAATGCCAAGGAGTTTGTTTACAGTGGCAGCTCGCCGGGAGCCAGCAGTCTCTTCTTCGATGGTGTTGCCAGTGAGAGCCAGGCCAGCAGCATCCCGCCAGCATCGCAGTTCAACGCCAGCACGGGTGGTACCTTTGATATGGCTCAGGTCTTCGGTGGCAGCACCAATAGCCTCTTTTTGGAGAAGTCTCCCTTTGTGGAAGGACTCAGCTACAACCTGAATGCCATGCAGTATCCTAGCCAGTCGTTTCAGCCTGTTGTCCTGGCCAACTGAACACAAAGAGAGTATTTTGGGTGGGGGGGGGGGGGCGGGGAACAAGAACAAAACAAACAAGAGGGAGAGAAAAGAAAAATAGAAATATACAGAAAATATTAAAATCTTACAAATGTAGGTTCTTGGGAAAAGAGAGAGCTCAGTGTTGTTGCACTGTGCTGGCAACGCTCCTGAAGCACTGAATTGTTTTTTAACTCAGTACCTGTGCTTTTTTCCTACTCACTTTTTTACTCCTTAAAGTTAGACTTGGGGTTTTTTTGGTTTGTGTCCTACCTTCCCCCACCTGCTGCCCCGCACTGGACACAGGGTCCTTCCACCTGGGTGTAGGGATGTCATCTTCGTACCACTGTGCTGGAGGAGGGATGGAAAGAGGATGAGTCAGTGTTGGTGGAGACACACACACTCTCGTTGCGTGCTAGCAAGAATGGCTGCGTGAGCTTGCTTTTTCTGTTACAGCTCTGCATGTAGACAGAGCTGTGCCCACAGGCGCAGACCGTTGTGCTGTGGTGGTTCCAGCCCAAGCTGGTGTCAGCTGTTTTATCTGAGTGCTGAAGAGCACTAGCTCTWCTCCTTGACCCTCTCCCAGCACGTTACAGTCAGGGCACAGCGTTACTGTGAAATGGTTTCTTTCTGCTCCCTTCCTCATCTGCACTTCAGTCGTGGCTACAGGGGGACAGTGCCTTGAGCTGAGTGGCTCTGGTTGTACTTTTCTGTACCTGAGCACAAGGGCCTTTTTGTGCTTTCTTGGGGCTGCCCAGTTGGTCTGGGTGACAGCCCCTGTGATGTAGACACCACCTGTCTGTCTCTGTGGCTTGGGGGACGTGGCACTGAACCAGCTGGACCCCACCTGGATTCTGCCCCCCCTTCCCAGATGTTTTACCCAGCAGCAGAGGCCAGCATCCACCTGGGCTGGCCTCTGAGGTCAGAGTTCTCATTATCTGCTGTGAATTCATCTTCCTGTCTGAGAGGAAATTCCTCCTTTTTAGTTAGTGAGGCAGCACAACTTTTGAGGAAGACATAAGGTGATGTTGAAGCTGCTGTTTTGAGTTGTAGCATAAGGGTTTGTGCTTTCAGCCAGGTGTGCACCTGACTAAATCCCTTCCCTTGCACTTCTGGAGGAGCATGAGGAGGTGGCTGATCTGGTGCAAAAAGGAAGCACCTATCATAAATTCCTCATTCCAGCCAGATCACATCAGCACAGACAGCAGCAAGCTTAGGGCAGAGTTGGGATGGGCACTCTGAAGGCGAGTGGCCATCCCAGCCGATRAATGTATGGTGCCTTCTCACAGCAGGACCGGGATCTGGGACTGTTTCTGCAGCTTTTCCCAGAATGATGTGCTGAAGTCAGGCAGTAGTGGCTTTTCAGCTTATGTGACAGTCCTTATRTGTCGAGGACTCCAAAACCCACCTTCGCAGGAAGCCGAAGGAGGGCTGCTTCATGCCCARGAAGGGTGGAGGCTCTTTAGGTGGAAAAGGAGGTCTCTTTGGAGGCTGTTGTGTGAGCATGGAAGTGTGCAAAGAGGAGAGAGATGGAGATGATGAAACTCTACTCTTTGAAGTTCTCAGTTTAAATGAAAAATAAGCTTTTTGCTGCCTCCCAGACTTGAGGTTTGGTTTCCTTTTAATGATTCTCAGAGCACACTCTGAAACCCACTCCTCCGGCACTTGTGGAACCAATGTGCTCTTTCAAGACATCCCTGTTTCAAGTGAGATGAGCTGGACCTTGTGCTTTTCCTGCTCCCTTTCCTCAAGCTGAGATGGAGGCACTCCAGCCCTTTTGTAGTTGTGCTGCCAATGAGGATTTGCAGACAGTAACAGGCTGTCCCAGGGAGACTGCCGTTGGCCAGAGCTCTCCAAGGAGAGCTCCCAGTGCACCCTTGCCCTCGATGGGTGATGGGGCGCACGGTTCTGACCTCGTGCCCAGCATGGGTTCCCAAGCAGGCTGCTTGCCATTGAGCTATGACCAACTCAGCAGGTGGGGGAGGAGAGCAGAGCCCAGCCAGTTCCGCCAAAGCTGGTGCCCACAGCCTCAACCCTGCAGGTTTCCAGACTAGGACAAGTTGCTGAGGAATGGTCCAGCTGTTGTGTTTCCCTTTTTTCTTTTTTTCTTTGAACCCGCCGCTTACAGATGCTACCACTGCCGTGGAGTCCTTCTCCCCAGCAGGGTGCTGCTGGGTGCCACCCCACATGCTGCACTGGACTCTGAGGGGTGCTCAGCCCCTAATGGCAGGACCTGGTCCAGTTGCCCCCCAATGTTCCCACATCTGGCAAAGCCACATGTGAGCTGCTGCCACGAGACAGCGTGCTCTCCTCTGGCACAGGGAGGCAGGGAAGAGGTGGGGCTGTCCCCCATCCACTTGCTTATATATGTGAAGCTTTGATGCTGCTTTGCCCTGCCACACGTATTATATCTGCTTTAAAAATAGTGGTGTGAGTGGAAGGAGGAAAAAAGAGGGACCAACCTTTTTGTATCTTAAAAGGAAAAAAGCGTGCTTCAGAAATGTTCCTCCAGCATCAGGCAGCAATGGAAACTAATGGCCTTTTCAGRTCTTTTCTAGTCTTGGATGTAGGCGTTCAGCTTCAATTTTATTTTTTAAAAATCTGCACTAATTTACCTGGTTTCTTAGGAAGAGAAGAGAGATTTTTTTTTTTTTTAACTTTTATTTTTTATGGGTTTGTGTTCTTTTTGTTGATATCTGTTTGTATTGAATAATTTGCTACATTTGTAAAATGTAAGAGGTATATATAATATATGTATATTTCTAACGTAAAAAAATGTAATTTTTTTCTTTTCAAGATTTTTTCTTAAAAAGAGGAGAGAAAAAATATTTTTTCAGGAAAAAAACTTTAAAAAAAAAAAGAAGTGGTGAAGATTCCTTTCTCCCCACTCAGCCTCCCTCCTTTTCCTCCTGCCCCTCTCCAAGGAGTGAATCGACAGTTGCCTTGTGGGAGAGGAGTGAAAGAGGACAGAAGTCTGTATGTCTCCGAGTGGAGGGTTTCTATGTGTGCTCTGCTTGGGTTTTTTTTGGAGAAGGGGACTACTGAGAGGGGGACCCAGGGGGTTGCTGTCCTTTTCTTTTTTTTTTTCCTTCTTTTTTTTTTTTTGTTTAGCGAAGGAGGAATACAATCAGAGTTTTGTATTCAGAATGTTGTGCAATATTTTGGAACGGGATATTGGTGTGTCTAGAGATTTAGTTAAAAACAAACAAAAAACCCACAAAAAGGTTGATCAAATCTGTACAGTTTCTATTGTTCCAGATTTTTTTAAGTTTGTATTAAAAGCATGATATAATAACCGGTTGTTGTGTGGTGTGTGCTCAGTGTGGAGAGAACACCTCTGCTGTACTTGTTTTTGGGTAAGGAGGGATGCAGCCACCTTCGGATGAAGTGGTGCTCAGTGTCAGCTTTGCAGGCAAGGTCCTGGTTTGGGAGGCACTCAGTGGAGGTTTCATAGCATTAGGAATAGCTCAGTGATGCCAAGGATTGTGCAACATGGCCAGGGCAGCTGTCTCAGTGACCTCTCCTGCTGCCAAGAATAGCAGCACATAGGAAAAAGTGGCAACGTGCCTGGCCATCCGTGATCCTGCCATGATTCAGCTCCCTGGGGTGGGGGGGGGAGAGCTGGCTCTCCTCCCTGGGGGAGAGGAGGGAGTGGGATGCCTTTGGTGTGTGGTGCTTTGGAGGCCTTCAGTCAAGCAGCAGAGTTCCTAAAATATCCAGATTCTGTGGCAGCTCGCCAGGACCATCGACCTGTGAGGCTGAGCTGGGAGCCCTCTGGTGTCACTGCACGGGGTAGATGAAGGTCCCCTAGGCAATGCTTCCTTCAGAGAGGGTGCTGGTTTTGGGTTGATTTCTTTCCCCTCTGCACAAACCAGTTTGTGTTTATCCTGGGGGGAGGGAATGCTAAGGAAGCATCAAGGTGCACATGCAGGCTGTGTCCTCCCTCCTGTGAATGTTCATCCAGGGTGACTTCCCATAGCAGGGTGGGTTTAAGGCTGGATATCAGAACATGCAGCAATGATGGTCTGATTTTGTTTCTAACCTCTCATTGCTCAGCTTCAATCAGAATTTCTGTTGGAGGGAGCAGCTCCTTTTTAGCAAAAGCGGATGAGATGGCTGAGGAAGGTGCTGAAATGCCTGACATGCCCCACGTGTGCCGATGGGGCCAGCTTCCCCAGCCCCACAATGCTCGTGCCCTCTCCTGCTCCAGGGTTGCCTTGCAGTTCCCTATGCTGCCTCCTTAAAAAGCTGTTGAAGGGAGCTGCTCTGAATGTCCTGGAGGAAACCAAAGGAGGAGCTGGAGCTGACTCCCACTAGCATCCTTACCCATGCGCCCTCAGCCCCTCTAGCCCAAATTTCTTCCTGGAAGAGCTTGCTGTGCCCTTGGCTTTGTGAGCCCCCAGAGCTGGGCTGCTGCTTGTGCCTGCTGCACACCGCGTGACTATCACACTCTGCTAAGCAACAAAACTATTTTTTCCCCTTTGTGTCTCAAACCCCTTGTAATCATTGATCTAAAGCATGCACAAATGCTTGCCCTTAGACATGTTTTTGGGAATGGAAAATCAAGGGCATCTATGTGCCTTCCTGATCCTTGCCCTGCATTTGCTCAGCTGTGACGCAGGGAGGCATGGCGCCTTTCCCTTTTTGGGCACAGGTAGGGCCTGGAGTTAGTTTACAGCTGATAGCTGCACAGTCTGGGCAGGGATTAGGGAAGAGGTTTAGCATAGCCTTGTTCCTCCCAAAGTATTTGTCACTGTGCTGTCTCAGGGAGCCTGAAGGGTGTAGGGAGCTGAACCCCACATAGTGCAGCATGCAGGGACAGGCTCTGCCTTCCATCAGCCTTTGGAGAGAAGAGGTGCAGTAGCCCCATGTTTGGCCAGTGCTGGGTAGTGCCTGGGTGTGGGAGTGTTTGCCAGATGTTTGGACAGTGACCAAGTCGGTCCCAGGGTAGTGTGCTCCAGCAAGGCATGAGAACAAGATGGGACTTGTCTCCCAAAACCTCCAAAGCGAGGGGCATGAGAGTGTTGTTTAGACACTTGTCATAGGGGACTCTTATTAAGAAGGAAACTTGCAACTTGAGTCGCCGAGAAGGCAGGCTCTCACCTGAAAGGAGGAGACAGCTCAGGTAGAAAATGCCACTCTTCAGCCTTGGGCTTTTCAGTCTGTGCGAGCAGCAGTTTCTGACTCGAATCGGACTGTTTGGGAAAAGGGAGGGGGTTGCTGCGTGGAGGAAAGCCTTATGCAAGCATGGAAAGCCGTTCTCTGGATGGTATTTAAAATACAGGCCCAACAAAATAGCCTGAGTTTAGTCCAACAGGAGAGGATCTCTCACTACCCCAGAGCCTCCTGGAGACTTGGGATTATTGGGATTGAATAACACACGGCACCGGCCCAGCCAACAGCGGGTGCCTCCCCACATCCCAGAACTTGCCGACATGCCAGGACTGAGAGGTGGAAAAACACCACTAGTGAGGGGGCCAGGACCTGCTGAGTCCTTGGCGTTCCTGAGGAGTTTTCCTGCCAGTGCCACCTGCTCCCTGCTCACATGGCAGCAGCTACAGCACTGCCCATGGCCCCAGCAGATGTGAGGGATAAGGTTGACACCATGGTCGCAGAGGGACAGACAGATCTTTCCACCCCCCCATGTGTCCTCTGCCAGAGCACAGGCACCAGCCTAGCAGCAGGCTGTGGCCAAGGTTAGCCACTTCCAAAACCTCGTGCTTTTTCCTTTGATTTCTGTGGCAGGACTCCAATTCAAACACAGCCAGGAACATGTTCACCCCAGCCTTGCAGATCTGTTCTTCCAGTGTCCCCCCACTGCTGCTGTCATCACCTCCAGAAACTTGATCTTTTTATAAAGCTACTGAAGAATGAACCTTCCATCCTYCATCCCCAAGACGCCCCAGTGAAGAATAAGCCCTGGCTGGCACACATGGTGCTTTTGAGTTGTACTGATCAGTACTTTTGTGTGTGGCCATTGCCAGTGGCAAAAGTGACTCCAGCAGGGTATGTGCATGTGCTGAGAAGAAATGTGATCTTTTTTCTTCCCTAAAGAAGCCCTCAAAGGCACAGGAGTGAGGTAGGAAAGAGGATCTCTGCGAAGAAGGATCAGGGTTAGATTTTGCCTCTTCGCCTTGAGGAAGGGCAGGGAATGGTCCAGGTGAAAGCGTGGGGGGAACTTGCTCTCTCTTCACCAAATGCCAAGGAGGCAAGTGTAGTCTCCATGTTATTCTGCAGTTGCTGAGACCTTGTTGAGGGGGAGGCATTTGTCCTTATTTTTGTTGGCCTTGCACTGCCGGCACAGTTTGACTGCTGAAGGAAGCAGATCCTCAGGAGGGAGTGTGTCCCTCCCACTTGGCAGGGTGTTTCCACCAAGGACGAAGTTTTCCTTTGAGTGAATCAGCCAGAAACTGCTTGCAGAAGGTGCAGCTGGGGCTTTCATAAGACAAAAATGAACCTGAAATGACCCACACAAGGTGATGCATAGGGAAGGCAGTGGGCCATGTTGCTGCAGCAGGAAACGCTTCTTTCACGGGCCTCAGTTGCAGAGCTCAGCTAATTCACGCAAGGGCCAAGTCCAGCTTCCCTCAGCAACAGGCGTTCTTGCATTTCCTGATCTTCCTGYGGTCGGGTTCATTGTCAACACGTGCTGCTGTGGGCTCCCACAGAGGCATGAGCGGAGTCACAGCAGGCCTCAGGCGCCTTTCCAAAATCTACCGAGGTCATCCTCTGTCCCTGCCTGTGCCCAGCATTGCTGTGCGGCACCAGCTGCAGCCAGGAGGACACTTTGGACGTCCCCCACGACGTCCAAAGTGGCAGCACTCACGCTATGCACTGGGCAAGAGTGGCACACAGAAAAACCAGGGGGAACCGAAGAGAGACCTCACCTGCCAGGGGAGCACTGGGGTTGGCATCCCTGTGGGGGCAGGCTGGCAGCACGATGGAGAACATGGGGAAGAGAGCAGCAGTGGTGTCTGGAAGACCACAACCATGAGCCAAGGAAGGACTGAGGGGCAAAGGGAAGGAGGACAGCACCCCAGGGACATCCAAGGTGTTTACACACAGGTGCTGACATCACGGGGAGGTGAGGGAGGCTGGAACTCTCCTCTTCCCATCCCCACCTGGTGAAATGGTGCATGTTCCCAGTGACCCAACGTGGGTGGCAGCTGCGCAGGCCTCCTTGCCAGTGAGCACAGCTGAGCAGAGCCTCCCCATCCCCACCTGGCTTCCTGCTTGTCATGCTCTCATACACAATCCTCCTCCAACTCTCCCTCTGGGCTGGTCCTGACATGGCGTTTCCCCTCTGGGGACATGGCCAGATCTCACAGGGGGTGCTCTCATTGCCTCCCGCACAGACGTGGAGACGCCGAGGCTTGGGGAGGGGCCATGGCTTCACCGCACTCGCAGGGAGCATGAGMACCGGGGCCGGCAAACATGGGTATCTCCTGCCGCCTCACACTAATGCTGCCAGCGCCGGGAGCTGCTCTGAATGGGAAAGGAGATGATGCAAAGGGATGGGACGGAGACATGCTGGAGAAGGACAGCTTATCCCTCGCAGCGACGCCACTGCCAGCCGCCACTGAGGAAGGGAAAGGGCTTGACAAACCCAGACAAAACAGGATCTAACAAAACAGGACCAGAAAGAGCGCAGGTGGGCTGTGATGCTCCAAGGCAGAGCCGAAGGTGCCCTGCACTGCTGAGGAGAGTAGGGTAAGCTGTCACTGTTGGACAAGGCATTGGATGCTACAACCTACAGCCTAAGTGCTAACACATCAGGACGGAGAACCACAAATTGCTGATTTTTAGAAATGTAAACAAGGAAACTTTCTTATATTCTATATTATAAATCACACCACAGATCAAGTGTATAAAAGCATGCAAGAGAGACCTCAGTTGGTTCTTCAAGTGAGAAACTTGGCCATTGAGAATAACCAGTCAAAGCCAGCTAAGAAAGATTATTTTATTCTGATAAGATTTTATTTTTAATCTTGAAGTTATTGTCTTCTCCAAAGGTACAGTGCTCTTCAAAAAATACTATTTTCCTTCATGGAGATACTTGTTAYGGAAATTTTTTGACCAGTCACTGAACTTAAGTAGAAACCTTCCCAAATTCAATGGTTAGCAAGGTGAGAGTGAGGACTACAACAGCTCCATAGCAAGCAGAGAATAATACAGCATGTAACCAGCAGGTGCTCCATCAGTCATATGAGACAAGTATTTATTGCTGGAGAAAGCTACTGAGCACATCTTTTCGTGAACACACAGACAACATCACAGCTGAGGAGATTTTGCTACTTTATATTTAAAAAACCCCACAACTCCAGGCTTCCCAATGTGCACTTTAAAATGCTATGAAAGGACCCGAGTCCATACAAACGACTGCAGTGCTTTATATCGTGGGATGCCTTAGACTGAATCATTGACTGATCTGAGTGCATGGAGTAACTGCTTAGACCTGTGGGTCTTCCAGCAGCACCTGATTGATCACTACCTGTGATGGAGCTTTCCTGGAATGTGGGATGAACTGGTTGAACAAGATCATCTGAGGACCACAATAGCAATCTTCAAAGCATCGCTAGGAAGTGGAGGTCTATGTTCRTAACTGTGTGCAGACCCTTCCCTTGCCTGGCCAGTAGAGCTTCATAGTCCACAACCAGTTGGAGCTGGACATCTTCCTTTACTGTACCTGGAGTGTGCTGCAAAGTTGCGCAAGTGTCTTCTCCAGAGCTGCTTTGCCCTTGCAGGGCTGCAAGAGCTGGTGGGAGTGGCCCATTACCATGAGGAAGCCACAAAAGCCAGACCATAGCACTCCTCTGGAGAAGACTGTGTCGCCTCAGTGGTGTGACAAAGCTTCCCACGAATGGCTGGAGGTGCCTTTTGGCCTCCACAGCCTGGGAGGTAAAAGGGCAAAGGGAGGGGGTGTCACTGTGTTTGCTTGGTTGACAAAAACCGTCTGATTTTATCCAGTGAGGCTTGTTAACCTTGATAGAATTGGGTACATGGAGTTGGCTCTGACCTCACCAAAAAAAAAAACAACAACCAAACCCTTCTCAAGTATTTTTCTGTGATACAACTCTGTTGAACAAGGTACAATTAGCAAGGGGATCCCCATTTACTTCACCGCTTTAATGTTATCCCCTCCCCTGCAAGGTCTGCAGACAGAACAGGGTCTCCACCTCAGGCTGCACCACTGCCCTGCCAGCTGAATACACAGAGACCTTTTCATCTGCTCCTGTGCCTGGTGAGGCGGTTGGCCACTCTCTTCACCTGGAAATACTGGTGGGCGAAGTGGTAATTGTTGCTCCTGGAGGCAGCCATGTTTTCTCCTGGAGGTAATTGTCACTTGGCAGGATCTTACTCATCTTCGTGGTGACAGGGGCTGGCTTTCCAGGCTCTTCCACCAGCAAAGCAGGCTGCAGGGCCGTGGCTCTCCACCTTGCAAACACTTCAAAGCCTCTTACCCAGGGGTGCAGCTGTCTTCACTCCTGCCTGGAGCCTGCCCTGCCGAAGCATTTAATCGTGCTGGGTTGAATGCTGGCCTCTTCATGCCTTGCCAAGCAAAGCAGGTTCAACCTCRGGGAGTTAAACACTCAAACTGGCCCACAGATGAGTTTGTCTGCTCTGCCTTGTGGATCTGTTCATCAGGCAGACTAGAAAGGAGGGTGAACGGATGCAACTGCACTTCTGTAATGTTTGCTGTTACACGCACCTGCTGCCAAAAGCTATAGAAAGACCCCGGGGTATGGATAGGTTTCCCAGCCCTCTGGATATGACACCAGCTAATGCGACTATGGGTGCTGCATTCCCCAGGTAGGAGCTCTTCCACCTGGGGAACTTGGGAAAGCATCCTTCTCCAAAGCCCCAGCCTTCTCCTCTCCCTCACCTCTCTATTTTCCTTGCTCCAATGGATTATTTTCCCTAAACGCTGTGGCCTGATCCTAGAAGCAAATAGCAACCAGCAGTAGGGTGCAAGGGAGAGTTCTGCAACCAGTGAGCAGCCCTATCTCTCCCTGTTGTACCTTTGCCTCCTGCTGGGCCCATCCCCCCTGTGCCATTCACCTATAAGCAGCCGATTCCCTTTTTTCCCCCTCCACAGCTCTTCCTGGTCTTCTCCACTTCCCACACACACCTTGCCTGTCTGGCAAGGGCTGCCCTCCATGCAGCAAAACAGCATTTGCAAAAATGTTGCCCCAGCATGTAGCTGTGGGAGCTCGTTGCTGCACTGCACAGTGGGAGCGCTGGCTGCACGCTGGCCTGTCTTGGAGCGGTTGGCTTGGCTGGCAGTGGCATCCCTGCTCTGCGACTGCTGCTGCAATAGCCCAGTTAGTAGCTCAGGTGTTGCCACAGTCTTTGGCTGCGGCCCAAGAGCTAATGATGGAGCAGGTGGCAGATGCGAGGATTGCAGAAGCGTGGCTGGAGATGAGGGGAGTGCATTTGGAACAGCTTGTTGAGACCAGTCTTTGCTGACCAGCTGGGATGATGAGTTTTGCAAGGTGTTTTCTTGCTTTGCAGAAGTCTACCAAATAAACTTCAACCTTTGAAGGATGCTGTAGCTGCATTTGGCTCTGCCACCCCTCCCAGGATGTCCAAAATTATCTTGRGATTACAGCCGTGACCATAGCTGTGGCCACCGGTTTACAGCAGGAGGAAAACTCATTAAACCCCAAAGGTGTTTAATCAGAAGCAAAGTGGCAACAAGACATTTACATGTCACTCATGTTGATGCAACATCACGATAGAGGGGAATAAATGTCATTGTCTGACGAAAGCAACTCTATCTTACCAAATTCCTGCACTATGTGTCTACCACAAATGGCCTGAAGCACTTGGGAACTACTGGTCACAAAGCAAAACTATAGAGGGAAGATGGGAGGGAGGAGAGGAGAGGCTGAAGAGTGGTGGTGGAAACTGTCTAGAAGAGTACAGGCGGTGCAGTGAAGAATGTGCAACTTGACACGCAGCAAGAGCTTGAGGAGCTTTCTCTAAGCAGGTTGAAGAACTGGTTAAAAAGAGGCTTAGAGCTATGACCAAAGAAGCTGTTGATGCAGTTTGACTCCTGCTGTGCTTACAGAAGCAGGAGTTTGTACCTTCTCTGTGGGCAAACAGGATTATGTCAAACTACCTAATGCCATCATTCAGTTTGCTTACTAATGGAAACATTGAGTATGGGCTAATTGCTTGAGCCAAAAAGGGAGGCAGGTTTTTATGATCACCGTGCTGTGTTACCTACGAGTACAAACTGCTCCTGTGGTGCTCTGTTTAAAGCAGGAGTATAGTTGCAGTATAGACCCTCTGAATCTTTTCCATCCCAAGCTCCTGTCCTTGCCATCCTTCCCCAGGGCCTGTTTCTGCTTCTGCTGCACTCAGTATCAGAGCTGATTTCTGTGGGAGCATTACAGCACTTGGAGAGCATTACAGTCAGTCCCTCAATGAGCTGCAAAGAAAAGGAGTGAAAAAGTCTGCTCTTGGGTCTGTATCCGTTATGTTGACGCTTCTTTCCCTCAATGGCTCCAAAAACACCTTCAAGACCACCCACTGCTGCTGAAATACAGCCCCATCTTGAAAAGAGCTGTGTGACAGTGGGTGTCAGGACGGCCATTTTGTGCTAATAGCAATAATTTGGTACTAATACCATGTCGTGGTAGGGAAGACAGAAATGACTAATTAAAATGTTGCGGAGATAGTCAAGTCATGAGAGCATTACTCAAGTGCAATTTAGCTGGGAAGCTGCAATTCACAGCTCTGCTATTACAAAAATACCACAGGACTTAACTCAGCAGACATTGTTGTCAAGGTATCAGGTTAGTATCCCTCCTGAAAGCAGCTCCAGGCTACCCACCATCCAGCCTGGGCATCAGGTCAGAGCCATACACTGCTGGCTTCCAAGTGGTTGGTGCCAATTCCAGCAACAATAATTTTTTTCTGGCCTAATACCAGGCAGGCCAAAGGTGCCTCAGCTTGCAAACAGACTCATAGTTCAGTGTGGCCTGCTTCAGATCAGGGTAACACTATCATCAATGGGAAGACGAATCCCAAAGCYCTACTGTTCCTCACATAGATACTTCTTCATGCCTTACATATTTTTGCAACTGTTGCTCTCTCTCATGAGTCATCTCCACATCCTCTAAGGAAGAAGATGATAAAGAAACTTCTTCATAGTGAAGGGAGAAACCTGAGAGAGGAGCTTGGTTCTTGTTACCTGGGGGTCAAAGTGGACTCTACATAGCTCCTAAGTGTGTGAAGGTCCCAAGGCTGTGGCACTTGGACTTCAAGAGCAGAGAGAAGACCGGCAAGAAACATCAGCCTCTATAGGCCTGATGTGGACAAATGGGAGAGCTGGTGCCTGAAGCATGTGTTGCAGGAACCACAATCCCTCCCCTGCTGTCTCAGTCCCTGCTTTTACAGCTGTAGCAACAAATAACAGAGGTCTGGTGTAGTGGAGCTGTGTAGGAGGAGGGCTCAGCTGAGAGGTGTGAACTGCAGATGGACTTGGAGCCCATAGTCTTGGGTAGACGTGGAGTTTGGGGCTCTAATATGGTTTGTAGGAGTTGGAGGGTTCTTTTACTGACAGCTCCAGTGCAACTGTGGCTAGTGGCCACCACTCACTGGTAAATGATGGGAGAGAGAGATGAGGCAGTGGGTAGAGAAGGACAAGGAAGAGGACAGGGCAAAAGAAATCTGAAGATCAAAGTCTAACCAAGCAAAGGAGATGGAGGGAGGGGAAATCAAGAAGTAACACAAAGGGAGAGATGGAAGAGAGACAACGGCCCTTCAACAGGCCAGAAAAAGGAGGCAGGAAGGAGGTGGGTGTGGAGAGGACAATAGTTGTCATACCTGGCACATTTCTCTCCTGCTGTTGCTCTCTTGGAAAAGATGAGTCTGGCTTTTTCTGGAAATGCTTAGTGAGCAACTAGCACAAATACCTTCCCTGATACATTCTGTGACTCTGTGAATCTAAATGACATATGTTGCAGGAGAGAAAAAGTGATCTTGCGTGGGCTCAAGGGGGCATCTCACCCCTGAGAAAAGACCCTCCCTGAGATGCTAATGTGGGTCCAGGTCTGCACAAGAGGCAGCAGAAGCAGCCAGGCTCTGGGGAAGGGCTGTTTTGGTCCCAAGGGGCCTGGTTCAAAGGAAGACAAAGTTGCACACACATCCTGGCAGCTCAGTGCCCTGCAGCCAGTGAGAACAGCTCTGAGCTTTCGCTGCCCCAGACTGGGAGATCACAGTCGCTGCCTCTGCCCTGGGCCAGAGAAAAATCACTTTTGTGAGGAAACACAGGCAAGACCTTCTGTCTAGTTGGTCGGCACATGGTCCCCCTGCAAAACTCTGCTCTGTTCTCTCAGCTCCTCATGCTGACTGCCAACGCAGACGTCACGCTCACCAGTGACACCTCCTTTTCCATACGCTAGAAATGCCCAGTCTTGCCTCAGCTTGGCCAGCAACAGCTCCTCAAACCTCCTGCCAAGGCTGACTATTACCTCCTCTTCTCAGTGGGGCATGATGGCAAGGCTCGGCCTAAGAACAGTGTGTGCCCAGGATCTCAGTTGGTGCCAGCGGGATGCAGGGGGAGAACAAGCTTTCCTGAGCCTGGACTCATTCATAGGCCAGCAGCCTTGCAGCGGGTCCAGCTGAATGATGCGGAGCCAGGGAGGACATACACTGGGACTTACTCACTGCTCTGGGATATCAGTCCTAATGGAAAACAGCAGGGAGTAGTAAGAATATGCCATAAATATTTACTAGCTAAGGCATCCATTTCCCCAACAGTTGTTAGAAGTCCATAGATGCCTGAAATTTCAGGATTGGACTCTGGCTTCTGTTCCAGCATCAGGAGAACCCAAGCACCAAACCAGCCCCAGGCCTACCGAGCCCCCGGGCAACACAGTCACCTCCTGTGAAGTACGGTTGGTTTGTGGATGTGGAAATAGCCTGGTGTGGTTTGAGACTGGGATGAGCCGCATTGTTCTCCCCACTGACAGGGCTGCTGAGAAATGCCAAGGTTTCCCTTTGCTCTGGGAGAAGCTAACCGGGTCTCAGCCTTTCTTTCAGCTGCTGGCCCTCTGCACGTAAATGCTGGGGTCCGGCAGCGTGTTCCTTCCCAGCCTGTGCAGCACAGGCACGTGGCTGGCACTTAGGAGACACACTTTAAATAACCGCACCACAGTGACTCATGCCTTACCCAAGGCAGTCTGGCTGCTGGCATATAAAGCATGAAAGCCGGTGATCTTTGGAAGAAGAGAGGATCCTACAGCGAGCAGACATATGGCTCAGTTCCTGGCCAGAAGGTGAGAGGGGTGGAAGCATTTCTAAATGAGATAGGCTGGGAGGCTGAGGCTCACAGGTGCAGAGCAGTGGGCTCCCCAGCACTGCCCAGCTCTGTCCTCCTGACCTGCTGCCACATGCGCAGCCCCTTGTCTCTGGAATTTCCCTGAGTTAGCAGTTTTCTGAGCTGGGGAGGCTCCGGGAGGTAGGGAAAAAACACGTGCAAGCAGCACCTGAGCCCAGTGTGTGTGACATGAGGGAATGTGGAATACTCTTTTGCCCTTTGCAATGTTTGTCCTGTAGCACCGAGGGGTCAGAAAAGGATAGGCGGTTCTGGTGGTTCCGGTGGACTTTCACCTTTCCCTCCAGCACTTGAATCATCCTCCATTTCCCCAGTCCCCAAGAGTCTCAGAATTGCCCTTCCCACCCTGCCTCCCTTTCAAAACTCTCCCCATCCACTCSGCCCCCTTCTCACACCAGCTCCCCCTCAGCACTGTCCCTTCCTGCACCACCTGTCCCTCTTCTCCTCCTCCAGACCCGTCCTCCCACACCTCCTGCTCTCCCCTTCCCAGTTTCCCTCCCTGGAGAGCCGTTCTGCAATCTCTGTTCTCTGCTTCTCTGTGCCATCTCTGCACCCCTCCCTCCTCCTCTGCTGCCTGCAGCCACATCTTCCCCTCTGGCAAACAGTCACCCCTCAGGATCTACTGCGGTGTTTCCCACAAACCTCGCCACAGCCCCCAACCCTCCCCACAGCTGTTCAGTTCAGAAGCACCACAGTGGCTCGGCAGGCTGGACCAGCTTTCTGCCAGCAGCCCATACTGAGGCCAGCCTTCTCCTTTGGGTTGCATTCTGCTCTCCCTTGCCTCCTCCCCAGGTTGTGGCTGCGGCTGGGTTGCCYTTGACAGCCACACGAGCTGCCTTTCCCAATCCACAGGCTGTTTTCAGGGCCTGGACACCCTGGAGCTGCTCATTGGCTTTGGCAGGGTAGGGTAAATGTCACGTCCCTGCCTTTTCCCAGCCTGATGCCTGTTCCTGGCCTGAAGCGATGCCCGTGTGTCTCCCATTATGTAAGGCATGATGTGTATGGGAGCTGGGAGGCCTCGGGCTGGCTTGCGCACCATGAATGACAGCTGCAAAAATGAGAAGGGAACTATTTTTAAACCTTCCCCCTCCCTCCCTCTCCAGCTCTTTTCCCCACAGCCCCAGCCAGGCTGCGTGGATGTCTAGCCCATGGGGGCAACTGGTCCTCTCGGCTCTGCTGAACTGGTCCTGAGAAATGCTTTGTACTGCCACAGAGGGACATGCAGCACGTCGGCAGAGGGCTGGTGGTACCTGGAGAACATGTCCTCTTCCAGCCCTCCCTGGTCATCAACAGTCCCCTGACATCCTCTCCTTCACCTCTCACAGCCCTGCATGTCGGCAGGACCCACAATGTTCCTTTCTTTCCCCCAGCCTCTCTCCRTAACTTTAGAAAGGTCATTCCCTCCTCTTTGAGCCACACACTTATCACAATTCCTTGGAGAAGAGCAGAAGGGATCTTGAGGGGGGAAAAAACTACCTTCTAGTGCAGAAACATGATACCCCAGCACCACCCTGTCCCTCAGAGCAAGGGTAAGAGACAGATGGTCTGGAGCAGGGACCTCCATAA
The DNA here is from genome assembly GCA_018881555.1 of Amblyornis subalaris. Taxonomy (NCBI): domain Eukaryota; kingdom Metazoa; phylum Chordata; class Aves; order Passeriformes; family Ptilonorhynchidae; genus Amblyornis; species Amblyornis subalaris. The sequence continues at coordinate 8,765,664 of JACAXG010000009.1, read as the reverse complement.
TGTCCCATCTCCCCCTGAATGCTGCTGGCACAGGAACCAGCAGGGAAGAGGCAAGGTGGGTGAGGAGCTGTCTAAGAAAAGGGCTCTGTCAGTCACAGGGAAAGTTGTCAAAACCAGCAGTGTTTTGCCCCAGAATGCTGTAAACCAGGCACCCCTCAAGCTGGAGCATTGGAAGAAGACAAGCAGGAGGTGGATACTGCCCATGTGCTGCCAATTTGGCTCAGAATAAAGACACTCAATTCAAGGATTTGCCCATCAAAGAATTGTCTGCAGAGACCAGCAAGTGTGAGATGCCTCTTCACCTGGCTACTCTAGACACCCCTCCTCAGGAAGGATGGAGCTGACCTGTAGCAGGTACAGAGCAGGCTTGTAAGTGGCTATTTTRAGTGTGCAGCTTGGTTAATCTAAAACAGGAGAGTTTGAGGGGGAACAGCATCCATACATCATAAATATATGCTAGGGCAAAAGTCTAATTTGTTCTCCTAGAAGCTCATCTGGATCATAAATACATTCAGGCTTAAAATTAGAAAGAAGTTCCTAGCCAGCCATGGTATAAACTTCTGCGACAGCCTGTCAGGCTGGAAGGTGGGCAGAAGAAGCCTAATTTGGTAAGAGATTCAGCAGGCTGGTAGTCACTGCATGGCAGGAGAGGAGGGAGCCCAGAATGAGCCATACACACGTCTGAAATGAAGCTTGCAATCATGTCCTCAAGCTGGTCCTAAGGGATTGGTTCAGAGCTGAAACCACAGTCTGTTGCATCCACCATATATTGGTTACATGTCATTAACGTCAGGCTTCAGGGTCCTCCCAGATCTTTGAAGAGGCAAGAAAGAGGTCACCTCTTTTCCTTCTGGGATTCTAGGAAATTAATTTCCTTCATCTCTGTAACCCCACTGGCCACAGTAGCCACAGGGTTGGGGTGAGACAGGGAGGAGGAACAGGGTCACTCCTGCTGATCTTAATTCACGCTTTGGGTGTGCTGGTTTGCCTTGCTCACAGGCTCAGGACAAAGCCAGCTCTAGGGCCAGGGAAGCATTTCCCTCAGGCTTAGTGTGCTGTGGCAACCTGGGGAGTTTGAGCTGTTGTTCATGGCAGCAGACAGTGCCCTTCTGGGACTCCTTGGCTGCATCTTCCTGCAGGAGCTCGGGGGGACACTAGAGACACTTTTGCTCTCTCCTCCTGACTTCTGATGCTGTTTGTATCCTGAGGCTTCCGTGGACCTTGGCCACGGGAAGAGAGAGGGTGCCTTCAGGCCGCGGCAGTCCAAACGTTCCTTGGACGGTCCCTGAGTATCCTGACTCGGGCAGGCCGAAAAGAGTCTAAAGTCTCAGCCCTACGTTTCAGCGTAGCACGGAGCCTACGCTACCACGACAAACCCTCAGCCTTACGACTTGCTATTCTGGCCTGCCCCTTGTCCCCCTCAGTGCTGGGGCTGCGGGGCACAGCCGCCCTGACGCGGGAGCCTCAGCGAGGGCTGCGAGGGGTCAGCTCGGGGAGCTGCGGAGAGCTGTCGGAGCGCGGCAGGTCCCGTAGCAGGAGGTTACGGCTGCTCCTTACCCTGCGGAGCTCAACCCGACCCGAGCGGCGCCAGCCCCGGTACCCTGGGCCCGCTCCGCTGCCGTCGGGCCCTCTGAGGCGGGCGGGCGAGGCCCGGGCGGGGCGGTCCGCGCGGCGGCAGCGCCACCTCGCGGCGCTCGCGGGAGGGCGCGGCCCGGCCACTATTTGCGGCGCCGCGGGCCCGGGCGGGGCKGGGCTGTGAGGGGCAGCCGGGCTCACCCTGCTGGGCCGCGCTGCCCGCGCCCGCAGACCGTGTCACACCACGGGATGCGCCCTGCGGTAGGACTGCGGTCTTGTGGCTTGACGACGCCAGCCTTTCCTTCGGGATAAGGATTTGGAACGGCAGCTTATCCCGGGCTGCAAGCAACGTGCAGGAGCGGGACAGCGGAGCAACCATCGCTTGATGGATTGAGGCAGTACGTGAACTTAGGAGAACGTGAGGAGGCTACTTCTCCTCAAATTATGTATTTTACATTTTACATCCTATAAAGCCTTAGGAGCAAATAAGCAGGCCCCAGGATAAAATGAATGCACCGGCCGACAACAAAGGCTGAAGCGGCGGTTTTTTGAGAGCCACCCACACCCGTCTCAAGCACAGGTGGGTTGAGCAGCACTGGGCACGAGGTGCAGCCACAGCACAAAGCCTGGGGCAGGGCACTGCGAGTGCGTGGCGCTGCTGCCGCCTCACTGCCACCCTGGAACACGCACATGGGTCTGGGTCAAAGCCTTGCTGCTCCAGCCTTCAGCTGGGGGGGGGGTGTGGAGCTTCTTCTTGAAGCTGGAAGCATATTTCGGGAATAAAGTGTACAAGAGCCAGTTTTGATTGTAAAACCTGTGATCAGGCATAGAGGGATAAGGTACATGAACTCACCTCTTGCACCACCTGGAATACTGCCAGCAACTTTCCACTTTACCTCCCAAGCCAGCCTCCTCCACCTCCCCTCCTCTCCTTATGGGAGGAAGGCTGGTCCTATATTACTCTTTTGCAATTATTTCCCAGGGACACCCCACCCAAGTCTATCATAGCTATAGCATCAGCTTCTGGCTTTACTCCCTCACTGTCAGTTTGCTCCAATTTCCTCAGAAGCCTAAGACACGTTTTCTCAATTGCCATGTCCAGCCAACAACCACAGCCAACAGCAAGCAAAAACCCAGAAAAGCTTGGTAGATTGCAGCTCTTGCACACTTCTCAACCACAGCATTCCAGCTGCCGCAACAGACTCAACTGGAAACAGATCCTTTCCATTCTTTTGTGGATCTGGTGTAGCCAGGAGGAGCAAAAATGAATACAAATGCATCTGAAGTCCCAAGATCAGCCAATCTCCCCAAAACAAATGAGGAAGGAGGTTGAATAAGCAGGTGCCATTTTTCCATTGCCATCTTTCAGATCATTAATGGCTGCAACATTTCCCAAAGGGAACTAGTAATATAATGTGCAGAGTTAGCACATTTATAAACTTGCTCCCCACCCACCCAAGAGAACATTCAAGCTGATGGAAAAGGCAGTGTAACAAATACTGCTGCTGCTGCTGCCAGCTGACATCCCAACCCAGAAAAATTGTCAAATATCCTCCACTGTGTTAAAGCCACGTAACACCAGAAGGATACATCCAGCACAACCTTGCATCCACTCAGTTTCTAGTGCAAATCCTTGTTTTGGCCATGTCAAGTCCTTGGCCTTTGTTATGTGATAGAGGTCAGGCCCCTCCCACTCAAGAGGTAGGTTTTTTGCTTTCATAAACCAATTACCTGGGTCACTAATCCTGCCATGGTTCTGCAAGACAGCCAGAGATACACAACTCACTGACAGTTTCTTCCTTCATTAGTTTCTTCCACCCTCCCTCACTAATCATACAAGGTACCTTTTACAAAAGCAAAGATCCAACAAAGATCCTTACTGCAGTTTATTTAGCGATTAAACTGAAGCACCAGTGATCTTGTCTACATTGAAAGTTTCTTACCAGGTCGATCTTCAATTACCAGCTTTTGGGAAGAAAACAAAAACAAAAAAAACCCATCCACCAACAAAAAAACCCCAACCAATCAACCAACCAACCAAAACCCTCAACAAAGCAACCAACCAACTGAGGTTTAGGTAAAAGAAAAAAAAGTGAAAAGGCATGGAGAAAGCTGACCTCATGGACAAAACTTATTTACTCCGAACTTTACTTCTTTCCATGAAAGAAAGTAAATTCTGATTATTGTATGGATGTTGTCAGCCCCACACAACAGACAAAGCAAGGTCCAAGTGTCTGCGGCTGACTTGTTCTCAGATCTCTCCCCCTACCTGAGAGAGTTCAACTGAGAGTTACTGCAGGACAAATGCAAAACCTTGCAATGCTTTTGAAATCAATTAATCCAGAAAATAAATCAGGGAACTGTATACCTGCTACCAGCACACAACACATGGGAAATGCACAGCAAGAACCTACTCCCACAAAAGGTGATCAGCTGCTTTAGTGTCTACCAACTTCTGTGCAAACTGCAGGTGTAATGCTGGCAGTGGAGCTGTACAGTACACAGTATGCTATCTAGAGAACAAAATTACTAGATCTCAGCATAGTGGAATATACATTTTATTTCTTAAAAAGGAAGGGTACTAACAGAATTTAATACAGTCAAAATATTACATTTTAAACAAAGGCTTTTCTTTTTCTTAAAAACAAGTTACGAGCAGAGAGGTGAGAGGATTTAAACTACTCACAAAATCCAAGCTGAAGACTTTGAGATTTAAATCTGTGGTTTATACATTTAAAAAAGTGTAATAAATGGAAATATAAAATAATACCAACTCTGTAATAGTGAAATGCCCTTTCCTCATTAGATTGCTGTTTAAGCACCTTTATTTTCACCCATCAGCTGCCAGGAGTGTTTAGGTTTATGTACAAAATAAGCAGTTTGGGACAGAAGATTCATATATAAATTAAAACCATTTATGGCAATACAGTTTTACCCAGCTGCTTTTAAAGAGATAATAAAGCTTTATTATCTCTTTCACTTCTATAGAATTTTTCAGTCAGGATGATCTCAAATGCACTTGATGGACTGCTTCAAAAAGCAGCTACATATACAGGAATTATATAGACAACCTCAAGGAGCAGACATCCAAGAGATTAAACAACTTAACACACAGTAAAACCAAGATCAGATTTATATCTTATATAAATACTGTGCAGATTTATCATCCATCCCACTGAATGAATGGGATAGAAAAGTGTCACATCTGAAGACAAAAAAATACTTTTATCCAAGAGGCAACAGAATTTCAGGCCAAATACAGCAGATAGGAGTTCCCTCAAACTATYTAGTTAAAAACTGTGTGTGTCTGAAAAAGCTTTACAAGAATGGAGTTTTCAGAATAACTTGCACATATGCTTAGCTGTTTCATAGCTATTTTACAGCCTAGAGACACTGAGAGAGGAGGAAAAAAATAGAAGAAAATAAAAAGAGATGCCACTGTCTCTGCCCACTACAAAAGATGTGGCTTTGTCATTGTACACTGTAGACACAGCTGTAACCAGAGAGGAAGACTGCTCCAGTACAGCATTAAAGACAAAGTTACATTATGGCTGGAGAAGGTGTCATCACAGGTTAATCTCTTCACATGAAGGCTGATGGATTAATCTCACCCCCTCCTCAAAACCCAAGCATTCAGATTTCCTAACAGACTGCTTATGATTCTCACTCCACTGTTTTCTATTTTTTTCTTTTCAACACGAGATAGAAAAGGTCATGAAAGCTGATGAAAGTTCCAGCTGTGCGGCATCCAATGAACATGTACTCAGCAAAACCACAAGTCATTAATCACTTTCCCTCTCTCTCTCTCTCCACACCACAACAGGAAACCTGTGTCATCTATGTACATAATGGAACTAATAAAGATGTAGACTATCTAGGTCACAAATGAGCTTCAGTAACAGTCACTCACTATTTCACTGCAACTTGCTGCAGTCTGGCTGAAGGGTGGAGACAGATCTGTTTGAGCCAAAAGAGAGAACAGTTAAATAAACACACCCACAAAAACCACCCAGCTTTAGTTTTCCTCAGTCACTAAGGTTTACAAATAATTTAATATTGCTGCTTTCCAAATGCTACTCACAAAAATCAACTGTCCAGCTAACAGGATGGGAAGGATACAATTATGAACATAATCAGTGACTACTGTTAAAGAAAGACTGGAAGAGAATCAATTCCCTCAAAATCTCAGTTTCTCTGCTTAAGTAGCTCATTATTATTTTTAAAACATTTTTTGTTGATAGAAAGCATCACAACTAGACTAGAATTCCACAACATCAATCTTTGTTTTGATTTCTGTAGTTTTCTAGGAAAGAAATAATCCCAAATCAAGCTACATGAAGCATTAACAATATTCAGATATTACAATGGAAGCACTTATTTATTACTTCATAGAACAGATTAGTTTTAAAAGTGTATTTACATGTTCTAAGTTATACAAAATACAGTATTCCAATAATCATGTTAATCACCATATTTCAGACAACTTCACATAAAAGTGYGGAGGATCCATCTGTCCCTGATCCTGGCCAGTAGCAATCGGTCACCTGCAGCGTGACAGGTGAGAGCTGCTATTGTGCCCCCTCAGGAAAACAAATCCCACCATACCTTCTCACTGAAACGTAGCTGCAGATCTAGGAAAACATTCAGGCAGGTACACGAGCAAGGTTTGTTGAGACCCACAGACCAAAGTCACATGCCTTAATTTACTAGACATATGTGAAGTACATTTTAAATTTTTTTACAGATGTCGTACAGCAAAGGGCTTCTGCTCATGCCTTAGGAAATGAAGTAACAAGGGTTTTGGCTATGTAACAGGCACCCAAATTACACTTATTATCAACAGCCCTATAACTACAACTGGATACAGTGTTAAGGACACAATTCTGCAGCTGACTGCCTGGGCAGAGCTTCACATTCAAGAACAGATCCTGTGAAGTCCACATGGTTCTCTACAGATATAGGGCTCATCCCATGCAGAAATGACAGCAGAATTGAGGTCTTAAAAGACTGGGGCCTCAGATAGTAATTTCCTCATGACACAGCACTAACCAGCTTATGTTGGCAGGTCAAGTCCCAGTGCAACAGCACACTCAGTTGAAGCAACAGCTATTTTTTCATACCTTTCTGCAGTAACTCTCCTCCCTATCTGTATATTCCTTTCACTTTCTTCTGGACTGTGGAAGTAGGACCAAGAGATGGAAATTCCCAAGACCTAAACAAGTACTTATCTTCAGTATGATGCTAAACAGAGGGGATCCAAATTGGCCTAAAATTGTAAACACTGAGGTGTCAGTTTTAGCAATCTCAGGTCAGACTCTTGCATTACTCTCCTCTTCCTGCTTTCATTCTTTGCTCTTCTTGCCAAGTATCTACGTCTATCTATACAGGTATCTTCCTCAAAGGATTCCTTTTTCCCTGTGGGTGTCTGAACTTCACGAAGTCTGCATTCCAAAAGTGACTCATGAGGGATAGCAGACTATCAAACTAGCAAATTACATCTGTATGACAAATCTGCATTGTCATGAATTAAGTCACTGTAATTTTTCAATTTGCATTATGTTAGCATCTCCACAGGAATTTAGTTAAGCCTATTCTTTCTACCTTTCTCCCAGTCTTTGTTTGTCTATCTTCACCATGTTACAGTGGCAGATATACAGATCAGAGTAATTATTTAAACATCTAGAAAGCCAGTCAGTCTCGAAGCACTGCAAAAGCAAAACACTAGCACTAACAAATTATTTTGCTCTTTATGGATTTAGGTGCATGTTGCCAAAAATACGAGATTTACGCACTAAGACAAATTTGCATTTCTCATCTTGTGCTTAGCAGCTAAAATTATAAGGGCGAACAAAAGCCTATCTGAATTTTACAAAGGTCTGAGAGACCTCCTCTCTCATTAAAAATGAAAGCACCTGATCACAAGGAACAAAGCCCTCTTATACTCAGGAGGCTTACAATACTGAAGCAGAAATATTCTCCTCTGTGCAGGTCCATTATTTCTGCTATCTACAAAAAAAAAATTTTTTTCTGCACAAGTGGTTTTATTACAGTATTCCCAAAGCTGCTGGCCTTCCACTGCACGTCCCACCTTGAAATTAATTTTGTACAATTAGTAGCAGTCCTGCAGATAATGCTGAATGTGATTTCTACAGCTAGAACACCTTGGGCTTTCAAACAGCACAGCAAGGAAATGGAGAATTGTCAGAAAAGACATAAAATGTAACTAGAACTGCAAAAAGCTGCTTAGCAAAAAACCAAACAACCCAAAAACATTTCTTCTCCCAACACAAGCTTATAGTACACTACTTTTTCACTCTGTCCGTGCAGGACCCAAAAAAAAAAAAAAGCAGAATTCAGATTATCTGAGTATCAAAACTATCAGGACCAGTTTACCAACGCTACACCTGCAATCTGAGATGTATCCACCTGATCCCAGCATAGAATGCTCTAGAATAAAGCAAAGACACCCATGACTCCAGCACTTGCTAAAAACTTCACAATAACCACATAAGAGTAAAGACTTTTTCCTGTGGGAGTTAATGAGATCTTTGTTACTAGCTTCAGTGGGAGCAGATCTTGGCAACAGGTGAAAGATTAAGCTGCTAGGAATTTTTAGACATAAACCCACTACATGTAGATTAGAACATCATGTATGAAAGCAATACTGTATTAAATGTTGTGCATCATTTATTTATAGCTGGTGTCTTCTGTAGAGTAAGACAACACTCATTGTCCACAAATATCATCCACAGTTTATATATTTTCAAAGTCGGTACTATGAAATGGCCATGTTGTGTCAATCACCTTCCTAATGAAAGTACAGCTTTCTCAAAAACTGCTCTCTTTCCTGGCAATCCCTGCAGTGATGCTGAAAGGTGCACATGCCCTTTATTCTCTCCCCTTGGAGATGGTCCCTTTGTGGCTGGAATGGGGTAGGTTGGCATCGGGCACACTTATGGCCGCTACAGGGTATGTTCCAAGGCTAGAGAACTTCAAACTCAAACAGTGTCAGTTCAGCATCTTTTAATGTTCAAATTGACCTAAAAGAATATTGGTCTTCTCATGATCACTATGAAAACATACCCAAGTTATCACTTACAGATAGGATTGTCATCCTAATGAATGAAACAAGATGATAGAGCTAATCATTCTGAGAGGAGCAGAGAGCTCTGGAGCAGTAAACTTAACTTCCTGAGACTGCAAAAACTGAGAAAGGAATTCAGCATTGCACAGTATTTTTTGTCTGGCAATATCTGCTCTCCTTTAAATAGTTACTACCCTCTCATCTATCTTTAAAGATACTGCTTCTTAACAAAAAGATAAAAGATTAAAATTCTCCAGCTACAAAAGTTGAGCCGCACTCACCCTAAAGTGCGATTTTCCAGTTTTGCAACCCGTAGACACGTGAATCACAGATTGTGCAAATCAGCACTGTCCTACAGGGAAGCGCAAGTGTTTGCTAACAGTCTTCTCTGAAAGAAAGATCTGATGAACATTCACTGTTAGTTTCCATTGTGTAAGTTTTTAATATAACAAAAATAAAACAATGCACATGCTAATCTCACTGACTGAATATTTTACTGTTAAAATGTCATGACATACTGCAAAACCAAATCCTGTACACAATATGTAAGTATTTAAAAGATATTCCTAAGCACAGTAGGATCCAAATGAAGGACTAGCAACTCCTTGCCCAGTTACTATACCCTTTAGCTTTGTGATTTAAACAGGAAGCATGACTCTCAAGAACAGCCAAAGCTAACAGAAAATGTAGAAATTATAAATGCAAAAAGTTGCTACATTTACATGCTGTTAGGGTTGTTTGTTTTGTTGCTGATTTTTTTCATTTTTAATCCATGGTTTCGCCTTTATCACCAAAATAAAGCAAAAACCAGTACATACCAAAAATATCAGTCCAAATCAGTTGATACAGGTAGAGATATAGGCTGACATTTCAGCAACATGGCACTAAGCTATTCATCTATTTGATAAAAATATCCCAAGATTATCTCAGAGCTTTAGAATCCCAAATTACAATAATACACTCATAAGTATACTTTGGTAACCAGCAAAAAGTTAAAAACACTTTCTTGACTTCAGAACATGGTCCATTAAAAATGATAGGTCAATAACTATATTTAATATATATGCTCTTTACAAAGGTTATGTTGTCAAACACTGGTTATGAATCCTGGCTTTTGAAATATTTATTTTTTAAATTAAGCTTACAATATTAGCTGCTGCTTCTCACATTTTTCTCTTTGCCTTTTTGCTCTGAAATTAGGGGTGGAATCTCTTGGGTAAACACCAAGTCAAAATAATTGTTCAATATGATAGCACTGAGCTATGCTGGTAACTAGTCGTGCCTCATCATTTTGGCACTTGTGCTTCTGAAAGCTTTCAAGATTATTTTTCTTGAGCTGTATGCTATTTATCAATCTCCAGGCAGGAACACACTCCTGTCTTACAAGCTCCATTTTGGCTACAAGCATGGCCCTGTACTCCTTTCCTAGAAAGTAAATACTCCTCCCACATCGATTTAGCTCTTAAGCTTCCTTAATAGAAGAGCAGATTGTTATGCTGATGAAACTCTTACAAGGGAACTTCCCCCTACTTCTTCCATCTTCTCCACACAATAAATGTCCCCGCAATCTGTCCAAGCTTTCATCTACCCTCCCACACTGGCACAAGGGTCTTCACACTTCAGCTGCCCATTGTAACTGTGGGAGATCATTGGCTGTTTCACTTGTGTAAAACAGATGAACAAAGTACTGTTTCAGCACCGCAGTCCTCCTGCAGTCAAGAGACAGAATATTGTTATATGGCAGCTAATAGCCATTGTTTTGCTGGAGCTAATACTCATTTGGTAGTTTCAGACTGCCAAAAGACTTGGGGATCAGCAGCTCAGAATAGCACCTTTTCCATGATTGCTAAGTCATTAACAGAATAGATCCTGTTTCAGCAAGATACCACAAAAGAAAGTGAGCCTCATAAACGAAATAAAGGAAAAGGCAGGTTACAGCAGTGTAGCTGTGGAGCAGGAAAGCGACCAAAGTGGTTTACTATTACATGGGTCATTTGATAGAGGTTTATTACTCTCTGTATGGCACACTGTGGTGCTTTCTGGATTATTTCAATACATCTGCTGTACTCTTTTGCACTGAAGTCTCACACATCACAGGCTGCTGTTTTCCTGGTGTCTTTAGTTCTGCACTCACAGTACTCCACCATATGCTACACTGTACCAGAAGTGAGCTGCAGTATTAAATAAAACACATTATACTGCAGGGAAAAAAGTCTTAAAATATAGCACTTCTTTATATATACAGACACTTTCATTTAAAACTCCCTCTTTTCTTCCACTTGAGTGCCAAAACAAAGAGTCACTATTCACACAGGCTGTCAACAGACTTTGAGACAAGAACTTTGAGTGTCTTGACAAAACCCCAGTAGGTAAGCTTATTGTAGTTCATAGTTACAGTGAGAAAGACAGATAAGAAAGCCATATACAGAATTAAGGAGACTTTGCACTTTTCATCATGCCCAGCCCTGGATAGTCAGATGGGGTACTTGCAGGCAAGGAGGCAGGCAGGGTCATCATCAGTTGTTTGTGTTGGGACACCTCACAGATTTCACTGCTCACTCTGAAGACTGGCGATTCATGTGTGCTTTTTAGTTTCTTTGTTTTTAAAAGTCTTTAAAGTTGCATCACTCGGAATCAGATAAGTCACTTTAAACAAAGCAAAGTGTTAAGTGTGACAATTTATTTATAACATACTTCCCACCATCACCACCACAAACCACCCTGTCAAAGAAAAAACCCCTGCTGAAAGGGTGACAATTTTTAGTATGTTTGAAAGAAATTAGACCAACACTGCGTCAAGAGCCACTCTAGTCAAATTAAGAGCATAACAGAGGGGGAGATAGTTCAAAGCATACATTAGGTGTTGTCGATTAACCTGCTTCTCCACTTCCTTAAGTCAACACACAATTGGTCTAAACTCATACCAATTTCCACATTATGTTTAAAAGACAAGCTAGCCTTTAGTATGGAAAATAAACCCTAATGCTTTTTTAATATATTTTCAGATTTCAGTACAGGAACTGCAACTACCCTCAACATCATCCCACATTTACTCCTGAATATAAATATTATCCTAGGAAGTAGAGCCTAAGAGTTCTGGCACAGCCACTATCTTAAGACAGCTTCTCTTGTTAAGAGGACTTCTAGACACATACTTCTGGTAAAGCTTCTAGTTCTTGCAGTTGTAGGTCGTGTAGAAGGTCCCAACATCACACACAACATATTTTTTCTATTAACACTGCATACTGTTGAAGCAGTGCTTGGTGCTGAGAATGGATTACTTCCAAGAGGGCAAGTCTTGTGTGCTAATTTTCTATCAGGAAACATGCTGGAGATAGAATCAGCAAGAATGGAGAGACCAGATATGCTGCTACACAGGAGATAGTGAGGTAAACTGATCATGTTTATAGTGGGCGGAGCTTATCCCACAGAGTGTTCACGAGGCAAAGGACCAAAACTCTTTCTCAATCTCTTGCACAACAGGTAAGGTGCAGTAGAATAACAGTGGCTTGTTTACTTCTTAAAAAAAGGCCCCTTCTTCCAAACCATAAGGTACTGGCCATTTTTTAACAGATGGGACCCAAGGTTCAGCCTAATGAGCCAGACCTCTTTTTCTACATCTCCCTTACTTCTCAGTTAAGTGCAACATGCTGCTTTATCAGCAGTTCAAGAGGAAAGTCCCTCTAAGGAAAAAAAGAAGGGGTGGTGGTAGAAATACAGCCTAGAATCCACATCAAATTATTTTGTCCACATTTGTAAAGCGAGTGATTCACTACTGTTCTCTCTCCTTGGTTTCTGCAATTTATCCAGGATTAGAACCTACCAAGACATTTGGGCAGTACTTTAATCAAAACTGCACTGACTCCATTCTGCATAACACTCATGGATTAACCTCACATACTTCTGTTTTTACAAGAGACTGAATATTTTCCTGTCTGCCTGTCCTAAAGGTTCCCCTATTCCTCTTCAACAGTAACAGAGTTCTATACAACAGGTACTTTCTAGTGCCTCTGAATGGGAGAGGAAACAATTTCATGATGCTGCCCAGCAACATCTACTTGTATCCTAAAATTGTGTTTTACACTTTTACTAGGAGGGGTGGGTGGAATGGAGAGGARAAAAGAGCAAGAGTTTGAAAATTAAAAAAAAAAAAGAAGAAAAAGAGAGGAGAGTCTYCTAGGCTCTTTCTCCACTTAAAATGAAAGTTAGAACAGATAGCAAAAGCCCTGTCCAGTCAGGAGGGATCCACATTTATTCCTCCAGAGAGGTGAATCTGTTCAATTGTATGACATCAGAAAATGTTCTATCAGTGTTAAAACAAAGTTGTAAATATGGACACTAAGATTTTGGACAACACAAAGATCATGAAAGGGCCTGAACAAGTTGTGCCAACAGAAACAGGGTTGGTTTGTGTTTTGTTGGTTTTTTTTTTTCTAATGTGGATGCAAAATGGCAAAGCCTCCGTAAACTTTATTTCTGGGAGTCTCTACAGAAGGCAGAGAAGTCTAAGAGGCTAAAACAAGGAGCCCTAACAAGGAAAAGGGGTGTGCTTACAAGGGTCCGTATCTGGTCTCGTATTTAGAAACAATGTTCTTGCATCGTCCCACTTCCTTGCGCAGCTCTGCAACCTCCGTCCTCAGGGCTGTGTTTTCTTTCTCAAGAAAGGCTGCCCGAATTGTGATCTGATTCTCCTTTAGTCGCCGAGCATCACGGGAACGCTTTGCTGCCACATTGTTCTTCTTTCGCCTTGTCCAGTATTTTTCATCCTGTAGTAAAAAAAAGATGCCAAATCGACAACTGCTTCAGACACACCTTTTTATTGTATGATGACATTCACACCGACGGCTACATTAAGGAATCTCCTCCACAGGTTTGCAAGGCTCTGACATCAAAATGGAGACAACGAAGTACTGTAAGATTTCATCTTTACATGAGTCTTGTTTTAGGATAAATCAAGTGCATTGCTAGAACTAAGGAGACTAAGAGACTTGGGTACTAAGAAGCTGTCCAACTGAAATGCTCCCTTTATTTAGTTTCAATTCAGGAGTGAAATTCCACAGAAAACCAGCTGTTCTGTTGTCTGAATTGCTTAAATTCAGATCAGACAACACTGGGCAAATACAGACAACGGCCTTCAAAAGTGCAGGTGATGAAGACTTGACTTGATAGTTCTTCTAATTTCTGTGGATAGCATGATCAGTTGCTCCTGGCCACTAATTATCTCATGGTACCAAAACCTGCAAAACAGCAAGCACAGCAGTTGGCTTGCCAATTCTGTTCTTGGCAGTGCTTCTGCCCAAGCACGTAGGTATACTGCATTAGCTGTGTATGTCAGTGTTTGAACAAAGAATCAGAAACTTTTATCATGGCCTAGAGGAGTTTCCAGCAGTAAATCTGTTACCTTTTGCTCATCTGGGACAAAAACCTTCTTGGCTTTTTTAATCATAGGTTGTGGCTTCAGGTCCTCTTCAGTAAACTTGTGTTTGCGAGGATTGAAGAGCTCGCCACCAGGCACACTGGACAGCACTAAATCAGCAGGGTCAGGGTTAAAATTCACCTCAACTTCTACGCAGTCAGGATCAATGGGGCTGGGAGTATTTCTCTCATTTTGCGGTGGGGACTCTGCCAACAACAGGAGAAATTACAATATATTCAGCAGGATGAAGAAAATCAACTAAGAAGCCAACTTGCATGTCTATTTATTGCCCTGTTGTGAGCAGTATTTAATAGTATTATTTGGTATTTCCCTGAGGTGTGGTAGCTGCTGCACTGCTGCTGGTACAGAGAAAGAATTCACAGTCCAGTCTGYAATATAACTCTAGGAACATATGCCAGACTAACAGACATGAGTAGACAGATGCAGGGCAAGAGTTAATACTTCCTTGGCAAAAATTACATGCTTTGCACACACAAAAAGTGCCTCCAACAGCAGTAAGAAGGGAGAAACTTGTATCAGCCTGAGTTTTGTACCATAGAAATCCTTACAGTAACAAGCCTGCCCAAAGACCCCAGTCCCTGGGACCTTCAAAGGTCAGACAACTAGATTTCTGAACAAATGACTAAATAAAGGAGGATTTGTTACAAATGCAACAGCATTCTACTTCTTTGCCACATAGAAACAAATGCCCCAGCAGATTGTCTGACACTGATAGTGTTCATATGAACTTTATCATATCAATCTATTGATTACAAAACTTCACATACATGACTTGCAAATGTCAGTGCAATTTGCAGTAGTGATCAGTGAATACGTTTTTCCATACACCACCTAGAAAAAAGCTACACCCCATAAGTTATGGAGGGAGTTCCACGTTGTCTTCCTCACAGATTCACAGAAGAGGCCCAGAGCACAACGCTTTCCGTAAAGCCTGCTTGTAAAATAGTATCGTGATGGTTATCATGTTTAAACTCCAAATCTAGGGCAAACTGAGCTGCTGAATTCTTTAATAGGGAAGATCTCCATACTACAAATGAAGTTTCTTAGCACCATGTAAGCACAGTTTTGTTTCATTGTTCCTCAATTCCCACTTCAAAGCACCACAGAACACCAAACTGCATCATTAAAACACCTTTCCCAAGTGTCCTCACATTTCACAGGCTACCACAAAAAAGATCACTTCATTGTTTTCCTATTTAACATTGTTATTTGAGGTACATTAAGTTCACATAAGTTCACCCAAGCAGACCAAGGTAGTAAAAACGACTTGTGACAAGCTATCAGATCTGTTGTAAAATAAGCTGAGAAAGTATTTTCTCAACATGTCCAGCTTCTCACTAGATTAGCAATACCAAGAAAGCAAACACTTTATGTTGTTGTTTCAGCTCTTCTAATTTCAAAAGCAAAACAGATTGCACACTGATAGACAGACTGCACATTGATAGACACTCATTTTTCACAGGACAGGGAGAGGGGAAAAGGAGAAGAGAGGAGAAAAGGAGAGGCAGCATCTCCATGAATTGACACATGAACTAAGGCTCTACATAGAGCATGCTTGTACTATTTAACATGCCACAGCTAACACTGACAGGTTAGCATGTTTCCTCTTTGATCTAAAGAGGTATCTTTTAATATGAGAACAACAGAAGTCCCTCAGAGCCCCATACTATTCCATATACCTGTGCTGGATGCTGCTTCAGATTGCTGGTAAACTGCAGTGGAAGACGATGATGCAGGAGAACCAGTGGAAGCACCAGCAGACTCCTTTCCTTCCAGCTCAGCCACAGGCAAGAGTGGATTCTGGTTCAAATCCAGGTGAGTAGGGCTGGAAGGAATTCCGTTCTCCAGCAGGAACTCATCCAGATCCATGTACTCCAGGTGGAAAGACTCGCCATCRTAAGGAATAGTTTTGTCCCAAATGGGTGGCATGAGGGAAGCCGAGACTGCCATAGTGCTGGCAGCTGCTGCCTCATCTTCTTCAAGCTTTATTTTCTCCTTCTCTTTATCTGAAAGATACAAGTAGGTCACTGTACAAGCTGAAACACAGGAGAGACTCAAGGTTTAGGAGTCTAACAAAATCCCCGCGAAAGGAAATTCAGTAAGCTAATGGTTCTGCCTCATGACATGATCTGGAAAATCAGATGTTGAAAAGCAACATTCATGCATTCCCATGTAACTTCACGTGGGACGCTCTAACCCCTGTGATGGCTGGACCACAGACAGTTGAGTAGCCTTGCAGACCAGCATCTTTGCTGTGGTATCTTACCAAAGTGTGATGCGGTGCTGCATGGAGCTGATTAACTAGTCACAGCAAAACAGCCTGGTTTTCACATACCCGTCTCAGAAGACAACAAAAGTGAGTGTCCCTAAGCAGGATTACACGGGAAGCCATTAAGAAAATTCCGAGGAAGCAGAGTAGCTCATTCTATGCACAAAAAAGGAAGGTGCAGAACAATAATTTACAAACAAACAAGACAGGAATATGGTGTTTCAGATTACATTTGAAAATCAGTCAAAAGGTCCACAGGACACCAGAGACCTGGATGTCTATTGTTCAGCATTTTAGAAGCATTTCTTTCTGAAATGACTCAGCATGTCCACAGAAAGCAACAGCTTCAAGTGCTGCTCACTATATAGCTCAGAGTACCTACATACAATTTTCACTCTTTGGGGAGATGTCTAATAAGGCACACTCCCACATCCCACCCCCAAGTCACAAGAGACTGATGAATTTTTCTCCATTTACTGTGCTACAGTGCACATATTACAGAAAAATGGCTGTTTCTATGTTCCCCATAGCTACTGAATCTTAACAATTGTCTGGGACAGAATCCAAGCAGAAAACTCAAGTTATGGAATAATTACATAATTTAAGAGATAAAAATAAGCTGGCAAAAAAAAATTTAAAAATCCAAGTCATTTTCCTGATCCAGTTCTCCATTCAGCCATGCAGTTCTATCAGCAGTGAAGGAGGCATTGCAGAAGCAGTGCTAGTGCTGCCAGCACTGAGCCAGCACTGCTGTCAAAAGGAACCAGTCGCACCCTAAGCACCTGCAAACTGGGTATTACCATGGAAGCCAACAAATATTCAGTCCAATACAACAGGGACTTCAAGGACCTACACTAGACCAGTTTGGAACTCCAGTATTCACAGAGGTTAGCCCAATAAAATGCACCAATCTTTGGCACTAGGGTTTTCTAGACTGGCTACAATATGCTAAAGGAGCATTTTTCTTTGTCGGGGGTGGAAGTGGGGGTGAAACTCTGCTCTAAATCAGAAAAGCTTATTTATATAAAACCTATTCTGATAGAAGTGACATTCCTTCCACTGTTGCCTTAGCTGGTGTGGAACTGAGACTGAAAGAGCTTTTTACTGCTTAAAGAACAGTGCTGCCACACAAAGTAAATTATCTATCGTATTCTGAACATTTTATGCAAAAGAAGATGCTGATTTTAAACTAAGCAGTTGAGAGAATATTCACCAGCCACCGACTTGGGACCAAGAGCAAGGTCCCAAGGACCTAAAAGGACACATTAAGTTCCAAGCAGTGGCTCCTGGACCTAAGCTTTGATAACATCACCTTGCAGCTTTTGGGCTTCTCCTTGCCACTTCACACTGCTGCCTCTGACCTGCCATCTCCCAGCTCCAATTCCTGCTATAAACTCCTTTTTGCAGGGAGTTTTGCAACTGTCCTACCTTTTGCTTGGGCAAAGCAAACATGCAGGTTAACAGTAACGATGCAAATAACCGGAATGTTTCCAAACAGCTCCTACTTGAAGCTAGTAAAGAAACAGCATCTACTCTACACATAAGGAGGACTTCCTTTACTAATGGAACACACCCCACCAAATTGAAACCAATATTTCATTTGTGAATAAAGATTGTGTATTTCCCCAAAGTTTGCACAGTGCCCAGCACAACCAAACCCAATTTGCACTGGATGTTGCGGATGATATCCTAGTAAAGATATCACCAAAAAAAATGCAAGTGACAATAATGAATTCTTTGTAAATAACTATTTTTAATTAACATGATAAAAAACTTGCAAAATGTTGAGTCAAAATGTTAACTAAAAAGAAAAAAAAATTCCTTACTCTTGAAAACAATAGTACACCATTATAAGTTATGCCAGTTTTATTACAAGCCAGCAATGCTTTTGTTTTGCAACACCTAATGCAACACCTCCAACAGAGGAGAAAAGAAACATTAAGTGATTAGTAGACTGAACATTAGGCTTAAAAATATTTTTCAGAAGGTAGATGCTAAAAAGACTACATTACTGGCACATGTGGCTCTTCTCAGATCTTTTAATGCCTTTTAGTTGTGCACCATCATCCTGCTGTCCTTCAGTAACCTGGAAAAATTGTGGCTCCTCCAACTTCCTCTTGCGATTGTCCCCGCTCACACCAGATTAGATCCTTCCTCCACATGCGAAAAGCATCTGAAATTTTTTATCCTTTTGCTACAAGTTAACAACTAGGAAGCACTGGGCCCCCAGTGCTGTCTTTAGCTATGCTGTCTCTCTCTCCTCCCGCACTTCCAACAATATCTGAAACAAAATAGCAGAAGTTAACACAAGTATTGGGTGCCCATCTATTTCAAATGTGATGCATAACATGATAAAACCTCTGTATGATCATTTTTGCATTGATGTTTTCCCACTGGCTTTCTTTCAATTCATTTAATCTTTATTTCTGCTGCATAACATCCTGGTTGGGTGCACAATATCTAATGAAACACTAATTAACTTCTGGCATCTTGAGGGGGAAGTTTCCACCTGCCTCAGCAAAGGGACCTGAAACATTAATTCTCTTAAGATATTAATAGTGTAAACAGGTATTACCTGACAGTAGAGCTGCAGTATCCTAAGAGGCTCCATTTGCAGCGATTCAAGGTCACCCTGATAAATCTGGACTGTACTTCTGCAGAGGATGGCTCACGTCCGATTTAGCCCCCTCATTCTGCTACTGTGACCTATTAACTGGGCTGTACATCTGCTGTTAACAGGGAGGGCACCAGTTTATGCTCAGTAATTTAAGTAGACCATTCTAGTCACCAAACTGTTGGAAATACTGCTTTTTTGGCCAAAAGCAGCAGCCTGAAAAGAGCTTTATCCCATATTCTGGGTTTTCCTCAAAACCAAAAAACCCAACCAAACACAAAACCAACCAAAAGATTTTGGCCATCAGGCTGTCAAGAGCTACCCCAGCCACAAACAGAACAAATACTTATTTGACAAACTTCCCCTTGTTCACCAAAAAAATATTGTCAAATTAAACTGAAACCCCTATACAGACTATGGCTGATTGTTTCATAAATCTTTAGTCTCACTTGTGAGGATGGAACAAGGCAGGCTGCAGGGTTCCATATCCCTGATGCCCATTACTGTGATGTTTGTTAAGGCATTCCTCCTGCCACAGCAGCGTGCAACTGGTGATGAAGGCATCCTTTGGAGAGTATGCAGCAGCTCGTTACTAATAGACGAGACCTACACTCCTGCTCCAGAATATTAATTGCCTTCCCTTAACCCACAGGACTTTTTTTTATATATATAAAAATATAATTATTTTTATTTATTTAATCCCTACAACATACATGACAACAACTCCCAGCAAGACTGGTCAGCTATACCTGGTACGTGGCAGGGCATTCGAGGGGATGGCATTCTGCTGGAACTGGCTGACCTCCCTCCTCTGTTGCTCAGGAGGATTAGAAAGCCTGCTTGCTTACTGGGTAGTCAAATTACCCACAGCAGTTGGAAAACCCACAGGTAGCTTGCAGAGACTATAAATGGACACTGCAGCTAGCTGATACCATTTCTTACAGAATAAGGCAGAAAATTSTATTTTTGTCAATAGGCATTCTAGACAAAAGGCACAGGGTCTTTTCTCAGAAAGTTTGCTGAAACTGCAGCACTGGATTAAGCGAATGAGTAATTTTTTAACATTTTGACTGTATCACTACACGGTTAAAGGAACAGAAAATAATCAAGGATCCTCTGAAGTCAGTTGACTCATAAGTCTACTGACAAGCCTTTTGTAAATTAGGAGTAACTACCTGCTGACAATGAAGGCATTCTTTCTGTTGTCTAGCAGATACAAACGAGAAAAGCATCAGAGATCAAAATAAACAGAAAGCAACAAGTTCCACAAAGTGTGAAGTGAAACAGCACAAGGTGAACTAAGGAAACCTGTGGAGAAATTTTAAGAGAACAACCTGAACTTTATCACACCATGACTGGAGAGGGATAATCAAGGTGCAATGGCCTCACTAGCAAGCTTTAGAGGCTCAAGCTGAACACCTTCACAAGCTGGAATGGGGTCATCTAGTAATCAATCTAGTATCAAATGTCTCTAATTTTAGAAAAATGCTCTACCTCAAAATCTTACTAATTTCAGAATTTTACATCTCCATAGGCCAGATCACATGATTCTGGACACAAAAAACACCCCCAAGACAAAGTCACCATATCCCTATCAGTAACCATCATTGTTTCTATGTGTGAACTTAAATTGCTCCTGCTGGCACTAATGTCTTTAAAAAGGACTGGGTGCAGAACTATCTTAAGAAATCCCATGATTTTGTAGATTCACGATTCTGTGTGCTGCAGCATCCTGCACCATAGCAACATAACTAAAACCTTTATCACAGGCTGACTTATTTTTTTAGCAGAAAGGAGAAAAACATAGTCTCCAGAATCACAAAATGGATACATTTACAGGGTATTGTGCAATATTAGACACGCAACGTAGCTAGGATCCTCACTGGGAAAAATCTTGCCAACCTTGCTTGTGCTGTGGTTTACCCTGGATATTGCCTACTGTTCCGAAAAACGATTCTTAATATCAAAATTCCTAAGTGTAAGGAAAAAAAAAAATAAAAAGAAAGTGTGCCATCAGCACTGAAGACTATAAGCACCAGCACTGGTATTTACACAGCTGCTGTCTGCAGAGGCAGAGAGGCAGCTCCAGCCCATGCAGGACTGCATGTGCGGGCAGTCACTCATACCCTTACGGATTATCACTGAACCTAATCTGAGGGGATCTGCTGTTTACTCGTGTCATCGGGCAACTTCCCAGCAATTAAGGTCAAGCAAGACTCGAAACCTTCTCACTGCTGCTCCCAACTACAGGCGGGGGAGGCTCCAAACACCGAGGCACTGAAACCAGCGTGTCACGTCCCGGCTCCTGCCCACCCCTCGCTCCCGCGGCATTCGGTTTTGCCCAACGCAGGCACCCACACGCTTCAGAGAGGGCGATCCCAGGGAGGCGGGGAGCGATCCCGTGCTGCCGGCACTTGGCACGGCCGGCCGGGGAGGCGGAGGGAGGGAGGAACGGGGCGGAGGGAGGGGGCCCGGGCGTTCGGCCTCTCYCGCGGGTGCTCCCCCCGCGGCCAGTCCCGCCGTGACCCGCCGSGTCCCGCCCTCCGAGCCACGGGGCGGGAAGGCGGCGGTGGGGGTGGATAACCGGGGGTGCCGCGCGCTCCCGCCGCCCCTGCGCGCGCGCCCCACGCTCACCCAGGCGCGCCTCCCGCGGCGGGTTCTCCATCAGCTTCTTCAGCACCAGCGGGAACGCGCCCGCCAGGCCCCGCCGCTCCTGCTGCGCGGCGGCCCCCGCGCTCCCCCCGGCTGCAGTGGGCTCTGGTCCTCCCGCCGCCGCCGCCGCCGCCTCCTGGTGCGCGGCGCGGCCGGGCATACTCCCCGCGGGCGGGCGGGCTGTCAGCGGTCACCGGCGGCGCGGGGCTGCGGCGGCGGCTCCCCGGGACCCGGCGGCGGCAGCGGCGGCGAAGCACGGAGCAAACGGCGCAGGCGCAGCCAGCTGACGCCCGGCGCGTGCTTCAGTATTCATGAGCGCCGGGGCTCCGCCCCGCCCCRGCCTCTCCGCGCCTCAGATTGGCCCGCGCCGACCGAGGGGGGCGGCCCGGCGCGGACGGGCCCCGCCCTCCCCGCCCTGCCCTCCCCTCGGCCGGCGCGGGCACGCGCCCCCCGCCCGCCGGGGCACGTGCAGGGGCGGGGCCTCCGGCGGGGCATTAGCATTTGGAGCCCCGCCTCCCTCCTACTCCTCCCGCGGGCGCTGCGTCACCGCCGGGAGAGCGGGGGGCAGAGGAGGGGGCGCGCGCGTGGGCGGCGGAGGAGGAGCGGCGCCGGAGGAGGAGCGGCGCCGGTCTGCCGCGGGGCGCGCGCCCGCCCGCCGCGCGCCTCCTGCGCCCGCGCGCGCCCGCTCGCTGTTTTCCCCGGCCCGGCAGCGCCTGAGGCGGCCGCGCCCGAGCGGGGCTCCGTGAGGGCCGTGAGAGCGGCTCGGGCTGCGCAGCGCCGGCGAGCGCCTTGCCCGCCCCGCCCCAGCGCTCCAGCCCGCCCTTGCATATCCTCGTTTAGGATCCCGAAATCACCTCTCCCGCGTGCCCTGGATTTAATCTCTCTCTTTCCCACACGATGCCCGCAGCGGCGTGCCCTACATAACATGGGCAGGGAGAAGGACTTCACTGCGGTGCTGCCATGGCCGGGCTGCTGAGGGAAGGGAGGAAAGGCCGCCTTTCCAAATTGTCATAATCACAAGCAATCCTTGTGATTCTCCAACCGGCCCCCTTGCTCTAGCAGCAGAGATGCCGTGCTGGGATTTAAGCTTCTGAACACACGAAGGGAGCAAATGTTGCCAAGCTCGTTCCCGAGAGCACAGACGGCTACTGAGGAGCGTCTCCCACAGAATGAATAAATTCTCAGACGTGGCAGATGCTACAGCCACAGGCTTCTGTCAGCAGTGGCTGCTCCTGCCTCGGCAGGATGGGCTGCCGCGAACCTACCACACAGTGCTGCGATCCGGGAAAGGGAAGGGTCGCTCCCCCGGGGTTGGCCCGTCTGCACCCAAGAGAGCTGCGGGAGCCAGAGCAGAGGCGTCCCCGTAAGTGTCAGCAGAAAAGAGACACCTTCCTCTCAGGTGGGCACTTGGGCTTCTGCTTGGTTCAGCTTCCCCTCCACAAACCTCTGACATTTCATTTTGGTGGCAAGGTACGATTTTACCTGACCCTTACTAATAAACTCTGATGATCTTTGTTACAAAAAATATCAGCTCCAAACTCCTCCCCACATGCCCCAGGAAAAGGAATGGATTTGAAGCCACACGAGATAGGTGTTTCCCTCCATTGTCTTACTGCAAGGAGGACCAGGGGACGTCTCCATCCAACCTGGGCAGATGTGGAGCTGCCCTACCTAACATCTACTTCTCTTGGCTGGGAGGCTCAATCTGCTGCCTCCTTCGCCGGGAACGGGGGGACTCCTGATGCAACTCCTGCACACATGCTGCCCTACAGGAAGCTTGGAAAAGGAGACCTTCTTAATACAGGCTGGAACAATGCAGCTTACTGCATCATTTATCAAGGCTAATAAATCCAGTTGCAAGGAGCAGGCAGAACAGGTCATGCTCCGCTGCCTGGCCTGCTCCAGGGCTGCTATGTGCCCTCCACAGACTCCCTCCGCCTTGCCAAGCTCAGCTGGCAGGAGAAAAGGCACATGCGTGAAAGGGAGATGCCACTTCACAGAGGGTAATGAGACACAGATGTCAGACCACACACAACAGAGGCCGCACACACAACCTGGCAGGGGGCAGCAAGCTCGCAGCGGTGCTTTTGTCCAGGAAACAGCTACTGATAGGTGGTTGATAGAGAACACAATCTAGTGAGGTTGCAAAGGATAGCTTTTAGGCAAGTGGACGCAGCCAACGTGGGGCAGATTGCAGGCTTTCCATTCGGTTATGGCTCTCGTGGTCACTTTTTTCCATTGTTGTCAACTCTGGTGGCCCCCAAGGATGATGCTGTGCCTCAGTACTGTACAACAGTCCTTCAAGGAACAGGGTCTGTGCACATCCCCCCTGCAGAGCTCAATGGCAACTGCTTTGCTGGGTAATGTCCATATGAATGGAGGTTATTAAAACCACTCAGCAGCTTTTACTCCAGGGTTTTTCTCTTTAGATTGACCATGTTCTTCCTCCAGCATGTTTCCACCCGTGCTCCACTGTGCCAAGGTTTGTTCTGCACCACCATGATGGAGAGGGTCTAGACTGTACAGTGTTAGCTGCTCATCTCAAAGGCAGGAGGGAGGGAGTTCCTGAGGAGCATGCCTGTGGGTTCCCTCTCACATCATCCTGCTCCAGCATTAGCTCTGCCCTGCCAGCTGAGAGGGAGGCTGCCCTGAGAGCTTTTCCTCACCACCTCTGGGGATTAGTGCCTCAAGCAATTGCCAGCAGAAAATGGGCACTGCACCACAAGCTGTACCTTCTTGGTTAAGATGGGATGTGCCTGGGATTTTTACATTTTCTTTCACTCTGCGGTGAGAAGGAAGAGTGGAGGACAATGAGATGCGAGGAGAGGAATGCAGCGGCCTTGGCTGTTACTGCTGGGAGTCTTGTCAGGGCCAGATGATGCAGAACAGCCCAGTTCTGGTGCAGCAGGGAGGGAGGCAAGCAACAAGCAGCTCAGTGCTGGGCACAGGGTGTGTGGGGGGAGATGTACAGCAAGCCCCACTGGGAGGTTTGGATAGCAGAACAGAGAATTTCGGAGAGAAGCCTGAGAGCCAGAAAATCCAAATGAGTGGTGTCTAAGTATGGAGACACAGGAGGAGAGAACTGAGCTCTGTGGGAAGAGGGCCATGATGGGAATGCTGGCCTGGTGAGGGAGGTGGCATAATAAATACAATTCTGAGGATTACAGGAGGTGATGCTGAGAGGCAGGGTGGTCCTGGGGCTGAGGAAAAAAGCTACCACAAAACAGCACTCTCCACTGCCAAATAAGTCACATTGAATCAAGACTAAATTATTCTCTCTGCAAATCATTGATCTCCCCTCTACCCCCTACTCCAAACAGATAGGTCTTGCCAGCACTCCTCCCTCAGAATAATTCGATCCACTTGGCTGTGGAGAGCAGAGATCCCAGAAAAGCAGCCAAACTCAGCTTAGCCACAGCAAGGCTCTGCACCACATGTGCCTCCCTTGGCTGTTACTGCCTCCTCCCAGGCAGTTCCACTTTCTACCTGGGTACAGTCAGCTCAGAAAACATGCCACGGTCCACACAAACAGTGGGACTTCACACGGTGTGATATGTAAACACACCTGTTAGTGGGCAGTCTCAGCAAAGAAGAGAGAGAGCTCACAGGAGGCAGCAGCAGAGCAATGTGACAAAATGAGCCCCTTAGGGGGTATGGCAGCTCCCCTTGCCATATTTCCCTTTCCCACAGGTAGCTGTGCATGTGCCACAGGGCTCGCTGTATTACAGCAGGTGTAGGCAGCTGCCTTTCCTGCCATAAATGCTTTACTGTTGCAGCAGCAGCCTTTATTCCCATTGACCCTGGAGCGAGAGCAAGGTCCCTCTCCACTCTGTGTGTCTGGCTTTTGTGCTCCTGGGTCCTGGTGCCCCTCAAGACTGCAGAGCTGCCTGCATGGCCTGGTAGCAACTCCCTAGAGAAGAGCGAGCTCTGTGCATGTTTGTTTCTGTGAGTTCAACTCACTCGTGCCTAGACATAAGCTTGTTGAGCCCAGGTGTTCCCACACACCTCCCCAACACTCAGCAGCAAACATTAAAACACAACAACCAAAAAGCAGCTTGCCAAGGGTGTGTGACATCCGATCCAAAATCAGAGGGTCCTCAAGTTGCGTGATGGGCACTTGGAGCAGGCCCAGCCACAGAGAAGCAATCAGTCCAGCATGAGCAAAGTGTTCAGCACAGCAGAAACCCAAAGTAAATAACCTCCTGCGTTCTTTCCATTTGTTTTCTAGGATGCTGCACAGAGAGTGGGAAAGCCTAGGAGAACAGAACTGCTCTTGCAAAGAAAATGCAGCATTTGCTGTGCTCTCTACCCCAGCTTTTCACTGATAAACAACTGCAGCATCAAACAAAGTTTGCACAGACTCAGCCTGCCCCACGCAAGCTGGGCTCTCTGGACAGTCTGAGTCTGGGAAGAGGTAGTGTCTGGAGGCTTAGTGGTTATTAACCATAGGACAACAGTGAATGGCAATCCTGGAAGTCGCTTCTATGTGAGAATGAAGATTTGTGCCCAAGCCTTTTCTGTGCACGAATCTTTGAGGGTTCCCAAGAAGTAGCTGAGCACAGAGATTAAAAGGATCAGGAGCTCAGCACTCTTGACTGATTTTGTAATCAATCCATTGCTGCCGTTTTTCCTCCTAGCTGCAGAACAAGCACAGTGCCAGAACTCCCTGTCTGAGTTGGACACTTTGGGGAAACACACCCTTGAAGGGCTTACAGCAAACAAGATCTGCCCCCTTCTCCCCTTGCAAGTTAAGGAGGGGAATGAGAAATCAAAACAGAAACTCCAGCGTACATTTCCTCAATCCTACCTGTCATCTTGTTGGTCCAGGGCAAGGAATACTCCAGTAGAGACTTCAGGACTTCCGGAAAGTCCAGGGCAGTGGGGCCCCCAGGGGTGTTGCAGCTTGACATGTCCTGTCCTGGGACTGTGCCAGCAGGGCTAAGGGAGGGCCAGGTGCCTGGCCACCAACGTTACACCCCACTCTCCTGGGCGTTGAGAAGGACTCAGAGGCACCCAGAGCAGGTTTGCCAAACTACTCTGGCTGAGAAAACACAAGGAGGAAAGGAAGCAGCCTGGCGGAGATGCAGCTTGTCTGGCTGTCTTCACCTCCCCCACTCCCACTCTGAAGTGGCCAATTGTGGAAATAGCTTGCAGCCTTGCAGGGCTGGGCCGGGCGCCTGGCCAGCGTGGTTTTACAGGGCCTCTCCCAGCCAATCCGGCAGCAAAGAACTGGGCCAGTTATCTAACTTTGCAAAGGCAGCACCCTTTTTCTTCCCAAGGTGTTATAACAAATGTACACGTTGGAAGGGGACAAAAGCAAGTGCGCGCTGTCAGGGGTACACATGTCGGCCGCAAACGCAACAGCAAAGGGATCCTCTGATGAGCTCTTTGGAGGTTCTGAGGAGCTCCAAGCTGTGCAGGCTGCTGTGGGGAGATACACATGCTGTTTGCATCTGCCTGCTAACTTTTTAGCTTTCTGAGATGAAGACAGTGACATTATTTGTATGTGATGCTACACTTACTGCATGTCCCTCTTAAGTCAATATTGATAAGAGCACAAGGTATCTTTCTTATCAAGTGTTCATCATCCCCAAAATGCAGGATTTTTCTTCTTAAGAGGTGCAAAATTTTATCAGAAAGCAAACAGCCTCCTGTCAGAGCAGCAAGGTACAGCAAGAGTTCATGAACCCTGCAAATACCCTGATAACAGCTGGTTAAGTAAGATTTGAGATACAAAGCCCCTCCTCTTCTGTCAGTGAAATTTTTAGCATAGAGGCAAGGACTGGAGACAGGAGGATAAAGGTCTGATCCTCTTTATCAGAACCTGGCATAGGAAGTAGCATCTTACATCTGCTGGGGTCTTCTCTTTTGCTGGGTGTGATATTTCAATAGAAGTGCCTTTATTTCTGAGTTTGTTCTTGTCCTTTTTGCCAGGCTCAGCCTTACAGTGCCTGTGTGAGTCAATAGGAACCAGGTATTCCTACACTGGTCTATGAACCCCAGCAACTGGACACAGCCCAGCAAATCCAGGCATGGTGTTTGGTCCCATAAGGAAATGCATTTGATTCAACCCAATAGAAACCAAAACAAAAGAGTTACCTAGCCAGGTTAGGTGGTTGAGGATTTCAGTTTAGCTGGGGAAGCCTTGTGATCCAGATCCCAATCTAATCAGGCTCAGAAATCACACAATAGTTGGTTTAGTAGAATTTGTAATAACGATACAACCTCTTTGGATTTTGAGCCAGTCACAACCATCAGTGTTGAAGCCACTCAGGGAGAATAGTTTCATAGGAACCCTGGGCAGTTAGAGTGTCCTCCACCCACCCAAAGCTGGAGACAGCAGACAGACCCTGCAGACAGTCAGTGCATTCTGGCTGATGGGAGCAAGAGAAATGATCACATCCTTCCTTCCTGGAGCACAGCCTGCCAGCCAGGAGGTCCATGTCCTTTCCTGAAACCTTCCAGTCCGTTCTGGAAGACTGGAGTCACTCAGTTCTGCCAGGCATCACTGATGTTTGGGACAGCTACTATCATATATGCCCCGTTTTGCTTCTCACCACAGGATGGCAAGGGAAAGTGACTGGGAACATGGTAGCTGTCCAGTGCCAGGTGCAGCTGGACCCCCTGGTTTTGCCCCAGGCTCACGCTTGTTCTGAAAGGTGGACAAACATTTGACCACATGTCTGGAGGGACCCAAGGACTTCACAGCAGCTGCTGCAGCAATTGACTGACATTTATGGCTTCAGAAAATGAAGAAGTTCATTCACAGAAAATTCATAGAATCATAGAATGGTTTGGGTTGGAAGGTACCTTAAAGATCATCTAAATTGTCACTTAGCAGTTTGAATTATTAGCCTGCAATGGACATCTCTAAGTTTTTGTCTAGGGATCTGAGAGTGATGAGATACACATCTCACCTTGTGTTTGCCATGTCCACTAAGTCTCCTACCAACACTGTATGTCCTTCTCGATTCAGAATCCCTGAACAAAGAGCTCCTGCCCATGGGAAGAGCTTGGGTAACATCACTAGCTGGATGCATCAACACCACCCTTCAAGCCCCAGGGAACCAGAAACTGTACTGAGGAGTATAGTCATAGCAGTGGGGAATGCCTGTCTGCCCCTGTGTCCCTGCCATGGAGAGCAGAGCACTTGAGCTGCTTTAGTGAATGAAGTTGAAATGTTGGCTCTGGAAAGCTGCAGGCATGGCCATAGATTGCATCACTTGTGCTGGCTGCACTATTATCAGATCAGATGGTTTTTTATTGTTTTTGTGATCCCATTTTAGTGGAGGTGCCGGCAGTTCTGTTCCATCCATCACTCAGAAGCCCAGTCAGCCCTTAACAACGCATTTTCTCACAGACTCTACCAGCCATAGTCAACTTACACTGGCCCTAAGCGGGTGACACACAGAAGGAGACACATAAGGTGACGGAAAAGGCCAAACTCCAGGAACACCAGCTTAACTGGCAGAGACCAGGGCTAACTTCAGTGTGTTTTCCGTAGCTCTCTTGGTGCAGCTACTCACACCAGGCAGCAGTGGCTGAGCCTCTCAGCACATTTGCTTGAGGAGTGTGTTCAGCAGTCCTGAGGGAAGGAGTGTGGGTGCTTCAATGTTTGCCTTGGTACCATCCTTTTCCATTTTCATTCCAGAGAGTTGTTCTTTTTTGAAGCAACCAATTGTTGTACCTTCCTTCCCCCCAAACTCTTTGCCTTTCTGCAGTGGTCAGGTACTTCTGTTGGCACAGAGCATGTAAATGGCTCTTTAAAAACCTCTAATTCTACTCCTGTCTCTAAAGGGATCTCTCTAGACAGGTCTGCCATTAGGCCCAAAGGGAACTGTAGAGCAACACCGCTTAGGTGTTACTTGTAGGTACAGCCTTCCTGGCAGTCTGAGACCTTGAAGAATCATTTTGGACATTTAGACCTCCGATACAACCCTGCTCATTACAAGGAGCTGGGTGAGGGAGTTCTCTGTGCAAATCTCCAAGTTGCCATCTTTCCCTCAGCCCCAGGAGTACTCCCGCAACTCCCTCACAGGGCCACTTTCACAGTGCTTCTGGAGCTGCCTTTCCACTGTTTCTCCTTCTGCCAGTGTCTTGCACCCATCCTCAGACTCAAAACAAGAGCGGGTGGCACACTTGTGTGCCTCCTCAGTTAGAAACTCCTGCAGATTGTTGCTGGGGGTTTTGCCCTTGGTGGTGGCAGCTGGCTGCGCATCAGTTTGTAAGGCCACCATTACAGAAAGGAAGTTAGTTGTTTCTCAGGTGTATCTGAAAGCACAGCTGGTGGGGAACCCACTAGCAGCAGTGACATTTGACCGAAGAAAGGCATTAGTGGTTATTGTCACTAATTGCTGTTATCTCAACTTCCTCCAATAAGGTGAAAGCTTGGCTTGGTAATCTAATGGAATGTGTCCTCTTAGAGAATAAAGACCGTTTTTGTCTGATTTTCTAAGGACACAAAGCTTACACAACTGTGTTACGTATCCATCCATCCATCCATCTATCTATCTATCCATCTGTCCACTCCTCCATCCCCAGAGCGTGCTACCCACCTTGGCAAAGAGATAAATACACTTAAATATCTTATTCTCTTTGAAAGATAATCTTGGAAAAGGAGAGTTAAATGAACTCCTCCCAAGAGAGAAAACCTGCTGTTATGTGTTCTGTATGATCTGGGGCATATACTTTGGCAGTGACACAGGACAGGCAGAAGCCAGCAGTACTGAAGGGACTTTGTGGTGACAGACAAGATGACATTCTCCCGAAGTGAATCTGGAAATAAGGACAAAAATGTGTAGAAACCTCTAGAATCTTTGCAAATTCTTCTGTTCTTGAAGCAAAACTCTTTTCCTTTTCTTTCTTCATTTCTTTCAGTCACCCAAGATCATTCACCTTGGCAGCACAGCCATTACCTGGAAATTTCCATATCTCCTCACATGTCTTCTGTTGCACATCCCACAAATCAAACCTACTCCTCAACGTCTGTGTGGCTCCAGGTCCACCCACAGGGTTTGGTTCTTGCACCAAACCCAGCTTGGTAAGTGGTTTCCTCTTTGTTCTTTTATCCAAGCAAACCCTTTGCCAGAGGTCAATCACTGACTCTACAGACATCCATACTTTTCTTGTTTTTGTACTAGTTCCTAGGACAATTGCACTCTCCACTGACAGCTTACAGATTTAACTATTTATTTGCATAGTGCATTGGGCTTGATAGGGAATTGCAGGCTGAGTTTCACCATGGCCATTCTGAAAGGACTCTTGCACTACATCTCAGAAACTTGTCTTCTTCTGGGTTGAGATGCTGCTGCTAGTGCCAACAGACATCTATGAAGCTGAGGAATACCCAGAATGGCAGCAGCAGGGAAGGCTGTGGCCAGACCACAGGGGTGTCGGCATCCACAGCAGATTACTTTGAAAGAAAAGGAGGTGAGAGAAGGGGCAATGAAGCCAGCATGGGAGAGTGGACAGCTGAGGGTGGGAAAAGTGGAACTGGGGCTCTGCATTGGCTAAAGACCCTGTCTGGTGCCTGCAACAGGGGCACGCAACCCTTTGAGTAATTTTGATGGTAGCAACGTGCAACACAGACATGCAGGCTTGATGAGGCCTTGCTCTGAGTTCCCTTCCTACTTCTGAAAGGACTTCTTTCCCCGGCAGGGTAATGCATGCATGCAGATGCCTATGTATTTGTACATATATACCTGCACATATATACCTGTACACCTATACGTGTACATATGTACCTGTCTCCCTGTGTAGAGGAGCAGCACCGGGGTCTCCCAACCACATGGTGAACCAGTGGAAGGAAGCGCCTGCACCTCCTGCCTGAGGCAAAAGAATTTCTAAAAACTAATTTCCCGAAATGAGTGCCAAAAAGTTAATGAACTTTGCTTCCCCACCACCCCCGGAAAGACATCTCCCCCTTCTTGGGGTGCTCACATGGCAGCTGAGCTCACCGTAGCTCTGCTTCTCTGCACGTGGCCTTCCCTTGTGAGGTGCTGTGCCAGACCACTAGGTGCTAGGCAGGGAGAAAACATGATAAAGGGCCTTGGAATCACCAGAAATTGTACTGCCCTGGGCAGGAAGGACACCTAGAGCTGCCTTTGTGCATTTCCCTCCTCTGGAAACAGTCTGGGAGCCTGGGCAGAGACAGCTTTGGGAGCTCTCCGAACAAGCCTTGGCAGGAGGCAGAGTCCAGGAGGTGCCAAGAGCAGCAGTAAACCAAGGGGTTGAAAGTAGGATGGGGAAATCCAAGGCCGGTGATGTTGGGCCGTGGGAGACCATTGGGTGGGACAGCAAGATACACTTTCCTCTGGCTGCTTCCTTCTCAAAACCAAGGCCGTCTGTAAGGACCTGGGCTGTCCCTCAGCCATCTCTTCCCAGATACACTCACACCCACTAGGGACATTGTCCCCAGCAGGAGCAGGGATCCTGCAGCAATATAGCTCAAGAGGTCTGAGCTTGATGGATGGATACAGGAGTCAGCTGAGCCTGGGAAGGCATATGGTCCGAAAGAAAACGACTGATCCTTAACAAGGCTGGGACAGTTTGGACAGTTTGGCTGCCGCTGATCCCCCAAAACCAGGACACGAATGGTGTCGAACAGAAGAAGCTCCAGACTGTCTAGACCTTCTTTTGAAACACTGCTGCTGTATTGAATCCCACCACAGCTCCCAGGGGCAATGCCCAGCCATGTTGCAGTTATTCTCAAGCCATTTCACTAGGGAAAACTGAGGCCATCTCACTCCCAGAGAAGCAAGACTTTCCCTCTCTGCCTCAGAGCTTTGCTGGGGTACAGATGGGGGAGTGCGCCTTGGTATTCAATTAGAGAAACTACACAGCTCTTCGTCATTCCTGACCACCTGCCTGGAGGGCCCGAGCAGTATTGGAAGCCCACAGTAAAGGCAGACATAGGAAATCCACTGAGAACAAAGGAAATACGCCACAGAGCACCTCCAGAGCTGAGTGTCTTTCCAGTTCAAAGCCAGCCAAATCTACTTTGGTGTCTGGGTTCAGAGATTTCAATCCCAGCCCCGGGTAAATGTCATTTTTTGGGAGGATTAATCCAGATGGTTATGAATAACCCTATTTACTGGGTCTCTGCTATGTCTGTGTCTCCTGAGGCTCTCTGGAAAAAGTAGTAATTTTCTGGGGTACTGCCATCCATAAGATAAACTGCAGAGATGGGCATCTCTGAAAGGGGCAATCTTGGGAGATGCCAGGGACAGGACCGTTGTGGTGGGAAATGAGCCACCTGGAGCTGTCATGTGGTCTGGTCCCTGCTCTTGTCCTTGCTGCACCTGGATCTGTTTTCAGGAAATACCACTCCTGTCCTGGGGGCACCAGGACACACTGCTCATGCCTGGAGGGGTAACCACAGAGAAACAGGAGGTGACAATCCATCTGGGAAGTGAAAGAGGTTGTGTGAAATGGATTGGTCCTATTCTGTCCCCTCCCATCCTGGGGAGAAAGGGGTGAGGCTGGATGAGACAGGGCTCAGAGCTCCTGACCAGAGCCTACAGCTTTCCAGGAAGCCCCAAGAGCTATGTGTCCACAGGATCTCTGCCCAGAGCCACCCCATAGCTCCCAACCAAGTCTGTTCAGCACCTTCCCTCCACCCCTCACCAAACAGCTCTGTGCTCCAGCCAGCATGCCCATAGCCTTTCCTCCTCCACTTCCCTCCAATTACTCCCATCCAGGCCTCTTTTACTATTTAGCTTGTTGCTTTCTGCCCCATGTTTTTGCCCCCAGCTGCCCTACATGGTTACCTCCTCTGTGCCCTCCACCCCAGCCAGTGACCAAGACACCTCCCCAGGTTACAGCTGCTGCATGACAAGAGCTCTGCTGCTCACTGTGCACAGGACACAACACAACATGGGCCCTGTTGCTGGTTGCAATGGCAGCAGCAAACACAGTGAAGAGGGTGACAGCATTTGCATCTCCTGCTGTCACTGCCCAGGAATGTTTCTCTATAGTGTGGGTAGGCAGACTCAGTCACAGGATTGCTTAGGAATCCCATCTGCAGCAACCTCCCTCTGCCAGGCTGCTGTGTGATGGCATTAACTGTCTTCAGTGAGAAGCCTTCCTCCCACCCCTCGGGGGTCGCTACCCTACTCCTCTCAATCTTCCATTGAACCTGGATCCTTCCTGGCTGACCTCTCCGCCTTGTCTTTGTATCTGCTGAAGTTCCTAGGAGGATCTGAATACTGAAATTACCACTCCTTTCCTTCCTCTCCAAAATACAAGTTTATTTCAATGAAGAAACACCAGTTTACAGCTGAGGCTCAAACCTGCAGGGAAAACAAGCGTTTTTCTCTTGATGCTTTGTGTGTCTTGCAATTCAATGATTTTGGTTTCGATTGTACTGGAAAATCTACTCTCAACTCTTGCCAGCATGGCCTCAGCAATCTTTGGAATGTAAAACTAATGTCTCTCATGTTGTACATACTCAATCGGTGCACCTTGGGAGTGCACCCGTCTCCTCATTCCCCCTGCACTACAAGAATGTGTTCAGGCATCTTCTTTGACCAGAAGGACATGAGTCCTTATGTCTGTATGAAGGCACATCGAGGAGATGTGTGACAAATCTCCTCTCTTCAGGTCTCACTGGATATGACCTTCTGGTCACTACCAGTTTATATATCAGTAACAGGGCATATCCAAGGGACTCCCCTGTCTTCACCACATCTCCACTTTTGATTTCATCAAGAATCTAGATTCATCTGCATCATGATGGATTTGAAAAATAAAGAAGCTGGGTTTATTTATAAATGTTTTCACACTGACCTTCACAATGACCTCTTCCCCCAGTGCAGTTGCCTCACACAGCATCCTCTCCAGGAGGAAAGTGCACATGCACTTCCCATGGCCCAAGCTGTGTGCGACTCAGTGGGTAGGGCTAAGGACACTTTCCCTAGCAGGGTGCACACTGGCAGGTGAAAGAACTCGCCAGCCCAGTTGAACAGAGCAGCCTACACAGCAGAGCAACCTCTAGATGAAGGTGTTGACAAGACCCGATTACCAGAGGTTTCAAAACACAGGTTACCCAA
This sequence comes from Amblyornis subalaris, assembly GCA_018881555.1. Taxonomy (NCBI): domain Eukaryota; kingdom Metazoa; phylum Chordata; class Aves; order Passeriformes; family Ptilonorhynchidae; genus Amblyornis; species Amblyornis subalaris. The sequence goes on along the minus strand of JACAXG010000009.1, from coordinate 8,730,984 downwards.
ACACCTGAAACCATGTGTTAATGCAGAGCACATGGATTCTTGGCACTGGGGGGAAAGAAAAACATCTTAAATACATGTAAACTTCACAAGAAGTGTGTGTCTGATGAAGAACTGCATAACCTGTTAATAGGCACATTGGCAATTTTCCACTCAGCAAGAAGAGCAGCAGTTTTTACTTAAAGATGGGAGAAAGCCAAAGCGATCCAATGCTTCACCTGCTCYCTTTGCTTTCCTTCTCACAGCAGGGAAACCCGAAACCAAGATAAAAATTCTTTGTGGGCTATTTGAAAAACACAAACACACTCTGGATCAGGAGAGGGTTTAAAGTGCACACTTTTATTTTCTATTACAAAGGCTAAAAGAAGCAAGTTTGGTTTTTTCTTTATTTAAGAACAAAAACAAAAATGTAGTTAAAACATCTACATTATTATCCTGATACTAGACCTTATGAAAGATACTAAGTTCTTTTTTAATAGTAAAGCGTGGTATTCTTAAATTATATTAATACAAAGACATATTAAAGGACTCGAAATCATTACTACCCAGCTCAGAACTGCAGCATCCCCTTGCTATCTTTTTCTTTCACTTRCTAAAACCCATCCATTTTTGACATACAGTTTCATACAAGCTAAGTAGGGTATTTTTTGTTGGTTTTTTTTTTACTTCTGCCTGTAAAGGCCAGGTTAACTCCAATGCCAGTGTCACCTAAATCCCTGCCCCTACCAAACGATTTGGGAAAAGATTTTCACTAAGTCCTTCAGCATTTAGCAAGTTTCTGCTCTGTGTGAATGTTTGTGGTTATTTTACAGGATGTGAGATTTTCTTCTAATGTTATAAAATCAAAACATCACTTCCTTTGTTAATAACCCTCAAATTTGGTTCTGTGCTGCAGAATTTTCTTCTTTCTGTCTCACATGAATAAAGAGAGTTATCACCGGGTCTTGTGAACACACCACTAAAGCAGCCCCTATAATTTGTTGTTTATCTGCTTTAGAGCTGTGAGCACAGAGCATTTCTGCTGAGAGCACATAATGTGCTGAAGAAAACCCTCTTGGCTTGATAAAGTGAGCTTGGGAGGTCAAGTGTGAAACTCCTGCCTTTCACAATGTCCCTTTAAATAATATAAGCAAAGTCTTATATTAAAACTTTACTCACTAGTTAGCAGTATAATACTCTCTTACTGAGATGAGACTGCAAGGACATCCTAAAGGGTTTCAAAAATGTGAACAGGGAAACCTGTTCCATCTCATAGTTTATACCTACCTATATAAAACCCTCCCCTCTTTTGTTATTTCCCTTTCCCTATCCCAAATAAAAGGCTTCATATTTAAACTGGAGATGCTGCTTTTCCTGGCCTGAGTCCTTCTCCTTTACCCTCATTTAAAAGACTCCTTCGATACCACACACATATAATATTATATAGAGCGATATATTTAATACCTGTGTATATATGCTTCATGGGAGGGGTCACATATATACACACTAAAACAAGTCTGGTGACAAAGTACTGCAACACCACAGACCAGGTTATCATATCATGGAAAACAAAGAGACACTTGACACAGCCCCTGTGACCGTGGGCCTCCCTCGCCTCACTTTACCTCACACGCTCACCCTCTCCCCGTCTCGGCCCCAGCCCGAACCTCTGAACTGAGCAGCTCAGCTCTCATTGCAGAGAGGGAGAGAGGGAACAGTGACTCACTCCGTAACCTGAACAAGTCATTGTATGAGAAATCACGGCTCAGCGAACGCTAGAGTCACACGAGAGATGCAGGTTTGTTTTAAAAATAAAAAACACATTCCAGTGTTCCCCGATCCAGATTTCCTTCCTTGGCATCTCTGCCCAAGAAGAGCAGAACAAGATAACCCAGGAGCTGATGCCTATTGCCTCCCCTGTCTCTGAAGTTGACCATTTGAGCACAAGGATGACCAGGAGAAAGTACCACAGCTACCAAAAAAGACAGAGGAGAAAATAGAGCACCTGACCACCAAAAACTGCCATGTCTGATATTGCTCATACCAAAACAGAGACTACATCCACATTTTAAGGGAGAGGAAAAAAGCTCTGCAGAGAAGAGTTGCCCAGGGTTGAGTTGCCCAGGAAAATGGCTGAGTCACCATCTCTGGAGGTATTTAAAAATACATGTAGATGTGGCACTTAGGGACATGCTTTAGTCTGGGGATGTGGCAGTGCTGGGTTAACAATTGGACTTGATGATCTTCGAGGTCTTTTTCAACCTAAATGATTCTAAGTGCAGAGGCACATTCAGTTTACTTAGAGCACACTGTGTCTCTGGAAAGATTCCAGAGCAGCATGCAGAGCACTCTGCTCCATAACTGGACCCTAACTATCCCAGTGGAGCCGAAGCACCTTCCTGAAGGCTAGTTTAGGAAGGTGACAGCTGCCCCTACAGCATCTCCACATCTCCTGATTTCCACATCCCATCTCTCCTGAAGCTGTGCACCCCAAGGATATGGGAGCAGGGGGGAAAGAGGAGGACCCAGCAATGCCAAAGCACCAAGCAGTTCATGGCCAGATTGTATTTACATGGATACAGCGCTACCAGCCCCAAGGGCTCTGAGATTGCTGTCCTGGGAGACTCTGTATGAAAAAGACATCCCTGACGAAGGCTGAGAGGGAGATGTGCTCATGTTTGAGTGGATGGTGCCATCCATGCATGCAAAACTGCAGAGCACAGCTGGAGTGCAGAAGAGAGGAGAGGGAAGCTCAGGACAGGGGACATGTTTACTGCTTACAGGATGAGACCACCAGAAAGGACAAGTCTGGCATTCAGAGCAGTACTGCCTCTCACTGCTACCTTTATAAAAGCAAAAATCCTGGCCCAGAGCTCAGCATCTCTGGTTCCCYCATCACGGCACACATCAGGCAGCACAGCAGCAGGCCATGGCTGGGTCCCCCTGTGCCACTCCCTGTCCACCACTGTCCCTGCTCTGTGTTGCATCCTGGTTGCACTGTGCATCTGCAACCTCCTGCCCCGGCTCTGAGGAGGAGGGGGCTGGACTTCTGGTGCTGATAAGTGGTTCCAGCTGGATTCCCATCAGCTGAACATCGCCCATGCTGCTCAATGGTGTCCTTTTAAATGGGTCCCCACCCAGTTCCTCTGGCAGTGCAGAGAAAAATGCAGCTCTAAGTAACCAGAAACACATGCCATTCAAAGAGCAGGAAAGGAATACCATTACCTCCCTCCTTCCCTCTCTACAGGACACAAAGCAACACAGAAACACAGGCTCCTTTTGGCGACTGCCTCCCTCCTGACTGATACTGCTGCGTGGACTTCAGTGACACAGGGCGTGTCACAGATTCCACCACACCTCCTAGATGGGTTTTGTCTTACTTGCACCAGTCACAAGAGCCAAAAAACCAAACCAAAACTATCTACCCTGAATACCTTTTGCACATTGAAAAAAACATCTAATGAGGAGTCACCAGCTTGCTTTCTGGGTACAGTCAGCTGAAACAGTTTAAAGTCACTTACAACCCAGTTCCTGCTGCTGCAAGCAGTTTCATTACTTTGCTGCTTTTACCTTGCACTCCTTACATCACACAGCTGTTATCCTCCTCAGCACCAGTTGAAGCCTCAGGGCAATATAGACAGCAGGAGCTTAAACCTGGATATTTTAATTCAGATCTAGTGGTTTTCCTTCTTTGCACCTCAATTCCTATTTCTTCTGGTACCAAACTCCCAGGAGAGGAGGAGGGCTGCAGCAGGGAAAGTGGGGCTTGCTCTGCAGCACTGAGAAAAGGAACACATGAAATTCATGGTCAGCTTTTCACTAGTTGTCATAAAATCACAGAATCATAGAGCAGCCTGGGTTGGAAGGGACCTTAAAGACCATCTAGTTCCAATCCACCTGTCATTTAGAAGGATACCTTCCACTAGACCATGTTGCTCAGAGCTCTATCCAACCTGGCCTTCAACACTTCCAGGGATGGGGCATCCACAACTTTTCTGGCCCTCTCTCTCAGCTTTGTCCTCCAGACTTCTGCAGTCAATACTCTGAATTGAAAGGCAGAAGAATGACACAAGGAGAAATTCTCTGACTTGCAGCCCAGTACAGACTGAATTAATTCCTTTGAATGAAGGACAGTGAAAACAAAAAGATGAAGTGGAAGGAGAATTAGGGGGAAAGAAGAGAGAAAAGACAGATCACAAACTCAGTGAGCATGGTGTTCGCTGGCCAATGAGAATCAAATTCACGAATTCATTCACCACTAATAAATCATCATCTCATAATCTTAAAACAAAAGAAAAGAAAAAGTTCTCTTTGCGAGACACAGATCTCGCTCTCCCTGCTACTGCCACTCGGAAAACCCATCCCGTGTTCCTGCAGCTGACAGGCTCCCCCCAGCCCTTACTATACGTCATCCCGCAATAGGAAGTTGTATTTCCCAAAGTCGTCATCCCTGGGGCAGAGCAGCATGTCCTTGCGGGCTTTGGCCAGTTTCTGTTTCAGCACTTCCCTCCGGTCTAGCCACTCCGTCAGCTCGTCCTGGCCATGGGCATAGCGACACTCCTCTCCCTCAGGGCAGGTCTTGTTCTTCTGGAACCTGCCAGCACAAGAAGTGCAGTCAGGAGGGCACCCCCAGTACAGGAGTCTGAGCTCCCTGTTTGGGATACTTGATCAGGACCCACTGAAACATGCTGTAAACTCTCCTTTTAAGGGCGAGGTGATTCTCCTACAAACCGATGTGCAGGTGGGGAAGGCATTAAGGCTGGGAACAAAAACAGAGCAGCAAAACCAGCAATGCCTACAAGGGGATTTAGTCAAGAGCATGAAAAAATGTGAGCTGGAACTGGACCAGCCCGGATGAGGAGAAACCACTGCACAAGAGAGGAAACGTCAGGTAACCAGCATGAAAGACAGAGCCTTCTCTCTAACCAAAATGGCATTTTTAACCATTACAAGCTTTCTGAAGGCACCTCAAGGTGCTGATTCAGAGGGTGTGAGACATTCAAACCATTTAATAAGGCACCTGGGATTCCCCCAAGCACTGGGCCAAGTGGACTGTTCAGCAGCCTGAGAGCTGAGAGCATCCTGGCTATGAAGGGCACAGGCGCAGACAGGAAAGTTCTTTTCTAAAGACACATGCTCAGGAATGTGTTTTGACCCCTCAGGATTGTGGCTGAGCACCTCTGGGATCCAACTGCAGCCTCACTGTCACCCAAACCTGTCATCTCATCCCACTCCTCCTCCATGCAGAAGTCTCTGAGAACTCTGTGAGAGGATGAGAAGGGATGACAGAGGCCCTGGGCCTGTTACCCCATCCCTGCAGCAGCAGCACAGGAGGGAGATGAGACAACAGTACCTTTCACAGAGCCGGAATTCACCCATGGGGAAGCGGTAGTTCCAGCAGCTGGAGTCACTGTCTGAGGTGAAGACCTTCTCCTTGTGCTTCTCTGACTGAATGTGCTGCTGCCATTGCTTCTTGCTGTTGCTGTTCTTCCCACAGAGCCAGCAGTGGTAGCCCATCTAACCAGTGCAGACAGGGAAAACGGCCAGTCAGTGCATCAACATTCACACCCATTGGGCTTCCCGGCACTGGCACTGCCTCTTCTGCTCTCCTTCTGGAGCAGGCTAGAAGCTCCATTCAGTGTATGACTGACTACCCACACTTCTCTGCCATGTCATCTTTAGGGAATTGTGCTGCCACTAAAGGGCAACAGAGGAGAAGCTTTGCAGAGTCTACCTATGGCTCAAACAGRCTCAGGGGAAAGGACAGTTCAGTTCACTGACATGGGCCCCCCTCCCCCTGCTGATGGCCCCAGTGGGGTCGCACTGCAAGGTCCCCAGGTTCACAGGCAATGCAGGACTCTTCAGTAGCACAAACCCTTACACCAGTACCACCCCTGGCCTAAGTTAGTTTTCCAAGGCTTCTGTGCCAGCTCTTCTCCAAGCTTCTCCCTCTTTTGATAGGCCTGAAATGGCTTTGCCAGCTCGCTCAGGAGCAGGCAGGAACCCTGGAGAGAGGCTGAGCCCATGCAAAAGGGAACCAAAGGTAGACTCCTAATGACTTCAGGATTAACAGAAAAGCCATTGCAGAGCCTTGCTGACCCCGGGTCAATCTCTTCTCACCTCAGCTGTGCTGCCCTTGCTGTGCTGCTCCAAGCTGTCCATTCTGTCCCTTTAACCTACATTAGTACAGGCTCTTTTCCACAAGAGCAACGCAGTCCCTGCTAGCTCACACCTGGAGCACAGGAGAGAGGCAGGCTGGCAGCACTGAGGAGGAGGAGGAGGAGGAATGAAGGACAAGAGATCAGTTTATTACCATGATGTCAGCATAGTCAGTGGGCATCTGGATCTGTTTCTCCCCTTCTCGCGAGGTGAGTGGTGTTCCCTCTCCAGGCTTCCCAGGATTGTGTTTCTTTAGCCACATGTCATAGGTCTGCTGCATATCTAGTACTGCACAAAGGCAACATGTGAAGTCAGACAACCTCCCAGCCCGTGCACAAACTGAGAAAAGGACAAATTTCAGCTCTACCCTCCCCTCACCTGTGCAGCAGCACCAGACCGAAGGCCTGTGCCCCATGTTACCTCCTCAGATGAGACCCCTGGGGAGAGGAACCCAATGCACACATCACCTGGCATGGGGGGTCTCTTCCATCAGTTAAGGGGCAACTGTGACAGCAGCTACACAAACTTTCAGAAAGGTGGCAAAGTGCCACAAGATCTCCTTGGAATTCATCCCACAAGATGATTCTCCATCAGGCCTGATTCTGTTTGATGTCAGAAGACATCTCACTCCAGCAAGGAAGCTAAGGCAGGGGCTYGTTTCAGATCCATCCCTTCCCTCAAAGCCCAAGCTTCATCCTCAGCACTAGAGAAGGAGGAGAGCTCTTAAGCAAACTGGCCACAGGAAGCACTGCAGAGGGGAGGAAGACCTAATGATAGCTTGCTCCAAGTTCAAAACCCGTCCAGAGGACTGCAGTCAATGTCTCTCGTGGCTTTTGGTTTAAACTGCCCTCAGCATACTACTGGGAAGGGAAATTTGATGTGGAAGCTTTAACTACACATCCACCTTTCCAAGATCAGCTCCTGAGAGACGCTATGGAAACATAAATGTTTGCAGACATTGATATGATGCCCTCAGTGTGATGCGTTAGTGATTTACTCCTTACTGAATCGGTAATTGAGAAACTCAAGGCAACTGGGGATAATGAATGCAAATTCCCCCAAACTGAAACCACCCTGTCGTTTGAAGATTCACCTTTGTACTTGAGCAAACACACCCAGCCTAGTCTGATGTGCTTTAAAGGCCCTAGCAATGAAATGGTTTGAACTGCAACAAGTAACAGTCTGGCCCAGCAGAGAGAAAGACCCTCCATAGAATCATATGGACCAAATAAATTCTTCAGGCTTTCCAGCATCTCCCACAGAGGCAACTGAGCGCCTGGGCAAACCGGCCCTTTTTCCCCAGCTTCCTGTTGGTCTGAATAAACAAGGATTTCTGCCACAGAGCTGGCTGTCCAGGGCATGGGCAACCCCCCCAACTATCCCCCAAAAGGTAAGCCGGRAGCCTGCATGATTAAATACAGACAAGCTCCTCCACAAAGGCACCACCCAACGATGTTCTCATTCAACATCTCAACTCCACCCCTTTGAATACAATGCCAYGAGCAGGGAGTGCCGCAGCCCAGGAGCAAGGGATATGAGCAGAAATAGGTAAGATAGCCAAGGCAGATAGAAGACAGACAAGAAAGATACCGAAGCAGCTACAGGCCAGGACTGGTGCTTTGGCAGAGCTCCATACGGAGCCAGGCATGGGACATTACAGACAACTGGAGGGACAGCACAGGGTGTATTCAAAAGTTGTGCAGGAAAGGAGGGCAGCAATGAAGCAATAGCACAATGTGCACTAGTCCCACAGCAAGGGACTGAAGAGATACATGCACATTTAAAAAAATGTTTGATAAAAAATCAGCTGTAGACAGACCGGCCCCATAATCCCACCTAAACTCATGGTAGCCACCTTGTCCAGCTTCATCTCTGTTGTCAAGAATATGTCTTAACAGACCCTCCATTCACTGCCAAATGTCCTCTTCCCTCTTCCCAAACTATTTGGCCCACATTTCCCCTACTCACTTTTATTTTCCTTCATGAAAGTCCACATGTCTCTCTCCTCAGGGCTATGGGCAAAGGAGCAGTTGCCCACATACTGGCATTTCCTGCCATTCTGTGCATGGATACACAACTGTTAAAAGACAGAGAGAAAAATTTAGCATTTGCACAATCAGTCCTTGCTAGAGGGCAAAGTGGGTTCAGCAACCAGCTGGGGCATTAAATTGCACACAGGAGAGGTTGCAAACAGGACACTTCATACATCGTTAACTCATGTTTCTTTTCCTCAGTCTTCTGATGACATAAACACGCAGGCAGTTCAGCACTTGTTGTCATTTCCATAGGTGATCAGGTGCAGATATAGGGCAAGACAGCAGAGAGCAACCCGGATCGACCCAATATTGTCTCCTGCTGATCAAGCTGCTGGTCCCCAAAGGTGACTCATTCTCCAGCCACCTCTGAGTGGGTGAAGAGTGGCCTTATGGGTTGCTTAGACCATACTAGTGTGCACACAGCTACCAACAGCATCGATGCCAGAGAAAATGAGAAGTTTTCCAAGCATCATATTTATTGATCATCTCTTCTTCCCCAGTCCTAGCACCAGAGGAGGACCTGCCATAGGGTAGGGTGAAGGAGCTTCCTCCTTTCAGGGAAAAAGGAAAGGAGAGAGAGAGAAACTCTCTATCGCCACATTTGGGGCTGGGGTTGGAGTCTGGATATCTGTAATTTTCCTCACAGCATGTGGCTTTTTAGCTGAGTTCTTAGTTTTGCTTTCAAAACCCATTGTGGGTAAGTTTCACAATCTACAGCAGCACAGTCACAGCGAAGGCAGGGATAGGCTTCTCCTAAGCACCTCGCCTCTCACCCACACTGAAAAACCCTGACCTAAGGGGAGTCTTAAATTTCATTCCCAAACCCTGTGCCAGCCAGGGGTGCATTAACAGTTCTTGTTATGTATTAACAGTATCATTAGAAACTTGCATTTGTGCGTAGAGTGGTTTAAATGGGTGCTGCTCCTTTGTCTGCTCCATCCTTTTGCTGCATGTGTTTTGCTGCCATCAGTCTGTCCTTACCTCCCATCTCAGCCACCAGGTGCTTGCCTCCCTGAYAGGTCTTCAAGGGACCAGCCCTCAAAGCACTGCACCATCGTGGAAGGGAAAGGGAAGGGTCACCTGGCTGTGCCGGGCACGGAGCTTACATCATATTGCTGTGGGAAGTTGCGGCTGGAAGGCAGTGGTCGGACAGACACCCACTTCTTCTTTGCTTTGGACATCACCAGCAGGACACGACGTTCCTTCGTCCAACTGAAGAAGAGAGCATAAATCAAGAGAGGCATAAGGAAGAGCAGAACAAGGGTTCTTTACCTCATAGATCCTGAGATACTGAGAGATTACCAGATCCTCCTGTCCACCTTGTCCCTGCTCTATCTGGCTGCTCCTAGACATGCACATCTGTGATGGAGAAGCCACAAGAAGGCTGTTTTAGGAGGACTTCTCCCTGTACGTATTACCTATTTCCTGGGGTACCTTTTCTCATAAAGTCACAAAAATCTTCCCCAAATCTTACATGGCATCACCATGGATTATTAAACAGCTGCATTCCACCCTTTGACACAGCCAATTCTTGTGCAATCAGATMCATGAAAAACACTTGGGAATATTTTCTGCTTGAAAAGTGCAATAGAAATGCAAGTCTTTACAAGCACTGCCTTATGAACAGTGCCAGGAAGTATTAATTCTCCTGCAGCTCCAGCAAGCAATCACCAGGAGATACCCTGGGCAAAAACCCCAGCTCTATTCAGCAGCTGCACAAAGAGGTGGTTTTTTTCCCATTCTAGGAAGCAATCCTCACCTGCTTACTTCCTCCAGAAAGTGCTGCTTCTGTCTCTTCTTCAACAAAAGTCTTACATTTACAATAGGAAGCTGGACTGTGCCTTTGTGGCTTGTGTTACAGGAAGAGAAGTCCTGTAAACCCTTCCATCCTATCCCTCCAGGCTGCCTGGGTGAGACAGGCCACAGTTTCCACAACCCAACAGTGATTTCCCAGCCAATATTTCTCTTCTAGGGGCCTGTAGTGTTAGGACAAGGGGTAGTGGCTTGAAATGAAAAGAGGGCAAATTCAGACAAGATACAAGGAAGGAATTTTTTGTGATGAGGGTGTTGAAACACTGGCACAATCCAGAGAGGTGGAGGATGCCCCATCCCTGGAAATATTCAAGGTCAGGCTGGATGGGGCTCTGAGCAACCTGATCTAGTTGAAGATGTCCCTGCTTATTGCAGGAGGGCTGGATTAGATGACCTTTAAAGGTCCCTCCCAATCCAGACTGTTCTGTGATTCAATGATTCTATCACACCAAACATTCTCATGGGYCTCAAGGATCCAAGGGGTGCAAACAGCCATGACGTGCATCATAGAAGAGCAACCAAAGCAAAGAAAGAGCCAAGGGAAACTAATTTAAAAGGAAGCAGGATACCTTGAATCATTGCTAATAGTGACCTAACAGACATCTGCAAACAGCTAGGAGTATAAAGTCCACAGGAGAACTCTACTAGTGACGTTGCTAAGAAGAAATTATAGCAACTGGGAAAATAGGGAATTGTGGGAGATGGACTGCATGTGCCAGGAGTAACAGTCTGCACAATGCTGGCAGCAAATACACACAGTAAAGAAGAGAGACGGAAGCTGGAAAACAGCTATCTGAAATGCCTGCTATAGTGACAAACATCCCAAGCAGCGAGAGGCTGCTAGGAAACTTTACAGCCTCTCCCAAAGAGGCCAAATGAAGCCTTGGAGAAGGTAAGATGAAAAATTCCTGCCCTTGAAGAGGGGTAGAGGAAAGAGAAGGTTGCATTGCTCACCAGTGGGGGGCTTTGGCACTACAGTACTTGAGGTCTTTATCTGGCTCCACCAGCTGCCCGTTCCTCCAGCACTGGCCACACACAAATTTCATCTGGAGGTCAAAGGTGCTTGACGTGGGAGTCCGGGGAGAAGCCTGGGGAAAAGAACCACAGCCTCAGGCCAACAGAGGCAAAATGCACCCCCCAAGCCTGCCACGGAGACGCTGGCAGCTGCCCGCATGCCTGTGTGCCAGTGACAAGCCAGATTAAATCAGCTCTCCTTGGCGAGTGTTAGCTGGTGGCCCAATGAGATACCAGACGGGAGCAAAACCACTGCTTGCTTCAGCATGATTTCCTGGGCTTTGACATCTGGCCAAAAGCACAGATAGCCTGGCAGCTTCCAGCACTGACCAGGTCTGGCTGTGAAACCCCTGCAGCATATCTCCATGTACAGACAAGTTCTGTGACACCTGCCCCAGCACTTAATCCCCATTTCCCTGCAGGGAGGGCATCCATGTCCTACTCTGCCTGTGGAGAGAGCTCGGTCACACAGCTGAGAGAACCCCCTCGGGAGAAAGCTGGACCATGTCACAACACAGGACTCAAAACTCCTGCTTTTGGACCAAGAAGCTCATGTCACACCTAACATTTGACACCATGAAGTCAGAGCTGGGTCCTCTTCTTGAAATCCTTTCAAGCTGTTTCTGGGTGGGTTTCCATGTCTCGCAGTTCCTCTGCCATGGGTTTCACAAGCAGTTAATCGCAGTCTCTGGACTGAGGTACAATGTATGTATTTCACATCTTCCCAGCCACTGCACTTATTGCCYCCACCCACCATGAGAAGGCTGGTTTGGGATTATGATTAACAGATTGTGGAGAAGGAAAAAAAAAAGGAGCCAGTCTCATATGACTGCTGCCTCATGTTTTCTGAGCAAATCTCTGGAACGCTGTTTGCATCCTGTATCACCACTGGAAGGCATGAGGCTGGTGTCTCCAGGTCATTTCCAAACCAAAGAGCAAACCCGACTGGATGCCAGTGGCCTTGGCATGGGAATATGTTAGAGTACAAGAGAACACCCTGGTCATGGAGCCAGCCATGAAGCACAAAGGTCGTGCACCAGCAAAACAGTTCTCTGACTGTCAACCACATCAGCAGCCTGTCCCACCTGCCATGTCTTGACTTCTAACTCTGAGCATCTCACAATAAGCAGACAAGCAAGCCATGTCCCTGAAGAGCAGGTTTCTGCCAGCAATTGACTAGCAGCAGTGTGGACCCTTTGCGCATCTCTTGGCAAAAGGAAAAAAGCAAGCACAGGCAATGCAGAATGAAAGCATCTCCCAGGAGACACCACATCAGCTATTGACTACCACTCTGTATCCTCCAGACCCAGTCTTTTGGAGAAGCAGAGCTGACATACAAAAGGTCCTCTGTCACTGTGAAAAGCTGWCCAGGAAGCTGACCTTGCCTGTCCTGACTACAGGAGGCCATCAGGGCTCTGATGTCCCAGCAAAAGGACCCTCTCAGAGAACCAGCAACTCTCTTGAAAAGCAGCAGCAATTCTGGCCTACTCATCTGCAAGACGACCTTTTTGGTGGCTCCCAGCATATGACTCTTCATCACTTGCTGTCAGCTGTCACCTGTGCTGGTGACCACCAAGAACACACCAAAGTGGCCAGCTGTGGGATGAACAGAGTTGAGACCTGGGCTACGRTGGAAGGCAATAAGGTGCCTACCTCTCAGATGTGTGGCCTTTGAACAGTAGTTTTAATCTCTACTTGGTCTTCAAAGGAAATTCCACTCCAGCTCACTACTGACCCTCAAACCTATAGGCCTACAGTAACAAAATGGCACTGATAGCATATTCCCTTTTATCAACCCTGTGCTATCCTCTTGGTGACAGATCTCTCACCTCAGCCAGGAAACTTTGCTCAAACCTACTGACCCAGCAAAACTAGAAACTGAGTGGCTCCAGAAAGAACAACAGATCAGAGAGAAAGAAAATGTCTCTCAGGTAGTTCTGGTAATCTGGGCCGCTTTTTCCACAAATTCTTAACCAAAAGAAGCCCTGTGCATTTCTTTATATGAGTCATGCAAACTGCTGGTCAATCCAGTGGGCATGTACGTTCCCAGGGAATTAGGAGCCAAGCAAAAAATCAAAGCTGCTGCTGTTAATGCTACATGACTGTATTTGTAAAGGCAAGACACATACCTGGCAGCCTGCTGATAACCAACAGTGTGGAAATTATATCACATGAGGCTCTAGCAGACGAAGCCAGGCAAAAGTGCCGCGGGCTATGGCACCACCCCTTGTTATGAAGCCAGACAATATAGTGTTAGCTATGCACCATGGCAACCAAATAAATACAAGTCTTTGACACGACAGCTCTCCACTTCAGGCTCTGCAGAAAGCAAGTCTCTGGCCACTCGTGTCTCCCAGCTTCAGGAACCCCTCTCAGTGATACTGAAATGTTCTCTGGAGGAGGAGCCACATGCCTCAGGGGACTGTATGAGGAAGCCAGGTTACTCAGCCACCTAACCARGTGAGCAGTACTTAGCTGCAAATACTTGTTATTGGAGACTTTTCTTTCCTCTCCATGCTTAAATTGATAATTCTGAGGTTAGCTTTCATGGGGGTTCTGCAGCTAACTAGAGGAGCAAAAGCAAAATATCCCTTGAAAACCAGAAAAAATGAGGGCTACAACCCCTCAGTTTGCAGGGGTGTGATGGGAGGTCACCCAGCTACCTACAACAGCCCCTCCTGCTGACTGGCTCTTCAATCTCTAGCTACTGGGTTTATTCCTACAGCAGCCTCTGTGGGGACAAATTTGTGGGGCCAAGTGCAAGATTCCCAGCAGGTGCTTTGCAAGCAGTGTATCTTCATCTTTCATTTCTTGCTAAGCCTCCTGGCCTTCATCGTCACAGCTACTGGGCCCCTGTGTGCTGCCTGCCTCTTTTCTCCACAACTGGACAGTCCTGGCCGCTGAGTCCAACTGGCAGCTGTGACAAAACTGCAGCAAAATCCCCCAGAGTGGCTTTGCTTCCGCTGACCAGAGGGCACCGGAGTGAAAGTGGATCACACGGGATAGTGGGAAGGAGGGGTCTGTTTTTACAGCACTCCTGGGAAGTTGTCTTTGCCAGGCAGCCAACTCTGAAAGCTGGAAGGACGCTGAGAAAACTCTGAGTCACGTTAGCCTGCTTGGACAGGAGAAAACAATGGCAAAAGTAAACATCTCTCAACAGATAGATAGTCCTGCCCGCGGGGTCTTTGGCAGCAAGCCAGGGTCTCATCCCAAAGCACAGCCCTCTGGCTGAGGACATGCTGATGCCAAAGCCAGGGTGTGCTATTGCAAACACATGCATCTGACTGACTTGACTGTCTCCCTGTACAGTGCCAGTGCCAGTGCCAGGCTGCCAATCCCTAGAGACAGCTGGTGGTGCTGCTGGTAGGTACTTTCTGACTGTACCAACACGGCTGTTGCTTTGCCTCTGCACCTTGGAAGGGTGGAGGGTGCAGTCCAGCTCTGTGACAGCATTTGTGGGGCACAGCCGAACTTTGCCACTGGCCATCAGCCCTAGCACTGCCCACAGGGCCCAGAAACTGTAGCTCTCTGCGCATCCCCTGATGCAGCAGGCTCTGGCATTTTGTTTCCTAATCCTCTGCCTGCTGCAAGACACAGCAGCCAGAAATGGAACCCTCACTCAGCATCCAGATCCCATGTGCTTCAGAGGACATGCTCTGACCATGTACAGCTTGTTCTTCCAGCAGCAGCACCCCCAGACAAAGGCGAATTTGAAGCTGCAAGGCTTACAGGAAAACAGCTGTCCATCTATCTGTTTTTTATCCCCTCATTATGCACAGAGAATGGCAAGACAGAGCTTTCTGGAAAATGCAGATAGATTCACAGTAGGCAGGACAGAATCAGTCTCTGGACTGGTCTCTTGGGGCCGGGCACATATGGAGCAGGGATTGCTGATATAAATCCAACTGCTGTCACAAACTGCTGCAAATTCACACTTAGTTTCCTCCCCTGTGGAGATGCAGGCCACTGCCTCTGTCCCCACACCAGGCACAGGAGATCACGGCCAGCTCTGATTGCAGGGACCATTCAGATCACCCAGGCTCACTTCTCACGTAATATAGGATATAGAAACTTGTCCTTCTCAGCTTCCTGAGAAGTTAGAACATACTCCTTAAGCAAGTCAGACAGTTTTGGGAACTAGAGACCTTGGTTTCTGGACTGCTGCTTCCCATTCCTCTCCCCCAACCATTTCAGACCGCAGCATCTGCACAGGTTTGCTGCTGAGCATCCCCTCAAAGATGAATCAATCTCACGCAGCATAGCCAATGCATAGGTGGACACAGAGCCCACTGCAAGCATCAGTGCAGTCTTTCCTGTTGGGCTAAGCTATGCCCATCAGACCTGCTCCTCCCCAGCATCAGTGCCCTACAGCCTTCAGAACACTTGTGTAGGCCCACAGCCTAGACACAAACCAGCAGCTACACACCACATGACTGACTCAGATCCCTCTCCTATAAAACACCTCCTCTGCAGGGTGCTCACAGCCTGCACTTGGTGCTGGTCTCTGCAGAGGGACCCCGGGTGACAGGTCCCAGACAAAGGTGAAACACTCCTGCTTTGACAGTAAGGCACAGGCCAAGGGATGGCGAGGACAGGCTTGCCGAGGTTATAGCAAGCTGTCAAACGGGAACAAAAAGGATTCACTACACTTTTGCCACCATTCTCCAGAGGAAAGAATTGCTCCTATGACTGAGAGGAGGCATGAAGTTTCTCATCTCATCGGACATATTCTATGAAAGTAATTAAAGAACAAAAAACTCCTTGTTTTAGTGGCAAAAACTGCTTTAGTTCAACCTCAGGACTGGGCTGGGAATCATCCTTAATGGGTGGGCTCTGCTCCTACACTACAGAACTCCCCTTTGGGGAAAAAAAAGCATAAGGCCGCACTGCCCATAACCAACACGATGGAAGAAATAAACAAAGAAGAGCCCTGTGCTTGTAACACCCCTCTCCAGGCTCCCTGGGTAAGCTTCTGGCAGTGCTGGAGGGTGCAGCCCTCTATACTGAGAGACTGGTGGCACACAGAAAGACAAAGCTCACAGGCTCCTCCTCATATAGCACCATTAAGATCTCTGCCCAGCCTCAACAGGACCTGGGCTGATTCCACCCTCTCCTGCATTTAGATCAGTCCTATAGGTCATGAGTCATTCCTTAACTCCTTCAAACTCCCTTGGCCACTAAAGGGCAGCAGGACACATTTGATACCCACTGCGTGGCCACTGTCTCAAAATCACCCAATTTCCTCAGCAAGGTGTCACAGGAAACACCATTCTCTGTGTGCTGCCCTCAGTGACCTTCAGGCTTCACCCCACCATGGAACAGAGCAGACAATAACACTGCAAAACAAGGCACAAAGCTCAACACCAGCAACAGGTGCTCAACACTGCAACCAGGAAAGCTCTCAGCTGTTCTCCTCCTCAATGGCCAGCCTGGTCTGCCTGAGAGGTGTCAAGCACAGCAGTGGGAGGAAAAGAGAACTGGGCTGGAACCATTGGGAGTACAACCAGTCTCCAAGCCCTAGATGAACCTTACTTACCACGCTGTTGGCTGGTTTGCTGGCATGTGCCTCCATCTGCTGCCAGTACTTCTTAGACTCCTGCACGATATCTTCATGGGTCATTCCTGGAAACAAAAAGGAGACAGAACTGAGCTACCCTGCTTTGGCCTAGACAAGAGAGGGAGGGGTCACAGGACTTCTTACATTTGGGCTTAGTAACCCCTGAGTAGCTGACAGCTCTCAACAGTTCCCTTGGTAATGTCGGGACTGGGTGGTGACGGGACCCACCACAGAACATGTTTAATCCCAGGCTAAGGAAGTTCCTCTGTCTACACAAGCCAAACAAAAGGAGAAGAGTTCAATCTCCTGGGCTTGTTCAGACCTGGCTTTCTGCTCAGGCAGTCTGCAAAGGACCCAGATGCTGCCTCCAAGCCAATAATTCTTCACTAGGGTCAAGAGCTTGACCAAGGCTGTCCCCCAACACCATATGAACAGATTCTACCAAGGTCCTGAAGACAATGCTTTGTTACTGTTGACTTATTGTATATGGAGTTTTGGTTGGATGATCACAGATCTGAGACATCTAGCATCTCCAAGACCCCAGAAGTCTCACCTATTACCTGCTGGGATTAATTAGCCTGTTACATCTTCAAGTTGAGGGGGCTGCCCATCAATCAGTAGGCAAAGAGGAAAGTTGAAATTCAACATATATAAACAACAACCACAACCGAGGCAGCAAGGAAAGACCAACAGTGCAAAACCAACCAAGGAACAGCTGCTGGCAAGCAACCAGCAAGGAAAGATCTGCAAGGTTTCAGGTATCAGAAATGCAATATCAGACCACAAGAAAAAGGATTGGTCAGATCTTATCTAAGGAATTAGCTCCTGACCAGCTCAAGTGGTGAGGGAACAGCCTCTGTTAACACCAACCAGCTAGAAGGGCACTATGATTCTCAGAGCACTTAACAGCAAGAAAAAACTGCGTAAGTGTAGGAACTGTTTGGTCAATGTGAGCACTCTGGTATATATAAAAAAAAAGCCATGTTATTAAGTGCTACAAAAACTCGAGATAGCTGACAAAACAAATATCAAAGCAAATATCTTACAACAGGCAGCTGACTGCAGTGGGRTGCAGAGGATGGCCTTGATGCAGCACCCACAGGACACGGAGATTGCAAGTTTGATTGCTTTGCTGGTGCCTACCGCTATTATTACTGAACTGAGGTGTTCCCCAGGAGCGTTACAAAGACACAGTCATTGATCTGGGAGACAGCACGTTCCAGAACTTAAGGGCCACGAAACACAAGTTTTCATCTCAGCTTAGGCTGTGTGTAGCTTGGGTAAGTCACAGCATTCCTGACCTCAGTTTCCCTATTTGTGATTTCGGCCGTTCAGGTCCCTGTCAGGCAACACCACTGCCATTTGCACAGGGCTTGAACAGGATGAAAAGCATTCAGGGAACTTCACCGTTCTTTAAGAACATATGCTCAGGCCTTTAAAATGGCAGCTACTGCAGAGCTGGTACTGCTCACAGATCAGAGCTGTTGGTGAATTTTCTACTTCTTAACCATTAATCCCAGAAGAAATGGTGTAGAGATAGAAAAACTGCAACTCTCTCTTCCATGTCCAAGTATTCCATGGTTAGACACAATACTCATCTGTACTTTGGGAACAAAAGCTATAAAGCTGGGAAAACCACAGCAAAAAGTTAACGTGCTGCACTGGACCTGGCAGGGAAAAGGCCAAAGCAGCTCCCACCTTCTACATTCTGCACATCTGTGATCCTTGGGGTGCAGAATCAAAGGGAGAAGCATATACAGGTCTTGTCAGAAGACTGCATTTCAAATGTAGTCCTTGTGACTGCTTTCTTTCATTTCCTGAAATCTGAACTAATTCAACAATACAGTCTAGAAATGTGGTGGTTGGGGAAAAAAAACCCTCCCAATTGTGAAAGGATGTTTTCCAATCCACTAGTTCTCCACAGCATGAACCGTCACAAAGAAATTATCTGGGAACCAAAAGGTCCATTCGTTGATTACTTATAATTTTTCAGCATCTTTTGCAACATCATTAGTGAGGACAAAGAGTCTGTTATTACCACTGATGGAAGAAGATAGCAAGATATGTCTGTGAAAAGCCACAGTGAAAAAGAAAGCAATCCTGTCTGTCCAATTTTCAGATCTTGGGAACCTTTACTCCACTAATATAATCCTTTATCCCCACAAACAAAGCCAAAAGCTCTGTAAGTGCTCAAATGGCTGTAAAGTGTTTCAAATGCAAGCTGCCTTCTTCCTATTCTTGCTGAGCAAACAGCACCCAAATGAAACTTTCTACTCCAAAGCTAAAGCGTTCCCAGAGAATGGCAACAACTACCTTTCATCTCGGTTTCCATAATGAAGGCTACACTTAGGAGAGGTAATAAACTACCACTCCAGGAAGGCAAACTCACAAGGAAAGCAGGCTCATATATACAGCCCTGCAGAAAAAAACCCACAAGATAATAACTCTTCTATTGCTGTAAAAGACGGAAATAAGCACAAGGCTCACTGACCACCCCTTCAGCTTAACTCACGGCTTGCTTCATCTCCTCAGCTTCCCCTTTGAAATAATTTCTTCAAGTAAAGAAGGCAAAAAGAAAAAAATCAGTCAAACTATGTCTTCTGAAGAAGAAGAAACAGAGAGGGAAGGAAGGGAGCAAAGAAACTTTTCTAATAAAAAATCCAAAACAAAACAACAAAAAAACCACCAACCATGGAGTGGGGAAAAGAGCAAGGTACTTGAATATTAGAGTGCCCAGAGTACTAAGAGCAGTATCACAAGCATGTAGTGCAGCAATGGTGGACTATGGCTCAGAGGCAACATGCTATCTTAGAAACTCCAGAGCTGTAATTTTTTAATTTCCTGAGGCCACAAGTAAATGAGAGCAAATGGAAAGAATAAAATATGGCATTTTCCACAGTGTGGTACTTGTTCATCACTGTCCCTCATGAGCTGAAGCCAAGGCCTGCACTGAACTGCAGGACTGCACTGAACATCAATTATGACATCAAAGAATGGTGAGAAACATCCATAATGTATTTCCTCTCTGAAGTAGTGCCATTACCAGGCTGGGTGTTGCACTAAATGAGACCCTGTGGTGAAAAAAACATGTAGGTAGCACTATGGGTGGACCATTATCTACACAGCCAACAGGAGAGAAAACCAGAGAAAACCTCCAAGATGTCAGACAGAGACAAAGGACTGAAAGTGCCAGAGGTGGCAGTGTCATTATACGATTTCCTTGAATATAATTTCAGTAAAAGCCTCTTCAGAGGCATGTCATCAAAGGCTTTTTGGGAAACACCAAGTATCTTGTAATTTCCCACTGCTGGTGAATTTGTTTCGAGAAACTGGAGATGCACCAACTGCTTTGTCACCTGTGCACGCTGCCATTCTCACTGCAGCAGATGCTCACTCAGGGGTCCAACTGCTATTTCCACAAGATTTAAGCACCAAAACCCCTCTTGGGATTCAGCTCTACCTAATAATAATTTTAATTTATTCAGCTGGTCCCAATGGAAAGGCTTTCTGGTCTGCAAATTATAGTTGCACTGTTCCTGTAAAGAGGCAAGGGCCAAATCACCTCACAGAACACCTTGGTCCTCTTTCCTGTGTCCCTGAGGAGGCAGAGTAAGTATATGCACAAGTGAGTGACACCTTCTCAGTAGCCCCAAATCAACCTGGCCCTCGGTACACACTGGAAGAAACTCAGGTATACACAACACCAGCCAAGTCACACTCACCTGAATATTGCTGCAGCAGCCAGACCTTGAGCTCAATGAAACTATGAGCAAAGTGGCAGCTGTCCTCACGCAGGCAGCCATAACGCACCTCATGTCGGCACACGTCGAACTGGAAGTGCTCCTGGAACTGACGGATCTTGGAATATTTCAGGGAGGTGGAACGCACAATGTGGACCAGACACCTGAAGAAAAATATGAAGCACCAGAGGATCAAACCCTCTCCACCTCCTCCTTACATATGACATCCAGACACTTGACTGGGCAGGCAAAGGACACAGGAAAACCAACTCTGGGAGAGACAGATTTCCTCTGGGAAAAACCCTGCCCTCCCACCCTGTCAAGCCTGGGTGGTTATTTTCACCCTCAGCACATGGGTGATGCTCTTCTTAGGTTCAGAGATCAGACACATTTCAAAGTATGCAGCAAAGATACCAACTCCTCTGGCTCAGCAAGTCCTACGTCTCAGGTTGCCAGGAACCAGAAGGAATTGTATGACYGTGTACTTGACATGTTTGCTATACTTATTTTCCTAAACATTCATGACCAACCAGTTGGAGGCAGGATCCTGAGCTAGAGGATCTTTGTTTTGACCTTTATGTAAAGGCCAAACTGAAAGGCAAATTAAGTCAATGGAAAACTTAACAGGCTGACTCCACAGGGCTTTGCTGATGCCTGAAATCCCTCAGCACCAGGAGCAAACATGCAGGGTGAAGCCCACAGTGCTATTTATCATGCTTTGAGCTGTCCTATAATTGGAACCCGTGGGGAGGAAAGAAAGAAAGAGACCAGGGCCCTGGAGTTAAACTGGCTAGACTTGTGAGAGATTGTTCCCATCAGCACAAAAAATTGTTCACTCACTTGTTGTCATGGAAACTGTGTTTTGCAGAAAGGTTGGAACAGACAGATGGTGTGTCCTTGGTCCCTTTGCTGATAATCCGGGGTTTGCTGTCAAAGCAGATCTGAGAAGAGAAGAATTAGCATGCTGGGAAAATCTTAGAGAGCAGTGAACCAGAGCCACTTCACTTGGAAGAGGAAGGAGAACCATAGCCAGCCTATTCTAATGTTCAGAGTTAGAAAGAAGTCTGGTGAAAATTTTGTGGTAGGGATTTAAAATAAAGCAAGTGAATCTCTGGAAAAGCTTCTGGACAACATTTTTTGGCTTATTCTCAACAGTATTTTCCATTGTGGTTGGAAAAATTTTAGTCAGAGCCACATATTCTTTCCCTGTTAGCCAACAGAGCAAGAACAAGGGCGAAATGATGGGGAAAAATGAAAGAACAGCCACTTCACAGCAAAGAACACGTCCCTTTACGTGTACTGCCAGCATGGGGAACTCTGTGCTGCAGAGCATTAAGATGCTATGAGACAACCCTCAACTGACCGACTCAGTGGCTCTGCACAGACATCAAATGGGAATTTGTTGCATTATGGAACTCTGATTTCTAAAGTAACTGGGGCTAAATTGCAATTCAAAGCAACATCTCAAGACAGCAGAAGAGACAGGTGATCCCATGAGTCCATGAGCACTTGGCTCAGCTGCAGGGCTAAGGAGGAAAACTACTCCTTTCTCTTACACAGCTGCATACACTGCTCAGTATCCTTCTGGGAGCAGGACACTGGTTGGGACATACAGAGTCATAGATGGCCTGCTCCTGCACCTTTAAGATTTCCTTCTTGGATAATGTCCAACCTTCCTGGACTTCTTTTCCCTTCAGGACTGCCTTCCAAGGTACTCTGTCAACCAGGCTCCTAAATAGGCTAAAGTCTGTCCTTCAGAACGTGAAGTGGCAAGGTGGCAGTTCTGCTGACTCCTCTCCTTATTTCTCCAAGCATTGAAAACTCTATCTTTGCATGATCACTGTGCCCAGGATGGCTCCCAACCATCATATCAGACACCAGTCCTTCTCTGTTCACAAACAACAGGTCCAGAGGGTGCCTTCCCTAGCTGTCTCCCTCACCAGCTGTGTCAGGAAGTTATCTTCCACACACTCCAGGAACCTCCTGGATTGTTTCCTCTCTGCTATGTTGTATTTTCAGAAGACAACTAGTAAGTTGAAGTCCCCCACAAGAAAAAGGGCCAGTGATTATGAGACTTCTGCCATCTGCCTATAGAATAATTTTTCTGCCTCTTCACCCTGGTTGGGTGTTCTGTCACCGACTTCCACCATGATATCAGCTTTGTTGGCCTTCCCCCGATTCCAACCCGGAACCACTCAACCCTATTGTCACCATTGTTAAACTCTAGACACTCCCTAACACRCATGGCTCCCCCACCACCTCTCCTTCCTCACTGTCCCTCCTGAAGAGTTTATAGCCATCCATTGCAGCACTCCAGTTGTGTGAGTCAAAAATATGGTGATATTTTTGTGGTGGCAACTATCAACATATCAGTGGTCCAGATACATACTGAGGAGATGACGGACGCCTGCCCCCTCCCACCAGTTCAGTACCTCACAGAGGAAGGTGAAGATGCCCTGATGTTCCTTGAGGAGTTTGGCAATTGTGAGGCTGCTCTGCTTGATCCCACCTAGCGGGTCAAAGAGGAGGTCACGGTTGAGGGTCCCCTTCCTCTCCTCCGTCCACACGTCGATCTCTTCCTGGTGGTACGCGAAGGTGCAGTTATCCCCGTACTTACAGTCCTGCTTGTTAAGCATATCTACAAAGCAACAAACAGCACACACCACCACACAGGCAGGGCGGCCCAGTCAGAAACTAAACTCTCTCTCATCTCCTCCCACTGCCCATGCCTCACAAGGAACTGGAGGCAAGAATAGAGAGCTCTAAAAGAAAAAGGAAAAGAAATCTCCTCCCAARTTCACCTATATCAAGACATTCAGGAAAGTTAACGCAAACCACTGAATGGTGACAATCTCAAGTAACGCCGCTATTGGGGAAACCATCTCAAAACTTTAATTCAGTGCCTGGCCAGGGACAGATCATGATTTAACTAACCCCTTTTAAAGCCAACACAGATTGCATAGGCCCATCAGTAAGGAGCCCTGTTAGCTTGGCTCTTGCAATCTCCCCACCTCATTAGGTATGTGTAATGACACTGCCTCTGGGACCAGTCTGATCACACTGCTCGCATGTATGGTGGGATGGGCTGGAGCAAAGGAGCAGGCAGAGAATGCTTTTCCCTAGGCAGAACCACAGCCCTGCCGTGGGATGGCTGGGTGGAGTGGGACTAATGTGAACACATGTACAGGAGGGAGTTTCTCAGTAAAGCCCATTGTCAGCAGAGCAGCTCCGAGTGCTCAGCTGTGCACAGTCCCTCACTGTGCCTTTGGAACTCTTCACCACTTCAGAAGCTGCCTGCTCTCCACAACATGGCGGCTCATTGCCCTTCACTGCACTGAGCCATTCAGTCAGTAGGCTACTGATGGGACAGGAGACCCCAGAGCCAGCAGGCAATATCAACCAGAATTTCCCTCGCAGCCTCCCCTGGCACAGCCCCTTCCAGCCACCAACTGCCGCAGATCACCTTTGCACAGATAATAGGATCCTACAAAGTTGGTTTTGGTTGGGCGAGGCCGGATCCTCTTCCAGGTCTTGTCTTCTGAGTTCTTCAGCCTGCCCAGCAGGATGTCCCGCTTGCACTTGTGCTCCAAGCCTTCCCTATAGGTGTAATCGCCAGCCTTGGGCCCTGCAGGAGAGAATAACTCCATTAGCCTGGGGAAAGCCGATTCCTAGTCTGGGCCAGTGCTCTGGTGGCAGAGCAAATGCATCACCTGTTTTGGGGTAGCAGATATGACAGGCTTGTTTGAAAACGTGCGTAGATGCCAGGGGGTTCTTCACCAGCAGAGCCGTGTTGGGCATTACTGGTTCCGGCTGGGACAGCAGGTGCTCAGTGGCCTTGGGCACAGCTGGGTGACTCACTCCACCCAGGCTGACCTGAGGGAAAACACACATAGCTTTCTGTTCAGCTCTGCAACCACATGAGCAAGAAACTTCTCTGCCCTGCCCTGCTCCAGTCTCTCAAACACTTCTCTCATTTCCTATCTCATCAAATGATCACATCTGAAATGACATTTCCAAAAGAGCCGCATGCAACTTTTTCAAAGAGAACAAACACTGTGGTATATTCGCTTCAAAGAGCAGCTTCTTTCCCTACTGGTAAGAGACCTCAGTTTTCTATCACGAGCCACAGAACAAAATGCCTCACTCCTTCCCAGTCCTTCCATCACAACCAAGTCTGCATTGAAAGACTTTTAAATCAACCCTATCGCAACCTGAGAAAAAAAATAAACTGCTTATCAGTCAATCTTCAGGGAGATTCAAATTGATGTTAATAGGGCTAGCAGGTGAGAGGAACTCAGGAGTAACTCTTGTTCCAAGCTTGCTAACCCTCCTTTTTTTCTCCAAGACTAGAAACACAGGACAGAAGCACAACAGTGTATCTGGAAAAGATACGGTGTATCTCCCGACAGGGGCAGAGAGCAGCAAAGAACTTCAGTAGCCTGAAGTCAAAGTTGGCTTACTCTGCCCCATCCTTCAGCATGATGTGGCTGCCTGTGGATGCTGAAAAGCTTTCAGCAGCGAAATTCTCTAGCATTTTGCATTCTGTGAGAAGCTGGCCTTTCTCACAGAAGCGATGAAAAACAGCGAAGATGTTTCTCTAATGGGACTTCTTATCATGTACCTGTGAACTTGTTATTATACCGAATGTACAAATATTTGGAATAAGGTGTTGTAGCACCCTAGCCAATCATCCTGAGAGGCGGATGGCCAAAAGACCAATAACCTTATGACATTCAAGCATATTAAAGTATAAAACAGCTCTTTATATTAATAAATAAATCCACTTTTCACCGACTCTTGGATCGTACTTATGTCGTGATTTGACT
Organism: Amblyornis subalaris; assembly: GCA_018881555.1. Lineage (NCBI taxonomy): Eukaryota > Metazoa > Chordata > Aves > Passeriformes > Ptilonorhynchidae > Amblyornis > Amblyornis subalaris. The sequence continues at coordinate 8,705,864 of JACAXG010000009.1, read as the reverse complement.
CTGACCCCGATACAACAGTGATAGCTGCCAGGTACAGTGGGGCACCAGTCTCCATGCTCCCCCGTTGACCCTACAACCTTGGTCACACCATGTTTACCTCAGCAATATGCAGTTACAGACAAAAACAAAGATGCAACAAATGTCTTCCTACTGACTGTGGGGGAATCTTGCCACAACACGAGAGGCAACACTCACCAGGGCAGGCTAAGAAGAGGGGCCCAAATTACCTACATCACCCAAGTCACTACTACCTTGGCTCCAGAGCACCCTGGGACATCAGCACGGGGCAGTAGCTCACTCACCACTGGGGATGGTTTCTGGTTGCCAGGTGGGTGTCGCAGTTCCTGAGAGCTAGTTTCTTCTGGGCAAAAGAAGGGGAAAAGAGCCCCACAAAACAAAAACAATCATTCCACTGTCAGAGGCAGTTATATTTCCGAAAAGATAAACAGATCCTTATTAAATCAATTTGATTTACTTAATAATATTTTTTTACTTTCTCCCCAAAGCATGTGTCTAAACTTGGAAAAACTCCAGGAGAGGCCTTCTTGTCCCATAAATCCTACTGAATCCAACTCTATGCTGCTGAGCACTGGCATTTGTAAGGTGGTGACTTGAAGGTAACCCAAAGCTGAGGTGAATCTAAGTGTTGAAGTGCTGACCGGCCAAGCTCTGCTGTTCTCAAAATACTTTTGCTGCCAATATACCGCGATACCGGGGACAAGTTAACCAAGAAAAAGCCCATTTCCCTCCTGAACAGGAGGGGACATAGTCTTTGCTCAACATCCTCCACAGCTTTTCTCCTTGTGACATGAGAGTGCAGAGCCCCATTCAAGAGGACACTCACTGCTCTGAATCCAGAGATGGGACAGACCTACCTTGGCTTCTACCATTCTGCCCAGCACAACAAGGTCTTATATCATCTAAACCAGTCATCAYCATTTCGCTCACTTTGTGCAAAATGTCAGAGTCATTGAGGAGGAGGGTGCAGGAATCATGCTACAGTCCAGCAAATTGTGCCAAAGGAGGTGTTCTGGACATCAAGCCAGGTTTAAATCTCATCACTCATTAATTATACACCTTTGTGTTCCTTTGTTGTCTTTAGATTTCACTGCATGCACATACATGGGTTATCTGGAATTACACACCTACAGCCTTTCTCATTACTTTTGAGCTAAACATAATCAGTTGCTCTGTCCAAGACAATTCCCCGCCCTCTTCTACATTTATGTTCCTGTTCTGCCACACCAGCAGAGAAAGCTACACGACAGAAGTCCTCAGCACTGAAGGAAATAATTTTGGCACACATTCACAGCTAAGGCAACACAAAACTTCATCACTCCACACCTACCAATGGCAAAGGAATCCAAGGCATCCAGCGACCCTCTGCTTGTCCCAAAGGAGTCCAGCGCATCAAGCTGTGTGTCTGTGTATGGAAGCAGATCCAGAGAATCCAGGGAATCTAAAGTGGAGCCGCCACTTCCTCCTGGTGGGGCCTCGAAGGCATCCAGGACAGAGGAGGAGGAGAGCTGCTTGGTGGGATCCATCACCAGGCCAAAGGAGGCAGGTGGCAGAGGGGTGGAGACAGGGATGCTGGCTGTCACGACTGGAGGCAGCAGCGGAGTTCCCCCCGGAAACACAGGAATCAACTGGGGCATCTCTGTTGGCAGGTTGGTAGGAATGGTGCCCTGGACCAGAGACTTCAGGGGAGAAGGAAGCAGGATAAATAGCAAATTAGTAATGAGGAGCAGAGACTGAAAACAGATGTCCTGGTTTTGGCTGGCATAGAGTTAATTTTCTTCTTAGTAGCTGGTACAGTGCTGTGTTTTGGATTTAGCATGAGGATAATGTTGATAACACACTGATGTTTTGGTTGTTGCTAAGTCGTGCTTACTCTAAGTCAAGGACTTTTCAGTTTCCCATGCTCTGCCAGTGAGCAGGTGCACAAGAAGATGGGGAGACCACGGCCAGGACAGCTGATCTGAACAAGTCAAAGGGATATTTCATATCACAGAACATCATTCCCAGTATATAAACTGGGAGGAGTTGGTCAGAAGTCACTGATGCTGCCCAGGGATGGGCTGGGCATAGATTAGCAAGTGGTGAGCAATTGTATTGTACATCACTTGTTTCTCCTGGGTCTTATTCCTCCCTCTCTCTCCTTTTCTCTTATTATTGTTGTTATTATTGTATTTTATTTTGTTTCAATTATTAAACTGTTCTTATCTTAAGCCACGAATTTGGGGTTTTTTAGATTATCCTCCCCAATGGGGAAGGGGCAGGGGGAGAGTGAGCAGCTGTGTGGTACTTAGCTGCTGGCTGGGGTCAAACCATGACAACGGAGAGCAACAGGCTCCTAGCGAAGTGCGTGCTGTACCAGCTGAAACAAAAGGATACCCAGCAGCTCAATCCACTTGCAGACTTCCACAGACCTTCCAATTTATCTGTACTGCAAACAGTCCGGACCAAGATCTCTGAGGAGGTTTTGGGATACCTGAGTTCATCAGCCTGCAGTTAAAGCAGCTCAGGTCGAGAAACAATGCAGCCAAGAACACACAGTGCCAGGTCAGGGTAATTGACCATGACTCATGGCACCTCTCATCAGGGCTTTTTGGCTCAGAGGAATCCAACATAAAAGTTACTATATTGCCTCGAGACTCAAGATGGCTCACATAACATCAGCAACACTGGCAACTAAAATCCAGCATAAGTATGAATACAGATTGTCTCTGCAGGTCCCAGACCTGTTCAAAGAGCTTAGGCTGGATGCAACCTGCACAAAATACAAGGAAATTAGAGCATGCCCACTATATAAAATACATCCATCATTCCTACTTCACCACACTCATTTCTACTCTCAGACTTGCTTCAGCTTCGTGGACACCAGAGGCCAGGTGGGGGGAGATGTCAGGGGAAGGCTACCTTGGGTACCTTTTAAGAGACAGCTCCCTGAAGTTGCACACAGCAAAGCAAGCTTGGAGGAGGACTCTTTACATACTCACAGTGGCAGAAATAAAGGAAAGAATGAATGAGTTTTTCCAGAGGAAGAGACAGGACAAAAGAATTACAGAAAGAGAGAGAGAAGGCAGCATGGATATCCTCATACTCCAAGGACCTATTTGGATCAGGAAGTAGGGGACCCATGCAGTGTCCACTCTTACTAGAGGGTATGGTGACCCTTCAGCAAGGGAATCCAGGAGGGAGTCTAGTTCTTCACCAATGATGTCCCCATCTGTGAAGTCCTCCACGCTCTCAGGCACTGGCAAGGGTACACAGTCTGGAGATGGGAGCAAGCTGGCAGCAGGGAGCGAGGTGGGCAAGCCCTGTGCATCTGAGTCAGACGGCAAAGGGGCCAACCCCTCGTTCACAGGGATGGAGGTGGCCACAGGAGCTGGGAGGCACTGCAGGTCCATAGAGCAGTCTGTGATGAGAGAGAAACAGAGCCAGTCACCAGGAGAGCCTCTCGCAGGAGGCAAATAGAGCACAAGCTGGCAAAACCAATATTGTGCAACTCCATCAAATCACGAAAACCAAGTATGCCAATTTTCTGAGTGGAGAAGCTCTACTCAGAAGAGTACTTGCCCTTTTATTTTTGTTCCCAGTCTCTAATGGCTGACCCATAGCTGAAATACATTCTAAGGGCCAGTGCGCAGTCTGACTGTCAGGATTCGGCAAGCACATACAAAAACCAGGAACAACACAAGACCCATGGCTGAGCAGTTACCAAATTCACTATGGCCAAGACTAAAGGCCAGGGGCACAAAATCCAATTTCTCTACAACCCACCAGCTGGTATTTTCTTTAATGTTCCTCACTAATGCATTTGGCAGAGGTCACCGCCTTCTCTACTCCTTGGAGCTTTGATATGCCAACTGAAAGCTTGCTTACTTGCACACCCTCTCTAAAAACCCAGGCATCCTAAATGGCAGAAGATAAAAACCACAAGGCCCTGCTGGGAAGAGAGTCAGAGACTGAGTGTTCAGATCAGGTTGTGCTAGCAATGTGTCCCAAAAAATCCCCGTCAAAGTCACTCAGCTGTCTTTACCCAAGAAAATTCCTTGCTCTTGAGTCCTTCCTAATGTCCACAAGTGGGATGTTGCTGCCCATTTTCCCCCTCAACACATGAACAGCAAACATCCCATTGGGAACTTGTGCGAGGCAGGGTCAAGGCAAGAAAGAGGCAATGATTTTCCCTAAGGCTTCTTCCCCTCTCCAGTACATTACTGAAACAGTAAGATGTTCCCATCATGCAATATAAATCTCTGTTAAGTTAAGTTAAGGTTGCAAGCACATATTCTTCACAGAAGACCATTTTATTCTCAAAAAAATTAAAGGTTAAAAAAAAAGTTCAAATGTTAGAAATTTGGAAAATGCAGTGTTACATTTGCAGTTCTCAAACCAAGCACCCAAACTACCTTAATTCTGCCCCTGTGCAAATGTCCTGGAATAAAAGAAAAGAAATAAGACAAAGATGCTACCTTCTCCACCCACATCCCATGGCTGCACTGTAGCTGTGACAGTCTAAGGCTATAAGCAATGCAAAGTTTGGAAGGAGAGACAATAACTCTTATCAGAAAGACTAAGATTGGGAAATAAACTAGACAAGCTTCAGAGACACAAAAGCTTATCCAGCAAGAAATGCTGCATCCTGTCTGTACCACCTCTGTTCACTCAGCCCCCATGAGAACTCAGCCATCCCTTTGTCTTAGGGACTGGGTGAGTGAGCTCTGTTACTGTCTCCACGCTGCATGTTCACTGGCCCAGGAACATGTAGGTGCCCTTCTTAGAGAGCTCAGCAAATTAGCAATTCCAGCAAATCCCCAGGTCCTGAACAAAACAACGGCAGAGATGACACACACAGGCATGCCCCCTTATCTCTAACCCCACCAGGAGCACAGCACCAACCCCTGCAACCTTTCCCCCAGTGTTAGTTGTGAGTGGTCCACATGGATGGACCACAGCAAAGGTCACTGTGCAAGGCACTGGAGGCTGAGCTGTGACAAAAGACAGGGAAAGCAGGGGGAAATGGCAAGGAACAGACACAGGCCCCTCTCCACATCTTCAAGCATGCCACTGAAGGAAAGCATGTGTTGTACCTTATGGGATCCAACACAGGTTTTCAGTGCTGCAGCTGAATACATTTCCCACAGGCAGAGATTCAAAGAAAGGCTGTGCGTGCCCTTAGTTTTGCAGCTGCCCCACCAATCAGGCTGGGCTCCAACCCCGTGCCCCCTTTGTGATGACTTCTCTCATCTCATCTCCCTTTGGTGCAGAACCCCCAGCCACCAGGGAGCCAACTGTCCAGCTTCCCTCATGGCTGGCAGCTTGGCCAGATTCCCTGCAGTACAAAGGGACAAATGCTTGTGCCATTTTTCAGATGTTTAAATCTGGAGTACTGTCGAGATCCCTACAGAGGCCAAGAAGAAGTTCAGAACATGCTGGAAGGGATGGGGACACACGCAGCGGGGAGCAAAAGGGTGCACAATGACAGGGCCCCAAAGGATCCAGCAGTTCGGACCTTCTCTGAGGAATGAATGAATGAGCAGTTTCCACTCAGACTGGGAAGAGGCCCTCATACACCCTAAGAGGCCCAAAACCCAGGAAAGCTGAATGCACGATCAAAAGGCAGAGAATAAAATGGGACCCCACATAGCTCAGTGCATGTGAAGGGCAAGGAGAAGAGCAGGGACCAACAGGTTCCCAAGTTCCACTACTTGCAAGGGGCAGAGGGAAGATGTCCACTCCCCTCTCCCTGACCACCTAAATCCTGTCATTCCTTCAGCCACTTCCTCCCACTCTACTCTGTCCAATCTTTTTTCCTCTCTCTCATTTCCCATTCCTGCTTTCCTCAGGACACCCCATCTGCTGACCTTACACACCAGCCATGACACCCACATCTCATGTACTCTCCTTACAGAATGCTCATGCACGTTCTGCATTCCCCTAACGTTTGCTCCATCTTAAAAGAACAAACCAGTTTTCTTTGATGAGTAGCTCACAGGCACACACATCCCTGCTGATTTCTGCCTCTGCCATGACATTCAGCCCCACACCTTACTATAAGCTCAATGAGGGTCTTGTCCATACACTCRCATGAACCAAGTCCCTCATACCAAGCCCCCCCAGCTGGTAGCTTCTCTGGCCACACACCTGCCTGTCCCTGAGGGGCAAGTACCAGAGCTTTTAAAAGCACTGCTTCTAGCTCCACTTCCCAAMGCAGCAGTGGTTCCCTAGTGCATTAGTTGACCAATGGCCGTTCTGAGCCAGATCTGAGCCATGATCTCTCTGCAGGACTGGGCTGAGTTCATCAGATGACTTCAAACAAAACATTGAGCAAAGGGCTTCAAGAGTTTGCATCCTAAAAACAAAACAAAACAACAACAACAAAAAAAGCCCCTTACTAAAAAAATTTTGAATCTGAAACTCTCAGGGTACTCAGCATCCACAGCCCTCCTGGTGGCACACCACTCTCAGGGCAACAGGATAAAACATAATTCCAGTGCTTTTGCAAAGATTTCCTAGCAGTAAAGGCTTTGTCTCCCTGAACTGCAGCAAAGGTGGCATGAAGCTCTTACACCAAATCCAGACTAGATAAAAAGCTTACTGGATGCAGTCATACTTTACTCTGTAGCAGGAATCCAGCAAGATAATGTGAAAAACTCTCCTTAATTCATAGAACTGGGTCTCATGATCTCATGTAGCAATCAGATACCAAACTGGGATTCAACAGAGAACTAACATGTCTTCCAAAGCACCCTAATAATGAAATTAGTTTCTTTCTGTTAAAAGAGCAATTGCTACTTGTGGTGGTAAGTCCTCCCACTTACCTTCGCACACAGAGCTACCTTACAAAGGAACAGACTGCTGTGCTGAGAGGCACAAGTTCAGTGCTCCAGCACACAAGGTAGCAAGCCTTTCTACAGGGGCAGAGTTAAGGTCACTTGTTTCCGAGTATGAGAAAAGCAACCCTGTTAGTCTTCCTTCCTCTTCCCCTGGGTGCCTAACCCTGAACTCGGCTCTCCCTGGGTCCCTCCCGACTCCTTTTGTTTTCAATTCCTCCACCTCAATGTCTTGGAGGACCATATGAACTCAAAGCACAAACAACCTTAACTTCACTTTATCTGGACTGTTCTGGCTTGGAGCAGAGTTTCAGAAGCTTTGCCAAGCACAGCTTTAAGAAAGCTCAACTGTAGAGAACTTTGTACCTCAGCAGACCCTTTTAATTCCCACACGTGTCTCTCACTGGGCCTGCACAAATACCTGTTTTTGCAAGAAAAACACTCCTGCTTTGCACCACTTCTTCCTTCTCCTAGTTACCAAAGCCAGGAGTGTGCAGAAGAGACACAAATGCAGGTGATGAAGCTCTCAAGCCTGACATCTTGGTCGCACACCTTACTGAAGCCACAAAAACCTGCAGAGAGAGATATCTTTACCTGTTTCGATGTCATCTATTGAACCCAATCCATTGGAAGTAGTCTGCAAAGCGGATGTAGGAAAAAGGAGAGAAAAATATGGTGAAAATTAATCTTTAAACAGATATCAACACTTCACAGATGAGACTCTTTACTACTCCTTAATGCATATGACCCCTTCTTTTCCTTTATGGCCTCTTTCTATGCTGGAACAGTAAAACCAATGAAATTCAGGAGGCCATTATTCCAAAGAACCTATTCATTTTTACCTTCAGCTGCGGACAAACCCTTGTGCTGCAAAGGAATACCATCCCTGCACAATATCCAGCCATGTGAGCARCTCCATACATAGAAGAGGGTTTTTCATGTGTGGATGAGAACACTGTGTCCCAAGTCCCAGGACACATCATTTGGTCAGCCCACTGCATGGGAGATCTGATCAGCCTGGTCTTATACAACGTTCCTTTTCTTAGTTCACATATTTTGCAATCTAACAACCACAAACTTCTACAACAAATTCAAAACAGGAAAATGTTTCCGCCAAGACAACTGCTGACTTGGAGCTCAAGGCAAGGAATAAATTGAGTCCATATTTTCCAGAAACATAAACAGAGGTAAGTACATGTGCCTTTAACTTAAGCTTAAAAGGGCACAAGTACAGCATTTGTCTTGTGATACTGCATCTACTACAATAGTTTTTGCACTATTTTAAATTCTTGCAAAAGGAAAGATTTTCAAATTAAAAACTAGGCACAACTGTTACAGAAAGCTGACTGGCCTTCCTAGAAAGATGTGAAGGCAAGTCGCTGAACTGTGAGAGGTAAACTAATTCTTTAGTATCCCATCTTGTACAAAATTACAATGTTTATAGTTTTATTGTTGGTTTGCTTTAAGGAACATTGTGAAGTTCCAAACAGCCTGTAAAAACAGCAAGTGTTTGTTTGTTGGGTTGGTTTCTTTTTTCACCCAGTGGTAGAACAAGGAAATCAGCAATTTTTTATGTTTTACCTTAATGTTTGTACACTGCACTGCCCAGCTGGATCTCCCAGGACAATATAAACAATACAGAAATTATGTGTGTACCTTGCTCAGTACATCACAGGATTAAATTTTGCAGCAGTTGCACTTTCTGACTTTTACTGAGCATTGCTGTTAGATACATAGAACTTTAAAACAAAAATTTATTTAAAATGCAGGAGAAAGCAAACATTCAGAATAACTAAGAAAAATAACCATCTTCAGTGATCTAATTACTGACATAAAAATGTCAGTAGAAATATTTTCAAAGATTAATTTCTTAGCAATATGCCTTAAAAGCAGAAAACACTAATGAAAACAGTTCAAACCTAAAAGACAATTATAAATTTGCATGTAAATAAACCTGGAAAGCATTCTAGTAGCACAATCCATAAAGAGGAACAACCACAGGATGCAAACTCTACCTGGTTTGATGAATTGATTGACGTGCCATTACTGAGTAGTGAGAATGTTTCCAATTCCTGCTGCAAGGAAGAGAGAGGTCTTAGAGCAGAATCCAGCCCATGAATGCTCATAAACTAGGTAAAGCTGGGTTAAAATATTATTTCCTTCCAAGCACTGCCCAAAACCCCAAAAGGCTGCCGCACTGTGGCACAAGGGTCAACACTGAAAAGGGGCATATAATTGTTCTGTACACCTCAGAACATCTGACACACAATCAGGAAGCAAAAAACTTCCTTGAGGAACAGAAGGTTTTGTCTTTTCATTAAGAAATTACTACTTTGGGAAGGCATTACAGCACTGGAATGAAAGCTGGAAGTCAACACAAGCGATCACAAAGTGTTATCAAAATACCAACCACTAAATTTCAACTAATAAAAAGCATTTTGAAGTTTTTGTTTTTTATATTTCTAACACACAGGTGGTTTAAGCCCATCTCAGGTGAGGAACTTGACAGCAGCAGAAAAGGTGGCAAGGCCAACACAGTGAACAGCTACGAAAAGCATTTCTGCATAAAACTTTCCTTTCTGAGACAGAATAATTTGGGAGTGTTGAGAGCTGCTACAATATGAAGGAGTTTTTTTAGGGTAGGCAAATCACACGAGGTTTGTTGGGGGGAGGATTAACATGCTACAGCCAGATTTACCCCAAAAGCTTTCTGCAAACCGGTTGCCCCCTAATGGCTCCACCTCCACCAAGGGCTACAGAGGTGCCTCCCTGGAGATGGCACACGCTGGCTGTTTAACACATCGCCGCACGTGGGGCCGAGGATGCAAATGCAAACATCAGCCTCCACTACTAGCTAACGTTCCCTGCTCCTGACAACAAAATCCGTGACACAGGCAGCTTCATGGGAGGGCTAGCAGTGGCCTGACGCCCTCTAGCTCCATCCCAGGGTACACATTTAAACACCTACAGTACTCCAGTCACAGCAGCACTTCCTTGTAGAGCCAAGTTATGGATCCAGCCACTGGTATCAATTAGCTTCTGACCAGATACCAGACAGTGTACCTGTTGTTCTCCCAAAGCACAAGCGTTTCCCCCACCACAAAGAAGTGTATGCCTAGAAATGGGGCAGGAATCCTTCATGACCCATTGCACTTCAAAACCAGCCATGCCTCCAATGCAGCAGAGGATCCCACCCTTCTCATCCCATAACAGGGAGAGGACTGTGATGCAAAACCTCCTTTGGGATCAGGCCACATGTCCCTCTCCTGCAAAAAACACAGGCATCTACTGCATCGAAAGTCTCTCCTGCAGCACCCGCCTGGCTCAGCTGGGGACTCAGAAAACATCTGGCAGTAGACACAGAGCAGCAATGGGGTTAGAAACGGATCAAGGCAAAGTGAGTCAGAGGTCAGGACAAGGAGGATTGCCAGCAGCCTGCTAGAGCATCTGCAGGGCTGTGTTCATGTGTCTGTAACTGCAGAGCAGCACCTATCACTTCTGCAAAAGTAAATCTGCGCAAGCAAAGGATCCTCTAAGACAAAAGAAGTCATACCTGAGGTCTTTTGTATGCTTTTCGAACCCTCAGTCCCAGCTTCTGGGCAAGCTCCTGTCCCAGTTGTGTGACACTTTCATCCTGGGGACAAAACCATGGACAGGACACTTTCAGTTTTGCCTTTGTGGCACACAGAATGAAATACAGAGGAATGCAGTTATGAACACTGGGCTGCACCAAGAAGCCTTAACTTTAGACAGCAGCAGGTGGATAATTCCCAGAGCAGCCCTAGGAGAGTCCAGGCAGGCTTCAGCATTCCTGTCATTCAGTCCTGCCAAGGTGCTGCAGTTGCACCAGGAACTCTGCCCTACACTCATTCAATGCTGCAGAAAATCAGAATCAAATATCTGCTTCCAACAAAGCACCCATTCTGCAAAAGCAGGGTTCATGAGTTCTGCTGGCAAGTTGGCTGGAGGAGCTGCCAAGGCTGRCTGCTGATGCAATGAAGAACAAGGTCTCCATGCCTGGGAAGGAGCCTGCATGTCTTCCTAACTCTGCCAGCTGCAGAGTTAATAATCAGTTCTGATATGCAGACAGTATTCACTAGCCTGTTTTGCTTGTTTGTTTTTAAAGCTGAAACCAAGTCTCAGTTTTCAACTTTCTAGCTAGAAGGCATTTTCACTGTCTCCAGCTCCAGTTAAACTGCCTCAGCTTAGTCAAGCAGATCCTTCAGCTTTCCCCATTGTGTGGCATTTACCATCCTCCCTGCCCAGTGTCCATGCCCACTCACACACCACCATGGGCTTTCTGCCCAGACTAACAACCTGCCACAATCTTCTTCCCTTATATATCACCAGCAACTGTTTCCTTCTGTTCTCCCCTCTCTCCCTGTTTGCAAAAATATCAGAGTACTTTAACAGTTTCTTCGAAGAAGAAAAAAGTATCTGTCCAACCTATTGTGATCTCCCTCCTTACTGTTCCAACATCTCCTCCCTCATCTCCAACCTTGAAGCTTGCCCTCTTCTCTCTACTTGCCATGCTGCTGTTACCAATTTCCTTCTCCCTGCAGGTTGAGTCCTTTCCCTTTCAACACCTGAGAAGCCTATGGTTCTTCCAGCACACAGTATCAGTAACTTTTCACTTCAATTTGAAGCGCCATTTTTTGATTGTACTCACTCTCCCACACCCTCAACATTAGTATTGTCACCATCTTCTCTGAACTCAGTGAAAACAAAATCCAGCTTGTCCATTTCCTCTTCTGAAACATCCCATGCCATACCAAGAAAAGCATACCACACAGGAGTATAAACTTCACCATACTGAGAACTGCAAACTAGCAGCAGTGAGCACCTGCACCCAGAAATAAGTTAACTCTGCTGACAGTGAGCCAAATGAGTGGCAGAACCTTCATCACTGGGAGTTTTAAGACAGGCTCTGTTTTGACCATAACAAAGTTCTCAACAATTATGGCAATGCAAGATGGAAGTAGCTGTGTGCTCCAGGGGGTAATGGAAACAAGAGTGAGAATGGATAGCATGACTTGCCTTTGATGCAGAGAAGGCTTATGATTTCTGTTAATCAGGTAATAAGACAATGGGGTATGTTAATTGACAAGACTGAATTGTTTAGAATAGGGAATGCAGGTCACTCAATATGGAGTTTGTTAGGCTGAACTTTCCTGCCACAGAGAAGTTTGATAAAGTGTCTGTAGACCATGATGATTGTAGTGATAATAATGGGAGCTATGTAAACATAACTATATGGTTGAAACATCAATTATAATTATGTGGCTCAACTGCAATGTAAAATACAGCCACATATGGCTTTACAAGAATACATACATTAGATGATTTTTTTAACCAAAGGATTTGTTTAAGAAACAGTTCTTTGGGACTCCCCAAACATGATACTTTTAATACTTTTTGGTCACTGTTCTGCCAAGTCAAAGAAACTAGAATTTACAAGCTATACGGAAGGAATAACTAAGTGCTAATTAGGCTTTCAAAGTTTGCTTCTTTAACACTAATAATAAAGGAAAGTTAACTTCTCCTGCTGAGGTAGATGCATTTTTCCTGTAATAGCATTACTATGATGGGTCAGAACCAAAATTAGCAAATACAACCAGTGCTCACTAGAATCCATGTAATCACAGTCTGGTTTCCTGTTCAATATTTGGCCTAAGAACACACTCAACAAAAGCATTATCAGGAAAACATTTAGTTTCTAGTATCTGCAGATAGTCCCCTCTGCATGCAAAAATTTACACACCTGTGAACATAAAAATAACTATGACACGCGATGTCAAGAACACTTTTGTGTGTTCCTCAAGAAATAAAAAGCTTTATCACTTTGCCTTAGCAACCAGTAAGCAAAATGTGAGACATTTTTATCCAAAACAGGAAAACCATACATGTTTGCCTTCCAGAGCTCTAGTTCCCATTTGTCCCAGGTTCCTAGTCACTCCCATTAGAGATATAAGAGCAGCCAATTAAAACATTCTCATAGCCTTAGTTCACATTTTGTTAGGGTAGGAATTTGCTCATCACAAACAGACCACTGAACCTGCTGTCACTAACCGGTGTCCCTGGCTGGCACTATCCGTAAAACTGACTTGGCCTGAAGAAACATGGGAGGACAAATATCTTTGAGTCAGAGAGAGAGAATTTCTGGGCACAAGCATGTTCTCCGGAACATCCAAGCTTCCTCTTGCACTATCAGCTGGCCTCATACTAAGCATGTTGAGGAGAGGAAGACTGTGAGCCACAAAACCCGAGATGAGTTGTATGTCAAAAACTTACATGTGGGAGGGACAGCAAGCATCGGCTGTTGCACTCATATGCTTCTTTGTGTCTTCCAAGTTCATTCAAGGAACGGGCTTTCCGGAATAGCGCTCGGATGTTCTCCTTGTCAAGACTTAAAGCCTTCTCGCTGTCTTCCAGGGCCTTCTCATACAAACCCTGCATGGAAGAGACCACCTGGAGTCAGCTGAGGCACAGCAGACTAACTCCTCCTCCTCTGTGAATGCAATGTTCTATCTCTCAGCAGAAAACAGGAATATAAATGGCAGGTGGAAGTACATATGTTACCTCACGCACAGACCAGCGTACAAACACACCTACACTAACAGAACATTTTGTTAAATTTTGCAAAACTCAAAACACTTCAAAGTCAGTGCATGACAGAACTAAGGCTGCTTGAGCAACCTTATCTTGTCTCCCCCTCTACCTTCAGCACGTTACATTTGAAAGTCTTTAATTATGTGACTGCTTGCTAATTTTCAGGGGACTCAGTGTCATTACGAACAGGATGGACCTGCTCTGGGGTTGTGCCATAAAGGAAAGCTGTTATATGTCTTAGTAAAATGGAAGCACGCAGCCTTTTAGAGCCTGAGTATTTTCAGAATCGTTTTCCAGACCCAAAGCCTTCTTACTGTCTTCCAGTGTCTTACAAGAGGAGGCAAGAGTCTCCAGAGCGATACTCAGAGAGAGAAATACTCGCTCAGTCCTGGAAGACACTGGATTGTACTAACTCCTCACCAGTGTGGACCAGAACTGCATTGTCAGTACCTTAGGCCTGGCCCCCTCTCCTCACATCCTTCCTCTGGTCTTGCAAGACACAGTGCAATAGTGAGGAGATATCAGAGTTTTCCGTGTGTCATCATCTCCTCCAGTGTTTGAACAGGGAGTGGACAAAACCAACTGAAACCTCTCTTGACATCTTTTCCAACTGCACCGCACTGCAACCCTGATGTCCTCCCTGGCTCCTGGGGATGACTTGGGAAGGCACTCACCATGGCAAAGTAGCAGGCAGCTCGGTTGACATGTAGCTTGCAGAGGAGTTCCTTTGGRATGGTCACCTCGTCAGAGGCTGCGTAATCCGCCACATTCAGCCCTTCTACGTACTGTACCAGGGATAGCTTGAAATCCTTCTCTCGGAACAAATCATTGCCCTCTGCAAACAAGTTTCTCACCAGCTTCTGCAAAAAGGCCTGGGCAGCAGGGAGAGAACAAATAGATGGAAGTGGATATTCAGAGACTGGAGAGACTTACCAAATTCCCCTTCCCTTCCATATGTTTTAGCAAACTTCTCGCCCATGAAGATACTCCTGCCTCCTCACCCTCCTGTAAAACATCATTTTTTAGGTAGAGGAGAATACTCCAGTCAAATCCCCATTTTTCTTGAACACTGAAGTGTCTTCTCCTTTCCCTGAAAGTTGTCATTTTCAGAATCTTAAAATTTTAAGTCACAGGCAAATTGTGACAGACCATCCCACATTCTTCACTTTTGGTATGTAAACTTAATGGCTGTGCAACAGAACAAATCTTGCTAACCAGACAGCTCCCAGCTTCAGCAAACAAAATCTCCATTACCTCATAATCTTCTTGGCTTAGGGGTAATGTGGACCTGAAAAAAAAAGAAGAGAAAATATTCATGAAACAGGCATCCATACAAACAAAGGCTTTTGTCTGCTTAAGAAATCATCTTTCTGGTCCTCTGTTGATGATCTCGGTGAGTTACTGAACATTTTATCACTGCAAAAGCAGCTGAGGCAAAGAGAACACAGTTAGGGAGCATTATGCTCAGTGATGGTCACAGTGGTGTCAAGTGATGGTCAAGTCTCAAAGGGACTTGAGACTAGAGGAGTCTTATTCTCATTTATTTTCTGTGCATACACGATCCTCCGTAATGTGCCTTCAGACAATCACCTAAAAACCCCATCTTTAATAAAGTCCCATGAGAGACTGCCATGAAGAACACAAGTGCATTTTATGTGCATCTGGCTCTAATGAGAGGCACCAGAGTGGCACTCCAAGACCTCCTCGAATCCTTTGCGRGACCAGAGACATACAGTGATAAATGCAATCACTTTTCTCCTCCTTAACTTAACCTCATGCCTTTAGGCCTACTCCACAAAAGGAAGGAAGAAAACAATGCAGGTTCAGGAAACCATTTAACTCCAGCTGTCTTGGCCAAGGCTGTGCCACAATGCTGGCAGTGCTTGCGTGGATAACTCCTACCCCACAACAGCACTGAGACTTAGGAGAAAGGTTCTATTCTTCAAATTGGACCACCCAATTCATCCAGGCTTGGTCCACATATATTTATTTTTTCACTTCAAGGACAAATCAATAGGCTCTAGAGGAATCCTTAGCACCTTTCATAGCCTTTCTCACCTACAGTGCATCCATGATCTTACTGATTACAGAATAAATATTCTTTAGATTTCATCTTATCACTCTTTAAAATTAAGTACAGGAAATGTCATGGCTTTGTAAGAAATATTCATGCTGCTTATAAACTTAGACTACCTCTTTCACATCAAACCAACCAACATATGGCACTGCTCCTGGTTCAGAGTGCAAAATACATCCCAGATGCAGGAACTAGACCTCATATTTCTAAATTATTTTCTTCCCCGGAATCTGGTGCATTTTTATAACTGCAACCAAAATAAACATCACAATTATCTCTCTGAAACTGGGTTATCAGCCCAATTTAGTCTAAGACTGGGGTGAAAAGATCATGGCCACATTACAGGACATAAATATGTACACATGGAAGATTTGGGGGGTTTCCTACTGTAGAGACACAGATTTCAAGCACAATAACTGCAGGACTCAAAGCAGACTTTAAAAAAAACCAAACCAATCTGATTACAATTTTACTACTTCCTTACTCACCATGGAACCTGGTCCTGAGTGAGGCCTCTGCTAACTCAAATATTGGAGGGAAAAATACTACTGTATTTTATAAGGAAATATTTGGATTTATAGCTGCTACATAAGCAACCACTTCAAGCTCTACAAGGCCACATGATATTCATAGAAGAGTGACCTGAGACATCTACCAGGTTGGCAACTGTAAAAGAGCTGAGGTCATCTATTTCTCCTATAGGCGCTATATGGGGTACCTAACAAGTTATTTACCTTGCTTTCCCCACCTACAGAATTGAAACACCATCTCCCTTCCTAACAAAGGTGGGATAACCTTGTTGAAAGAGCACTTAGAGATCTTCACACTAAAGATGAAGTAGAAGGTCTGAGTACTATTAGCATTATGCTGACTATAAAGATCATCCTGGAACTGCAGTTGAGGGCAAAACCAAAGGAAATTCAAATGACAGAATTTCAAGTTTAGGGACCTGGCAGGACAAGAAGCACCCCAAAAAATCACAATGAAAATCCTCAGGACACTATCTCTTTCCCATGCAGCAAACCCAGAGCAGTTGGGTTTCCCATGCAGAATAGGAAAAACAGTTCCTGCAATCCTTGATAGAAAGACAACTGCCTCCAAATCCACAGGAAACAGTGAGGTTGTCCACTTACTGAATGAACTGAAGTCCTTTCTCTATTTCTTGTTTTCTCTTCTGTCTCTCCATTATACTTGCTGCAGAGGAAGAAGAAAAAGAAACGACACAAAATGAGTCATTTTAGGTCTTGCTGGCAATTAAACAACACAGTATTTTGTTTGTGCTTGAATTTACTACTAACGAAATGTTCCAGACCAGATGCCCTGAACAGCAAAGCCCATGATTTATCCACACTGCAGATACAGCACGGCAAGCAGCTCACTACCAAGTATCTGCTTTTTCTCACACGCCACTGACAGGATACATGGGCAAGGAGAAATTACTTCAATTTGAGCTCTCTACTTAGGCTGCCAGTAAATAAAGCAATGGCAGCCAACTGTTATCATGACTGCCTTCTAGGAAAGGGAAAAACCCAACAACATCTTTGCCTGCACTGGCAGTCATTTCAGGAATTTGTGTTGAGACCCTCCCATGATAAGCAATTCTGACCACTATTTATCTGGGAGAGATTTAAACTCTGCCTACTGCACAGCATATGAAACAAGTAATCTACATAAGGTGTATGGAGGTACAGCACAAAGAGAGACGCAAAGGAAGGAGACGGAATTCCTTGCTAGTGTCCACATAAAAAGGACAGCAATGGGGATTTCATTCTGAAAATCAGCAGACAGGAGCAGCACAGACTGGGGAACACTCCTCTGGAGAGCGAACAGAGCCCCATCCTGCAGTATTTTAAATTGGGGTGGGCAGCACTTCAGGAAGGCTCAAGAGAGAGTTATTCACACTTGATCAGGGACAAATATGGGCACAGTAACTTGCCTGGTTTTGACCAAATCCAGTCTGGGTCTCTGCAAGCACAGACAAATAAGTAGTATGATGGAGCCATTTTGGAGTTATGACCCTTTTCTCATGTAAAATGGTCTTGAATCACACCATGAAATACATGAGCTTCATCCTCTGCAGTTTGGAAGCAAATTTTGGGATGGCTCCTCTGTGACCTTTCTCCAAGGTACACAGGTCTGCCACACAAGAAAAGAATAACAAAGGAGAGAAAGGATGGCACTTTGTGGCAAAATAGAGTTGCTGGTGACAGCAAATTTCACATAAACCAGCTCTGACCGCAAATAATGCTCAGCATTTGAGAAATAGGAACTTTGGGACAAAGGCAGCAGGTACAGAAAAACTGAGATGAGATGAAGACACCACGCCTTCCCAGCCTGGGGTTTCCTCTGAAAAGATCACAAGAAAAACTAAAGTAATTTCTCTACCTCTACACTATGACAACTTGGAGAGCATTATCACCCACCTCCCTTTTACACTAAGACCATCCCTATCATTCTAAGACATCTTGCGGTATCAATGTCACCTCAGTCTGAACAGGGCGAARGGGCCTTTAAGGTACATAAAAATCAATCCTGACAACTCAGCAAGCCCTTATTGATTGTGCTCTGCACCACGCAAAATGTAGAATTGATACCTGCCCTTTACCAAGAAGAAGAGTTGGAGGAAGGGGGAAAGGCTGGAATAAGAGAAAGACCAGAAAAAAGTGGCAGCAGGAGGAAGCAAGAGCTTGAAAGTGACACTGTACAGTTTGTAAGTCATCAGACATTAAATGTGGGAGCAATCTGGTTCAAGCAGCAGGTAGAAGATTTTAAGCAGCTGCATTTGGAACAAGATGGGCAGTGCAGCAAGAAAGAGAAAGCCAACAGACAAGGTGAGTGATGATCAGCATCTCTACAAAGGCTTTTAACAGAAGTGATGGAGACGAGCTGGTATACTTCAGTACAACATCAACAGAAGGCCTGCAATGATTCATAAATAGCCTGGATAATGAGCAATCAGGAAGAAAGAAGGAAACTTAACAAGGAGATTGTGAGGTTAATATGATCACTAACGATACAGGCAGATGGGCTTGAGAGGTAGACAAGGAGAGAGAGGCAATTCATTTGATTTTTCTCCTTGTATGAAATTCTGCAAAGAGAGGAAGAGAGAACAGACAAGGGGAAGAGGAGCAGAAGGAACCATTTCCACAAAGACAGCAGTGGAAGACATTAAAGAGGACAAAGCCACCCCAGAGCACTGTAGGAGAACCGTGAGGGCCATCCGAGACAAGAGTGAGGATAGAGTCACCACAGGAAATGACAAGAAACTGTRGGGTAGAAGAGGAGGCAAAAGAGTCAAGTGGACCCTCACAAAGGCTAATCGGGAGAGCACAGGGAGGAAGGAGGAATTTCTAGCTGTCTGGTCCCTGAACACATTAAAAGGCTTGAAGTACTTCAAAAAGCCTCACCTTTGACCCCCACCTATGTCCCTCTGTCCATGGTCTAGGAGCTCCATTTCAGCTGAGGTCCAGGTCCCGCCTTGTCTGAGCTATGCTGTAGGTGAACCTGTTCTCAGTCCTATCTCTGGGACAAATCTTGGACCTCCACTGCAGGCAGCTTGTCTCCAGTCCTATCTCTGGCACCATCTCCTACCACTGGACYCTTTGGGCGGACACGGACCAGATTCACCACCCCATCTTCTTTGGGACTGTTGATGGACCATTGATATCAGCATCTAGTTCTGCCTGCACTGTTCAGGTGTGGTGGGGCTGTACTCTAGTGAGTGAGGGCATTGCTGGTGACTGCCATCAGCTTCCGCTACTGGCTTGTCCTCCCTGGAGGTGTGGCCCTGCTCTTGCTGCTCCCTGACATGAGTCATGCTGGAGAGAACAAAAGTCAGAGAACTGAAGCAGCAGCCCGTGGATCTGATGAAAAGGGAGATTATTGGTGACTGTGGGGAGAGCAGTTGGCTGGTCATCACAAAGTCAGTGGTTGCATTCCAAAACTGCTGTGGCACACCTTTACAATTCTGTATATCCACAAAACAGATCACCACCTTGAAAAGCTTCTGATACACACAGCCTACTTCTGTTTCTAAGTTCAGCCTTTAAAACACTCTGCAAGGAGTGAAGAAGAGATCACTACCTGTTCTTTCAGCTACCCTGCTCCAACTGCTAAAACATCCTACATGGCAGGATGTGGGCATGTGTTACAACAAGAACTGATTACTGTTGCTTGCCCACGGAGAAGGGCATTCAAACATTAATGACCCAAACCTGGAGTGCAGCCAAAGGACTACTGGGAAAGGCTACAGAACATCTCCTTTCTAGAATTACTCAACTCTTCTTGAATCCTGAAGCTCCCCTTCTGTTTTTTCTCTCCTCACCACCATGGTCACTGCATCCAACATGAATCTCTCCACCCTTGCTTCATGAGAATGGCTGACCAACCCATTGCATCTGTGTAAGTCCCACAATACACAGCTAGAGTTTGATCCTTGCTACAAAACCCACATAAAAAGCAACCTTCTGTGCCCTGCATGCTGTTTACTCTCTGCAGCTCTACTCTCATCTTCCACAGTGGATGTTCTTCAAGCCAAAACTCTCCATTGTCCTCTTTTGACATAAAGCGTAGGCCTGATCTCCCCTCTAGACTGCTGCTCCATGGTACTGCCCCACATTCCTCCCTCCCTGCAAGTGGGTGACCACCTTTCTCAGCTAAAGTTCTGTCACACCCCCAGGCTTATGTCACGACTTTGCACATAAGACTCATCTCTTCATGGCAACACCTTCAAAACAAACACTATGTGCTGCTGCCCCAACAACTTCTTGCACACCTTTCAGGAACAACTAGCTTTCCCCTTCAATGTGACTCCACACCAGCACTCTCCTTCACACATGGCAGACCCCTGCCCCTGGGGTGTGCCTGCCCCAACCACTGCAGAAGGCTGCTATTCAGACTCCTCTTTTTGCTCCTCACACCTCCTCCTTCACTACCTCACCAGCGAAGTCACTTCTATCTCCCCTCATCGTTTCAGCCTCTTTGCCGTGTTTCATTCAACACTTAGACCAAGCCACACACTCGTTACGCCAGCAAACCCAACACACAGTGAGCCGCTCGTGCAACACTTCAGTTCTGCTGGAAACTATACCACAGGTACTGCATAATTAATTTTAAGCACAAAGCATGTTCAGCTTTTGTTTTCATGGTCTTTCAAATATTTTTAGTAACACAGTGGAAAACATTTCATGAAGCACTGTCTAAGCGTCCCTTTTCTCCCCCCGCCCCCCAATCTCTTTGTCCAGACTTGTCCACTCAAATCACCAGCAAAATTCAAATCCCAAGTATTTATATCCCCACTACAAAGCTCTTATCCTTTCAGTCCAGAGACATTTATCCTCTCTGGTCCAGCATCTAGAGAGAACTTTACTCATAGTTTGTCAATAAGTTACAAACTATTTTCCAGATAGAAATAAAATGCTGCAGACAAGCAAAATGGTTTTCTTGCCTTCAGAAGGAAGCATGAGCCAGTGAACTGGGTGACTGAATCACAAACTGGGTAGATATATTCTAGATGGGTAGGTGGTAGAGACACGAGATGAACGGAAAAACTTTATCTTATCAAGGACACAGGTGTTATTCTTAACCCCGCCAGAGCTGAATTTGGGCAAAGTTTTTCATACTGTATTTCTGAGATGGCAATGAGTTCACACTTGACCGACTTCCAGGCTTTGACTGTAACATTTCAACCAGAAATAAGTACACTGAGATGCAAGTGGCAGGTTGTAGATCTGAGACTGGAGCTCCCCAGGGAAAAGGCTCCAGGATGCACTGGTCTGCAACATGGGAGTCTTTCACTGGCTGCAGTTTGGCCACCTCAGYGGTGCAGCAGAATAGATAAGTGGGCACACGTCAAGCAAAGGACAAGCTGCAGAGCCCACTACAAACTTGGACTCCTGCTCACTTGTGCAGCAGCTTTCTGCCATGCCCCACTCCCTGGGTTTGAATGCTTCTCACAGACAACAGCTCTTGGATTCCTCACCACAGTTTGTGCCCACCAGGCCTGACTACTCCATTCCTCCCTGCACTGGCCACCCCAAGGTATTTCCACGACCACTGTCTCACATCCCAGCACCCCACTAGTGCCACTTCTGCTCTGCAGCACCACTGGGGTCATTGCCATGCCACTAGCTGCACSCAGCAATACTCACTGCACCCAGTGAATGCAGAGCAAGGTAGCAACAACCCCCTCATCCCTCGGTGAAAATAAAAGTAGTGACTCCCCCGAGACGGGGACAGTGGTAGGGGGCTAAAGCCTCAATCGACTGCYTCAGCCCCCATCACCACATTTTTCATTCCCTTCAGCCTTATGCTTCACACATAACACCCTCATGTACCACAGGCCACCCTTCCTCCTGCCCCCACCGCAGCACAGCCAAGGAGCGAGGAGAGGGCAGTGGGGTGACGCTGCCTGTCCCTCGGCCGCTTGCTCTTGGTTTTGTGCCCACCCACCTCGCATTCCCTTGCCTCGTTTGAAAAACTAAATCCTGGGGCTGGTTTCCACGCGGATGGCGCGGGAGCCCTCGCTCGCCTCCTCCCTCCACTGCCAGCACTAGGCCGCCGATCCCCGGCCTTGCGTAGAGGCCGCCGCTGAGAGAGGCGCCACCTCGGCCGGCTGGGGCGGAGAGGGGCCGGCGGCGCCTGCCGCACCCCCGCGGCTCTCTCGGACGCCGGCACCCCGGCGTTCCCGCCACTGCGGTCCTCCGGGGAGTGGTCTCCCGCGGCAGGAGACATCCAGGCTTCCCGGGAAAAGGAAAACAAACCTAAACATACTCTTCTTCCTTCCCCACCCCCCATCTGCTTAAATAAAAATCACACATCTCCAAGACTCTGGGAGGCAGCTTTAAGAGGAAAAAAAAGAAAAAAAAGCCCAACACATAACGTCCCCTGCCACCCGGAAACTCTCTAAAACATTAAAGAATTAAAACCAAAACAAACAAGCAAAACCCAAACAAAACCAAAACACAGTCTTCTTATTTGATAAACTTTAGAAGACCCTACGGAAGGTGTATCTAAAAAGCAATTCCAAAAGGCTTCTCTGCCGTTTCATGGGGTTAGTACCAAACAAGAGGGGGAAACTGCAGCCTAAATACAGACCAGAACACACATCTCGAACCTACAAAACACAAACAGGCACAAACGTGATTAATACTAAGTTTTCCATATAAATCCAGGGGCTTTTCCCCTAGCTATCCAATTKTATACTACTACCACATTTTTTTCCAGGGGGTGGGATTAGGATCTCTGACAATATTTTTTTTTTTTTTTGCAAACCCCACATTTTCGGCGGAAGAGGGTTTAGCTTCAAAATCTCACCCGTATTATTTTTCACCACTTTTCCCCCCTAATTTCCAATTACACAACGTTTCATCTATGCAGTTACTATCTGAAATCTTTACTTTCTAATGAAGCAACATCCAGAATTTCTTGTTTCTCAAGTCTACCCCTTTCTACATACACAAGCACACACACATACAGGATTGATTTAAGACAAAAATAGTCCCCCCAAAATAATAATAAAGAACTCACCTCTTCTCGGGTTTTCCCCCCCACACTATGTATAAA
The DNA here is from genome assembly GCA_018881555.1 of Amblyornis subalaris. Taxonomy (NCBI): domain Eukaryota; kingdom Metazoa; phylum Chordata; class Aves; order Passeriformes; family Ptilonorhynchidae; genus Amblyornis; species Amblyornis subalaris. The sequence continues at coordinate 8,682,779 of JACAXG010000009.1, read as the reverse complement.
CTTTCGTTGATAAATGGTATTGTATTACTAAAGATATTATTAATGTATTATTACTTGAAGTAATAATAATAGTAAGTGCTATTTAATTATAGAAGGCAGCATTCTGCTTCTGGATCGGCTGCCCCTGCAGCTCCCTCCATGTGCCTCCTGATCTCTTTACTTTCATTTCCAGGTCTCGCTCGCTCTCGCTCGCTCTCAGCTGCACCAGCAAGAGAAAATGCCTCCCTGCATATCCTCTGGGCCCTAGAGGCTACCGCTTTCCATTACAAAAATTCACAGATCTTTCCCTTGTGGCTAGTTTTGAGATTCTTTAAGGTGAATTAAGCTTAAAAAAAATTTCTAAAAAATAAAGCGCTTCAGCAGTCAACTCTTCATTCTAATTTTAATGCAACATTTTTTCCTTACTGGTTGTCTTTGCTGATATAAAAAATACATGCCAAAAGAAAGCCAAGCTGCCTCTGCAGAGGGATTGCATGCATACGAACGCAGCAAGGAACTGAATTAGGGACCCCCCCAGGATGATCACATACGCGAAGCAGTGACCCTTTTGCCCACCCATTTATGTTCGCTGGACGGGGGCCAGAGCTGTCACTTATGGCACAGCAATTATCTGCTCCAGCCAGACCTTATGTACTCCACCCTGCGCTGCTGAGGGGGCTCCCTGTAAATAAGATCTTCTGAAAACATAAATCTTTGGGTGGAAAAGAATACGCAGTGTAGATAGTTTTTGTTTGATTTTTTTTTAATAAGATTGGGTATTATACAATCTACATATATTTTTTCTATATATACATACATATATATATAGAGATGCATATATGCAGTGTACATCTATAAAAACCATATTAATGTTATATTTTATATTATTGGGTAGTATACAATCTACATATATCACATATATATTACATCTATGTAGATGCATATATACTTTTATATTTATGTATACACATGCAAGATTAGGCACTTTTTTGGAATCAGATTTTTGGCTTGTTTTCATCCCAAATCCCTCAATATTTCCAGAAAGTGGACTGAATCTCCATAGCAGTCCATGCTGGCAGAGCCCCATGAACAAAGGTGCTGGTGGGAAACAGAGGCCCAGTGGCACATGTTCTACCATGGGAAATGGTTGTGAGGATACAGATCTAGAGGCCACCTTAGGTGGGGGGGTCACCCATCCCCGCTCAGCTCCACTATCACTAACTTCAAATAACTCTCTGGAAAGAGTTTATGCTCAGCTCCCAGTACAGGCTCCCTGGTAGGATAGGTTTTCCTCTCCCTAAAGGATTCTGTCTACCATCAGATTAATCATTTCCAGACTGACACTGACTTAAATCACCAGCTTTTTCCCAACGTAATCAGTGACATGTTTACTCCYGAGTGTCTCACTTCTCTATTTCCAACGACCCACGAGAATGTCACTTTGTGTTTTGCAACTATGCAACTCCAACTAGATTCAGAGGCAGGTAGAAGGTAACATCTGAAGTGTACTAAACTTGTTTAATATTTAAAACATGTTGATCAGAAAATGAAAGAAAAACTTGCTTATACTGAGTAGGATTGGCTTCTGGCAGCATTGTCAACACAGCAAACTGATAATTTATGAAATATAGCCTGTCAATTGTATAGTGTACCATAGAACACTGGAGAATGCTGTCTAATGCTCTTCACAATATTTTATCACAATGCACTTTTTTAGTTATTGATTTTGATCCAAAGATTACTACTATCCATAGATAAGACAATGTTTATTTTTATTATGTCTTCAGAAGATTTGCTACTTATTTTCAGGCAGTGACACCGTGACAGTGAGTAGAACCTACTCAAGTTGGGCCTCTGGTGCAGAAGCTGCTGGGCAAAATGTGCATTAAATGACAAACCCTGTCAGTGGCGTGGTTTGGGGCAGAAGTAAGGTGGAGCAGGCCTGGAGAGAGAAAGTAAACACGGGGAGAGCAGATATGCCAGATCACAGTGGGAGGGCAGCCTCGCGGAGCCATCTCCAAATGAGTCACAGAGCCCAGGACACCTCCAACCCTGCAGCACCTGTGAAAGGAAAAGACATCACAGCTGGATGAGAAGAAGAAAGGTTAAAAGGAGATGAGGAAAAAGAGGAACAAACCCAAAATTTACACACAATCAAAAGTTACGCTGGAATAACCACTAGTCTTTAATTTAAGAACATTCATTTTCAAGACCGCATTTCTCAGTTGAAAGTCATGGTGTGCTTCCTTCCAGCCCAATTTCCTCTACCTGTAAGACTGAGAGGTGTCCTGCAAGGTCAAGATCCAGCATATACCACTCCTCGCACAAAATAAAATCTTTCTTTAGTGCTTAACATGAAGATTTTAACAGTTTGCAAGTGTGATTATTGAGGTCTCAGTCTCATGTGCAGGTAGTCAGCAAGAGTCAAAACACTGCAACTCCCTGCCACAAACTACATACAGTGTCATAGAAATTACTTTGATTTGTAAAGCTATTTTTTAAGAAGAATGAACATGTGGATCTATGCTCCAATGGCATGGTACACCTACATTCCAATACAGCTGCATCTCTAGTCAATGACTTTATTCTTCCCCCTCTGGCATAGGTAATTACTCAATATTTGGGAGAACAACAGGGAAGCGAATCTGATGTATTTGATAAGATCCTATTTATTGCTAAAAATCGTGAGGAACTGATATACAGCGCCAAATATTTTTGCTTATATTTTTCAGGTTCAAGGTCCTTCTTCAGATTACACTAATTTATTCCCTCATCAGCTCTATGTATTCTAGCAGCTTTGCGCTTCTCACATACAATCATAGTCTCATCAATGCCTAAGTGGTTCTTAATTTTCTTCAGCTGCAAAAGAAACTCCTCTTGCTATTTATGAGGCCGGTCACCCAGCACCATCAACTACTGACACTCTTTTCTTCAGTCCATTCAAGCATTTGCTGCTGCTTATTAAAACCACAATTGGGAAATTTGTGAGAGACTGGAAAATGCCTCTTGCAATGTTCCGGGTCCAAATGGCAGAATAAATCCTGCGTATTGCTCACCTCAATACTGATGTCACCAGGCATCTACCACCTGAAATGGTACCTACATAGGTGCCTGTACGTTTTACAGGTTGGAGAGAACGGACTGAGATGCTGTGCAAACTCACTGCAGTAGCAGGCAGGTTCACACACAGCTCACCTTGCCTCATCTGATGTACTTTTGTTTCTATACTCAGGAAGAAAATATCACACACAATRTGCACATGAAGCTGTCACAAACCAATCAGTTTTTACATCCTCAAGCAGGAATGACTTTGCACTCCAGGGTGAAAGCAACTGGATGAGAGGATATAGTCTTGTGCTGCACCAGGGGAGCTTTAGGTTGGCCATTAGGAAGAATTTCTTCACAGAAAGGGTGATTAGACGTTGGGTTGGGCTTGCCAGGGATGTGGTGGCGCCACTGTCCATGGAGATGTTTAAGAAAAGACTGGACATGGCACTCAGTGCCATGGTCTGGTTGACATGGTGGTATTTGGTCATAGGTTGGACTCGATGATCTCAGAGGGCTTTTCCAAGCTAATTGATTCAGTGATTCTGTGAAATGCCTTCCTTAGCACAACGGTCTGACAGTAACATGTCAAGTACGCAGTGAAGACCTGCAGGGACATTATTTACGCGAGGCTTCACAGCAGAAGGTGCTCGTGTCCCACCTGCGGGCGTACGGGAGCTCCCCCGGCGACAGCTTCCGCGAACGCGGGTTGGGAACGGGGCCCGGGCGCAGCTCCACGCAGCCCGTCCAGGCCGCTGGTGCGGCCGCCGGAACCGAGGGCAGGGACAAGACTACACCTCCCGGCGTGCACCGCGGCAGCCGCCGCGCGCGCCCTCACAGCACCGCCCACGCGCGGTGCGGCGCTGCCAGCCGGGCTACGGAGCAGCGGAGGGGCGCGCCGCGTGACGTCACGGAGCAGCAGCCAATCCTGGAGCGGGGAGCAGAACTGCCGGCGTTCAAATCCTCCGCCTCCCCCGCCCGCCCCTCACCCAGCGGCCCCGGCGCGGCGGCGGCGGCGTGAGGCTCGCACGCCTTCCCCGGCAGCCAGCGGCGGCGGAACCCCCCGCGGAGGTGAGGGAGGGGAGTGCAGAGGCGGCAGCCGCCGCCGTTAGCGGCCGGCGAAGGGGACTGTGCGTGTGATGAGGAGATCCCGCGGCCTGACGCGCTCCCCGGCCCCGCCTGCGGGGGGCGCTCCCACGCGCGCCCCGCCCACGCGCAGGTGGGGGTCCCCCCTCGTGGGCGCGGGTCACGCGTGTCCGTCCGCGGGTCCCTCTCCGCGTGGAGCGGGAAGGGGCAGCGGTGCCGTGCTTCGGGCCCCGTTACGTGGAGCGGGGAGGCTGGCGGTCGACAGCTCTCGGAGGGGAGGAGAGGAGCCTTCGGCCACTCCCGGGGCGAGCGACGCGGGGAGGCTGTTAGGGGCTGTCTGGAGGGGATCCTTGGGCTGTCGCCCCGCGCTACCGGGCCCCCCTTGCTGGGCGAGCAGCAGGTAGCCGGTGTGGTGGCTGTTGGTGTCGAGGGTGTTGTAATTAAAGCATTCCTCTGAACTAACTTTTTTGTCCATCAGGAAGTGCAAAGTTTCATACAGCCCGTAAGTAAAAAGCGAACCTGTTTTCAGGCATTTCCAGATCTTCGTTGTATTTGCCAGACTAACTCTTTGACTTACTCTTTTTTTCCCAAAGAATTAGCAGTAAAGAGACCTCTGGTAGGTGGACAGTTGGGTGTGGCTGACGTTTGCAATAAAACATGCTTCAGGATATGATGCTGGATTTGTATGTTGAGATTAGGAAGTAGTGTTTAAGGCGAAGAAAGTAAAAGGAGATTTAAGGGAAAGAAGAAGCCAAGAGGATGAGTTCTTCTGTAAAGAACAACATCGTAATAGAACAGAACTGATTTTTAAAAGTAAAGTGGTTACTTGAACTAGGTGAACAGTCTGACTTCTACAGATATTAGCTTCTGTTCCTGTCTGGTGAAGCCTTTGTGGTTTGAAGGGTGTCCTTTTTCTTCCTTCTTGATGTTGGATTGGCAGAGGTTGGGACTGTCCACGAGTCTGGTGTCTGTGTGCCCTGGTAGGAGTGGAGTGAGTTATGTGGACTTCTTTCTGCTGGCAGTACCTGCTTGAGAGGATAGTCATCCTAGAAAAATCGTGTTCTTCAACCTTGGAGGTTTTTCCCGCCTTGTTTCTGAAAGTAATATTAAAATTAAGGACCCCTGAAGAGAAGTCATACTCTGGGGAAGCTGGAGGCTTCAGATGGGTATCAGGAGGAAAGTGTGTATATACAGCTTTTGTTTAGGAGTATTTTAAAACCAGTGCTCTTGAGCTCAAAGAGCTACAAGAGTGTGGGGTCACTTCTAAATCACACAAGAATGGAAGGGAACAAGTTTTCTCTTGTAGGAATGAAACTTCATGCCTTCTGTTGTCTGAAGTCTGTTTAAGTATGTGACTTCTAAGCATTAGTTGTATGTAGTCTTTTATCCCAGTGGAGGTACTGGGATAAGAAATGTACTCTCTTTATCCTCCTGAATGGGGAGGCCAGGTCCTTCACACAGTGATTAATATTCATTAAATAATGCTATGCAGATGCTACCAGGCATGGCTAGCTTCAGACTTGTGCCTCAAGGCAAAATGTTCACTAATTTATTGTAAAATCATCCTGTTTAATGTATGATGAATTTGTGTGGGATATCTGAAAGGAAAGAGCACCCAGACATCTGAGATAGTTTTGTATGCAGGACACACAGTGTTTTCAGCAACTCAGTGGTTCTGGAACTGTGCTGACAAGGGCACTACTGGGGATATCACTGAAAAGGAAAAGCAGTTGTGTTCATTCTAGCTTGCTTTGGAGAGTAGGGGAAGCGTGCAGCACATATAATTAAAGGATGGGGTTTGAGGAGAGAGGAATATTATGTTGTAATTGTTAGTTGCACAAAGAGTAATGTCTTAATGTGGCCTTAATCCATAGTTTTGCCTACTGTTTATTTATGAAGCGTAACAACTCTGTCAAAACACAAGTCTTGTCAGTATTGGAAGAACCAATCATCACCATCATCACCATCTGACTGGGTGGCTTTCGAATATTAAACTAGCCTKGCTGGCTTAATTGAGCTCTGGGGAAGGTACTAACAACACTGAAAACTCATTTAGATATCTCAGTAACAAAAACCACATTAGTGCTCAAATAAATGTAGTTATTCATACAGATTATGTATTGTAGTTTTATGATGACGATTTCTTTTAATTGACAGCTCTTAACTTCTGGAAAAAACAGGAAAATGGCATCAGAAGACATCACTAAGCTTGCAGAGTCACTTGCCAAAACCAAAGTGGGTGGTGGACAGTTGAGCTTCAAAGGCCAGAGCCTTAAACTCAACACAGCGGAAGATGGTAAGAGAAAATACACTTGTGCTTGGGAAATGTCTCCCTGGAATTGTAAAATCCCATGGCAAACCTCCTGCTAATTCTGCATGGATGAGTTGTCATAATATATCTGTCATGCAGGGATCTTTCAGCTACAGCCACTTCTGATAGAGACATTTCCTTCTCTTCTGGTGCCCTGGCAGTGCTGCAGCTGCTGTAATTGGGGTTTGGGTCCCTGGTTTGTAATTTTTGTCTCTTGGTGTTCTCTCTTAAGTGCTTTTGACAGTCACTGGGCATTAGAAGTCAGTGCTCCTTTTAAAAACAGTAAGCAAGTAGATCACAGCTCTTGGAACAAGACATGCACAGAGGAATGGGCTGATATGTTAGCCTGCTGCAATAGTTCACTTTCTTTTCAAAGTTTGACCTATTTTTTGTTTAGGAATATGTCTTGTTGGTGTATGTGTGTTTCACAATAAGAAAGTCTTACAGTGGCTGCTAATATAAATATCTGGAGCAAATATATATATTCTTAGATCAACATTTCTGCCACTCCAAGAAAAACAGCGTGTTTTTCAGAGGGGTTATTTGCTACTGCTTACTTTTTTTTACTAATGCCGAAGGTGAGGCTTTTTTATAGATTGTTTTAGTAGTGCAAAGGCATTGAATTATGGGGAAAGGCACTGGAGCTTGGGAATGAGAAGAAGTGCCCATTGGCAGAAGAGACTGCAGCTTGCTTCTTTGCCTTGCATAGGATTACTCTAGACTTAAGTCATTCACCCTGACATGTTTGCTAAACAGACATTACTTTTGCCAGTCAGTGGGAACTTTTTCCTGTTGGTGTGACACCAATTCCCATCAACTTTTGACTTGGTCCTCGCACCTTTATAGGCACATGCACTCTAGCTTCTAAACCGTGTGCTGAATGGCAGAGGAGTTTTACTTGGGAGGTAAAGAAACTTACTTTTGCAAATAGGAGGATGGCTATCGGAATAGAACTAGAAAAGAATTATGAGAAGGCAGGGTGGGGAATGGAGAACATTCTCCCTGGTGACCTGACACTTCAGCTCTGTTCACATTGCTGTTTCAGGGTCCTTTCACATAACGTTGTTCAGCTCTTTTTGCTAGAGGTTGAGCAAGTATTAATGCATCTCAGAGGATTACTGTAGTAATCAAGATGCTGGTTAAAAGGCCAACTAGATTATCTGCTTTTTGCAGCCGAAGAAGTGATCAAGCAAATTGAGGAATTTGATGGCCTGGAAGCATTGCGCCTGGAAGGCAACACAGTGGGTGTGGAGGCAGCAAAGGTTATTGCCAAAGCCTTGGAGAAGAAAAGTGAGCTCAAGGTAAGATTCTCAAGTGGGAACGGGAGTCAAGGGGAAGAAATAATGTAGAAATACTGAAGCCCTGTCTAGGCTCTTCCTCCAGAAGCCTCCCTTGAGTTACCCCCGGAGCTTGCTTGGTGGTTTTCCCAGTAGGAAGAGCAACCTTATGAAAATACAGCATAACTTGCGACTTCGGGACAATGGGAACACCTTCTGCATTCCTAACTTCCTGTTTAGAAGGCTTCCAATCTTAAAACTGGGAAGCTGTGTGAGGAAGAGCCTCTCTGAGGCAGCATCTGTAAACAAAGAGTCATGGCAACAAAACATWAAGTTCGAATGAAGTTCTCTGAAAATCAGTCAGATCTGCTGGAGGGTGCGTCTTCAGAGAATGTCTGAGTAGGGAGGAAATATTGGAGGAAATGCAACAGGAGGTTTATTGTTGCCCAAGCTATGTTTTCCTACTATTGCTCTAGCCTAATGTTAAGGGGATGCTGTACTGCCAGAGACACTACAGTGTCCCTTGAAGGAGAGTGGTATGAAACACTGATACACATTAATCACCCAAGTGTGGCTTTTCAAGTAAGTTCAGATTGTTGAGCTTAATACCTTAGTAAAATCTGCATTCCTCATGTATCCTTCCCTTTCCTGTTGCTTTTTGCTGTGGTAATTTTCTCAGCAGAAAAGAATTCTGGCTTGAATACAAGCAAGAATTCTTGTATATGGTATGCTTCTCAGTTACTTTGTCCTTGCAAGTGAAGTGATGGTAACACTGGTTCTTGTAGCTCTTTAGTACAACCAAATGAAACCCAAGGGAAGGGGGACAGTGTTAAGCTGTCCTCAGTGATGTAATGCAGCTTGTATGTGTAAATGTTTAATATAACTGTATTGACCTAAATATTGTAGTGGTTTTTATCTGTATGTTTCTTATTTTAGAGGTGTCATTGGAGTGACATGTTCACAGGGAGGCTAAGGTCTGAGATCCCTCCTGCTTTGGTAAGTAAAAACTAGATCTGAGACTTCTGACTAATATAATCTTTCTTCTCACCTGTCATGCTTTTTGTGGGAGTCTGTATTTTGGTACAGAGCTGATCCTTCCCTGTGCTGTTAACACTAAGTGTCTCAGAATAGGTGAGTGATTCTCTTTTGTTCTTCTCATATGAGGTGGRGAAGAGTTGATTAAAGCATAAATGCGAGTCCATGCTAGTGAAGGAGCTTTTCACTAGGAAAAACATTTTGATGATCCAACAGATAGAATGAAAGCTAAGCTTTCCAACTAAATCATATGGCTATATCTTCTAAGACCATTATGGAGCTCCCCGTCTCCTTAACTCCTGTGAAACCAAAACATGATAAGGTCAACGTGATGAAAACAATATTTCTTTCAGCAGTGTAGAGGGGGAAACTCACTTTGAAAAGTATTTGACCTAAAGGGATGGGATAATGTCTTGATAACTGCCTTATGGTTATCTTTAGCTTAATTTGCACAACTTCCTCTCTGGATTTAGCAATAATGTTTTATTTCCCCAGCTTTGCAGAATGTCTTCAAAGTGGAAATTTTTTTGCAGCATCACTGTCATACCTAGCCACTGCAGTGATGCTGTCACTAAAAGTTAATCCATTCCCTCCCACCCACTGCCATCTGTTTCCTTACAGATCTCTTTGGGGGATGCGCTCATCACTGCTGGAGCCCAGCTGGTGGAGCTGGACCTGAGTGACAATGCCTTTGGGCCAGACGGTGTGCGTGGCTTTGAGGCTCTGCTGAAGAGCCCTGCATGCTACACTTTGCAGGAACTCAAGCTTAATAACTGTGGCATGGGCATTGGTGGTGGCAAGGTAAGTCTTTGGGAATGACGTTGGAAGGGATTTTTGGTGATCGTACACTCCCCTGCTCAAGGCAACTATACCAGGTTCCTCAAGCTTGTGTCTAGTCAGGTTTTGAATATAGAGACTTAACAGGCTCTAGGAATAGTCTATCCCAGCATTTAACAACCCTTACAGTAAAAAAGGGAGTTTGTGTTCAAATGGTATTTTCTCTGCACTGGCTTGCATGCATTTGTCTGGCTCTGCCTTCTTTATACCACCTTCTCCCCTCATCCTGTTGTTCTGGCTGTTTTTACACATGGATAATATCTCCCTCAGAGCCTTCTCTTCTCCAGCCGTAATAATCTCAGCTGTAAGTACTCTCCTAGTGAGTAAAATTCTCCAGTTCTTTAATTATCCTTGGGACCCTTTGCTGGACTCACCCCAGTATGTCCATGTAGGGACGTATGAACACAATGAAATGGAATTGGACACTGTACTTGGATGCATTTCACAGAGCTGAGTAGAGAAGGATCTGACCTGCTGTGAGTGCTCTTCCCAAGGTAGCCCAGTAGACTTCCTTTGCTTCAATTGTGTATTGGTAGCTCATAGTCAACTTTCTACCCATATATGCTTGCGTGATTAAGAACAAAATGTTCTTGATGGCTCAGTGTGTTCCACTGTTGCAAAATTATCAATTCTTGCCTAAAACTGTAGTGTGCCAGTGTTGCAGGTAAAGACAGAGGTTTATTGTATATCCTGCTGTAGAAGCAGGTGCATGTCAGTGATGACCAAAGTGTTTCTTGAGAGGTGGATCTACAAAACAGTTGGATTCCTGTAGAATGACATGCTGGGGGAGTATAAGCTGCTTGTTTTATCTTTAGATATTGGCAGCTGCTCTGAAAGAGTGTCACAGGAAATCAAGTGCCCAGGGAAAGCCTCTTGCTTTAAAAATATTTGTGGCTGGCAGAAATCGTCTGGAGAATGATGGTGCCACTGCCCTAGCTGAAGCCTTTGGGGTGAGTATCAAACCAGAGCTTCTTGACAGCAAGTTGGGAGCAAGGTATGGTTCAGTGCTTTTGTTAAACATGAGGCACACAGAGCTTGCCTCGGCCTGGAGGCAGGAGCTGGTGGTTGGTTCATGATGTTTCTTGCTGCTGAAACTGGAGTCTTCAACAAGTGGTATTAGAATTGGTGACTGAATGTTTGTGACCTAAATTTCCAAACACATAACTAGTGGCTGTGTAAAGTAGTTACCTGAGGGAGAAATAGTCACCTCCTGAGTAATTTAATAGTAGTCCTGTTCCTTTTCCTCTCTGTGCTAGTGGTTGTTGACTGGCACTTGTATACTGGCTTGAATCAGGGCTTTGTGTTAATCTGACACTTGCCAGGAGCCTGCAATTTCACTTAGATTTGTGACAGGATTGCTGGTAAATAATTCTCAATAGAAGAACTGATGGAGTTTTGAAACTGTAACAATATTAAGCAAATCCTGGRAGTGGAGCAGTGTATTCTTGGGCTGAAGTATGTTTTTCTAACAGCTTTTTTAATCTACATCCTTTCCCAGGTCATTGGGACTCTGGAAGAGGTCCATATGCCACAGAATGGAATTAACCATCCGGGCATAACAGCACTGGCACAGGCCTTTGCTATCAACCCACTGCTTAAGGTTATAAACTTGAATGACAACACCTTCACAGAGAAAGGAGCTGTGGCCATGGCAGAGGTGAGTTATTTTAAGCAGTCGTTTTGGGTTTTATCTCAAGTCTAGTTGGCATTAGCACCTTTGGGTTGATGGAACCACATGTCTTGCTGCGGTGAGAAAGATGACATTCCAGAAGTGATAGGATGTTCATTTACTCATATGTCTACTTTCAAATCTGTGCTGTCTTGCTCTGCAGACCCTGAAGGCGCTTCGGCAGATTGAAGTGATCAACTTTGGGGACTGCCTGGTGCGTTCAAAGGGTGCTGTTGCTATTGCTGATGCTGTTAAAGAAGGGCTTCATAAGTTAAAGGTATTGTTGTCTTTTGAAAAATGCTGAGTTTTTCATTTCATGTTCATTCTCCTACCACTACTGATTACTTTAAAGTGGGATTCACTCCCATGCAGGCTCTGTGCTCATAACTGAAAAGCAACAAGCTGTGCTGTAGATCAGTGGCATCCCACCATCTAGCTAGGGCTGTGCTATGTGGAGGTGTACCAGTGACCTGTTTAGTCTCCACTTGATGTTTTTGCAGCTGTTGGCTCAACTCAGCAAGTGCTACTCAAGAAATCTGATAATGGAAGTACCTGCTTTTAGAACTTGCCAGAGCTTTGTGAGTGGAGACTGACAGGAACTTCATTAACAGCTTGTAGTCTCTTCAGCATTTCCTAGTTCACAGAGTTAATGCTTTTTCTTTGTTAGAGCATCAATCAAAGGTCCAGGTAGCTTTAATTTTTTGGTGATACCACAGCCTCCTACATGAGTATTTGCACAGGACTTGAATCTGACAACATTCTGGATAGGCTGAAGTCAAATTAATAATGTAAGCAAAGTAGGATCTCTAGAAACACCTGCCATGGGTCATAACTGCCCTGAGACATGCTGAACACATAATTCCTAATTTTACAGTCAAAGACAAAAGTTCATCTGAGTTCTAATGTCTATTTGTGTGTATGAACATGGTACAGAAAGAAGGAGATTCTTTGTGGTGTGTGATCTCTTGCTTGGGTTTCTGCTGATTCTACTGGAACTGGTATCTGAATCTCCTAGGAAAACTTAAGTAATGGSGATATTGAGATGAACAGCCAGAAGTTAAATCCTTTTTTCCAGAGCAGAAATGGTTAAGGGAGGGTAGCATGAAGCAATCAAGCTGATTCATTCTGTTCAAGGACTGCTTCCCTTCTGCTGTTAATATTCAATCTCTTCTCAGGAAGGGATTGATTGAGCACAGTGTGGAATGGTGGGGGTTGGTGTCTGGCTGTTGAATGACTTACTAGTCCACATGGTTTATCTGTTGGCTGTGTCTATCAGAAGTAGTACCACTCATGGCTTGTTTTTTGAAGGCCTTAACTTGCAACTGAAGTGTCAAAGGAAGTGTGCAGTCTGTTTAGAATAGTAGCTACCCTTCTTCTGTTAGACTTACTGGAGCGTGAGTTTTGGAGTGCTCTTGTGACCCTTGATAAGTAAAGGTCTCTAGTCAGCTGATTGCTAAGGACTGAAATGTCTGCTACCTTTTAGGTGAGCAGTGATCCGTAGGTATTTTAAAATTACTACCTTTAATAGTGCTGTTCTTAACACAGTATGTTTCAAAATTCCCCTTTTAGGTATATGAGGTAGGAGTATGTCATGCTTTATTTTCAATTAAAAATACTTTTTTTGCTGGGAGGCTCTTCAAATGAGGGTCTTTCCAGGACACTTGTGAGCACATGAAATTTTTGGAGATGATAGATGTTAATGGGAATTCTGCAGACAAAATGTTCCTCTGCTTCTTAGGAATTGAATTTGTCTTTCTGTGAGATCAAACGAGATGCTGCTCTGACTGTTGCTGAAGCTATTGAAGATAAGACAGAGTTGGAGAAATTGGATCTCAATGGTATGTAAGTTTGCTAGATCAAAGCATGTCTAGTGAGCGTCCAGTAAGAAACCACTAGGAGGAAGAATGTCAACAGAACCACATATTCTATTCTTGCAATTGTCAGCATATAAAAAACAGTACTCAGAGTAGCTGAACTTGCATGACCTTGGGACAGAAAATGGTCAGATTCTGAAAGTTTTCTTAAACCATGAACTTGGTTAATTGTTAAGCATTTTTGGAACATGTCATAAGGTGGAACGATTAACCTGATATCTATACCTGTTTTCAGTAAAACTCTTTAATTATTCAGTGCTATCTCATACTTCATACTTGGAAAGACTTCTGTTTGCAGCTCTGCAGAAGAGTATGAGAACTTTTGTTAGCTTTTGCTGTTCATACCTTGGGTCACTGCATTTCCCTGGTGCTGTGCTATGTGTCCTTGTTTTAGAATCACTAAGAACAAAAGCTGTTTGTAGAATTAACAGGAAGTCTCTCAAACACACTCTGAAAAATTAGTTTTTTTTCATCTCCAACCATTGTGTAAGGCTGCAGAAATTTGTCTAACAACTGTTTGATTCTGTCTGATAAGTGCAGTTTGTGTTGCTGCCTCTGAGGTGTTCTGCGGAAATGGCATATAACTGTTTGATTTCGGAAACAAGAGATAGACAAGAATATACAGCTAAATCCTCAAGAACAAACTTGTGTGGATCTGTCAAGTCTACTCCCTTTCCTCTATCAACCTAGGTAACTGTCTGGGAGAAGAGGTATGTGAGCAACTCCACGAGATTCTTGAAGGCTTCAATATGGCATCTGTGCTGGGATCTTTGAGGTAGGCATGGTACCAGAGTTTAAATCAGAAGTTTTCTGACAATTTTCATCAACACTTTCATTCACCTATCTCATTTTAAAATAAACTCTCTCATTGCTGATGGATGTTGATCTGAGTGTGGAGCAYAGTCAAGGATGTATCTTGAAAACTTGTCTTGTTTTCATTGATGGACTTAGCTTAGTGTCAGTTACTGACTGTATTTGTTGATCTTTTCTTGCTATTGTCAGCTGGGTGACTTGATGCCTGAGTGTCCTTTTGGTGTGTTGTAGGTGAGATGTGCTTCTTGCAGTAAGACTTTGAGCAGAGGCTGCTCTTTTGTTTTTAAAAAGTTTTGAGTGCCAGTGTACAGGAATTCCAAGTGTATAATTAATGTAATGCGTAACATTCAAACCTTAGTGATGATGAAGGGGAGGAGGAGGATGATGAAGAGGAGGAGGAAGAGGAGGAGGAGGAAGAAGAGGAGGAACAGCAACAGATGAAGGAGAGAGGAGCGGAAGAACAAGAGTCACTGACTCCTAAGAAGATAATTGATTCACAGGTAAGCTTTCTTCTAGATGGATTCCTGTTTCCTCAGCTGGAGGAGAGTAAAGAAGGAAATGACATTCTGGAGGGCTGACAGGCATTCCCATTCCTGCATGGGCTGGCACTATTGTAACAGGGAGATAACATCCAGGAAACAAAGAAAATGGATTAGTTGAAAAATGTGTTTTGTTCAAGTATGCATATAGTACATGTGCATTGAGGGAAAGCCTGAGTAGTGGTTGTGGCAACACATGGATAGAAAAAGTCTTCCCATGTTCAGAAATGGTGGGCACCTTGCACATGCAGTGCCATGCAGTTGTGCTAGCATATCCTGGCTATTCCAGCTCTGGGCTCAGGTCAGCCTCAGACACTTTTCAAACAGGACAAATTCTGACCTGGTAAAGCTGTGCCCTGACCTGTCCCGTGTGCCTTTGCTGAACCAATTTATTTACTTCCAAGAGTAAGTTCCATTCTAAGAGATGAATTCTGCCTGTTTCAGGCTTCCACTCCAGTGCCATCTCCTCCTGTGGATGTTGCCACATTCCTTGCTTTCCCATCACCAGAGAAGCTGCTGCGACTAGGACCAAAGTGCTCTGTGCTGATAGCTCAGCAGGTAGGTGAGCTGGAGCTTGTCTGTACTTGATTTTTCCCTCAGAATCATTTAATGGCCAGAGGTGATAACCTGAGACCTAGATTTGCATGTTTTCTCCAGTGATCCCAAAGAATCTTATGGAAGCAGATGATGCAGTTAATGCTTAAACTGGCGTCAGAGCTTGTATAGAGAGYAATTTTGTTTGTGTTGCTTATGCCTTGTGATATGGCCAAGGCAAAGCTGATGTCAATCAGTTGAAGGCTGTAATTCTTGCCACAGCCCCAGCAGAGACCCATGTTGTGTAGCTGTTGAGCAGTGAACTAATTGCTTTATATTTTTCTCTTGCAGACAGATACATCTGATGTAGAGAAAGTAGTTGCAACTCTCCTAAGGATATCCTCAGTCTTCAAAGATGAAGCCCCAGTGAAAACAGCAGTGCATGAAACAACAGGTGACTGGGTCTTTCTTCACTTTGTAGTGTGACCTGGTTCAGTGCCAAGGACACCACTGCAATGCAGAGCAAGGCCCCTGTGGGCCAGGCCARTTGGGCCTTTTTTTTGTCCCTGGCAGATAACAAAGTGCCAAACTGTGCCATGCTGACTTGTGGAGTGAAAGATTCATTCTGAACTTGGCATATTTTGTGCTGCCAAAGCCTGGTGACACTTCTGTTGTAACTGCTGTGATAGTGGACYAGTGCTGCCCTTACTGCATCTCCTTGATGCTGGGCTGTCAACAGCCAGTAGCTCTGTGTTCCAAGGTCAGCTACCTTTCCAAGGCTGTTTATTTAACAAGTATTTTGCAGGAAGTAGCCTCCCTAGTGTAGTGTTATGAGAATGTAAAGAGACCTCCTAGTTGATGTCTCTTTATCAGTATGCAATATCTTTAATTTCTTCAGGATGCAGAGATTTCCAACGTGGGACAAGACACAGAAAGTAATGTTCAGACAAAGGACTGCTTCTCACAGTATATTGTGGAGCAGTAATTTGGGTTAGGTCTGATTAGTGTGTGGACTAATAGTATCCCTTCATATTTTTGCTTGGAAATAAGAATATCCAAACAATCCTAGGCACCTGACCACTGCCTTTCATCTTTTTCAAATCCCCCAGCAGCTCAGTTCTCCCATGCATGAGGTACCTATCGRTATTGTGCAAAAGAACTGGATCAACTATTTTCAAGACCATGTAAGGTGGTGTACTGCAGACAAATGTGCATTTCCCTGGTTTGGAATTTTTGTTTGGAATACATAGACATAGTGAAACTGTTAATTGTTGTTTATAAACCAGAAATGTAATACTTCTCTGCAGTTGGATATGGGTCCAGTCAGTGAAAAATAGTCAGCTGGCACCTCACTGAGCTCATGCACCTTGGCTCATGCCTGTTATCAGTTCTCTCCAGTAAAAAGTAGAACAAAGGATATTACTGTTGTCCAAAGTGTGCTTGTATATATATTTGTTTATTCCTGCTTCTTCAGGAAAGGTAGAACCTGGCAATTACTTTCCTTCCATAAAAATAACCATCAGCTGACAGTGAGGGCCCTGGTTAATGTCTGGCACTATGCTACAATCACTCTAGTGAATTCTGCCCATTCTAAAAAACTAGAATGGTCAGAGGTTGAAAATGGGTGCCTTGCCCACCTTGTAGACATGAGGGGTTAAAGCACTAGTTTGCCCATTGTTTGTGGCACAGTATTGGTCCTGAGGAAGCCCAGAAAACAGCTGAACAAGTAGTCTCATTGTGTTCTCTCATTCCTTGTGGTTTCAAATGAAAGGTGAATGGTTGCTGGCCTTTAAAAAGTGAGGGCTCTAACTCTTGGTGCTCTAGTTCACCTGATCGTGTTTATATGCGTGTCTGCACATAGTATGCATGCTCACATGCATCTGGTGGTGCATAGGCCTGAGGTATATTGCATCTGAAGCTTGGCAGTGTGGGAATTCTGGTGTGGGCTTCGTGTGTTTTGTTGGATTTCTTTAATTCGGTTTTTTCTCCCTTATACTTAAGGACTGGGTTTTACCTGTCCAATTGTTTCAGAGGTTATACCTACAGAGACAAATGGAATCTTAACAGAAATTATGTCACAAAACTCATTTAACAGTTGATATTTCCAGTTTCTCTATGATCCATCTTAATCTTAAAATCCATAAGTGTCCTTTTTCTATATTGCTTAAAATAATGTGCTTGTCTCTTTTCAGATGCCTTGATGAAAAAAGCTTTTGGTTCTGCCACATTTAATTCAGATGCATTCATCACAAACCTCTTGGTTCACATGGGACTACTTAAGGTGAGGAAGCAGGAAAGAGTTAAGTTATGGTCTGTTTCGGGTGTTGAAGACCAGACTGGCAGGATTTGGGGTAATTATGTTGCCATGGAAGCAGCTGTGCATGCCTGATGCCCAGGGACAATGGAAGTCTGCAAGTCCAGCAGAAACTGCAAATTGTGAGGTTGCATTAGGATGAAGGACATGTCACCTTTTTGTACATCTTCTGCTTATTGTGCTCTGCATTCTCAGTCATCCCCTGAAGGTAGGGAGGGTCAGGTACAGCAATAGTGCTTCTGCTGGACTATGGTGTATCAAAGCCATGTCCAGAAGTCTAATCTACAATATTATTAGTTAATGGAGTCTGTTAGGGCATTTTTTTGAAAGCATGTCTCAAAAATGTGTATCCAGCTACTCATGCCAGATCAGTAGTGTTCAACTTCATGATTTGGAGTCTCTTTGCCAAATGCTGGTGTTGAGTAAGCAGTTAAAAGGAATAAACTTACTGTGAGAAAAGATGGGAGGGTCAGTAGGAAACCTGTGATTTGCATTAGAATTAGTAGCTTTATTTTCAGTGAGGTGACCGTGAAGAGGTTCTGTCTGCAGACTTATACACCTTTGCATGCTTGTGCTACAAGGGTTAGTGTTTCTCACTGCCTCAAGACCTGGGAGCTAAGAATGGAAACTTGAACTAAGACAATTCTAAACTACAGAATAGCCATAATCTCTGTTATAGCAGCCTGCTATTAAATAGCTTTATGAATGTCCTTCTGGTAATATCCAGCTTGGAGTCCAGACCCTTGTTGACATTCATGAATGTCTTAAAAATCAGTTTAGTCTCTCTCTGTATTCCTTGTATACTGGACTAACACTGAGCTTCCCACTTCTCAGAAAGGTCAGTGGAATCCAAGGTGGCATTTTGTTCTGCAGAATGTCTGTTTTGGGGACTGCCACCTACTTCTTGCCTATATGGAAAATAGCAATATGCATGGGGCACAAAGCACAGACCTGTGCTCCAGAAGAGTTCTTTCAGGCCAGAAAGTGGCATTGATGATAAAGCCATTGAGGATCAGCCAGCTGATAGTCATCTGTGATCTGCCTAATTCATCATCAGCCCTCTGTATTTGGAGAGGGAGCATACTGCATTTTCAGTCCTATGTAGCTGGAAGCATGTGAGCAACAGATATTCTTAGCACCATGAACTCCAAGGTCATACACCAGGAATACAAGTCTAGATCCTGCCTGCAGAATGAGGAGTTTTGTTGAAATGCCAGTGGAGAAATGAATTAAACAACATAAGAGTTGGGACACTTAGGATAGCATCACATTAGGAGTAAGAATAACTTATGCATCATGTAAGCAAGGGGATGACTATTGGCTTTATCTTGTACGTAATTGTGAGATCAGTTCTGGGAACACTGCATCAAGTTCTGGAGGAAGCCTGTCAAAGAACTGGAGTTGGTATAAAAATGAGCTACAGAATAATACAATAAAAATTATGTTAAGGCAACTGAATTCTTTATGGATTGAAGTCTGGTGAAATTCCTTAGGCGAATGCTTTGACAGGAGGCCTCTGAGAAGATTTGGCTGTTTCACTTGCAAGTTCATACTTCCCTTTCCCTATTGCTACTGCTGTCAGTTGATAAGTACTAGAAAGTTCTTGATACATTATTTCAGGTGCTGGGAATTGGTCACTTTTGTCTCTTGGAACATTGTACTTAATCTAGTGACCAGCTTTCTCTGCTACAGTGTGTGAGAGCACTTCATTCAACAGAGAATTCATTGCCTGTGAATTACAGTGGGTTAGATCAAATCCTGATTGTCTGATGTCTGACTTCCTGTCCATTTCTCAGAGTGAAGAGAAGATCAAAGCTGTTCCAAGCCTCTATGGTATTCTTATGACCTTGAACCATATGGTCCAGCAGGATTATTTCCCTAAATCCCTGGCTCCAGTTCTCTCGGCTTTTGTCACAAAGTGAGTATTGTACTTGCCATGCAGTCTTCTCTGTGGGAGCTTGTGAAACTGAGGGTTGATAGCTACATGCAAGCTGTTGTGATAAAGCTCACTAAATATCTGTTCTGAAACTGAGAATTAATAATTTAATGGGCCTCTACTTTTATCTTGTTTACTCCAGTATGTGATGTTCAGAGTTAAAAAAAAAATATTGATCCTAAAGAAGTAATAGTGGGAAGTTGGCTTTGCAAGGAAGTGGCTCTGAAGCAGAGACTGCTAATGCCTGTCACAGAAGAGCTGTTTTGAGCTTAAGGAAACCTGCTGGGTTTCTGGCCACTTCTTGAGTGAACTGTGAGTACAGTGGATCTAACTATGCCTTCCAAACCATCCTTCTGAGTTATGAGGGTCAACAGAGCTCTACCAGAATTGCCATGCTGTATGACCCTGAACAGCAGCAGATGAAAACTGCAAAACAAAGACTGAATTTGTTTTTAAATGAAACTTCCTACTGTAACAGCAACAGTTAGTGATCTTTCTGAGAACTAAATTGGGAACATAAGTACTGAAGAAGCTGCTTTTACTGCCTGCCTGTATTTAATGTTGTTAYTTCCACTATAGGTATAGAACCAACCTCTGCCCCCACTAGCTTTAGCTTCTTTAATGCATTAAATGGCTATGGAAACCATATCTCTTCTGGATTAAATCAGTGTCAACTTCAGCATTGATGAGACTTAGGGGAAAAAACCCACCAAACAGACCTTTCCTCAGGACAGGGAGGATTGCATGCTACTGTTCAACAGTGCAGAGGAGAAACAGTCCAAAAATGTCACTTTAGGCAAAGCAGCAGAGGTCTGAAATCCCTTTGGAGTTTGGTGGCTGGCTCAGCATGGACCATGTGCCATGTGGGGCGAGAGCAGCTTTTTAACAGGTTCCAAAATGAGGCTTAAGCCTTCCTGAATTTCATGGTGTATGAGTTATATGCAGCTGCTTAGGATCCCTTACTGATGAAAGATGGAGGCATCAGATAGTTGTGGTTAGTATGAAATGCGGGCAATAGGAATGCAGTCAAATATTGATAGTCTGTCTTGGTTCTACTGGACTTGGAAGCTGGGCAGTTGTGATAGGGGAAAAGAATTTTTCCAAGCATTGGTGTGGCTGAAGCTGTCAAAGCTGATGTGTAACAGTGGTTTGTGTCCATAACCACCAGCTATGCTAAGGTCAGTTTTGGAAAATAAAATATCTTGTTTACACATGTGCAAATGCTAACCTGGAGGCCCTTCTTGTGGAACATTTTGCCTCCTGTCTCCTCTGATTTGATCAGGTTAAGGCAGTTACAAGCCAATGACCATATGCTTTACCAACTGAACAAACACACCTCCAACTCAATCATTACAGCTTTAAGCAAGAAGTATCAAGACTTGCCATGTGAAATTATCCAGACAGATCACTGAACTTCCGCTGTTTCTTACACTGCTGCTTGTGCTCTTGCTTGTTGATCAAGCCCCAGCCCTCTGTGGTGGTGCATCTCTCATTCACAGCACCCTCAAAACAGAATTTAAATCGCTGGAAGCTGAGAATACAGTCTGCGTTCCTGTGGTCTGTATTGGTGCTAAGGCCAAGCCTGCTGTGTCCCTGGTGCTATAAAATTCCTGGAGCCGAAGCTTTCTGATTTGCAAACCTCTGTTGAAAGCTGTGATTTTATAGGGAAACTTATGTCCTCTGCTGCATTATACAAGCAATATCATTGTTATATGAACATACGTATTTCTTAAAATGCTTTCCCTAAGGGAACAAGGACAAGAAGTCTTAAATCCTTATAAAGGTACCTGTAAACAATTCAAGAACCTCACAGTCCAGTTAAAACAGCCTGTTGTCGTTTAACCCCAGCTGACATCTAAGCCCTACACTTACCCCCCAGTGGGATGGGGAAGAGAAGCAGAAGACTAAAAGTGAGCAAACTTTGGGGTTGACGTCAGGACAGGTTAATAGGTAAAGCAAAAGCTGCACGGGCAAGCAAAGCAAAACAAGGAATTCACTCATCACTTCTGCCATCTCCAGGAAAGCTCCATCCTGCCTAGCTTCTTCCTTCTGCTTTAAATGATGAGCATGATGCCATGTGCTATGGAATATCCCTTTGGACAATCGGGGTCAGCTGTCCTGGCKGTGTCCCCCTCCCAGCTTCTTGTACACCCCCAGCCTCCTCACTGGTGGGGTGAGAAACAGAAGAGGTCTTGATGCTGTGCGAGCACTACTCAGCAGTAACTGAAACATCCCTGTGTTATCAACACTGATTCCAGCATAAATCCAAAACACAGCCACATACCAGCTACTATGAAGAAAATTAACTATCCCAGCCAAAACCAACACACAGCTTCTCACTTAATCTCTACCCTTTGTCTCTTCTTGGAATTCAATCAGAGTAAAATCACAATCCTAACCTTAAACCTCTAACTGGTTAACCTAGTAATATGCAGAGTTCATCTGGCCTCTGTTTCTGCAACAAATTGTCTTCTGCTCTGTCAAACCCATGATTCCTTCACTTGCAGAAAACTGGTATGCATTTTTGTGGCATTTTCTATTTTTCTCCTTTTGGTTTGCAGTTAGCTCTTCTGGGCTTTTAGGGCTGTAATGTTCTTGTAGCTGCCTAGGCTGGAGTTCTGCTGCCTTTCACTGCAAGGGGCTTCTGGAGTAGTCGCTCACCTCCTTTCTTTTGTGACAATTTGTTGTTGTAGGCAGTGTTCTTTATTCAATAATAATTATAGGGTTATGGATACAGACTGTGAGCAACATCCATCTTCCTCTGCTTGCTGTCAAGCCTCATTTGGGTTTTTTTGGACACAAGAGGGTGCTGTGAATCCACATGTGCTTTTCCATAATTTTTTTAGGTGGAAACACTAAAAGTATGTAAATGTCTGCCTGCCTGCCCACTTATGACTTGTTGGAGGTGATGGGGTTTTTGTTTGCTTGGTTTTTGGAGTGTTTTTTTGTGCTGCTCTTTGCTGTTGAATTGCATCACATCACCGGTCTCTTTCAACAGTCTGTTGCACAGAGTGGCAGGCAGATAACTCCACAGCAAATAAGAAGGGTTTTAGTGTTAGAGAAGGCTCAGTATGAGCAGTAGGGGCTGAAGGATCTTGTCTGTGATCAACATCAGCAGTTCAGGTTCTCTGTTTCCAAAAATGTGCTGCTGCCTGGATGGAACCAGCCTGCTCATTGCAAACAGGGCTGGGTCTTCCAAAGATGAGGGCTGAAATACCTCTCCCAGCCACTTTGAAGATAAACTCCAAGTTGTAATTCTGTGATACTGTGTGTTCAGTGTGAGCCATTGAATGGCTCTTGGGGGAAYAAAAAGGGTGAATTCTTCTCCAAGATGTGCTTCTGTTAAACTGCAGCAGACATGGAGTGCTGTACCAAACAACCTCTGCAGCTGTTGTTCATGTGCTATAAACCAGGAGGTGAACTCCTTGCTCCTTCCTAGATATTCCACTCTTTGTTTCAGCTCATCTTCTTTCCCAAATTGAGAAGACTTCACAGCTATTCATTGTGAAATATTATTTTGCTTTGTGAGGTGGGAGAAAGGTAAAATTAATGATTTCCATTCTCAGAACAGTGGAAAACATGGCCTTAAAATTCTCTGCAGGAAGTTCCCTAATGGAGGGATAGAGACTGTTAGAGCTTCAGTGATGCTGAGCCAGTAATTAGCCTGCAGAAACAGAAATATACATTACTGGGAGGCAATGGGAACATTACAGAAATTCAGCCTCATGTTAACCCTGCTGTGAGTGTATTTCCACTGTTTAATTTCAAGGAGCAGATTGTTCTGTGGAAGTCTGACTTGGCTTCTGCAGCCTCTGTCCTGGGCCCTTTCAGGTGATGTTCTTCAGGTTCTGTGGTTTGTTTGTAAGGCACCCTTAAAGGAGGCCCAGCAAAGCCAGTCAGGTCCTGTTACTTGACCTCAGGGAAGGAGAGGACAGGAGGTTAAGTGGTCACTTTTAAAGACTTAAAAAGCCCTAAGACCAAAGTCACCATGAGGTAATGGACAGCATATGACTTGGTGAGAAAAGATTTGAGTGTGAACAGGGCTGTCTCCTGTGTTTTGGGGCCCTCATCAGTGAATCTTTGTGGAAAATCCCATTGATGGAAGAGAGGGAAGTGAGTGTCCACCCCCACCCCTGTCATTCTACCCAAAATGAGACACTGGGCTGCAGAGATAAAGGTAGCAGCAGATTGATTATACTTACGGAAATAAATGTTCTGATTCTTGGCCATTGTCTTCCTGACCTGGACTCAGCAACAGGAGAGAGAGTTTTCCACAGCAAGCTCTGAATGGGAAGCAGTGATCTGGGCAGCAGGGATGGAATGGTTTTGGAAGAGATAACTGAGGGCAAAACTTGTAGGTTTTAAGGCATACAAGCCCAGTGCGTTGGGAACAGTGTTTATTTGCTCATTCAAAGGCAGATACAAAGCCATTCTTAAATTCAGTATTTTAAATATCTCTCTCTCCTCTTTCTACAGACCAAACYGTGCTCTTGACTCCTGTTCATTTGCTCGCCACATGCTCCTACAAACCCTCCACCAGCTGTAAGAGACAAGAGATGTGCCCTTCCTTCCTCGTAGGACTGTCATCAGCAGAGAACTGGGAGTTGCATGGTGGGAGAGGATCCCAGAGCCCATACAGACATGCTGTCCTTTTTTTTTCCCCCCCTGTCGGAAGCCTGTCCTTCCTTCTGCTTTCATAAACTTGAACAAATCCTGCTGAATTGTCTTCCTACTCATCTTAAAGTGATTCTCTGGTCTGAAGGGCAGGTGCTTGTGCTAAAATAAGTCTGTACTGCTGTGAGCTCAGCATGAATTGAAGAGTTCTCCATTTTGGTTGCATTGGGAAGGTTGTGCCAAGACTAACACAGGGCCCAGAAGCGCTCTCATCCGGATCAGTCCAGCTGGGCATTTTATTTTATTTTATTTTATTGGACTTTGACTCTTGCCTGATAGCATTTAGCACTGTGCCAGAAGGGAGGCTGTGCTGCTGCTACTGCCCCTGCTTCCCTGGGCCAGGGGGGTGCTGCTCATGGGTCAGAGGGGTGAGGTGTGATCCCCTTTGGTTCTTTCAAGTCTGTTGTCAAAGGCAGTGTGTGGCTGATTTGTATTTCAATATACTCTTCCCCTTCTGCTGTGGCTTGGAATATTTGTGTAGTGTGGCTGATCCTGGTGGCCATTGCTTAAGGGAGCAAGCATATTTTATTGTAAATTTTTTTGCCATTGCCTGTGTTGTTCATTCTTCCTGCCCTTTTCCTTCTCACCCTAATTAAATAGGCTTGGTTTGGAAATGAATACAATCCATGAAATCCCTGTGGAATGTTCCCTTTCTCTTCCCTTTGACAAAACACTGGGCCTGTGTGCACTGTTCACATGTTTGAAAGCTGAGCATGTGTAAGAACATGGAGGGAGAAGGCTGTGCTGGTCATTCTTGAGTAGGGCTGTGCTTCTCTCTTGCACCAAACAAGTAGCAGCAGATGCCCCTAAATCCATCTGGAGGATTGTCCATGTGCCCATACAAGTTTGTGGCACCTGCCTGTACCAGTCCTGAGCACACAAGATCACAGGCTGGTCCTGCTCCCTCTTCTTTCAAGCCTCTGAGAATCAACACATCTCTACGCAGCAGAGTTGTGCCTTCACTCTCTGCTTTCAGTTGGAGATTCATCTCCTCCCTTGCCATTGACATGCAGTATAAATAGTGCCAGGAAGAAGTCGAGGAGACAGAGTTGGCTGTCCCTTTGTTGTGAGAGGCGATGTGTGCTACAGCTGGCAGAGTGCACATGCTTGACCTGAATGCAGGAAAAGCTGCTATGAACCGACAGGGTGTGCAAGCAGCATGGGCAGAAAAAAAGGCTTGAAACACTGGATTGAAATAGTGTGTGGTATGTGCCAGACCTACTTGCATGCCCTCTCTGCCCAAATTCCTCCAGCATGTGAACCCGTTCAAGGCAACCACTGGTGAAACTGGGGTGGCTGGGGGAAGTTTGGTGTGGCTGTGATCCAGCAGACTCAGGAAAGCCGTGTGTCTCATCAGTCTGGTGGCAAAGTGCTGGCTTTTGTGTAACAGCAGTGTCCTCTCATTAAAAAGAGGCTGCCCAAAGGCTAAGAGCAAAATGCACTTTATTCTAGTTTCCCAGCCTGAAGCTGAACTCTGTGTCCAAACTGATAAAAATCAACTGAATGTTGATTTTTATCTGCACCTACAGGAGTTTCAATCACTGCAGTCTGAGCCCTGCCTCCTTCACCTCATCCCATCCTTCTTAAGTTTTTATATGAGCTTGAGGGGAAAAACCAAGATGCAAAAAACCTTTCTGTAAGTACTTTCTGCAAGTCTTGAACCTAGTGTAGCTTTCTTTGAAGCTTCCTGACCTCTTGCTGCTCTTTGTGTCCCTCTGCTGTGGAGAGGGTCATGGAGAAGACCAGCAGAGACCAAGCCAAGGGGTCAGCCTCTACAGGAGTCCATCTGCAGTGGGTCCCACAGAGCATGTTGTGTGTGCAAGGTCCTGTCTGTGCAAGGACCCTGAATAGGCCAGAGGGATGCAGCTGCTTGCACAAGGACTGTGGGCCAGGTTGTGGAGAGAACCTGTGCAACAAGCTTTGAGTAGCCAAGCCATAGCAGCAGGCAAGTGTGAGGGGTTGATCCTGTAAGTTTTTTCAAAAGCAATCAGTATTTAGAAATAAGATTTTTGCCTGGTATTTAGTGTCAAGATGAGATGTCTGTAGGAAAAAGGGGGGTGTGAGGGTAGAAGTGATAGTCTCTGCAGAAGACAGATTTGCTTCTAGATAAAACGTGGACTCAGAAGTCCCTTAAAATTGCATTATGCTTCTGGATTAGGAAAAAAAGAAGAGGCTGGGAATTTCTAACTCTGGTTTCTGTTAGAAGCTGCTTCCAGAGGATCATGGTTTCCCAGTGGTGCCCTGGAGGAAATGTGGGGTCATTCCAATGCTGCTTCAGCCTGTCTTGTGCAACCATTTCCCCCCAAAAGCACTGCTGTTGTCAGATGTATTTTTAGTTTGAACTTCTTCAGCCCAGCGAGGCAGGGGTGGTGCAGAGGTCTGTGTGGAGCAGTTCTGGGCACATCTGAGAGCAGTGAAACCCTGTAGTGGTAGTAGTGGGATTCAGCTCCTGATTGCAGGCAGAGGTCAAACATAAATGGAAAGTGGAAGTATCTGGCCCAGCAGAGGTGGATTAGACCCCCAACAAGTGGAAGTTCAGGTGTGCTGCCTTCATGTCCCATGCCCCATCAGGGAGAGCAAAGACTGGCTGCCTCCCTGCAGCCTCGGCAGGAGCTGAAGCTGGTGAGATCATTGCTGGGTAAATTAACAAAATAAAAGCCTGAGATGAAGCTGGGGAAGGGCCAGATGTGGCATTCAGTGCCTGGTTTCACCTTGCCCTCTCCATAGTTCTCCAGCAAAACCCAGGCCACTGCCAGGGAGGTTTGCCAAGGGTGGGTGCTCCTGGCCAGGGAAGATGATGGAAGGGCTGGGCAGGGGGGAGCACGGTGGGCTGGACAGTGGCTGGAGTTGTGGTGGGAGTGATGGTGGATGCAGTGGGTGATTCCACATTGGCTGGCAGATGGGGTTGCTGCTGGGATGCCGGGTGGCCAGTGACAGGACAGAGAGGTTGTAGTTCAGATGGAAGTGAACCGGTTCCCCAGACCACTGAAAATGCCTGACTGGAGCCATTCTACCTTAGGTGGAGGTCAGTGATGGCTGGCAGGTCTGGGAAGAAGCCAGTGTCCATACTGGGACATATTGGTTCTGGCAGCTGAGATTGCTGAATAGGGGAAGGGCTCGAGGGGGAGGGAGATATTAGTATCAAATCTTCCAGATTTTTGTCAGGCTGCAGATCTCCTGTTCCCTGGGTGAATGAAAGAACAGTCTGGGAGGAAAATGAATGCGTCCATGTCCTTCTGCAAGCTAATGATGTGTTATGCAGGCACTGCCACTCCGGCTCTTCTAAACAAGGAAAGAAGCAAAATGAGGAGAGCGGAGGGTTGTAAACGTGGCACAGCCCTGCAGCCCAGCTGGTCAGCTGCCTCTCCTTTTGCTCAAGCTTACCACTGCCATTGCAATTTTGGCTGGATGTCACCTTTTTGCCCTGCACCTCTGTAGCTCCTGTGACTAACACAGCCAGGAAGGGAAAGGCAGAGCCTGGGAAATGGTGAATGCAAACCCCACACGGGCTTTGCTGGGCTGGTGCTCCCAGCCCCCTGTGAATTGAGGGGGAGGCAATGTCTGAGTTGCTGCCCTCTCTACAGGGGTGGCTTACCCTTCCTCCCCCCCCTCCTTTTCCTCCTCCCACGTTTCTGGCTCTGTCCAGTGAGAGCTGCTGGGAAAGCAACACAACGGGGCCCATTCAGTTCTTGCTTCTGCAAGGAGAGCAAACACTGGTGCAGGAGCTCGGCAGCCGCCACGCGGGGCAGGGGACACTTTCCTCTCTTCACCACTGCTGGAAGTCCAGGTACTCCCAGGCCCGGGTGTGTGAACCCCTTCAGTGTGTGAGAGTGAGTGGTGGGATGATGCTTGGCATGTGGCAGTGTCCCAGGCACAGCACAGGGACTGAGTTTGGGGGCATTGCATGGGTGGCACCGGCTGGTGGGTGTGCAGGAGGGGGCTGACCCCAGTGTGTGTGTGGGCTGCAGCAGGAGTAGCTTTGGTGACAGCAGGAGGGCAGAGTTGGGGCATGGGACCACAGGGGATGATGAGCTACAGTGGGCAAGGGGCTGTGCAACACAGTGGCTCCACAGGTTTGAGCCTTGCAGACTCCACTGCTGCTGTCTCAGAGCTTAGGTGGGTCATATCTGCAGTCCTGCTGCCTCTGTGCTTGCCCCAGCCTTGGCCTCTCTCTGGTACCTTCACCCCAGGGGCTCACTCCTGCCCAGCCAAAACCAACCCGTCCTTCCTGCAGCTAAACAGTGGAGTTCTATTCCAAACACTGCTATGAATAGCTTAGGAGGGGAAGCAGGGAGTGTGCAGGGTAGGAGGCAGAGAGCTAAGAGGCAGATGACCAAGGTGGTGGAGACATGGGACATTTGCCATTTAAAGAAGGGTAGCAGCTCAGAAGTTTGTGTAATCATATTACCTGAGTGGCCGTACCTGCTTGCCTTACAAAAACAATTGTAGGAGGGCTATTGATAGCTTTTACAGACCAGGGCAATCTCAAGTTAGTGATATATGAAGAAAAGGGGGTGTGTGTCTGCTTCAAGTCAGTTCCCTGTGACTGACCTCCTAGCTGTGCCTTTCACTTTTCATTCCAAGTATTCCTCCTCTCCTTCTTCCACTCTCTTCCTCATTTATAACCTGTGAAATCACAGTGTAAGAGGCAGTGAGACCTGCCCCACTAGGTCACGGCAACAGATCCCTTGGCACATGGGGTGCCAGGTAGGCGATGCTGTTTGGGAATGCATGGGAGCCTGGCCCCTCTCCTGGCCTTACTGCTGTCTCTCCCCAGCCACAGGTGCCCTCCAGCATGAGACTTTCCTGGGGGCTCCTCCTGCTCACAGTGGCCCTGGGGGCAACRGCTGCTGTCCGCTGCCCCGCACCCTGCGTCTGCGATAATCTCCGTGCCCATGTCCTGTGCCTCAATGGGAGCTTGATGGCCATCCCTGACACCATCCCAGAGGTGGGCAAGGGAAAGAATGGTCGAGGGAGGGGGAGAGCAGATACGTATGGCAGCCCTGGGGTAACTCAGTGTTTCATTTGTGTGACTGACAGCTCACCAAAAAACTAGACCTTCGGGGCAACAGCTTCATGGTCATCCCAGCGGGAGCCTTCCTTGCCACCCCCTACCTCACACACTTAGACCTGCAGCGTTGCAAGGTGGAGAGGCTGGAGGAAGGGGCTTTCCGAGGACTGGGGAGGCTGGTTTACCTCAACCTGGCCTCTAATGGCATAGCCCTCCTCTACCAGGAGTCCCTGGATGGGCTGTCCTCCCTCCAGCAACTCATCCTGGAGGGGAACCGCATTGAGGAGATCCAGCCGGGTGCTTTTGGCCATCTGGGGTCCCTCACTGTCCTCGACCTGAGGGCGAATGCCTTGGTCTACCTCCCGGACATGGTTTTCCAGGGTCTGCAAGTCCTTAGATGGCTCCGGCTATCCCACAATGCCCTCCATGTCCTGGGCAGTGAGGCCTTTGCAGCTCTGCCTGCCCTGCGCAGGCTGAGCCTGGACCACAATGAGCTGCAGGCACTGCCTGGCGAGGCCCTGGCCAGGCTCGATGGGGCTACCTGGCTGGACCTGGGCCACAACCCCATAACCTACGTGGCTGAGGAAGCCTTGGCCATGGCCTCGCTGAGGCACCTCTTCCTAGACCATGCCTCCCTCCAGAATGTGGCACCCGATGCCTTTGCCCGCAGCCCCCAGCTTCGCATGCTGGACCTCCGCGAAAACCAGCTGCAGGGGCTGCCACCCCTGGCTGGGGCCGGGGGGCTGGCGAGGGTCAGCCTGAATGGGAACCCTCTGCTCTGCTCCTGCCTCCTGCGCCCCTTCCACAACTGGCTGGCAAGGGCACGGGTGCAGGCCGAGGGCGCCTGTGCTGCACCCCCCGCCCTCCGTGGCCGGTCCCTCGACTCCCTGAAGCCCCCTGAGATGAGATGCAGTCGCCTCCGGCCGCCCCCCAGCCCCACCACACCTCCAGGGCAGGCAGGGGCAGCCGGCAGCAGGCAGTGCCCCGGGGGGTGTGTCTGCTCCCCTGATTTCCATCACGGGTCCTGCGAGAACAGGGACCTGCAGGAGATTCCCCGGGACTTCCCTGGGGACACCCACCTTCTCGACCTGCGCCGAAACACCTTCAAGACAGTGCCACCGGATGCCTTCCCTGGCCTGAAGGAGCTGGTGTCACTCCACCTGCAGAGCTGCAGCATCAGGGTGCTGCAGCCTGGGGCGCTGCGGGGGCTGGACAGCCTGGTCTACCTGTACCTCACCGACAACCACCTCTCCACCCTGGCGGCCGCTGCCTTCGAGGGGGCCCCGCAGCTGGCCTACCTTGACCTGGACCGCAATGCCTTCACCCGTGTGCCCACAGGCGCCTTCCGGCTCCTGCCCAACCTCATCTCCCTCCACCTGCAGCACAACACCATTGGGGAGCTGGTGGAGGGTGACCTGGCTGGGGCCAGGGGGCTCCGCTGGCTCTACCTAGCTGGGAATGCCATCAGGCACATCGCCCCTGCTGCCCTGGCTCCCACCAAGATGCTGGAAAAGCTGCAGCTGGAGGGAAACCACCTAGTGGAGGTGCCCACAGCAGCCCTCAGGGGCCTGCCCAACCTGAGTGAGCTGAAGCTGTCCCGAAATCCCATCAAGCATATGGGGGACGGTGTCTTCCTGCCAGTGGCCTCCAGTCTGCAGCACCTCTACCTGGACAACATGGGCCTGGAGTGGGTGAGTGTGTTATGGGACCCCCAAGGGGCAGTGGCACCACAGGGCATATCACAAGTTCCACTGCCCAGGGCTGGTGGCCCCTATAGGGGCATCCAAACAGATATCCCCAAATTCCCAAGGCTTCAGGAGATGCTCTGTAGCCTGGCTGGGAAGACAGATTTTTTCAGGCTCACCTGTGGCACTACCTTGCTTTGACCTTGCCCCCAGCTCCCTTGGGACAAGGTTTCTCCCTCCAGTCCTTAAAGACCCAATTTCAGTGGGGTCCAGACCATCCCCCTAAATCATCTGCTTCCCCCAGCCATGGCCAGATTTCTCCTTTTCTTGTTACGGGCTGTGCTGTAGGACTATTCACTGCTATTACCCCAAGAATTTCCATCCTCTCAAGAAAGTGGTGTTAGCAGCACCCTTATAAGGACTGTGTATGTTAGCAGCCAGGGATCACTCTTGAGACCTCATGCATGAGACCTTCTTTCTAAGACTGAACAGGGATCTAATGAGTCCCAAAGTGTGACTGAAACTGCTTGAATTAATTAACAGTCTCCCCTCTTTACAGCAGCTCTTTCACCAGGTTCGGGACAGGCTTTCAGCCCCCCAAGATGATCAGCAGTGCAGGGGCAGAGATTTGCTCCCCTGCCTCCATCAGGACCTCTCTGACTCACCCTTCCTCCATTGCAGATTTCCCCCCGTGCCTTCACTGGCCTCGGTCACCAGATCAGAAGCCTCCACCTGGAGAGCAACAAAATGAGCAACATACCTGACATGAGCAACTTCACAGGGCTGGAGATCCTCAACCTGCAGGATGTGCCTTTCCACTGTGACTGTCAGCTCCTTCTGCTGCACAGGTGAGTGCCACGAGGAGGGGAACAGCCTCAGAGATCAACCTGGAGGGTACCCTCCCATGCTGGAGGCACAAGCTCCACAGCACACTGGCCATGTTTGGTCTTTTCCCATGGTGGTGAGATGGAGCACACACCTATGAGCAAGGATGGAAGTAGCCTGGGCTTTCTGGGAGTAGGGAAAGCAGCCACAAGCTGGGGTGGGCAAATATTCAGATATTCAAAGGTGAGATGCTGAGTAACCTGGCCTGACTTTGAAGTGATTATCCACTTGGTGCAGAGTTTTGCCTTTACTTTTGTCCTGTCCAATTCCTTTCCCT
Organism: Amblyornis subalaris; assembly: GCA_018881555.1. Lineage (NCBI taxonomy): Eukaryota > Metazoa > Chordata > Aves > Passeriformes > Ptilonorhynchidae > Amblyornis > Amblyornis subalaris. The sequence continues at coordinate 8,650,998 of JACAXG010000009.1, read as the reverse complement.
GATCTTCTGACACATTTCTAGGTGGATCAACAAACTCAACCTCCGTGTAGGGGCCACCTGTGGGTCCCCTGCAGAAGCCCAGGGGCTGAAGGTGAAGCTTGCCACCATTTTCCAAACTTGTCCTGGCTGGGGCCGAGGCGATGCTGTCGAAGCCAATCCTAACAAGACTAAGGCTGCAAGCAAGCCCAGCAAGAAGAAGAGATTGGGAAAATCTCCAGCCAGAGGCTTCAATAAGAGCAGAGCTTAGGGTTTCTTAAGGTGTGTAGGACATGTGCAGGACACAACAGGACCATACCTAGACTTGTCCCCATCCTAGAGACACGGATCTTGCCTAAGGTGCAAAGGAGAGAGAGCCTGGTGCCACCAAAACACTTTGGCTGATTTGCCAAAGATGCAGGGTTTGGTTCTGCAGGACACAGAGGCACGTTCCGTAGTCTGCAGCATGCTTTGATGACTCAAACAATGAAGCCAAATAGTTGCTTCTTCATTCCAAGGCTTCCTTCAGGCCTGTGGAAAAGCTCCTATCCACAAGTTTGTTCTTGTTTTTTGAGAGTGCTGCGCTTTCACAGCTTCCAAAACCATGGAAGAGCCCTGCGTGGGACTGCAACCGGCAGTAAGGTTCTGCACTGGTGCAAATCTTATGCTAGAAACCTTAAAAATTTCTGTGAAATTTTTCACGTGAAAAAACCATGAAAATGTTGCCTGAATTCCCAGCAGTTCCTCAGAATTAAAACATAAGCAGATGGAAACTTTTTTATTTCCTGCAAAATTTGATCCGTGATCCAATTGGTGAAATGGGATCAGTGAACCCGTAAGTGATGCCATCATAAGCAACGTGCTCAACCCATTCCCTACGGCTGCATAGGTTGGGACCCCAGGCCCCAGAAGTTTGTTTAAATTGAAAAGGCTTTAAAAGATAAATTTACAGATAAAGATACATTTTGGCTAACCCTGGTATTTTGGTTATCCAGAAAGCAATACACAAGCCTTTGGCCTCTTCCTGAAGTTTGTCACAGGGCTTTAGGGTACAGATCGTAGATCAAATTTACAATAGGACTGCTAAAAAAATTAAGAATTCAAACCATGCTCCAAGTCCTCTGCAGTTCTGGGTTCAAAAGCAAGAAATGACAGAAGTAGAAACAGAGTGCAGATCAATGTCTGGTTTTGAGGCTGGTGCCATGGAGAAGGTTTTGGATTTTATGACAATGGGGTGTGCTTTTAATGATTGTAACATGTTAGGGAGGAATGAGATGCACCTGTCTACAAAGGGTAAGAGCATTTTGGCAGCAGGCTGGCTGATTTGGTGATGGGCTTTAAACTAAAGGACTCGGAGGTGGTGAGGTCCAAAGTCCCATTGCTTTCTCCTGGGGAGTAGATCATACCAATCAGTGCAGTGAAAGATGTTCCTTGACTGTCCCTCAAGTCGAGCATCAAAGGGCTACCACATTGAAGGTGTTCATGGTTATGGTGATTCCTCAGACTCCTTGGGAATCCGGTTGCTTGATTGAATTAGATGTGAGGGGGGAGGGGGACAATATCAGGCTCATCCCTTGCGACCCAGAAAGCCAATCACGCATCAAAAGATGAGTGAAAGCATCCAAAGCAGTGTGGCCAGCAGGTTGAGGGAGGGGATTCTGCATGTAGTGACAAGACAAGGGGCAATGCATTCAAACTGAAAGAGAGTAGGCATAGATTATTAGGAAAAAATTCTTTACTGTGGGGGGGGGAGGCACAGGAACACATTACCCAGGGAAGTTGTGGATGCCTCATCCCTGAAGTGTTCAAGGCCAGGCTGGATGGGGCTCTGGGCAACCTGGTCTGGTGGAGGGTGTCCCTGCCCACAGCAGGAGTATTGAAACTAGTTGATCTTCAAGGTCCCCTTCCAACCCAAACCATTCTATGATTCTATGAAAAAAGGTCTCACTGATTCTATGTAAAAATGTCTCACTTCTTCAGGAAGCATTATCATCTCTTTTTGTTTTTTCACCTCTTTCTACTCTTCCTGTCCTGATTTTCTTGGGGTTTGCAGCACCTAGACCAGGGAGCACAGCACCACTGTCCTGTGGGGGCAGCTCATTTCCTGACATGTGGCCTGCACACATCACCTCAGACTGCACCTTGTCACCTCCAGCCACAGCCAAGAACCCAAACTGCCCTTTTGTGCTCTGGCATCCTCTTTGCCCGTTTTGAGCTCCTGCTCCAAAAGGTGTCTTCAAGTCAGGCGCACACAACTGCAGCAGCCACCCTGGTCATGCTCCTCAGCACAGCTGCAGCCTTTCTGCTGTTTCCCAGGGTTTAATATTACAAGTCTGGGGGAAATTTTCTTGCACACCGGGAAAGCAGAGTTCTGATGCTGCAGGGGGGTCTGCTTTAAAAGAGAAGGCCCTTTTAGTCCTCTGCTTGCCTTTGCCAGGACCTTTGCTAAAGAGCCACAAGGTGAAACTGCTGTGGGCAGCTGGGGGATACTCCAGGATCAGTCTGTGTCCTCCTGCTTTATGCTGCTGATGGGAATTGGAAGTTCTGTCTCTCCAAATTCTGCATCTGAAGGGTCAATGGTTTCTTCTTTCACCCGCACAGCAATAACTATAAAGAGACAGAAAGAGAGAGGAAAAATAAGTAAATAAAATCAATCCATGTTGCTTTGCACTACGTCTAGCACCTCCAAACCAGCTCTCTTCATCTGGGTACTCAAAATGCCCCAAGTCACTGGGACCAGCCCACTTCCTGAGGGTCCCTCACCACAGGCATGCCAGAGCACCTGTCATGACCCCATCATGATGGGACTAAACCCTGGCAGCCTTCAGCTGCTGGCTCCCAAGAACAACTTCTCCTAAGGAAGGAAAAGCTGGTGTGTTCCATTTTCAATCAGCCTCGGTTCAGATGGGAAATTAAACTGAAGTGAACAGGAGCGACCTTCATGAGTCTCCAGCCCCATGTGCACAATGCACCTTACCCCCTGCTCCTCACCAGTACCCATGAGGGTTGGCAGGTGCCCCAGCTGCTCTTCTGGTCACCACAGCACAATGGGTTGTGTTCACATGCAACAGCCCTTATGGGGATTGGGATGTGACAGCCACCTCTGACACACCCACCTCGTCTCTCCTCCCTGACCTCACACCACCAGACTGCTCAGCAGGGCAGCCACGCCCTCAGCAATACTGAGATAGCAAGCTCTACTGCTGCCACCAAACCTTCTCAGGAGATAGATCTTCCCAGGGAAAGCAAGGGAATGCTTTCTTCCTCTCTCTGTGTCTCTGGAGGAGTAGGGAAGGACATTTGGCATGCTGCTGCCTTTCCCTGCCTGGGGGCACCCATGACTTAGTGGCCAAGAGGGTGTACGTAAGAGAGGTGGATGTGGCTGTGGGGTAGCCTTACTCTCATCAGGTGCTGGCTCTGGCAAAGCCTGGCTGGCAGCTTTTGCTTCTCGTTTTGTGTTCGTGGCAGAAGGCTTCTTGACAGTCTGCTTGACGCTGCGGGCTTTGGCAGGTAACTTTTTTCCTTAACAAAGAGATAACAGAGTATGGGCAAAAGTGTGTTTCTTTTCCCCTGCAAAATCAGCAACCCTGCTCCTCTGAGAAAACACAGGCCAGGGACCAGCACAACTGAACAGAAAGCTACACGGTCATTAGCTGCCATCTGGTTATGCAACAGAAATGGCCTACTGGAAAAAAATTCTATAGTCATCATCTCAAAATATGCCCCTTCATGATCTCTTTCATTAAAAGCAAGGCTTTTCATTCAGCACGTGCTTAACTTCCAAGGATCAGGTCCTCTTGGTATCAGTGTGGAGTCAGCTTTGCTTACCTGTCTGGGTCTAGTCCTAGGCAATGAGCATGTTGGTTGCAAGGCACAGACATTGTATATGTAATGTTCTCATTTTTAGCTGACCTTTTTATTTAGGTTGAAAATCTTTATATTCTTTAGATGTCCTTTCCTCTCCACCCCCCAGGAAGGAATTTCTTGTCTGTCTACATGATTTGCCACAGCTACTGCAACAATGACAACAACAACGACAAGATGAAACAATAAAATGGTTTCTACTGGCCTCTGCAGCCATCTTAAGGCCTTCTTTCCCTCAGCACAAAGCAGGGTTGCTCTCCAGCTACCCTCCAGCTGCAGCAAACATCTCCCTCCGACCATGGACATTGTAGGGAAAGCAGCACAACCTCACACCTGGAAGCAAGTGCCATGTATACCTCGGCCAACAGAAAACAGACTGCAAAACAGATCCTTCCCGCACACAGCTCTCTGCTCTTTTGGTAACAGGGCAGGTAAGAAGGATGAAGCTGTGCTGGCAAACCCACAGCTGAGGGCATCCACAGCAAGACAAGGCCTCTCTCTCCTGCTCTGATGGGACATGGACAGGCTTCCTCTAACTGAGCCCAGCCTGCGAGCGAGCGGGAGGGCACTAATCAAACATCACTCACTCTTCTTTCCATAGGGTTTCTTCTTCTTCTTGGGCACCTCCTTGGCCTTCACTGGAGTTGTGGGCTCTGTCATGGAGACGAGAGGGAAACGAAAGCCAAGTCCCATAACCAGTAGGTAACTGGGATGAAGTGACATAAGCGAGAAACAGATATACCCGTCCCCCCAAGCCAAAGCCCTCTTCCCAAGACAACCAGCTGAGGGGAAAGCAAGGCTCTGGCGCAGTTGCTGTCTGTGCTTCCAGGCAAGGGCCCAGGGCGGCAGGCTGGGGCAGCACAGGGGAGAGAGGCCCAGTACAGACTTGGCAGGGGCAGTAAAGAAACAAGCTTTGTAGTTTGGGACAAGAAGGAAAACACCTGCAAAGGTGAGGCAGTGGCCTCCCTGTGACAAGGGAAGGAACAAACTCTCAAGAGGATGCTCTTACCTTTTACAGAGTCAGAGAGTTGATGAGAAAAGGGAGCATGGCTGGAGCTCCCATTGCTATCTGGCTAAGGTTATAGATATGCTTAATAAAAGGGAGCTGTGCAGGGATAGGACCACCTGGAACTCTACCCAACTTCATCAGGAGCAATTAATTCTCTGTTGGTGTGCAGGTGGGGGAACAGAGGGAAAACAGAGCCAAACTCAAATCTCAGGCTGTTTTCTTCCCATCAGACTCTGCCAGCTGCTAGAATGTGTGGCAGCAGAGGAAGATTTATGGTAGCCAGTGCAAATCAAGATGGCCATTTGCTTCTCCCTACAACCTCTTGCTCTCCCAAAAACCAAAGGAGCCACTCACAGAGGAGGAGGAAGGAAACCTTTGTCTCTAGCATTAGAAACCACAGTAAAATCTTCACTCACCTGGAACCACTGGTGGTTGAAGCTGATAGCCTGTCAGCTCACACCACCCCACAGGATAAATGTCTGGAGACTCGCAGTCCACCCACTGGTCATACTCGTTGTCCCAGCCATCAAAATGGATGCTAACGAGACGCTGGACTACACGCTTCACCGTGGCCACGCAGATGAGCCGGGGCTCCATCAGGTCCACTGCCTCCACTTTCATGCCTGCCTTGAAGCCATGGTTTGGACAGTCCTGGGTGCATAAAAAATGAAAAAAGAAAACCCAACGCCATTGCACCCAGTCCAAACCCATATATGGCCACCAGCACCCTAGCACAGATTAGCCTCCAGCCTAAAGCAAGCAGACAGCGAACAAGCCCACAGATCCATAAACAGATCCAAGGCCACCTGTGTCCTTAGTCAATGTCAGCCCAGTCTTTAGAAGCAAGATCCTGACCTCAGGTGAGCAGCAAGCAGCAGTTAAGGAACACACAATCAAACCCACTGCCTGACATATCCCTGGGAAATCAGAAAGATCAGGATAGGCCCAGGTGCCACAGTTTTGCTGATGTAAAGCAGCTCCCACCCTCCACCCAACGTGCCAGCCACACATGCTACAGGCAATAAGCAGTGCAGAACCCACCAGGAGCCTGGAGTTCTCAGAAACACTGGAGAATCACAGGTCACACTCAGAAGGACCAAGGTATCATCACACCCACAAAGGCAGGACACCGATGTCCTGACCAGCCGAAGAGGGCATTTACTTCAAGAGTACATACTTTTAGACTGTGAGGTCTCCTTAAAGTGCCACCTTCAGCGAACTGCAGCCCAGTAAAGACATTGCATATTGTCTATCCTGACTTCAGGAAGGCTTTTGACATATGGCTTCTCCCGTAAGAACCTCACAGAGAAGATGATTGAAGTATATASGCTGAGTGCAGAGATAGCGAGACAGATTGAAAACTGGCTGAGTGACTGGGCCCAGGGGATGGTTATTAGAGGCATGAAGTSTAGTTGGAGGCTAGTAATTAGCAGTATACCCCAGGGGTCAATATCGGATCCAATCCTATTCAACATCTTCATTAATTACCTGGATGACATGTCAGAGTTTCATGTCAAACAAAGCAAGCTTGCTCGTGGTAGAAAACTGGGAGGAGAGACTGAGTACACTAGATGGTTGTGCTGCCATCCAGAGGCACCTTGAAAAGCTGGAGAAATGGTAAAGCCTTGCACCTGCAGAGGAAGAACCCCAGGCACCAGCATATGCTGGGGGTAGAATGACTGGAAAGCTGTTTGGCAGAAAGGGGCCTGGGAATCCCAGTGGACACCAAAGTGAACATGAGCCAGTGATATGCCCTTGAGACAAAGAAGGTTAATGGTAATCTGTCCTCAGCAGATCAAGGGAAGTGATCCTTCCCCTCTGCTTGGCACCGATGAGGCCACACCTGGAGTGTTCCCTGGTACATGAGAGACATGGACATACTGGAGAAAGTCCAGCAAAGGGCCAGGAAAATGATGAGGGAACTAGAGCCTTCTTTTATATGAAGAAAGGCTGAGAGAGTTGTGACTGTTCATCCTGGAGAAGAGAAGGCTGAGGGCTACCTTATTAATGTGTATAAATGCCTGAAGTGAGGGTGCAAAGACAGAGCCAGATTCCTCTCAGTGGTGCCCAGTGCCAGGACCAGAGTTAATGGTCACAAACTGAAACACAGGAGCTTCCCTGTGAACATCAGGAGACATGTTCTACTGTGAGTGCTAATGAGCACTGGCACAGGTTGTCCACATGGTTGTGGAGTCTCCATCCATCCAGAAGTCCTCTGGACACAGTCCTGAGCAACCTGCTATAGGTGACCCTGCTGTAGCAGGGCTGTTGGACAAGAAGTCACTTCCACCTCAGAGATCCTGTGACAGCCAGAGCTCTTGTGCTCCTCCTTGCTGACTCCAAGCATTCCTACACATCATTTCTTCCTGGTAGCACTTACTGTGTTGAAGAGCCGTGACGGAGCAGGTCTTGATTTGGTCTCTTCCAGGTAATTTTCCCAGTTGAAGGTCTTTGCATTGTACCCTACAGCAGGAAGAAACACTAAGAGGTAAAAAGGCGGTCACTGAGTAGACCAGCAGGGGAAAAGGCAGAGTAGGCAGAAAGGAGGCACAGCAACTGGCTGCAAAGAAGGTTCATGAACCAGCACGTCCAGCCTGATCTTGTACATAAACCTAGTGCACAGATTCCATGGGAGCCCAGCACCCCCCTCCACCAGGCAAATACAGAAAAGTGCAAGCTGCAGCTCTGAACATCTGTGTCAGCCATAGACCCAGACCACAGAGAAAGGTGAGGAGCAGCAGGAGGTAGGAAGTAGTATGTTCAAAACACACCACTAAGACCAAGCTTTCCTTCTCCCACCAGCAGGAACATCAAAGGAAGACAGAACAGCACTGCACAAAAGTGCTGCAACACAGAAATTCAGAGCAGGCCTTTTGGGATATGGCTAAATGAGGCAGCAAAAACACTCCTAGGGTGATTGTCTTTTAGGAGTTTGAAAAAATACTGGTCTCAGAGAGAAGACTAGAGATGGCTCTTGACACTTAAGTATTGACTCATGCAGCAATGGCTCTACTTATCCCTTCCCACCCTCCTTGTCCTTTAAAACCTTCTCTTCTGTTCAGTTTGGGGATCACACACTTCTCCCATTGATCTGCCAGGAGCTAATCAAGACTTGGTACATGGGCAGAGCTCAAATGGCCTGGCTYTCTGAACTAGCCCTGTCTCCCAGAAAAACAAGCAGATTGGGACCTTGTTTTGATTCATCAGAACCTGACCCCTCTCAGAAAAGCACCACTCATGAGATTCTGCATGCAGGTTTGTACCACAGGGCAGAGTCCAAGGCTCACCTTTCGGAGGGGTGAGATCGATGTTGTTCCTCTTACAGAAGTTGGTGGGGAAGATGGCGTGTGAGGAGGCGTGATAGCAGAACCAGTCAGAGCCATCATCAGACGTGGCTCCATCAATACTGATCATGAGATACCCATCCAAGAGAACCTGAGATGGGAGTGAAGGCATGAGTGTAGAGCTCTGCTTGTTCTAAAGCCTTCCCTCCTCACAAAGGATTCTCTCAAGAGTCCCCAGAGATGGATCACAATTTCCACTACATGCTAAAATGCAACGTTATAGGCCCCAGGGCATGCAGCAGCTTCTCCTAACATGTTGGTCAGCACAAACTAATCCCCAAAGCAGCAACTTCTGTGGGACTGGGACCAACACTAAGAGCCTTGTGAAAGGACTATGTGAAAAGCCTTAAATGGTCAGGAGCTCTGTTCTCTCTCAGAAACACTTTATTGGCAGCCCAAAAACCCTCTACACCAGCCAGGTCATGAATTTGTTACTGGGTAGAAGGGAAGCGCACCACCCTTGGATTTGCTACTTCCTCCAGCAACCAGACTTGTCCCATCCTGTCACTCACGGGTAATTGGTGCAAATGTGATAGGCATGTCTGCCCCAAACTCTTCCATTTCCAAGCAATGCCTGAAGAGAACATTTTACAGACACAAAGAGCTCTCCTAGCACCCTACTGCCAAACTCCAAGTGTCAAAGTCCTCAGCTTGGGTTCTACAAGGGCAAACAGCTTCTTGAGGAAGCAGGAAAAGCCCAGATTGACGCTATACTTTCAACATTCAACACATGTCACTGAGGAAACCTGGGCAAGCAATTTACTTTTCAACACTAGCACAAGAGTAGAGCTTACTACCACCTTATCAAGAGAGACTGAAGGAGACACATCCATCCTTAGCTTCCTATACCAGTGAATACTGCTCATACAGATACATGCCATTCCTCACACAAAGGTCACCTCACAACACTTCCCTTCTCCTTTCCATGGAGGTGTCTCCGTGCACTCTCAGAACTGGAGAACAAACCTTCCCTACTGCATGCCCAAGGGTGGAAAAAGGGTGGCTGCCAGTCATACACACTGGACACTAGCTTGCAGACCAAGCATGCTCATCTTCACACTATCCACTTAGGCACACATGGACAACAGCTTCTCAGACCTCTGAGGTAAGCCCCCAGTTCCCTCCACACAACAGCCATCCATGTGTCTTGGCAGCTCTCTCCTCTCCCTCACACAAAATCCTACCCAATCTTATTCATTTGAAAAGACCTGAGGAGAAGTTGGATTATCTCAAGTAAACGTGGCAGACCCCCTTAGGCCCACTGAACTTACCTTGCAAACAGTGGCCACACAGATGTTGCCCAGATTCAAGGGGTCAATGGCTTCCAGTTTCATGCCTTGCTCAAACCATCCACCTTCAGAATAGACAGCTCGTACCTAAGGGAGACTCTGATATACCATGTGCTGCCAGGGGTGTAGGACAGTTCCATCCTGACACCGAGCGCAACAAGTGCAAATAGGATTAGAACTTCTTCACTTGGCTCAAGTTGGGAGGGGAAAGCACAAATATTACAAGAAATACAGAGAGGCAGCCAAACCAACACTATGTTTGTGTCAGCAACCTCCTGCCAAGGCTCTGGTCAGTAAGAGAGCCAAGCCCAGCACTCAGCTGCTGCTCCACAACAAAGCAAGCATCCTTCTCATCTCAGTCCTTACCAGCATGATCCAGTTCCTTTTCAAAACTGGTCTCTCTCATGCAATCCTCTTCCCTCTCCAATTCAAAGTTCCCTTGCTTGCCCTTCATTGAGTCCCTCAATCTGTCACTGTCCTTTAGTTCTTTCAGCTTTCTAGTTTGCCTTGCTCCTGCTTAACCCCAGCCTTGACACCCCAAACACCCTACTGCCCTTAGCTGTAAGAAAGACAAATGGCCACCCTCAACAACCCACATGGCAGCACATATGCCAAAGGTAGGAAGTGCTATCACTGCTTCCTTTTTTGTGACCCACACAGAAAGGCAGACTTGTCCTACCTTCTTAAACAGGTAGGGGACAGCATCACAGTAAATCTTCCGGAAGGTGGGATGGTTTGCCATGTCATTCCGTTTTTCTTCTGTGAGGAATGGAAGAAACAAAGAGCAGATAAAAACCCGCAGCAACTGCAGTAAGAAAACATACTGATTATTAATTTCCTGGTGAGAGCTTAGCTGCTATAAACCCCCTCAATAAGAGAACATGTAATAGAAAGAACAGGTCAGTCCCTCTACACCTTCTCATAAAATGGGCTGTGATGTATGGCTTGCTCAAAAGCAGATGGCTCAGCTTCCTGAGCACTACTGATAACACCTCTACATGCAACTGTAATCACCAGGGAGAGGGAGCAAGGAATGGAGACACAATCAAAAGGATCAGCAGAGCTCAAGTCTTGCTTTTTTTCTGCCAGTCTAAGCTGATCAACAATTCCTCTCGGTAAAGTCCAGAAAAACACAACCTGATAGCATCCAGTGTTACAGCAGCCAGTATGAATTTCTTCAAAAAGCCTATAAACATCTGTGATGTTGCAAAGTCTGCATTCTCACACTAAGGGGACAGACTACCTGCTTCAGGTAAGAAACCCTACAGTCACCTGTCCTGAGCTGTGATCATGGGGCTTTTATCTATCCAGGAAAAAAGCAGATACACAACTATGCAGACTTTACCAGTCAGGTCCTGACGCAACTGCCTCACTCCCAGCATGTCAACACTGGTGTCAACAGCAGGGTGCAGGCAGTTCACAGCAAATCAGAAGATGGTTGCAGTGGCCCAATCCTTACCTGACTTTTTTATGTCATGGCCCACTCTCCGTGACCAGCCCACAGGATGGATGAGGGGACTCCACATGTGRCACCAGAAGTCATCGTCGCTGTCACCATCCTCATAGAGGAGTCTCAGTCTGCCCCCAATGACTGTGTCCACCACTGCCATACGTGTCTGGGATACATGGTTCTTATCCACCACCTCGACCCGCATGCCCTGCCGGAATGGGTACTTCATGCTCTCCGCCATCTGGCAACAACCGACAGAGGAGGTGAGATCAATCACACTTCAGAGAACAGCTTTCCCCACAGAGATGCTGACTAAACCCTGGCACTGCCCAAAGCTGACTAGGAAGTGATGCATGGGAGTGGGTTCATCAGGAGGACAGGGAGCTGCCAGCCCCAGACATGACAGTGTGGTTGGGCACATGCACCCTGAGTCTCCCTTGTCATGAGGCCTCATAACAGTTACCCCACCCCAGCCCAGCAGCCATGCCCAGACAGCACCTTGTGTGAATGTTCTGAGTGTGAACTTCTGCTCACCAGGAACTGAGTGAGGAATTGTGTGCCTTTTTCAGTGAAAGAGATCACAAGGGTTTCAGGGCTGCAATTAGTTAGAGATGTAGCTTCCCAAAGGGCAACAGGATTTTCAGTTGACCTTAAAAGAGGTCAGCTTCTTATTTTCACCTTTTTATTCTGATCAGAGGTTGAGCTACATGATGACATATCTGCCAACTCCATATCCAAAGCCACTTACTCTACAGACTGACCCAAAGGCACATGGAAAGAGTCACTGGCTGCTTTCTGACAAGACCTTCAGTTTGCTGATATAGCCTTGCCCTACTCATCCACATGTGCCCAAAGGTGTTTACAGAACACCTGACATTTTGGAACTGTGATCCCAGGATGCTGTACAGCAACTAGGAACCACAAAATAGACTCAGACACCCAAACCAGCCTACACATGAATCCAGAAGAACTTTTAAGCTAAGGTCTTCTCCTTCCACCTCCTGTTTATTAGGTGGGAGTGGAGATGCTGAGGGGAGAAGGACACCAGCAATGCCTGTTTACCACTTCTCTTCCAGCTACAAGCTGTGACCCAGGAACAAGGAGCTATGAACATCCTCTTAGCTTTCTAAGAAGCAACATGGGGAACACTAACTACATCAAGGTCTCCAGCTCAATGTCACCACTTACCTTGCGCAAAGAAAAACCCATCACCTGCCTTCCTCCCTGATGCCTTTGGGGCTGTGCTCCTTATCTGCCATTTCCAAAGCTGTCAGCCACAAAAGAGCCTCTTCTCTCTGACAAGGTCTAATCTCAGTGCAGGCTACACGAAAACAATCATGAGAGGTATAAAGCTGCCAAGGCCACGACACTTGGAGGAAGCCYGTGGCCTTCTCACTCCCTGCAGGCTGCTGTGCTACCAACAGTGAAGACAAAGGTTTTTGACTCTCAGAGCTATTCCCTGGCACTGAAACAGGGCAGGAAAAGGCCAGGTTGGAACTGCACTGGCCTCTCTTCAGCAAAATGCCGAACCTCATCCTCAGTATTTCCCAGAAGACTATGTGACAATAGCCTTTAAAGCCTGCCTATGACCCAAAGGAGAAACTGTAGTGCTGACAGGTCTGGAGGCTGTGCCATTATCCACAGCATCCTGACATGTATCTTAGGAGCATGTGGAAGCACTCACTGCTCCTGCCCTGCCCAGGTTTCAAGGCACACAGAAGCTGCACACATCAGAACCAGAAGAGACATGTTGAGCACACGTCTTGACTTCAGCTTCATTTTCCCCATGCAAAACGACAGCCTCCCACATTTACCTTTATGTGGAAATCCACTGGGATGGTCCTGGCTCCCACCAGCTTTTTCATGAGGTAACTTCTCCAGTCAGTGTACTTGGCATGGATAGCTACATATGCACAGGGAAAAAGCCCATCTTTATGACTGAAATCATCACAGCACCACACTACACCTTTCCATCTCTCTGAGAGCCCATTTGCACAAAAGACCCTCTTCACACTCAGATTCTGTACTCTTGTTTCGCCAGCTTGCCCCCACATCTGGCTGAAGGGATCACCATTACAGAACAAACCGGGCCAAGCAGACACTCAGCTCCACTGATCTAGATGGGGAAGTGGTAATACAGCAAAACCACGTGAGCCAGACCAAGCAAACCTCAGCTCGCCAGAATTCCACTGAACTAGCATTCCTCTCTGAACTGCTAGCTGAGCAGGGACTGGAGCCACTGCGCTTACCAGAGACATTGCCCAGCATATAGGACCAAAAAGTTCCTCCAAACTGTAAGTGCAGCCACCACATGGGTTAGAAAGAGGAAAAGCCACCTGCATTAGCCTCCACAGGTCTGACATCAGCTCTGCATCCAGCATACCCGGGACAATCACCACAGGGAGATGCAGAGGGAGAAATCCAAGCAGTCTCCAGCTTCCAAAAATCAAACTGTTGCTTGTAACTAAAAGCACAAATGGAGCTGTAGCCCCACATACAGTGGGAGTACTTGTCCCCTTGTGCTAGGCATAAATCAAGGCTCCTCCAGGCATGTGCTGACCCCTCTTGCCCCACACTCACTTTGTGGTGGTACCAGGATTTTGCTGTTGATGGCACACCAGCCAATGGGGTGAATATCCACTGTGCCCAAATTGCACCAGAAGTCATGGCCAGCATCATTCTCAAAGCCCTCGTATCGCAGAAGGGCTCTATATCCTGCCAGGACAGAGCAGACAACCAGACAAAGGCATTAGAGGCCAAGAATTTGGCACCACAGGCTTAGTACCTACAGCATGGCCTTCAGAACTCTGCATAGGTTACCAGAACTTCTCCAGAAACTATTCCCGCAAATTGCCCATCAACCAGAAGAGGAACCACATCCTGGTTTCCTCTCACTCCTGCACCATGGTATTTCCTGTTCCAAAATCTCTCAGCAGCTGTAGAGCTCCAAAGAGCTGCTGTTTTGCTTGACCAGCTACACTCAGCTCTCTAAAGCTTCCCTCAGAGGTTAGCCATCCCCAGCTGTCAAGGATTACATTGGAGACATACCTACAATCTGGATGACGGATGCAATCCAGTACACGCGGCTGGGGAGCACAGCATCACTGTTCAGCACTTCCACTTTCATACCTTTCACCACATCATCCCATTGATCAAAGAGCGGCACCTGAGGGATTGAAGCAGCCACATTGTGAAAGGGATGTGGACAATCAGAGCAGGGCTCAGGCCCTCCTTCCAGCTTTCAGAGACATGTCTTAGGCAGCTACACTTTCATCTTGGACACAGGCTTGCATGCCTTACCCCTCCTACATCTGCCAACACCTTGAAATGCAATTGAACTGTCCCAAACATCTCACTGGGGTGTTTTATTGAGGATCCCAAAAGGCAGAACATCATATAGCAATGCTTAACTATTTCACTGCCAGCTGTCCTATTATCCCAAAGTAGCTGCTGCCATTCCTCTATGGCATAAAAATACCTAACAATCAATAAAACTGCCATGTCTGCTTGACCTATCCTCAAGAAAGAGGAAATGTCAGTATTATCAGACCGCAACTCAAAAGGAACATAACAAATGAGTCTTGTTAGAACCAGACACGCTGGAGGGGCAGCTACTGCCACACTCACATAAGCTGAGTTCCTCCCTGCATATCACCCTGGGCTGTGCTCACCAATACAAACTGCAAAGGTAACTGGAAGCTTCCCACTATCATCCCCAGTCAGAACTAATTCTGTTCCCAGTCAGCAGTGTGCCATTACTACCAGCCGTGCTTCTATCAAGTCCCCTTCTTCTTCCTCCTTCCCCCAAAACTCCTGGGCACTTTGTAAGACTCCCATTCCTAGCTGTGAGAAACCCCATCTTCTTTCCTAGCATCATGTGGGGCTCAATAACCCCTCGTCTGGGCCTCTGCTCACCACCTGTCACAGAAGCACAGGGAAGGCCCGTGCAATGACACGCCCCATGTGCCCTGCCACGCACAGCAAAGTAGAACTCACGTGTTTGAAGCAACTGACAGGAGCTGCCTTGTAGCCGTGCTCCTGCAGGTACTTTCCCCAGTCAAAGCCCAGGACGAGTGCTACAAGCAGACATGAGAGCAGAAAATCAGGTGAGATCACAGAATAGGCACAGAGCACTCAGTTGTCTCTGGACTACAGCCTGCAGCCTCCAGGCACTAGGACACAGCACAGAGCGATCACACATCTCACTGCATTTTCCCTGGTGGGAAACTAGAACCTACGAATGTATGGTCACTAGCCCCCACAAGAGGCAAGATACATTATTAATCAATCTTTATTGTCACTTGCTTTTGGAAAAGGGGGAGCAAAAAGGGCAATAAAAGCGGTCAAGTCCAGCCCAGGGCTAAAGCACTCCAGGGGGAGTGCATCCTTTCAGGGCTAAACCACTTCACAGCTTTGCCTCTCAGCAGCAACACTGCAGGGTCGTATCAGCAGCAGTTGCTTCCCCAGAGGGTGCTGGGAAAATCAGAGATATTAATCTGAGAAATTAATCCCACAGTCACTCCTGGTCTAAGGCTCCAGCTCTGCTCCAGCAGCAGTCTGCTCCAGGATCACTCCCCATGCCCCAGGGCTCACCTTTTCCCTAACACAGTAAGATGCTGCTCCCTCAGCTGCAGTGACTGGTTATYGCTCAAGTTGATCAGTGAGTGACTTGGGGGAAATGTAACTCCCCACAAGCAGCAGGGCAGCGAATGGCTGGGAGCAGCAGGACACCTTTAAGTCACCTTTGCCAGCAGACACCAGCACCTCTTGGGACTGGGACTACAGAGCTTATGCTCCATGTCAAGTCGTATGAGGAGTGAGGACGAGGCTACAATAGTGGATGAGTAGGAACCTCCACCAGGGCAGGGAGAGGAAAAGAGATGCACCCCGTGTCCTGCCAGCCTGTGTCAGAGTGATCCATACACATTGCTATCAGTACAAGGCAGTGTACCAGAGAGGAGGAGGAGGACTGCAGAGCTTACAGCCCTCAAGGTGTCCCCATTTCTGTGACTCCAGCAGCTGCACCTCCTCACACCTCACCTACACTCACCATCCTGACCTGTCAGTGTCCCATCTGCCAGCTGTCCCGTGCCCTGCGAATGGAGGAAGGCCCCGATCTTGGCTGACCAGGATGCCTTGTGCAGAACTTTAGCTTTCTTCGTTGGTGGTTTCCCCTATAAAAGAAGGAACATTAGAAACATTAGTGGCACAGGAGACTAAGTCACCCCCTGCAACTGGCCAGCTGGGTATGCATCTCTTCCTTGGGCCAATTTTCAGGTTACTATAATATTTATTAACTCTCACAGTAACACGAAGAAACAGCAGGTAAAATATCAATGTGTCCTTTCTTAGCCTTTAGAAAGTATCCCTTTTAAGCTAACATGCCTTCTCTGGGGACTTCAGGCAGGAAGAACAAGCCACTGGGAATGTCAGTCTGATCTTTAAGAGAGCAACCACCTACCCCTACATACAGGCATATCCTGCTCCATTCCYAGGAAAGCTCATAGAATTATAGGATCTCCCTGAAGAGCTGGAAGTCTGCCTTTCTAAAGTTCAGGAGCCTGACTTTACTCCTTACCTGACCTGTATTCCTCAAGACTGCAAATTCCACCAATGCATGATTGCTGCAGCCCAGGCTGCCTCCAATCTTGACATTCCCAATTACTTCACTTATCTTGGTGACCATCAAATCTACTGTCGTGTTTCCTCCAGTACAGCTGTCTATCACCTGGCTTAAGGAATTATTCCCCATGAATTCCAGGAGTCTCCTGGATTACCTACAGCTTGCCATGCCACTTTTTTGCAGGTATCGGGGTGGTTGAAGTCCTCCAGCAGGACAAGAACTCGTGAGCAAGATGGAGCCTGAGAGCACGATGGAAGGGTTTTAACTCACCTGCAGTCTGGCCAGGATGCTGGCCTTTTTGGAATTTGAGGAGTAGCTTCTGGAGCAGGAAACGCTGCAGAAACGTTTGGTCTTGGAGAAGAAAGCCTCTCTGGTGCCCACAATCCCACACATCTCGCAAACAGCTGAGAGAAGGAAGGCACAAAAATGTGAGCATTTGGCAGTCAATGCACTACAGGAGCAGACCTGGGACCACGTAACCATCATCACACAGAGCAGCTCCCCCACGCAGCCCAGGAAACGCAGTCTGAATCCAAAGCTGCTCCCAAAGCATGCCCAAGGTGCAGCCTGCACATGTTTTGGGTAGAACAGGCAGTACCTGGCTCGGAGCCACTGTCTTCTGTGAGCCGGCCTGTGGATGGCTGGTGCCTAAGAGAGGTTGAAAGCTCTCCAGCTTCCCGTTCTGCCACCTCGTCATCACTGGACTCCTCCAGGCAGGAGCTGCTGTCACTGCCCATGCTGCTGTTGTAGCACGTGAGGCTGTCATAACCCCCAAAGATGTCCAATTCATCCTCCTCCTCATCGTCATCGCCTTCCTCCTCCACCCGCTCCAAAGATGTTTTGTGGCAGAAGGCAGACACCAACTGCAAAAAGAGCCAGTCTGCTTTAACATAGACATTTTACACCTCACTGCACCATAAACCTGCTTTTGCTGCCAGGGGGCCTCTTGGGCCAGGGAGAGGCCTCGGGGTGAGCAAGTTCAAGTAACAACCCCAAAGGCAGGAGCCAACACAGACTTCCAGGGCGGAGCACAAAGCTGCACGCTCCTGCTACCACAGCTCACAAGACCAGCACAGCCTGGAAGTCAGCAGGGCAAACTCRGTCCCGGAGATAGTTCGTGCCCTTTGGAAACTACACAGTTCACAGCTGACCTCGGTTCAGAAACTGCACCAGCAGGATGGTAGAACGTTTGTTATAAGTTTTAGCCTACAACCAGATGCCTCCACAGCTAAACATCTTCACTAGCTCTTTGTACTTGCTGTTACAGCAGGAGAGCTGCGAGGCTGAAGACTGAAGAAAGAGCACAGGAAAACAGTGATTGTGTCTCAGACTAGAAGAATCTTGAACTAGGCTCCAAATAAGCACAAAAGAAGCTGGGAAAAGGTGTTAGCAACTCATGAAGGAGCAGCAAGAAGTCAGCACGAGGACAAGGAGTGATGGAACAGAAACAGATTCGAACAGCTACATGAGGCACAAGGATACAATTGTTCATCCAAGTGGGCAACAACAAAAGATCAGCAGCAAGTCCGTCACCTTGCAGTGCTAAATTCCCTCCGATCTCTGGCTCCTGGCTATGATTATAGACTCATGGACAGGAAGATCAGACTTCACTCACTGCTGTCTCCCCACATCCTCCCTGCCTTTCACACACAACAGACCCAATGTTCCCAGGTTGTTCCCCGAACAGAGTTGCTCTCTTGCGAATCCACTCCCTCAGACAGCATTCCTGACGTCTGAAAGGCCTGAACTCCTCTAAAAAAGAAACATTTCCATCGCCTTCTAGCCTCCTCAGGGAGCCGAGGGGGACGCAGGGGCCCGTCCCGCCGGGATCAGACGGACCCATCGCAGCCTCCAGGAGCAGCCACGCCTGGGCCTCGGCAGAGTCCCCGTCCTGTCCCGTCCCGTCCCGCTCACCTCTCCCCGGTCCCGCTCCATTCCTCCCGGGACGCCGCCAGCCCGCCTCACGAGCGTGCTCCACGCCAGCTGCGCGCCCGGTTAGCGAGAGCAGCGGAAGGAACAGCAAATTAGCAGAGACCTTGTTCCTGCCGCGCTGCCCGCGGGGCACGACGGGAGCTGTAGTTCTTTTTCCGCGGCCATGGCGCCTCGGGGCGGTGCCGCCCAGAGGGAGAGATTGGGCCCTGCTGCTGCCTCCCCGGCTCCATCTCCTCGCGGTCCCAGAATCTCAGAGTGGCTTGAGTTGGAAAGTACCTTAAACATCATCCAGTTCCAACCCCCTGCCGTGGACAGGGACATCTTCCAAAGGCACAGGGCCCCGTCCAGCCTGGCCTTGAACACGGATGGAGCATCCACAGCTTCTCTGGGCAACCTGTTCCAGTGCCTCACTACCCTCACAGTAAAGAATTTCTTCCTGTATCTAATTTAAATCTGCCCTCTTTCAGTCTAAAACCATTGCCCTTGTCCTGTCACTGTCTGCTCATATAAAAAGTCCATCTCCCTCCTTTTCATAATCCCCCTCCAGGTACTGGAAGGCCGCAGTGAGGTCTCCCCAGAGCCTTCTCTTCCCCAGGCTGAACTATCCCAGCTCAATCAGCCTGTCAAGAAGCTTATGTAAAGGTAAGCCCCCGGAGTTAGTTCTATTTTCCACTCAACCCCTTTTATTTTGTCATCACTATCACTGTGTTGACATTGTGGAAAAAAAAAAAAAAAAAAAAAAAAGAAGGCTGTACTGAACATTCCTACTCTGTGCAGACTTTGTGGTGAGTAGCTGAACAAATAACATGTGAAGCACAACTGTACAGCCTTAGCTGCAGGTGAATAAAGCAGCATGGAAAAGGTTCATTCCAGAGGCTTACCTTACAGATACACATGGATTGCTCTTCCACACAATCCAAAGGCTTTCACAGAAGGCGACAGCCTGTTGGTCTAAACACAAAGAAGTGTCACTATCAGCGTGAAACCCAACGAGAATCAAGGACAGTGGTTGGGTCACAGCCTAATTACAGAGGCACAGTGGCGGGGAGCTGGCAAAGCCAGTCTGAAACTTGAACAGCAAATTTCCATAGCATCAGGGGTCCTCGACATTCAGGTTTTCCAAACAATCCTCCAGCAATGTTAAAAACAGAAAATTGCTCTTTAAGTGTTTAAATAATATAGTTAATAATGAAATAAATTGTAAAGACTGTTATTCCCTTGCAAATACTGCTAGACACTGCACTGCATGGCAGACAACAACGCTGTTTCCAGAAAAGACACAGATACAAAGTTAAAGGTTTATTAAGTCTTTCTACCGCAATAATCTTTCATGGAACACATCATGAGCTAAAGCTGGTGTGCACCCCCTGCTGCCTTCCGAGGATGGAACAAGCAGCACTGCTCCCTTAGGTCACACACAGGCTGGCTCAAGGCTTCTTGAACGCTTAAGCAAAAACGAGTTCTGTGTTGACACAGAACAAGCTTAAAGGCAGTCTCCATCCCATGGCTGTTCATGTGTCATTGCAGTTCTAAATAAGCCTTTTCAATAAATAATAGTATTTAAATAAATTAATTTTAATGTGGATCGAGTTCAATTTGATTTAGGAATACTTATATTCTCTTCAATAAGAATTCTGTTATGTAACATTAATCATAATATCTCTGTAAAATCAACTCCTTTCTTTAGGGAGAGAGCACCACTGACAATCTCAGGAACCTAAACCCCAAAACTTAGATTAGACTTCACGTTTCCTATCTCCTTCCCTACTGCTGTTCTGGGCTTGGTATCTGTTTTGATGTCATCTGCCATAAAAATTTTAGAAAGATCAGTATAAAAAGGCTGCTGTCAGGTGAAACCACAGAAGGAGTCCAGGATGCAATGGGAAGGATTATTGCTGCAGGACAGGGGGGCAGGCTGCTTTCTCAGGTGCTCAACAACAAAGTTGTGCAGCTTTTGTACTTCAGCACCTGCTCTGTCCCTCATCACCACAACTTCATTTAGGAGCATTGGCACATTGGCTCTTTGTGATTGTCTACTGGGACTGTCCTCTCATCCATGCTCTGGGGTGGAGAGCTCATGTTCCAGGTCCCCAGGCTTCATGAATTCATCTGCTGTTCCTCCAGAGCTTCCTTTTTTAGTTTTCTACTCTTATTTCAAAGAGCTTATGAGAATCCTGGTGCTCCAGGGGCCTTGTTTCACTTCCAGCATTAAGTGGCAGCCATTCTGGTTACAGGACTTCCAAATTATTGTGTGTGATGGGAAGTGGCACATGGCTTTAGTAATGCTCTTCCTAGCTGACACTGTGAAAAATCAAAAAACATTGAAGGGTTTAATTTCTGTTATGAGGATTGACAAGGGAACCATTTTGAAGAAAAAGTGTTCATAGACTTGTAAGCTTTGCCTATACATTCATGATACTGTCTTTGAAAAAGGAAAGTAGGGCAGATGAGGTTGGAAAACCAGCAAGCAAACAGAAGAAATAATAAAACAAAACTTATTCTGCTTAATGTTTGGCAGACTAATTTTTCCAAGGTAACTGTGAAATGAAAAGAGGCATGTCCTGCACTGTGTAAGAATGGGTGACAGTCTACTTGGAGGTGGGAGATTTGAGCAGTTGCTGTTTTCTAGATCTCTCTAATGGACTGAGAAATTTACAGAAAACCCTTGTCAGATCATCCTTAATGTTACACAGATGTTCTTACGTATGTACAGCAACTTGTCATTAAATAATACTGTACAATAGACATAGTGATTAAACAGTTCCTGTGGTGAACAAACAATCCAACCCCAGACCCAATAAGCATCCCAGTAAAGGGCACAAATACTAAGTTAGCCTGTCCTTCATTGCTATTTTACTACCACATTAGGTCTGTCAATATATGTCAACACAACTTTACATACAAATCATAATAAAAGAGTAAATAAATTTTGTCCAATTTTAAAAAAACAAGACAAACCAAAACCAAAACCCAACCAAAAAACCCCCAAAAAACAACTACGCCCAGTTCCAAGACTGTCCTGACAAGCGGAGAGAGGAATTAACTGTCTGGGAGAAAAATCTCAGTTTGAAGCACTTAGCCTGCCCCAGACTCCCAGACCCCCGGACCCCCAAGAAATCTGGCTTTTGGGAGCTGAGCTGTGATGCTTTTCAATCCCTCTGCAAGCTTGGCAAGACGTGGGGCACCACCATGTCCTGCCAGGTCACCTTCCCCAGCAGAAGGGGCAGCCCAGACAGGACCTCTGCCACCTAATAGCAGAGGATAAGATGTTACACCATCCCCAAGACCTGACACATAATATGCAGTTTACCAAGGTGGAAATCCCTTTACATATCCTTTCCCAAGACCCAGTTAAGGGCCTTCTCTCACTATTTGTGATGATACCAGAGAATTGGGCCCAGGTGACAGAAAAAAAGGCTTGAAATCCTTCAGTACAAGCTCAGACTGAGATAACAGCAGGCAAACAGAAGAGCACCTGTTTGTTTTTTGGGATTCTAACTTCTGGTGGCTCTAACCCAGGCAGTGAATGTAGTTCCAAGCCCTTGCAGCGTGGGTGGTGTCAGACCCAGGTCATACCTCAGGCTGCCCTGGCTTTTCATTGACAATCCTGGTGAGATATCCACGATATGGCTCCCAAACCTCTGGTCACCAGGAAGACATTGTACTGGGAGCTCATTTCAGAGTCACACTGGTGTGGGACAACACAGACAATGAAAAGCAAAAGTGAAGAGGAAACAAAAGTGAAGAGGAAACAAAACGGAAACACTCCTCATTTTTTGAGGCAACAGAAGCTCTGCACTTTCAGCCAGAGGAGCTGGGTTGGCAAAGAGCTTTCTTCTGATAATGACACTCTTACTGCCTTCCAATTCCTGTTATTCTCCTGGGGACTGTGGGGGCATGAGGAGAAGCAAAACACCCATTGATAGTGCTTGTGGTTGCATCCCACACAGTTCTGTGTCCCCAAGGTATGCCAGAGCCTGCCACCACCCAGCACATCTGGGGAAAACAACAGTCCGAGCCATACCAACTTCACCAGGAGACGGGAAGGGCTTCAAAGATGACTGTGRGAGATGGTGCCAACATAATTTCCCCATCCTCCACAAATCCACCACACTCCCTACAACAGGGACAGTAGACCGGAGCCACGGCTGATTGCCCATCGGCTACCCACAGCACCAGTCACAGAACAGGTTTCCCTTCCAAACACCCAACATCCCCTGATGGGGAGTTGAAACCAAGACCCTGGTCTAAGGGAGTGCAACTGAGGCAACTCGAGCAAATCATCTAAACATTTCTAAACAAAATGTCAGATCACAGCCAGGCAGGCACATGCCACGCCTGCAAGGCTGACAGAGCAGCTCAGCGGCTTTCCAGCCGTGATGCAAGCACAGATGCTGCTGCAATCCCTTTGGATGGAGCCCATAGTGCTCTTAAACTTTCAAGGGCCAGGCTAGGCTCTGTCTCAGGCCAGGATCTATGGCACACAATCTGCTTTGACAAGCTGAGGGAAAAAATGGCTCCTTGGGCAAAATGACAGTTACCCCAGGGTTGTATTGTAGGAATGCAGCTGCTAAGAGGGTTTGTAAAAACAAACATTTCCCAGCCAGAGCACCCTGTGGCTGTTCTTCACATTAAAGCTCGTTTTTAGGGTTGGAAGCCTCGTCACACACTTAGGCAGAACCGATCATTAGGAGCAGACTCCTCTGACTGCTGCTTTCAATACAGGACCTGCTCCAGACTGTCCAGAGAAGCTGGCCTGGAGTCCTTGAGTTTGCCTGGAACTGGAAGCAGCAAAATCAAGGACATAATGTCTGTAAAAAGACCATCTTGGAAACAGGAGGTGGAGTTTCTTGCAGAGAAACCAAGTGTGTATCAAACACTGGAAAAAGCTCTGGAAAAATGAAACAGAAGCTGGAATGGCTGTCCCCATCACATTGTTTACCTCAGCCTTGTCATGGTGCTGCCACTGCTTCTAAGAAGCCACAAGCTCTGTGTTACATGAAGCTCTGTCAGGCTTTGCCTGGGCTTGGCCTGCCAGGAGCTCTGTTGCAGCTTGTTTTGCTGTTACAACAGTTGTCTAATGTCCAGGTGACTGCTACCAACATTGTCTTGTGTTTGTGCAATTATCTGGTGTTTGGGCTACCCAGTACAAGACAGACATGGGCAATGTAGAGTGAATCCAGCAAAGGGCCAGGACAGTGATGAGAAGACTGGAGCATCTGTCAGATGGGGAGAGGCTGAGAGAGCTGAGACTAATCCATGCATATAGACACCTTGGCAGGGGGGTGTGGACTACACAGAAAGGCCATGGCATCTCCATCCTGGAGATACTCAGCTGGACATGCAATCTGCTTTAGGTGACTCTGCTTTGAACAGGGAGGTGAATAGATGATCTCCAGAGGTGCCTACCCAGCTCAGCTTGTTCTGTCCTTCTGTAATAACAAGTAGCTCTGTGTAGAACAGAGTATCTACAATGACAGTATTAGAATTAAAATAAATTAATAAAGAAACACATCAGTGTAGACACACAGTCACAGATGATACTGCAGGCCCAGGCTATGAGCAACTCACCAGTGGCCAAGCCAGGAAGAACAAAGAACAAGTATGCAACATATGTAAAACACTCCATAAACAGTAAATTTRGGCATAATGAGGAACAAGGAACCAGGAAAGAGCAAGGTGTATTTTTCACAAACAGGTGTCCCCAAGACTGAGGGATAAACCATAAATATTACATTCTTCCCTGTGACAAACTCACTGTAAGCCCTCCCCACCTGTGACTTCAGTCACTGACCCTAGGACTCAAAGGGACATTGGAAGGGGCAGGCATTAGAAAGTTTACATCACTGAACTGCACATTATTTGACTATAAACATTAGCACTGTTGTAAATGGACAATGAATATCTGATTGGATTGCTAGAACTTTGGGTTTGACCTCCTTTTGCTGGTCCAAGAGTCTAACAAATAGGTGGGATTGAAACAACCTACTCTAACTTGTATGCAACTGAATGGCAAGAGATACAGATGACATCCCAAATTTGTTGTCGTTCCAAAATCCTCCCACTACTTGAGTCAGCCATAGTATTTCCCCAAATGGTGGGTTCTGGTTCTGCAGTAGAATCAAGGAAAGCAGGAGCAGAGGGATGAAGGGGAAAGAAATCCCATGCAAATCTAAGACTATTGATCATCCACACCACCTCAACAAACTGAACTTGGCTCAGAGTCAGTACCTACAAAGGTACAGAGCAGCTGTGCTGTCACATAAAATGCCTCACGGCATCTTTTAAGCAAGTCCCTGTGTTGGCATTTGAACTTGGAAGATGCGTAGCTTACTCTGCAAGGTCTCAGATGCTCTGATGCAAGTAAGGACAAATTCTAACCACGTTTTGCGTGCTAAGTCAGTGGCACAAATGAAAGATGTTTGCACTGAAAGCATATCCATCAGAAAGCTGGGCACGATTTTCACCTCACTAGCCCGTATGTGGTCAGAAGGAATTTTATTTATGCGCCATCCTGAGAAGCCCCCCAAGGCTGAAAGTAAAACTAGGCTTTGCTCAGTGGGGGGGAAGCAAGAGGAACGCTTACTGTGGAGAGCACAAATCTAAACCATCCCAGGCTGCCGCCCCAGCATTCAATGTGCGGGATTTTTTTTTTTGTTTTCTGCTCTCTTTTAGGGCAGGGCAGGAGCAGTCCCTCCAAATGCAGCCAGGGTAATTGGGGGCTTGGTGGAGAGCTGGCCTGCACCATGCAGGGGGGAGTGGGATGAGGATTATCCAAGGGAGAATACCAAAGCAGAGGGCTGCTTTCCTTAAGCTTCCCATGAACTTTCCACCATTATGCTGAAGGCTTGCTACCAACCCCCTTTATTTCAATACAAGATTCATTGTCCTACTTGTGTTTATAGCCAAACATCAAGCATTTTACTCCCTTGTTTTTGAAGAGCCTCTAACACCCATTCACATTGTAATACACCATTACTTTTGTTTGGCATTTGGTTGAGCTTCCCATCGATCCATGTTTACCCCCTCCATCATCTTCCACCAGCAGTTTCCCGAGGTCAGCTTGCTCACGTTATTTGTCTGGGATCTGCAGATATGCTGATGTTCACAAGACAGCTGGCATTACACAGACATTGTGTTCTAGTCACATCCTTGGTCACATCTGGGTCTTCCAGGTGCACAATGCCCTGGTAGTAAGTTATTCCCTAGGCAGCCAGCACTGGATGCACGTGCACACCATAAGGCTGGATTTTGGAAAGCCCTCAATGAACTGGCCACAGCCGCCACGACCAGCCCGAGTGCAACATGTGACGTGACTGGATTAACTCCACCTGCGTGGAGTTACGGCCAGCACACAACTGGGGTCACTGCACGTGCACTCCATGGGGCCAGCGCTTCTGTTCAGGAAATTCCCTGCGTCCAGCACATCACCAGATCCGACACAGGGCGCCTGAGCAACCACGCACCGTCCCGGCGCAGCGCCTGTGGGACATGCACACAAGCCTACCTCGTGCTCACCCTTCAGTGCCAAAAGGCGCACAATATACTCCAAGTGAAATAGGATCTTTTAATATCACATATCCAAACAAATAGTTCTCATTTCAAAACGCAAAATAGGTCCTTTGAAGATCAGCTGCTCCCAGGCTGTGTGAGCAGGGCGGGGCASAGCTGACTGGCACAACTGTGGAGGTCAGACCTCGTTTCTTTGGTAAGATACATGCCGGGAACAACATGAATGCAGAGTTGTACCAAAAGAGTCCGTCTAGAAGACTAATTATTACTCCACATCCCTTATTAGAGATTTGCATTTTAAAACAGTCATATACATT
Organism: Amblyornis subalaris; assembly: GCA_018881555.1. NCBI lineage: Eukaryota > Metazoa > Chordata > Aves > Passeriformes > Ptilonorhynchidae > Amblyornis > Amblyornis subalaris. Next base: position 8,624,682 of record JACAXG010000009.1, on the reverse strand, counting down.
AAATAGCTCTCCGAAGTCTAAATAGCAAACATTTGAAGTAGCACATATCCTGCTACCGCCACCATTTTTAAGAACAAGCAACACATGTGGGAGAGAAGGGAAACATTAAAAACAGGCTGTCTGTCTCACACAGTTTATTTAACAATAGGTAATAAGAAATCAATTTTAACAGTCTATACAGTGATCGAAAGTTCTTATTTATAAGTAACCAACTTTAATTGCATGATATACAACATTTGAGGGTTTTTTGCTTTCTATTTTCAAGTTTTACAGAAAGTGGAAGAGGGTGGGAAAGGGGCACAGGAGAGAGAAAGCAAGCATAAAGAAGAAACCCCAGGGACTTTTCTCAGGTTGAAATAATCCCGTTGGAATTGTTTCTTACCCTCTTTTTTGTTTTTTTTTTTTTCCTTTGTTAGATGTAAAAATAACGAAAAAAATTCTTTCAAGAAAACAGAAACCACAATATATATACTACATCCATTTGGCAGCTGCCCCTGTGTATTTGCAAAAAATGTTGTCTTCTCTCTACATGTACAAATTACTTTAATACTTGAAGTTTTTTTTTTAAGCTCAGACTCTTGTATAGAAAATTCTTGGAGGACAAAAGTAGACTTCAGGAGGGGACTGAGTTATTTAATATTTTTACATTTTTCAAAGAATTGACATATTTCCAACCAAAGAGGAAAGGATTGGTATTTATTTTTATATATATATATTTATATATGTAATGTATTTTTAAAGCAACATTAACCCCTTTTGTCCTCCGGTTTTAGGAAAAGGTTCTCCTGTGTTTTTCTGTTGTTCTGTTTTTGTGGTGGTTTTTTTTGCAGTGACATGAAGAAAAACCAGAATAGGGAAAATGTTTACCATCTGCCTCAGTAAATAATAACTATCAATATTACATATTTTCATTAATTTAAAAAAAAATAAAACCTATTGGAGGCATGAGCAGGGCACCCTTTGGTGAACAACCAAAAGACCACCTTCCTCCCCCAACCTCCCCAACGCACACAAGGAAAAAAAAGCCAAGAAAAAGGACTGGTTATGATTCCAGCCATAACAAAAATATATTCTTTGTACTCTACTGTCCCTCAGGTTCATTGTCGGTTTGTTTTTAAAACCACAAACTACTGCTGCAGAGTTCAGATGTGTTCCAGGGAAAAATGTTGTTTTAGCTAAGAAAGATTCAAAAAAATTTGTCTTCAGTACAAAAAGTCTTGCGAAAATAAGTTTTTTTATTTTCTTTGTTTTTTAATTTTTTTTTTTTGCTCCCAAAATGCTACAACGTGTCTAGTGTATGTCTAGTGTACTCTGTGAAAGGTTTGAATTCAAGTCTGAGTTCTCGGAGCTGAGCCCCAGTTCCGTGGCGCTTGTACCATGGAGGCCTGCCATGCCGGGATTGCTAGCAAGCTGGGAAAGCATTGCACTCTGGTCCGGGCTGGCAAAGTGCCCTTGATCCATGGGGTTAGCCTGGGCAGCTACCAGTCCTGGATGTGGGGAGCTGGTCTGCGGGGAGACGTGGTGTGGAGAAGGCTGAGGCTGCATCCGAGGGGATGGGCTGGAATGAGGGGGCTGGGACTGGGGCCGCGGTGAGGGTACAGGCTGCGGAGAACGCACTTGATTGGTGAGCGATGAAGGGAGCTGCTGGCCCTGGAGGTGCGGGGACTGGGCCTGATTGGGGAGCATGTGCTGTTGGGGGCTCATAGGATTGGGCTGAGCTGGGGACCCCATCTGCTGCTGAAGCAGCCTCTGCTGGAAAGCCTGCTGCAAACTGGCTCCTGTCTCTGCACTCATGGCCTGTGGAAGTTGGCTTATTTGTCCCATGTTTCCTTGCTGCATTTGCTGCATGTGATGCTGCATTCGCTGCTGCTGCTGCTGCTGGGGATACCCAACGCCCTGGGGCTGCTGAAACTGGTTGTGGTTGGCCATCCCTGGCCCCAGCGCTGGTCCTGCTCCCTGCTGCTGCTGCTGCTGGTGGCGCTGCTGCTCCATCATCTGGTGCCGTCTCATCAGGAGGTCTCGGAACTGGGGAGCCATCCCCGAGTGATTCATATTCATCTGCTGTGCCTGAGGATTCATCCCAGCCATGGCCTGCTGCGGCTGCTGCTGTGGCTGCTGCTGGGGCATGCTGGGCCTCTGCACTCCTGCTTGCATGGGGTTCATGTTCTGCATGGCTGGGTTGGGGTGCACCCCTCCTTGCTGCCCTTGCATGGCCTGCTGTGGCTGGAGCCCCGGCTGCCCCTGCGGGATGCCAGGCTGCCCCGCCATCCCCTGCGGGTTCTGGGACCCAGCGTACTTGGCCGCCCGCTGCTTGATGAATGCAGCCAGCAGCTGAGGGTTGGAGTGAAGGATGTTAAGCACCTGCTGCTGCTGCATAGGTGAGCTGGGAGACCTGAGAGTCCGYAGTAGGTTTTGTAAGGCTGCCTGGGGCAGAGGTGGTTGTTTCGGCTGAGCAGCGCCAGGTACCTGACCCATCCCTGGCTGAGGGGCCATATTCATCGGCTGACCCGGCTGGGCTACTGACATCATGGATGGCCTCTGCATTCCTGGCTGCAGCTGAGCTTGGGGTAAGGCCCCCTGCACCCACGGTGGCTGCTGCTGAATTCCTGCTGGCCCCATTCCTTGATCTATATGGCCACCGGGACTTCTCCCTATTTGTGGAGGGTTCATTCCCATAGGTGGCATCTGGGGCATCTGGTGCTGAATCGGCCTTTGGAAGATCTGAACCTGTGCCATCTGGCGCTGAGTCTCTGCTGCTCGCTGGATCTGCATGGCCATTTCCACTGCTGCTGGAGGAGGACCCTGAACTGGCGGCTGTGGTGGCTGAGGTGGAGTTGGAGGTGTCACCTGGCCACCTGCCTTGCCCTGGGACACAGCGCTGGGGGGCTGAGTTCTTGGCATGGTGTAGGGTGGCATGCTGTTGGGAGGTGCAGGCTGAGGCTGCGACACAGGCTGGGGCGGAGGCTGGGGTTGTGGGGTTTGTGGCGTCGGGGGCTGCTGGCCCGTTGGAGTCGTCGGGGTGGCCGGTGTGGGCGATGGCAATCCTTGCTGCTGGCCCGCCACACCCGTGCGCTGCATGCTCGCCATCCTCCTTCGGAGCATCTGTGCCTGTTGCAGGCGGTGCTGGAGCTGTTGCTGACGGAGTTTGTGTTTGATGTTGAGACAGAAGGGCACGGGGCACTTGTTCTCCTGGCAGTGCTTTGCATGGTAGCAGCAGAGAGCAATGAGTTGCTTGCAGATGGGGCACCCTCCGTTGGTCTTGCGTTTGCAGCCTTTGGTGTGTTGGACAACTCGTTTCATCTTCTGGCAGGACGGCAGTGAGCAGTTGGCATTGCGGCACTGGCAGGCATGGACCAGGGACTGGATACAGCGCTGAATGCTCAGGCGGCGGGAATCGCCGGGGCTCTGTGTGGTGGCAGTCTGCTGGTTGTTGCTCTCATCATCTAGACCAAGGCCTAATTTTTCCATCTTGTGGTCATGGTTTTTAGTGTTATAGCAGGTGATGCACAGATCATAATCCTGGAAAGACAACAAAGCAAGAGTTATCAGTGTTCCTGAAACTCCATATAATAAATGAACAAATGATGTCATGCCACCTCAACAAATTACTCCCAGGCTGTACCAGGCAAATTGTTGCTCTAGGGAAAAATTCACTCTTTCATGCCATGTTGAGATACTAGAGAAGGAATAAATCGAAATTATAGCCAGGGAAAGTGTGTGGGTGTAAGCATGTCTGAAAGCTACACAAATCTATATGCACCTCGAAAAACAAGTTGGCTCTGGGCTAGTAAAGTCACACATTATTCAGCTGGGCCAGAAAAATCCCTTCCTTTTCCAACAGGAAAGGAGAAGAAATAGGCAGGCAACAAATAGATGCTCATCTGCTCCTGCTTCAAAAGAAGAGGGCAGGAGTGGCAGAAGAGGTACCAGTTTTCAGAAAAGGAGAATGAAAGCTGCATTTTCAGTTTACAGATGCAAGTCAAACAACAGAGTGTGCTGAGAGAAGAACAAAACAGCATTTACCTTTTGTGAAAGCAACAGCACATGAGTTTGGGCTCAATTATTGATCTTTAAGAAAAAGACCTAAGTTCTCAGGATTCATTAAACCACAGAAAACTTAGAATTTACTTTCTGGTATATATCAAGAAACTAAAACCATAGACAGACAGACAAAACCAGAGGAAATGGAAGCATCAGATTGTAATCAGAGCTTTTTGGGACCAAATCTGAGAGAATCATTCCCTTCCAGCAGGCTAAAAACCTGATTTTCAAGACAGATACAATGATAGCCCAGCTTCTGGCGGGCATTGAACCAAACCCCTGGACTTGATCTTCAAACACACTGGTTTTGCAAACATTTCTGAAGACAAAAATCCTGTTTGCAGCATTCTACAGAGACACAACAGAGTAGTGAAGGAGTCACCCAAGTATTGGGATCTGACTTGCAGCACAGCAAAACCTCTATGCCAGTAAACCAGCGGAGAGCCCTCTTTACAGAAATACTGCAGCCCAACACATCTGACTCCGCACTGCTCTTCAGAAAAATCAGCTGATCCTACCATTTCAGCTCAAGCAATTGCTACAGTTCCAAACTTCTTAGGCAGCAGCACCTTAAGTGAACTACAAGAAACAATTCCATTTCAGCACTCCACGAGGCAAAAATCACACCAACCAGCAGATCAGTAGAACCGCTTGGTATGGAAAATGTTTTCCCTCCTTTGTGAACTGCCAGCAGATGAGCTGCACAGATCTTTTTCCATCAGTTAATAATGAGAAATCAGTTCAGGTAAAGAGAACTCTGGGCACAAAGATACAGGGACAGAAGCAGGGAAAACTTTGCACCAAACATACCTCACAGACAGTGCAATGCCATCTAGTCTCCACATGGTGCTTGCACTCATTGCAGGTGTAAACAAAGCGGTCTTGGCTCTGGGTATGCAGTTCCACCAGCATGCACATGGTTGACCACTGAGCCCTTCGTAGTGAGGAGAACTCCAGGTGCTTGTCTCTTGCAAGGGTTAGGAAAGCATCACGCCCATCCATCAGGTCACACGGAATGAGTGGGTCAGGCTCAATGATGGGGGGCAGGGAGTTGGCTGCAGGGCCAGCAATGAGACGGATGACAAAGAAGACCTGAAAAATAAAAAGACTTAATATGCCAGCACTTGTTGCCAAACCTCACTACAGAGTGTACAGCCCCAGGATCAGCTAACACTTGAACAGTGTGCTGCCAGGTGGTGAGCTCATAAGCCCCAGGAAATCTCAGAGCTCTGGGTGCCCTGCAGGTTCACCTTCTTCTGAAGCATTTGGTAAGGGGCACTGAACATTAACAGTAGAACTGCTGTGGCAATCTAGACTGTTGGGAAGTTCTGCATGAGCACAGTTGCATTTATTCTCACTGCCCTTGCAGCAAAGAGCACCCAGACTTATTGGTACTTGTCTGTTTGGTGAGCCACTCAATTCTCCAGCCAAACCTGTATAATTTAGCAGGCATGACTGTGTTTGAAGTATCAAAGCTTTGTACACCTCTTTATTGAAGTAAAAAAAATATTTCTCTTTCAATCAACTCTTACCTCCTTGTGCTTCTCCATAGTGGCATACAGCTTTTGGGAGAGGTCATTGGACACATTGGGCATGCCAGGCTTTTTCTTATTGCCACGACTCAAGCTGCTCTTGTTCTTACTTGTCTTCTTATTGTTCTTCTTTTTGGCATTTTTGCTGTCTCCTTTGCTCACCTAGCAATTTTAAAGACATTTTATGTCAGGTATCTAAGTAACACCACATCAGCATTTTATTATTTTCACATATTCTGTAACTGTAGGACAAACCACTTCACAATAATTTACTCTGAAGACAAACACTAGGGTCCCCAGAAACATTAATTCCATTAGAATCACTCCAAAAAATACCAAGATCAGCAATACACACATCTAAAAATATTATAAGCATAGATGATCAGAACGTACAAGCAAAACATTATTTAATGAAATTTGTTTGTCTGCTACAGCTGCACACTGAAGAACCTATTGGACAAAGGAGTTCAGTAGATGAATTCTCAATGCAATTCAAAAGTAAAAAATAAATGAAAAGTACAACTGATATCGCACTAACCAAAGGTAAAAAAAGACTTAAACCACCTAGATTTAGTTTGCTATAGCTCTCTGACAGATTTATTTTTAATAGACTGCATTAAACTGATTTTGATATGAAGCTGTTGTTCTGAGTCCAAAAGGCATCAGCAGTGCAACTTCTAGCATGCACCTTCCTCCTGTCATACCCTGCAACAGTCGAACAAGACAGGTCAGCTTGATTTCAACTGTAATCAGTTAGCAATGAACAGTTTATTCTACACGGAGCTGCTCAGAGAGCCCCTAAAACACCACAGCACAAGATCACCAAGGATCAAAGCAAATTTTAGCCAAACAAGCATTTTTCCTAAGCTTAAAATAACCTTGCCAGAATGGAAATTCCCAGTGAACATGAATGACTATCACTTCATTTGACAGTATACATCATTATCACCTCTTCTTCAAGAGTGAAACACAGAGTCAATAAAGAGTTAAAACTATTTCTAATAATAAAGGTTAAACAGCAATGTGCTGCAAACTTGCCCCACTGCAGGATTTTGGGGCCAAACTGCTGTGAAGGCTCAACTAAATGTTGATCAACCTCACACACAGAGCTAAATGATCCCTCACAAGTGTTTCTGGTATATTAGAGAGATGATAACTTGAAGCTATAACATGAGGAAAACAAACAATACCTTCCTAAGACAGATGTTAGTTAATACAAATTTGATATCAAGTCGCCCAATTCCCATGTTACTCCCGCACTTTGTTTAATCTAAGTCCTTGGAAGGAGGTATTGCAAAGACCAGCACAGGAGAACCACAATTTCTAATTGTAATGTTAAACCTAACTTTTTTGATCCAAAGGTCTTTTAGCAAAAAAATTCTAAACCCCAACAAAAATCTAGTATCTGATAAGGTCATGTAGCAGTAGTGTTTAAACTAAAAAATACTACTGTGTGAGCAAAACTACAAACCTTATCCTAGATTCACCACCTCTTCCATAAAAGCTCAGAACATCCAAAGATAGGCAGATGCATAAATTCTGCATGTGTTCGCTTTCAAGTTTATTGCTGAATTAACAGGCATAGGTTTTATTTTTGGGTTTTGCTTTTTTTTTTTTGTGGAATGCGAAAACACAGTTGCACATTCTCAAAAAAAATGCACAAGACACCAGCAAGAAATTTCTCTAGTTTAAAGTAGCCCAACAACAGTTCAGCGGTAATTTGTGCTTCAGATCCTCAACGCTACTAAACAAACCTTTTGGGAGTCAAGTACTAACTCACAGCACTCAATTACTTTCTCAGAACATTCTGCTAAGATTGGTGTTATAACATCCAAAAAAAGAAGAGTTAGCCACTATTCAAAAGCCAAAGCTTAAGGAAAAAACTTCCAAATCAGGTTGAGGTGGCAACACGATCATTGATAACAACTGGATTTCAGCAGCAAAATATTCAACTAGCATCTGTTTCAACAAAATTGCCTTTGGTAATTAGATAGGTTTATAGCCCTATGAACACCTGCTGTTCATCCAAATGTAACTTAGTGGTATTTTACCAGCTCTAATGTATAAAATGTAAAATTGAAATTTATATGAGAGTGAAAGCTGAAAAAGCCAGTTAACCAGAGTGCCTTGCCCCCCTCTTTTTTTTTTTATAGTAAGCCATATATAAGTTACACTTTTACATTAGATCATGAAATAGCAGAAGCATTCTTACATCCGTGCTTTCATTACTAGTGTTTTCTTCTCTCTTCCGTTCTTCTTCCTCTTGCTCTAGTTCCTTAATGCTCTCCTCTAGAACATTAGGCCAGAAGTCCCCTTCAAAGTAAGGTAACTCCTTTGCACTCGTTAGACGATCTTCTGTTGCCTGCTTAAATATATCCTAAAAAAGAGCAAACCCACTTTTGGTTATCACTATTACAAGTCACACAACAAAAGGCAACATTCTCAATGAGTGACAAGAAAAGGCATCAGCACACCAAACAAAGGAAAGCTTAGTATTACAATTCATTTTACGAGAACACGTTCTAAACACAGATTTAACACTGCATCAGTTACAGTTTATCAACTACATTTCAAATATTCCCACTCAGAAGAAATAAATCATTACTGTGTGCTAGATTTCAATATGCATTCCCATACCAAATGGGACAATATAATCACTATAATCTCAACACTAGTTTAAGTCCTGATAATTACAAAGACTTTACATACTTCTAATTGCATAAGCATCCTAACCCTGCAATTTTACCTAACCAGAAGATTTAAGATTTCGTATATTTTCTTTTGCTCTTTTACAGTATTCCTCAAGAATTTATTTTGTTCTAAGGAATAATTTCAAATCTCTTGCTAGAACAATTTCAGAAGCTACATGCTTTGAAGAGAACGTTTTGGTGCTCAATTCACTTAAAACTAACGCAGTAAACGCCAAGAATCAGGCAAAATGCATAAGGCAAGGAAGAAAGCAAGACAAGATTGGTTAATCCCCCCCAAGCACACACTTAGCACACCTTGTAATCATGGACAATGCGCTCCGACACGGACTTGTCCAGCATCTTTTTGTACCACTCTTGCAGTCGTTTGGGTTTGGGTATCTTCTGGTCAGGAGGATGGCAGTGGAAGATGTAGTCATCTCCTTCACTGGGCGGGCAGGCCCAGATATGTCCAGTAGTATACCTGGCATCGTCAGACAAAAATGAGACATGTGGGCTCTGACAATGGACACTCCAGCGCACTCTCCTCGCTGACACCAGGTGGCACCACCACCGAGTTGGCAGCTGTTCCGGGACACATCATTTCCATCTTTTCACTAATTTTCTGAAATCCAGCACTATATATGGAGCAGTTTATATGTAAAGTGTGCACATTTTCCAGCCTAGATAAAAATCAAAGCCTGATACAAACCTGCAATTGCCATCTCCCAATTAATGGGAGAAAGATGGAGAGTAGGTATTTCAGGGGTAAAAGCTTAAGGCAGAGCAGTAATTCTTCATCTAGCAACATTTTAAAAACAGATTTAAAGACAGAATTCACTTTTCTATTGTAAATCCTCGGTTTTTTAACTTTGAGAACCAGTTTTAGAATTATACCTGGGAATAACAGTGACTGTCAACCTATGCTATTGGGCGCACAATCTAGAGCACTATTAAGATAGATGACAGCCAAACAGTAGCAGCTGCAGAGAATATAACACCAAAGATCACTTCTTCATCCTCAGTTCTTCTCTACTAGTTTTTGAAGAGAACTCCAGTAAGAAGAATAATCAGATTGTAAGTTAGAGAAAAATAACCATCCTTGCCATGTTGAGAAACAGCTCTGCAGAACCCTACCCAGGCCCTGGGAGCTGCAGCCAGTTGTCATTCCTTCTGCCTGAGAATGGAGAGATGATACTGCATGACCAATATTGTTTTCCCAAAATGAGAACCTGATGTTACCCATTAGCACAGAAAATAGCATTAAGTAAAACTGAGGCCTGAGTTCTTTGCAGCAATTGTACAGACTTGCAGGTTAGAAAATACACAATAAAAAAGCAGAAAGAAGCCTAATGTATGCTTTTCAAGTACTAAACAACACATCACCTCACTGAGGTACTGAAGATAGTACCACTCACCTCCATTTCAACTCCCCTAGCTTTTTTTGTCAACTGCTTTAAACATAGACCCTAACAATTTCTTCACTAATAACTCTCTGCCAACCTACACATTGACAATAGAGTCACTGGCCTTTCTATTTCAGGTGGAAATTAAATGACCATGATTACTTTCTCATTACTTCAGTTGTTCTGTGTTCTTTTGTGCTGTCCCAAGCATATTCTCCTCTTTCTTTCCTAATTCTTCAGTTTCTCACAATTTCAACTACCCAGAATTTCTTAGTGGCCTTCCACAACTGTTAGAGAGTTAATCACTACAGACAAAATACACTCAGCTTTCTCCTTATAAACATGGGTAAGAACTTGCTAGCCCAAAAGAATGACCTAATTAAAGCAGTGGCATTACACAGGGACTGCACTATCAACAACAAGGACAACATTTAGGGACCAGAGAAAAGGCTCACTTTTTCTACTTAGACTTGAAGTTTTACCTAAGTTTGGAAAATTAAAAATATCTGAAGCATAGGCCTCCCATGAAAAGCCTGCAGTTCCTTTTTCTCTCCTCCTTTTCAACTATACACAGTTATTGCCAAGATATTCTATCACTTAGATAGAATACTGATATTTAGGCACCATATTCTGTACTATAGGATGCAGTAATTTAATTTGCAGCAAGAACTACTCAGCACAAATGCTGTACAGAAGAAAAAGTTAAAACATACTTACCCTAGTTTCTTAACATATTCTAGATATCCAATTAGTATTTCATGATAGACAGCAGTCCTCAAGCATTTAGGGCGGAAGAAATGAACACTGTCAAGGTAAGATATATACACTCGCCTAAAAAAAAAAAAACAACCCGAAAAAGGCATGAAAAAGGGGAGAGATTTTGAAGTAATTCTCCAAGTTTATTCATGTTATTTTATACATCTGAAGCGTGCACTACAACAGCAATCTGCAAAGCCTCTGATCCCAATTTACCTCTAGAAACTTGGCTATCTTTTGATATCCTAGCCTCATCTCATTAAAACTATCCAATCCCTTCCTTAAGAATACTGTAAGTGATCCTTAAGGCAACACTGTCYGCCAGCCAGCATCCCCAGTAAGAAGCAACTTTAACATATTCCCTACAGGAGCTACTTTGTTTCTAGAACTGAACAGCTCTAGTGGTCTCACACAAACAACAGGCAAGCTCTACACAAAACTTCAGGAGGTTCACCGAGACAGTGGCAAAGTAAAATAGACTTTCACAGAGCTCCTCACCTTTGATTGGGTGGAGGGCAGTCCGAGCCATACTCCTGTACATGCATCCCAAAGAAGCACAAGTCTACACCATCGATCTCCTCAAAGGCAAAAAGGGCTTTTGTTCGGTAAGGGAAAGACTCTGCCATCTCTCCACTGTCTACAAACCTGCAGACCAGAGGGTAAAGAAGAATACCAAATATATTTACATTTCAGAGACTGCATGTTACTAGGTGAAGGCAACAAAGACGAGGGCTACTGTAAGTGTAATTTTGGTGCAATTTTAAAGTTAAATGCTTACAGACTACTCAAATACAAGGCATCCACTTTTTACTATGAAAAATATGACACTCATCACAACAAATTAATATGCTGCTGGAACACCTGTTTGTCAAGAACTAGCTGGTGATGAGGTTTTGAATATAACAGTCTTTTCTTGACTGGATATTAGAAAAAAATTTCTTCACAAGAAGGACAGTCAAGGATTGAAAGAGGCTGCCCAGGGAAGTGGTTGAGTCGCTACCCCCAAAGATATTTAGAAGATGTGCAGATATGGCACTTGGGGACATAGTGTAGCAGAGGCCTTGGCAGTGCTAGGGTAACAACTGGACTCAATCTTAGAGCTATTTTCCCATCTAAATGAATCCATTTAATCAAACTGTATAATGTAAGTACAAACAGCTTCAACCTTCCCAAAAGTAAGCAAAATTATAAACGAACATACCTTGCTTTCATTCCTGGTTTGACTTCAACAGTTTTGTCAGATGCGTGTACCACCCTAACTGTGACCTCCCCTGCTTCAGGGTGATTCTGTCTTCTTAGGAAATCATTAACTCTGTTCTCCAGGAAGGTACCAAGTCGTGTAGCTGGTAACCCTGCAGGAGAAAAACACAGCTCTAAACACACACAAAACTGAATTGTTCATATGTGTTCTCTCTACTCAGATGTTAAATGAAAAATGATTCTTAACACATGCAGTATGTTAACATAAATCAAATCTTTATCTTTAAACCCTAACACTTTAGATGGGGTGAGCTGCATTTCCCCTGCAGGCACATTTATGGCTTATACATTATTCAAGTGAATAAAAAAATATGTATTTCAAGCAGATTTCTATCTTGTCTTAAAAGCCAATCTCAGTTAAGGTTTCTCCTGAATAGAAGTTATTAATTACTTAAACTGGATTACAAAACTCTGCTTTCAGACGTGTCAAGCAGACATCGCATTTGGAAGTATATTCTGTCTATAAAGCCATACTAGCCAAGTTAGTCTCTCCGCTTACCAAAAGAATATATTTCAATAATGGAAAGAAAACTAAATACAACTGTATCTGTAACTAACATACTCAGTTTACAAGTTTCTCATTTTCAAACGATCTTCATACAAAAGAAGTACATTAGCTGACAAAAACCTAAAACTGAAAGGGAATGTAGGACTCCTGGTATAACAGGGCCTGACTCATCACTGGCCATTACTTCTGGTAGTTACACATCTACCAATCAGCTTTTCATTTTTCCAATTTGACATCTTTTGGTTAAGCGTGACTCCACTATGTTAACTACACCATACTTCTAGGTTGGTAGAAACAAAAACTGATAGAAATGGTAAAAGAACCCTTGTATTCTTCCTGTATTTTTGGTGAATCTAAGAAGTTTTGATTTTGGAGATTTTGAAAGGAGACCCAGATACTGAAGCCATTCACTGAACGGTTTGCTGGATCTTGATGCTATTGGTTGGCCAGGAATTTTTTTTATTTCAGTAGAAACATAAATCCTCACTATTTTTAAGTGGTACACCAACCAAAGAAATTTCTGAAAGACTTATTTTGTCTACAGAACAGATGGACAATGACTACACAAATCTCCTCCTACACTGCATTCAAATCAGCTGCCTTGATTAAGAAGAAATATCCATACAGTTCTGTCACCAGGTGACACAACCTTTATGTCCATCGAAGCTTTTAAGAGCAGCAGTAGTCACGGTGACTTGAACATGTTATCATAAATTTAAGTTAGACTGCAGTCACACATCAACTATTTCCCAATGCTACTGATACTGCAACTGAGATGAAAGGATGTCTATGTTAAGCCTCTAAAACAGACTATTAATTAACAACACCACCTGTGAATGCAAACATTCTGAACATCACAGAACTGATGGTCAAAACTGACCACCCTTCAACTCCAAAAAACTGAAATAAATGCAAAACAAGCTTAAATGCCACCTCTTCCCCATTCTTAACATATTATTTAAATTTGCTGGTGCAAGTGTCAGAATCTTACTTTTAGCAGAGAATTTGTTCTCTTTCCTGGTTCGTCCTGTTTTCTTTAGGCAGCCATCACAGACGAAGCTGAAGCAAAAATAGGAGAAAGTGAAGTCACTCCAAGTCAGACCATTAAGTTCTCTAGCATYTTACCATTAGAAGCAAAATCTTTCACCAGATCTTATCTCATCAGGAAAATACCTTAACTGAAATTTGAAATAAAAGACAGCACCAAGAACAGTGCCAGCAGAAATGGCCCAACTGTTTTGGAGCTGCAGAGAAGATCTAAGCTCCAGGTGCTGCATCTCCTATCAGTTGCTCATGTCATCACCTGCAAGCCCAGGAAAGTCTCCACTGGCAGGTCTGACAATACTGGCTCAAAGTATTCTTGGAGCAAACAGGCTCAAACTGCTGTCTCTGACAAAGATAAGACACCATATAACACTAAGCAAAAGGTTGATTTTTTTTTCTAAATGGCCAAGTACACTGTAGACTGAAATGATTCTATGATTCTTCCTCACTTACAGGACATCCACCCTCTTCTGCAGCAATGTGAATGGGGCAATTAAATGCCAGAACTCATAGATTTTTTGTTGAGAAATGGGACATTCAAGCTCTTATAGAACTTTATGAACATATAATTTATCATTCTTCTTAAAGATTTTAAATCAATCAGAAGAAAATCCAGTAGGGTGATCAAGAACCGTGGAGTATCTAAAGAAGACTATATTGGTTTTTAAATGTAATCTGATCATTGAGGTCAAAAAAGTTAATTCACCTGTTAAATCCTTCAGTTGTTAACAAAATTTGTTTTGAAGATGACAAAGCAGTATGATTTTTACACAAAACAGATCAGTCAAACTGTTACCAGAACTAAAAACATCTTTTCATGAAGGGCTAGCATCTTTAAACATAAAAGGCTAAAATGCCCTCTTCCACACAAAGAAGCATTAGAAACATTAAAGATTAGAAACAACTTCACACACAACACAGTAAGATATAATGTCTAAATGTGATGCTACCCTATACATTGTGTAAAATTTTCAGGGAATGTCACTTCTTCCATTGAACAGTCTTTTAAATATAAGCAATAAAAGGAAGCTTATGCATGAGCTCTACAAAATAGTAAATATGCTATCTACTTAATAAGGAGAAATTCCTCACCCAGAAGGCCAGATTATCTCATTATGAAGAACACAGATCTGGTGCATTTTTCTGCCACACTCTATACATTCAACAAATCTGTAGAAAGCAAAAAAAGTGCAAAGGGAAGCAAAGGTTAGTAGTATCACTACTTGTTTGTGTATTTTGCAATATTTTATTAGAGCACTTTTAGCATTTAGGCTTTTGAGTGTATTTAACACAGAGGGCATCTCTATGCTGAGAACAGCCTTCAGAACAAATTAAGAACCTGCCAGCTCAAGTCAGGCAGACTAGGCAGGGACACATTATTATTATTACCATTTGCTTTTCTTACYGCCATGCACTTATTTTTTTAAAGTGAAGCCCTTTTGAGGAAAAAATCTGTAAACTGCTTGTTGCTATAATGAACAGAGGAAAAAGGATTCAAATGTGTCAGAAAGGAAGAACCAGGTGAAATATTTGGTTGTCAGTTGCCCCACTATGCTTGAACCTTGGGGTACATTGCAAATATACTGCAGAAAGGTGTGAAGGAAGAAAATGGAAGCAAATATCTAAGTCACTTTCAGAAGATGAGCAGAGATTTGAGGACAACTGAGAGAAGTCATATGGTCTACTTCACAGATATTGGTGAATATAATTCTCCAAAATACCTAAGATAGCTTCAGGTAGTGGGACAATCTGACTCCTGTTGAACATGCCTGTCTAAAAATTTGAGACTTCGATTGAATAGTTGGAATCTATGTAGAACATGTGGTATCATACTGTAAGTTAGGCTTATATTCTAATGTTAGGCTCTATCTTCACTTTAACAAAGGGAAAGAAAAGTTATGAATTGAGTTACCACTCTCTCATTCCCACAGCCCATGTAAAACAGAAGAACTGGCTGACCCTTATGCCCTTAGAATGATGGTGTGGGAACAATAAATATCCTTTTTGCTCATTCATTTGAGAATGAAGATAGTGTTTCCAGAGTAGCAGCATGGGTGTATAATGCAGGACCATGTAAAACAACTTCAAAAAACTGTTCAGGAATATAAGGAAAAGCAGCTGAGTCACCATCATCTTAAAGTTACTGAATGACTATAGTTCTGCTTTCAGAGCAGTACAGAAGAACTGGCTGATTCAAAAAATAGCAATTTTTCCTTCTACTACAGCTGCCTGTAAAATACGACAACTAGAAAAGCCAACAGCACCAAGAGCTACTGCCAAATGACTCAAATCAGTTCTGAGACTTGAGCATTTGACGCAACAAGGTTTCAAAGCAGAGCTATCTGCATTCATCCTTCTGTTGAACCCACATGCAAGACAACAAAATGGAGTAACTGCAGCCCATACATCCAGCATTACAAATTTCTCAAGTACAGCCACAGTGGTTTGGGTTCTCAGCACAGAATGCCAGATATGGCGATTAGTGAGCAGCCTCTACCAACTAACAGAGTTACATGAAATTGGAAAACATTCAAAGTTGATAATGAATGAATAACATGTATCTTACAAAACAATTATAATAAAATGATGATCATTCAAAGAGTGACAGCAATACTTACAGTTCAGGATCCAGTGTATCGTTTTTCCTTTTCGAAAACTGTTCTTTGTTTATCGTGCTATGGAGAAACAGGCAATAAAACTCAGTTTTAACACGAGACAACAGACATTCATGCTGTACCACATCTATCCACAAACCAAGACAAAACTCACAAGCAGATTTCTTAAACACTCACTGGCACTACAAGGAAAGCAATTGTATTTTACACAGTGACAGACACTGAAGTATATGCCACTCCACTTTGTCTGTGGAAAACACTTTTTTACAGGGCAATAGCTTGTAGGGAACAACATTCTTCCCTTATTCAGTTTTACTACAGGATAAATGTTAAAGCTTGCTGACAATTCAAGTTTTGGATGGGTCTGATCAGTATTTAACAGCGAAAAGACTAATTGATATGCCTCTCATTCTGCAGGCAGAGAATTCCAATTATCTTTGACTACCGAGAAAGGTAGGTTATCTTATTTCAGATTCCCCTAGCCCTCCTCCTCCATTAACTTCAAAGGATAAATTTCAGCTTCCAAACCCTCTAACCCCAGCCCAGCCATTACTATACACCATCTTTACCTTCCCTACAGCATTTTCAAGGCCTAAAATTCCATCATTTTGACAGTGAGGTCCCAAGTATCTTTTAAACAACCTGGTTCAAAATAGGCCAGAACATGCAAGAATACCCAAATCTGTGAGAATTTATCCCAAAGAGTGGTCTGTATAACATGAGAATATCAGGATGTGCCTCTCTGAGAAGCAATGACACAGACTCACTCCAACTTGCATGAGATGAATTAACCTTCTTATCTCCTCTTATTTCAGTGTTTATTCTGAATAATGCCACCTGCAGAATACTTGAAGCTCCTTATAAGATAAATGATGAAAGTTAAATAACCCAATTACCTCAAACTATTCTTATAATATGGTGCATGGAACTTAAACAGGGCCCACCATATACAGTACTATGATGTGTTCTACGATTTTAAATTGATTAAACTTTGGGTCTTTGCTTCTACTAGAATAGTAATCCACCTATCCAGAGGGACATGGCTCATTGTACTGATGAGCATACAAACATTACTTCTCCCTTTCTCCTTCCAGAAAGGTAGATCACAGAATCACAGGATGGTTTGGGCTAGCAGGGAGCTTAAGAGATCATCTAGTCCCAAATCCCCTGCCATTGTTAGAGACACCTTCCACTAGACAAGGTTGCTCAGAGTTCCATCCAACCTGTCCTTGAACGCTTCCAATGATAGGGCATCCACAACTTCTCTGTGCAATCTGTTCCACTGCCTCACCAACCTCATACTCAAGAACTTCTTCCTTGTATCTAATCTAAATCTACCCTCTTTCAGTAAACTTAGATCTTCCCAAGCCCAAACAGATATTTGCACTACTGTTCTATAAGCATCCATTAATACATCCAGGATTTGGTTCCAAATGAAAGTTAACTCAGTTTGTCCAATTACCAACTTCAACAACTCTCCCCCTGGCTTCAGACTTTCCTAAAGTCCTCATTTTCTTCTATCTTCAGGTTTGCTGCAATGTCTTCACCAAAGTGATTTCTTCAACAGATCAAAGAGTAACTGCTTGGCACTCATTTGTCCCTCAAGGGCTTCCTTAGTCTCCCAAAATTCTGTTTCAAGATCTTTTTGGGGGAGGCGTGGGGAGGATACAACAAAATGAGAGACTGTCCCAATAGTTTGCCACCAACATGGTAAAACCCATCCACAGGTTTTTACTGTGTTCTCCTCAACAACTGCACAGCATTTCTCATAAACAGATGGCATTCCAGCAGTGAAATATTTGTATGGCAAAAGGAGGTTGCCTGCTTCTGATTTGGATGAAAAACAACCTGATGTTGAATACAAGTTTAATAGCACAGCTAGTGTATAAAGAAAACGGTACGTTTGACATTTTGAGCTATGTCTGTCACATACTTGCCTGCAGGCATGGTTATTTTTCTGCAGCAGAATACTTTTACTTTTTTTCAGGGACAAAGCCGTTTTCTTCTTTCCCTTCTATTGGTAGAATTGCAATTAGTGCTTATTTTTCACTAGTTCAGTCAGTCCAGGTTTTAAAGAAAGCACAAGTCCAGGCTTTTATGAAGGATATATCATCCACCTTCTACTACCCTAAAAATCTAAAGCTAATCCTTCCCTACAGAAAGCGCTGCAGGCCATGATACAGCCTGCGAATGCACGGCCCAAGCAAACACAAATAACTCACGTTTGAGGTTGTGATGGGTCATCTCCCAGAGAAACGCTCTCCCCTTGGATTTCGTTGAAGCACTTCTCACAGAAATGATACCTGTCAGCAAGAAGGCCATATTTGGGTGAACTGCTCCGTCCACACAACACAGCCCAAGTCAAGCAACGGAGCCACCAATCACAGCAGGCCAAGGAAGGGACAGGAGCAGAGAGCAGGTCATCAACGGCGACAAGGATATTCAATGATGCAGATTTATGGGCCCCACATTGTGTTTGGTTGGTTTGGTTTTTTGGTTTGGATTTTTTTTTTTGCGCAATCAAAGCCAAGTGCAGACAATGACAAGCATGAAGGAGAAATTAAAAAAATAACACACACACGAACAAAGAAATGGGGGTTTGCAGGACAAAAACAAAAACACAGAAGCAAGACAAGACAACACAAAGCAGAAAGCCAAGGCAAAGCACAGATTAGCATTAAATCTCTCAAATGGGTTCACAAGCAGCAAACGATAAAAACAAATTAAACAAGAGTATTCCATTTTAGCATACCCATACCCTCTTCATTTTAATAATCCATGCCACGTACAGCAAAGAATTAAAATGAGACAGGGGAAAGAGCAGAAGGAAGGAGGAACTGCTACTCTGACTTGTACATCAGCACAGCAGTTCTGTTGGGAGAAGTATCTGCAGGAGATCAATGGAAGAGGGGTAGTCTTCCATCTTAAATGTGTAAACACTGAAAGGTCACAGAATTCTCTCCCAGTTGAAAGGGAAAGCTAAATATCAGAAACTTTAAGAACAATAAAATCTCTCCTCAAAACTCTTACAGACTAACAGAACTGTCAAACTCAATGTTAGCTAACATTAACTAAACACATAATGGTCTACATAGACATGGTTCTGCCATAACCCAGTTTGTGTGTAGAACAGTCCAGCCATCACTACAGCAAGCACTATAGAGAAAGATTTCATTTGTACTTCAATAAAATAGAGATTAATTCAAGGTTCTACCCTAGCCCTCAAAAATGTTCTAAAACTGTGGCTTCTCCATTACTAAGGTATGCTAATTGAGTGCACAAGACAGTTAAAAATAGGAAGAAATACAAGAAAATTCAAACAAGTTCATTATAAAGACACACAAATCAATGCTATTAGCAGCKCTTAGGCTAAAAAGACAGGTCTCAACCCTCTTTCCCAGTTTTCATCTGAGATAATGCAGAGAACAGTACTTCTCGAATTACATATTTAGTCTATAGATATATACATCTGTATAGATGATTTAATCTACAACTCACATGTAGGCGCCTGTTACAGTGCAAACATTCCCTTCTAACATTTGAAAACATGTAAAACACGTCAGATTTCTGAGCAATAGTCTTTTGGTTCATCTAATACTTGCCCATAGACAAACATAAGCAGAAGATACTGACATGATATGAAAAGCTCTACACTATAGATAAGTCTAAAACTACAATAGCTGTTATGGGATACTATAGGACTACAGAAGTAGGAAAAGCTTAAAAATCACCATTTGTTGCTATAAACCTTTATGAAGCCTTAAAAGGTTAAGACATAACTTGTATAATCTTTGATTACTGAACTGAAGGTACTGAAGCAAACCACAATTCTTGGAAAATATTGTCTTGCAGGTAAAATCCTTAGTGCTTTCGCTCTTCTGGTTTGTTTTGGGGTGGGTTTTTTTTGTTTGTTTGTTTAAGGTGTTGGAAAGAATGGAGAGCAGGAGCTAAATAAATTGATGGAGCTTGGAGTTACTCCTCTGCTCTAACAGGTGCTTTCTGGTGACAGGAAAGGAGATATGGGAGTGTAAAAGCATGTGTTTGCCTGCTTCTTCCTGCCTCACTTTCCCAGCTGGCAGAGATGACTAGCGAGAAATCTCCTTTCAGAAGTCAAGTAAGTTTAAATCCTTCAATAAACCCCAAGTAAAAAAGATACTCAAAAGAGCTGTATAAGTGACAGCACTTTACAGAGCTACTGACAGCTACTGCCAAGACAATTCCCTTTAGGAAACTTCATGAGAAAAAGCAAGCATCAATCTGCTGAGGATCTGAATACACAGATCTTCCAATCAAGAGGTGTAATACAGAAGTAAGTTTGCTTTTCAGTGTTAACATCACGAAAAAAACAAAGCCTTGCCAAAAATAATATGTATTAAGAGCATTAATATACTTTCTGCATAGTCTACTCAGTGTTCTGCATGAGAAATGCTGTTGCACAGTAGGACGCAAAGGCAACAGACTTGTATATATGATTTGTAGGTAATTGAAGATTTAATTAACTGCAGGATCAAAATGTAGTAAAACATCACATTTCTGCAAACAAAAGAGGAAGAGCAAAGGCTGCAGTGAACTTTTGCTCAAAGAAATCATTATTGACGCACAAGGCAAACTATTCAAGAGCACTTCCAGCAAAAATTTTTATCTTAAAACACAGAGGTGTACACATATAAATAAAGAGGGTGTCTATGTAAATACATGCATGCCTGTAACAGACTGACTGCAGCATGCACAAAACTGCACCAAGTGAGTTTTCCTTACCTGTTCTGGTAACTGTAGTAAGTGGCATCTCGAGGGATGGTGCATAGCTGTTTGCCATAGCAACACAAAGTCTGTGGCGAGAACTCCAACTGCAAAGAGGAATGGGTTAACTTAGTACTCATATGTGTTTTCACTTGCTCTCCATGGGACGCAAGTGTGACCCAGACAACCTTACACTGCGCACAGATCTCTCTGTGCAGCAAAGAGTATGAAGTGCTAGTCACAAAAAACATTCAGTGGGCTGTTATTCTCAAGTTAACTCTTCTCCAAAGACAGAAAGCACATCAAAACAWGACAACAAAAATACAATTTCAATACACAGTGAAATACAGCACTTCCGCAGTAATAGAACCACACCTGTTTAATTTGCAAAAGCAAAAGAGTTTGCCCTAAACAAAAAAAGCCTTCAGTACTGACTTTTTTCACCCCAAGGGCTTATACACAAATAGATTATTTAAGCACTAGATAGAATTAGAAGATCCATAAAATACTCAAAATCAGATTACTCAGGGTTGCTAAATCCTGGCAAACTTCTGACACATTATAACTGATAACAACTGCAACTGCTGTGTTTTCCCCCTTCAATTCAAGGAAGCAAGCAGCAGACTAAAGACATTTACTTTCTTACCTTTCTTCCACAGCAATAACCAAGGCTCTGCATAACTGGGTCAATTTCTTGCTCAAACACCTCTGCCAGTTTGGAACAGTACTTGTATACCCGGGATGTCTTGCGGTTATACAACCAGGCATTATTGAACATGAGCCAGATGTCATCTACATACTGCCATGGTTCCTGATACTGTCCTGTGTCCAGCTTTCTCTTGATAGTAGAAAGGTCCATGGGGTTCTTCACTATGTCAAAATAATCCTGCAAGAATACATAGCACATCAAAACTACAGAACTCTGTTGTGACATGATAGCATGTGCATTCTCAGCATATAAATTCTTCTCATCAAGAAAAACAGGTTCCTCCCTGACTTGATTGTCAAACTGCTTGTAACACACGCAATGCAATCTCTAAGTAACACCATATAATTCCCCAGTGCTTTCTTTTCATTATTTCTTTATTTCTCAGGTGCTGTTGCTCATTCACAACTAATGAAATAAAGTTGCTCTAATTTTAATCAGCAAAACAAGTATTACAAATAGTAGAAAATGGCAATGCTTTTGCAGCCGTTGTGATCTGAAGACACACACAAGAGCATTAATGTAAAGCAACTGTTTTTAGTAGCCCAGAAAACCTAACAAAAATAAATAACTTTATTCTATGATAAAAGATATCATGGCTCCTCTAAAAAATGTCTTTTTCCAGTCTGTCATCAATTATGAGACAACTTCTCCTACAAAAGTCTGCAGAATATGACAGTCAATTGAAAGTTTATTAAAAATATTAGCAGGTGTATAAATATTTGTAATACAGCAGGCCTTGAACTTTTGCAGCATCTGCCTTAAAAAAAAAACAACCCACACYAAAACAAAACAAAAACTCGGGCAAAAAATGTTGCCTGGAGCACCTGAGCAAAACTTCTACATATATGTATTTCTCTATACATAGTAAATTTGTCTGGTCAATTCAGAGAGTTTGAAACTCTCTGAAACAAATTCAAAGAGATCTTTGAATGATAACTGTCTTYTCAAGACAATTCTAAAACAAGCAGAAAATTCAACCTAAACAAACCTCTAACTTGAATAGTCTCTTCCTTTCCTGTAACAGATTAACAATCATTAATGGATTTTTTTGGATTGGTTTTGATCAGCTTAATTTCCCACATCTTCAGACAAATTTATACACGGTGAGAGTGTTTCAATGAATTTCAATGTTTCAGTGAATTTCTATGAAATTCAACAATAAAAGCATCACAACATGAAGCAACAACCATAAAAAGCTCATACAGCACTGGGGATCTGTTGTAAATCACTCCAATGTATCGTATATCTGCTTATTTATTAAAAGGAACATAAACCAAACAAACTTTCCTAAGTCAGACCTTTTATGTTCCACTGCCTAAGCTCAACCTCTCCAAACATATCAATATAAAGATGTTAACAAGACAGACTTAAGTTGTTCTCAAACAGGTACAGCAAAATACAGTAGTTTTGAATTAAAACCAGGAAATTATCTTGCTAAAACACTCACAGGAATTCCTAGTAGTTGGGGATCCACAGGCTGTCGAAATGGAAGAGACTCTGGATCCTGACGGTAAAGTGCCTCCAGCGTTGGCATAAGTGCCTGCCGCAACTCTTCTGGCTTGAAAACTTTCAAAAACAATCAACATTAGAAAGATAGCAGAAACAGCTGGAAGGAAGAAATCTGCTAGAAAACCTGACATCTGTAGAAAAAGACTACAGACAATGTGTTTAAACTACTTAGCACAGATTGTTTATCCTCTGCAACACAGTCACGAGGAGGATATTAAAATGATCACCTGAACAAAAGGAGATCATAGGAAGACACTGATAAAATTAGTATAGACAGTTCAGATTCCAGATATATCCCCTCTCTGAGGCCCCAAGAAAAAACTTGCCTAGAGAATCTGAGTATTTCAAATCTCCATTGTATTGACAATTTTACTATGGCTTAGTGTCTAATTCTAAAGGCTTAAAGAACTTGCCCAAAGCCAATTATAAGCACATGTATTATTAGATATTTTTGTCCAAAAGCCACTAAGAACAATCCATATAAGCCTACTAAATACCAAGAAGGAAAGCCCAGGTTTTTTTCCCCTGCAGAGATTTCTCCAGGGAGATGCAGTGAATAAAAGTAAAAACAGTGCTTCTGCTTACTTTTTTTCTTAGACTGCCCGGCTGCTGGAGAAGACTGAGTAGCTGGAGTAGTAGGTCTTTCTTCCCCCTCTGGTACTTCAGTCTTCATTTCAGGTTTCTTCTCTTCTTGCTCCATTGGGTCTTGTTTACACTCCTCCACAACTGGTTCTACTTTAGCCTGGAAAGTAGTTTGCAGCCTGTCACTTAAGTCTCCTGGGAGGCCACCCATCCACCTGCTGTCCTTTAAACCTATCTGTCATGCTGCCCACCCACTCTTCTATCTCCTTTGTAGACAAAGCTTGCCTAAAACTTGTGCAAATGTGATAGAATGCATCTTTAAATACTGCAGTAGTAGCAATGATAAGCTGCTAACGAGTCCTGAGCTGTAAGCAGACACATCTGTACCTCTCCAGCTCTTCAGGCAGTTCTAGCAATCTATCATACACCAGGGCTGCCAGGATGATGCCACTGGCAGCCACACTCCTAACTGTCCTCGGTGACAAGTTGTCAAAGCCCAGTAAAGCAGCCCATCATGTACATATAGAACCATTTAGGTTGGAAAAGACCTGTAAGTTTGAATCCAATATTAACCTGGCACCGCCCAGTCCACCACTATGCCATATCCCCAAGTGCCACATCTACACATCTTCTAAATACTTCCATGAATGGTGACTCAACCCCCAACTCAACTCAGCCCACTTCCCTGGGCAGCCTGTTCCAGTGCTTGATAACCCCTTTTACTGAAGAAATTTTTCCTAATATGCAATGTAAATCTGTCCTGGCTTCAAGTTGTGCCAATTTCCTCTCATCCTAGTAGCTGCTATTTTAACAGCTGTAGGACTGAACTGAGCATTCTCACATTGGCATTTACCGAAGCAAAACCTCACAGCAACCACTTTATAATGGTCCTTCCTGTGGCCGCTGACTTTTATCTCAATTTCACCAGAAAACACAGACTCTTCTTTAGGAATAAGACAAAGAAGACAACAATCTAAACTGCAGCAGCAGGTAGCACCTACAGCTCTCACTGAACTCTGGAAGGAATGACAGAAAGCATCTAGCAGCACTAGATGAAGATATTCTACTCAACATCTGGTCAACAATCTCACCTCAGATTTCTCCTCCATTTGCAGTTCTGTTTGTTCTGGTTCCCCTTCATCTGCTTTAATCTCCATTTTCACTTCCTGCAACAGTGGCTGCTGCTGCTCTTGAACAGTCTGCTGGGAGTTCACCTCTGTGCTGCTGGTGGATGGAGGGTTGGATACCTGCCCATCAATGCTTACAGCTGGCTGTGAAAGCTGAGAGAACAAAACACAAATGATGAACAGGCTTCTAATGAATTTATTTTTCTTTCTCTAATCTACATTTTACCTATATTACATTTCCACTGAGTTTAAAAGCACTCTAGTCCTTTTACTTGCTTCCCCTGAAGAACATACTGTCCCACAACCTCAACTATAGGAAAACATGCATCAGAAACATACACTGGAAGGCCTAGTATACAGAAAATAACATATTGTTTCCCTGTTGTATACAAGCACTACATATATGTAGATATAACCAAAAGCCTCATCCTTGTTTCACAGTGAATTTCAAAACAAGCACTAGAATTTTGAAAAATACTCCCTCTCTGGAAACACCAGGTGATCTACAGACTTGTCTTGATGGAAAAAGGTTACTCCTCAAATACAAAAAAATCCCTACTTTAGTATTAAACATGCCAGGAGCAATTGACAATTAAACCTTATACATAAACACTTGCAGGGAAAGCACAATTAAAGTATTTCCTTACAGGTGTTGTGGGGTGCTGAGGTTGCAGCGGTGCTGTTGGTGTGGGAACAGATGCAGTCGTGCTCTGCTGTGACAAGGGCTGCTGCTGTTGCTCTGCAGAAGGAGTAACTGGAACTGGAGGCTGGACCTGTGGAGGCAGCTGTGCCTGTGGAGGTGTTGGAGTCTGCCTTTGAGGGGGGTGCATAGTTTGCGTCTGTGGTCCAGGTGGCATTGCCTGAGGAGCAGGTGTGGGGGCAGTGGGGGCAGCTGCTGCTGCCGTCTGCTGTTGCTGTGATCCCAAGCCTGGGGGCGTGTGGTGAGGTGTTGGGGTTCGGCTAGGTACCGGAGAAGGAGAATTTCGGTGCATGGGAGGCTGTGGAAGAGGTGGACAGTGAATATGGCTCCCTTGAGAACCTGGAGCCATTGCAGGAGAGTTCACAGGACAGGAAGCGCTGGTCATTTGTGCCTATGGGAAAACAGGTACACATTTGCAATCACTTGAAATAGAAAAGCAAGAGAAATTACTGCCAAATGTCCGTTTTCCCATCGTGTACTTTAAAAAATTATGACAAACTATCTGCTTCATTTTTAAAAACTCTTTTAAAAGCAGAAATGGTCTCTTTGATATATTTTGTTCTACACAAACATAAGGTTGTTTTATAATTTATTCATCTCTTTTAGAGAAGTTTCAACAGAATAACTTATACTTGTTGATATATTTAAAGAATGGCACACCTACACTCCCGGTTTGCAAAGCATTTCTTTCTAAAACTGCAGATTTGTACATCCTGAATATGGGACAATGCACCACAGTGAAAAACTGCATTCAAATACACTTAGTGTGCCCATGCCTCCACCCCCAAACTAGAAACTGAATTTATCACCACAAATAAGTACAGCTGTAACTCTACCATTATAAAATTACAAAAAAAAAAAAAMCACCACTGTATTGGTCAAGATAAAAAACTGTAACTCCACAATAATCTTGCCTGCAAACTAGGAAGAAGCATCAATGAGAAGCAAACTGACGTTCCCTACTTCTTCCTGGCCTGAAAGGTTCTTGCTGAAAAGGGAGAGGGAGAGGACAGAAAGGAAACTGCTAGACTGTAAGTTCAGATCTTCAATAGTGATAACCCTCCTAATCCCCCAAAGCCAGCCATACACAGGCCTGGACAAACATATCTTTTTATGACTTATTCTGCCACCTCTTAATTTCTCAGGCTCTGCTGCTTTGCTGTTCAGAAAGAGAATCTAACTACTGCATGCTTAGTCACAATTTCTTCTTTGCTCCATTAAAAAAACCCCTAAAATAATTTCTCTCTAACACTTAAATTTAAGCCTGAGAACAAGCCAACAACGTTTCACCCTTGGCATTCCCAGTGCTGCATCAGGAAAAYGAAAAGTCTCAATAAATTAATTTGGTTGACTATAATTCCAAAAGTCTCTCGAGGAAACAAGTTGTTCTTCATTACTACAAACTGAACAAACATAACCAGTATATGACAAAGCCCACTGACACCACTTCCAGAAATCAGAAACTTACTTGAGAAACTGGTGTCTGATTGCCAGGCTGAGTCATAGGCATGCTTGCTGTGTTCATTCCTGGGGAA
The DNA here is from genome assembly GCA_018881555.1 of Amblyornis subalaris. Lineage (NCBI taxonomy): Eukaryota > Metazoa > Chordata > Aves > Passeriformes > Ptilonorhynchidae > Amblyornis > Amblyornis subalaris. The sequence continues at coordinate 8,597,931 of JACAXG010000009.1, read as the reverse complement.
GAAGCAGGAAACTGAGCCTGTTGTAGAAATTGATTCTGACCAGAAGGCTGGCCAACTCCTGGTTGCTGCATACGTGAAGGAAATCCCATCTGTTGGAAAAGAAAGGAACACATTTCACACAATGTACATACACCTTCATAACATTTTACCAAAAAAAACCCAAAAAAACATTTATCTTGTTGCAGAAATTGATGCTTGCCACTTATCTGTAGGATACAATGTGGAAAGCCTGCTTATAGCTCCTCCCAAAAGACAGAATTTATGATGATTCCTCTTAAAAGCTAAGTAAAAGGATATTGATTTCAGATTGGGACTGTGATTTAGGATTTATTTTTTTCTTTGTTTTAAGGATGCAACAAAAACCCACTTCAACTTAATTTTTAGGCAATTTTTATCACAAAGATCCAAAGATCTTAGACAGCTCTTACAGGAGATGCAAAAGACAGAAACCAAAGGGCCAAGAGAATGAGGAAGTGATGCTTGTTGTATCTTTAAATTTCTTTTATTTACTTATTTTAAGGAAACCATAGCCAAGAGAAGCAAACCTGCAAACCCTGGAGGGAAGGTGCACTGACCTGGCTCATGGCCCCAGCCTGACTTAGCTGTCCAGGGTGCTGAAGAGGAGGGGTTTGTCGGGGTCCCATCGGTGACAGCTGCATGTTCATCTGGCCAAACTGATTCATTCCTGTGAGTTTGTGCCAAAAAACCACTTGTAAACAAAGGCCTGAGATCTCCTTTGGGCACCATTCAACATTAGGAGAAGAAATGCTATTTACTTCTTTCTAATTTTGCTTTCTAGCAACCAGTTTTCAATCAAATATTGTCTTCTATTAACTAGTTACGTGGAATAATTTTAAATATCGTGTCCAAGCTACCATATTCTTTTAGAATACAGACCATTTTTTTCCCCTTGAGAGATTTGTTTCCACTGCTACCAAAACTTGTAAGTTTGAGAACTACTGTAATACATGACAAATAACGAAAAGTGTCACACCTACTGTTGAAGGATCAACTTTCTACAGAAAATTGCATTATCTTAATTACACACTAGAAATTCACTTATTGAATCTCAAAATGTGTCTTAACTTCCTCAAGTACTTCGCATGTTGGCTATTAACACATCTTGAATGTGTAACAAAGGTTCTGCCCTTTTTTCTGAGCAATAATTCTCCCTGCCACCAACATGTCCTCATCTGAGCTGGCTGGGCTCACCATGTTTGACTGATCCCACCATCCTATGCACACATGATCAGAAATTCCAAAAGTATCAAGCTCTTTATTTAACAAAGCAAACAGCTAATGTGCAGCTAAAATCACAAGATCATGAAATGCTACTAGAGATAGTGTCTTATATATATTATATAGTTATGTAAGAGTTATACAATATAAATAGCTATTTTCTTAATCAAATGGAAAAAACACAAAAGAAACAAGGTCTGTGACACTTCAGTAAGAGCTGTCCAATTCCAAGATTCCTTCATAAATCACAGTAGCAAATTTTCTTCAAATATTTACCTGGCTGTGCCTGCATGCGATTCATCATCTGGTTTGGCACATTGGCACGTATCAGGGTTGGGTCAGGAATAGGACCATCTGCGAGAAAAGACATCAAAATAAGATAACGTAATTCAGAAGACCACCAGGATTTATCCAAACATTTTAGTGAGAATTATACATTAAAACCCATGTGTAAAAAAATGTATAAAAGAAATAAAYGTCCGCAGTCCAGTAACTAAACATTATTGAAGAGTCCTCAAAGTGTGAGGCAAACTCAAGAACTTCCTTGAAAATGTATGTCCCACTGACAGAAATATCCTCTGAYTTAAGAGTCAGTTTTCAGAAATTGAAGACAAATTTGAAACATGTTATCAAGGTACAACAAGGAACAGTAGCTCACAAGCAAGTCAGGTACCCATGAATGGCTAAATGGTCACCAGCCTACTGAAATGACAGTAAAGGATTTCCCTGCACCATATAATCAGTAACCCAACTGTTCTTACTTGCAGACATTCCTGGCTGTGGCTGTCCCATATTGGGCCCTTGATTCATGGGAGCCTGTGGCATGCCTGGAGCATTTGGGATCATATTTTGCTTCTGCAGCCTGGTTCTTCGTTTCTCCTCCAACTCCTTCTGAATCTTATAGATCTTCTCTGCTAGCAAGTGATAGTACTCTGCCTGTTGGGGAGGAATACGAGTTAAGAAAGGAGATGACACATTAAGAAAAGGCAAAAGATCCCAGTGATTCAAACTTGCAAAGCAGCCTTACACACACCCATTTCAGCTTGCGGGGGGGGCCTTCCCCTTTGGAGGGGCTGTCAGACAGACAGGAGGGCAAAAAAGAGGCACTGCTCAGGGCACTGCTCTCAACTCTTAGGCCAACACCAGGAATTTCTCTTCTCATGTTCAACACTTCTGTAGGACAATCACAACGAAGAGCTTCAACACTGCCTTCAGGGGACTGTGAGAAGTCTCAGGCACAGCACATCTCAACTCCTGGCATGCCGAGGGAACTGGCTGGTTCCTAGACACTATCCAGCAGCCCATAAACACATGCTTCCTCAGCCTGGGAGTCTCAGTTGTGCTTTCATTCCTCCTCCTCCCCAGTCACTATGGGATCAAGGCAGAGATAYACAGGACTAGATGACAYGAGATGGCATCTCACCCTGCTGTTTGCTGATTCATACATATCGCCTTCCACTTTCCGAGCATATGCCACCAGATTCTCCATACGTCGATCCTTCAGTGCTGCAGGGTCAGGAGTAGGAAATATGGCTTGGACTCTGATGGGGGCGGAGGAAAAAAAAACCTGCATGTAAATGATTAGGATGTCCCCAGACCAGCACACCAGCTTTAACCCCAGTGGTTTTAACACAAAGCAGCAAGCAAATCTTCTGACAGGCCATGGCACTGCTACTGCTTCCAGGGGACACTGCCCCTATGTAGATGGCTTGAGTATGGAGGGGGAAACTTCCAAGACAACAGCCCCAAAACAGCAGATGCAGCTCTATCTTTTGGGTTTCTGCTTTCCCTTCTCATGTACCCTGACAAAATTCACTCCCTGGCCCTCTAGTTTTGCAGGCCAGACTTCCTTCTGCTTTCCTCTCTCCCCCTAATACACCTCTGGGCCAGCAACTCACCTAACAGGAGGTTGTTTTGGTATTAGCTACTCACAATTTATGAACAAGGTGATTTCGGAGATCCTGAGTAATATCTTCATGCCACTGCTTTCGAATTCCGGTATTGGATGGTTGAGCTGTTGGCATGGCTCCCAAACTGGCAACATTGGCGCTTTCACTCATCATGGGGCTTCAAAAGCAGAGCAAGAATTGAGGGCAAAAGTCTAGCCCAAGCTTAGTCATCTTACAGTCATAGCCTCTTTTAGAATAATGTTAGGACAAAGTGCTAGTTCAGCCATTCCCTAATCAATGGACAAACTCTGCAGAAATAGCTGCACGGACACCAAAACAATGCCATGAAAGAGTACATGCTGTTCTACCCAAGGATTTGGAAAACTGCAACAGAAGCTACAAAATCCAAAGGGAAAGATAGCCATCAATGGCGTTTACCCCACTGTTTATGCAAGAAGTGCCATGAGATCAAAACAAAATCACTGGGGTGCAAAGGACTCAACTTACTTTTGAGAATTCATGGTTGAATGTAACATTGAGTCAGGCAACAGATTAGGGGGTTGAACCCCTACTCCTCCATTCACTCCCATTGGATTTGCACCTAGAAAATAGAAGAATACAGGAAAAATGAAGAGTCCATTTAACATACAAAATCTGTGATTGCTCAGCAATGACAAGGGTCTAGACTTCCAAATACTTGGACTTAAGTGAAGTGAATTTAACCACCTATTGCTGTCTTCACCTTCTTTCTTTCACAAACTTAGAAAAAGCCTGAGGCACAACACTGGTGACCTCCAAATGAAGCATCAACCCCAATTTCAATTCGCTGCAAATATTACGTCCTGGAGGCCTTTTGTGTGACTCTCTAACTAAAGATTCAGCATTACCAACCACTTCTGCTTTTTTATTTAGAAGCAGTTGGGTTTTTTGTCATTCAGAGGCTTAGGACGTATATTCACAAAGGCTTGAAAAACTTAAAACATCAGCTACCACCTACATCTGACAAGGTCCCCTCTCACCCACTCCATACTTAATGATCCTGCAACTAACTCCAAAGCTAGTAAGAAGGAAAATGTGACAATCCTGTGTAGGAAACACCCTCTAATTTGTTACATAACAACAAACAAAATCTGATCTTCTGAATCACACCAGATCTTAATCACCATAAAAACTGTCTATTTTCTTCACACACTACAGTTATGTCTCAAATAGTGAAGAACAATGCAGCATATTCCTGTCTGGAGCTTCCAAAGAGATCACTTTGTGAAGCTGCAAGTAGCATGAAAGCCATTACCAAGCTTCGCATATATTTAGGACATCTGAATCCTACAGAATCTGTATTTCAAGCAAAATTACACAGTGCATACTAAAAAAACCCACTGAAATAAAGTATATAAAGTCTAATACATACCTCTAATATCACAACCAAGTATTTAACAGATTTTTCATAAATCTGTCCCAAATCTCCCTTCCCTTAGTCCTTTTCTTCTCCTTCCCAAATCCACTGTGCCATCTGAGAACACACTGGCATGCAAGACAACTGTCAGCCTTTACCTTAACTCTCTCTTTTCAACAGTCAAACCCACCATTTGTTTGAACCACTTAGGACTGCATCTTTTCACATTACAGTCCTCATCAAATCCTGCTGTTTCTCCTAAACTAGCCCTGTTGTCCTGTAGGCCATGACCTGGTAATTCCCACCTCACATGTCCTAATTCCCTCCTTAGCCACCTGCTCCTAATAAGGAATCAACAGTCAAAAGTCTATATTCTCCATGCTTGTCCTTTCTACATTAAGCTGCAGTTCTTCATTCTCCAAGAGCTTTTTCAATCTCGTTTCACTTCATTTTCTTTGCAGTTCTACAAGGAATGCCCACTGTTCCGCGGGGAATGCAAAGGCCAAACACTGTTTATAAATAACTACGTATACTAAAAAAAATGAATAATTTTGCTTCAGAAAACACTGGCACAATAGAAAACCGTATTACTTTAATCTAATTGTTTTAAGACTAAGTTCTCAGGACCCTTGTCCTCCCCTCTGTTTTTAAAAAGGGCTTTACACACTGGAAGGTAAAGTTTTAGCAGTACACAAGTCACATGCAATCTGTGAGGACCAGTCATCTCATTAACAAGTCTACTCTACTCAACAGCCTTTTCCTGAGTAACTGAGGAGCAGCATTCCCTTTGGTGCAGAAATACACAAACTTCAGCCTGCAACCAACTGCTACTTTCCTCTGCACCCTCTCATTCTGCACACGAGCTTGCCATGGGACATATAGGCAGGATCACTGCAATCCCATACGAGGGGATAAATCACTACCAGATCTTCTTTCCTCTCTTCTGTTAAAAAAGCCACATCTACTTATGCAACTCAAGCAAACAGCTAAGAGTGAGAAAAAAATCCTGTGATGTAATCTCAAACTATCAGACTTAGATTTGATGGTTAAAGGTGACTTCATTTGACACCAGTGACAGACAGGTTCCAATTAACTGCACTTCAAATTGCAATTCTTACCTAGGCTTATGATGTTGCAATAAGCCACCTAGACAATTTAGAGCTATGTGAGATCACATGACAGGATTCAGGGAGAATGTCAGTTATTTACTATTTTTCATTTTTAGAACAAACATTACATATCTGAGATACAAATGTAAAATGCTGCACTCTAAGTGATAAGGAAGTACACTTGAATACTGGCATTCCAATGCCTGCATATCCAATTAAAAACTCCCCAAAAGTGTTGGAAAATTGATTCTCAAAGTGTCATTTTTCTAAACAAACTAGTTTTCCCAGAGAACTTGTTTCCCAGAAGGCACCTGGGCCCTCTAATGTTCCTCTTCCAGTGAGTAGCTTTCTATTTGAAGTCCAAAATATCGGAAAGCCATACTTTTTGCAAATTAACTAGCAGTATCAGGTTGAGGAAATTTGCATAAGATGCAGCATGGGGAAGTTGCCTGCAGTTTGCATTTTAACACTAACAGATAAACTTACTCATAGGATTCATAGGGCGCAGGCCCTGCGGTGACTGTCCCTGTTGCTGATTCTTCACTTGAGCCTGGGTCTGTGTCTGCATCTGGTTCCCTTGATAGGTCAGTCCGAGGGCTGCGTAGGCTCTCTCGATGGAGCTGGGGTCTATCTGACTGGTAGTGTTTATGCTGGGTGTTGTCTGCTGCCCCACGCCCACAGAGCCGGTATTGGCAAGTCCTACTGCAGCTCCGCCCAGCAGCGCTGCAATAGACACAAGTTAGCAAGGACAGCAGAAGGCAGAGGTCCAGCAATACACGGACAGACAAAGAGCACACCGGCTGTTCAGAACTACAACATCTCACTCTAGAAGCATACAGGGAATAGGCCAGATCTGGAAAACCTGTCACGAAACAGAGARACAAGTTTTGACCCAACCAGCCAATCCAGCAACACGCTGTTTTCCCTTTGAGCTGCACAGAGGAAATCCCACTCTTAAGTATTTAGGACACATCTGCTTGCTTCAAACTGAAAACAGAGGCACACCATGTCACAGAGGCTAAAGGCAGAAGGGTACATACAGCTCTCCAGCAGCCATTGCAATGCCTTTTTTTCCCCTTTTTGTTTTAAGTTTTCTTAAACCAAGAAATAGCTCGCATTAGTCACGAGAAGAGCCCACAGCAACATTAAAGAAAGGAGAAAAAAAAACCCATACAGGTAACACAATAACAAAAATCTTGCCAAACATTTTGGCAGGGAGATCACAGGGACACAAAGAGAAAGGGGAAGTGACATCTGATGCAAACAAAGAATGAAGACAGAACCAAGTATCAGGGCTGAAATGACACAATGTGCGTGTGTGCACACATCTGTCTCCAGAAATAGCCCAGCTGGAAGAAGCAGTAATGAAAAGCCAATCACTTGGTTGAGAGAGCTATGACTTGTTCACCCTTACCACTCTCCTGATAGAAAAATACAATAAAGTTAGAAAGCTTTCATAAGCACTAGCAATCAGAGCCAGAAAAATACTCTGGGACTGTAACAAGAAGAAAATCATATTAACATGTTCCCAGGTTTGAGAGCATTGCCACTACCACATGGGTACAAGAAAGTTTAACTTCCAACATGCATTTTATGGTTTATTCAATACATAGAATTCCCCAGTAGACTTACATTGCTGATTTCTTTTGTCCCCAGCATTTTTGAGAGGCAAACATACAGGACAATCATGTCTTGTACAATTCTTCCAATGCGAGATGATTTGTCGGGAAGATGCACAATGTGCCACTGAGAAAGAGAAAGAATGAAAAACTTTTACAAACTACTGCCAGTATCACCACATGGTCAGCACAAACTAGGTAGAGAGCAACATCTCTCAGGGCATACATCTATATCAAAACAAGTCAAAGTATTACTTGAAATAGTTCAGTACTAAATTGCCCCGAAAATGTAGCTAAATTTCTTTTAGTACTATTGGCTCAGCTAAAGCCTACTTGAAAGCCTCATGTGATACAGCCAAGCCTATGTCTCCCTGGCTTGAAGGATAATGCCATATAGCTCAGGCATCAGGCAGACTGTGCCAAGCAATTGAGATGCCAACAATGGGCACAATGTAGATGAGCCCAGGCTATCGAACAGAGCCTACATTTTAGTTAGCAACTAGGACACAGAGATGTTGCCAGTGCCAGTAGCAGCCAAATTCATGGCTAGCTACGGCTCGAGATTCATCTCTTCAGTTTAAGGGAGACAGGTAGACTCTTACTCGCAGATTCCTGCTTTGTCTACCTTTAAAAGAAGGCAGCATCCAAAAGATCTTACAAGGAGTTACGAAGTTAGGCAAAATCTTACTCATCTCTTTGTGCTATCTTGTCCCCTCTAAACTGCCTAAACTTTAGAAGTTCAGAAGTTGCTTATAATTCCCATTCTTAAGCGGACAGATAGAATTTTTTTATTTCCCAAGCCACCCATTAGTCCATCTCTTTCTAGAAGCCCTCCTCCTCCTTCAAATGTTGACCATATCTCCATAACCACTCTCCCACTTACCCTGGCAAGATTTGCCAGCCTGACAGTGTGTCATGTGGTTCAAGACATTCTTCATGGTTCGGCAATGTGGGAGGTTACACTGTCGCACCTCCCCGTTGGCCTGTTCTCGACGCTGACACTTGTGAGCGTGTAAGAGGAGAACGAGTTGCTGCTGAATGAGTTTGCGTTTTTCTGGATCTGCTGTCGGTGCTCCAGACCCCATTCCTTGAGAAGCTGCTGGCCCCATCCCAGCTTGCTGAACCTGGGGAGCCTGCTGCTGGCCCTGAAAAAGGGGGAAAAGAAATTCCCAGAAATAAGTCTTTTTTTGAAAATAATTCATTTAGCGAGCAAACAGCAACACAAGAAGTCCAAGAGGAGAAACAACTACTACATTCTATGATTAAGGAAATAGCCCACCTATCTGTAGTTCTGGAGAACTCATTGAATATGCCCCTTAGCAACAGTCCTGGCAATTCTCTCGCCAGCCACAATTTCCTCCCCATATGACTCTTATCAGTCCTAGCTCTTGCCATATCAAAGGCCAGCAGACCTTTGCACATGCTCACAGGTTAATTCGCAGTGCTAGACCAACCAGAAAATATTAATAGCATTTAGATCTCAAATCTCCTCATTTTGGAGGCTAAAAAGTTCCATCCACAATTCTTGCATTAATGGAAGAAAGCACATTTTATAGTGAATAGAGTTCTCCCTCTCAGTATAAGGTGTCTCAATTTGACTGTTCCTAGAAAAGGAGAACGAAAGGCAAGTTCTGGGAACCTTTTAACATTTTTCCATCGGCAAACTTGCACATAGGCATTCAAAACAAGCACCTCCTGGTTTCTGCTAGAGATGAAGCACAACTTCAGGATAATAAACACCACAGAACTAATGTCAGATATGGCAACATCTAGTTTGTCTTCTCTGCTTCTATTTGTTCAGAACGCTTTGTATTCCCTTCAGGTGACATTTGAGGAATACTCAAATAAGAGAGGCTCAGGGACTCTACGTTGCTTGTATCACCTCAGTTCAACAGACTTCAGTTTCTAACAGACTCTTCCCAGAGGTTTTAGAGGATGCTTCCGGAGATCTCCAGATCTTTAGACCTCAGGTAGCTGTATTTCAAAACTCCATTTCTCCTGTAGCTCTTGACTACTAGTACTAACCTTTCATTTTACAAGGAGACTCCACCAATTAGTCAGGCCCTCAGGGTTTGTGTATATTCCAATATGACCATAACTGCTTTGTTTGCAGCCTGTCGTTCTAAACGACAGAGAGCAGTAACTTTAAATTCCTAGGTTCAGCTGGGTACCAGTTCAAAAGAGTTGTATGCTCGGCACTGAACACAAACTTGACAGCTGGTGTTCTGAACAAGTTTTGGCTGCTTTTTTATTGAGTCATACAACCAACTGGTTTGCTAGTTTTCCAATGTTTCATGCTCAACTTAAAAAAACCATTAAATAAAACTTACAGGATTGAGCTCTTTTTAATTTAAAGGTACTAAAGTTAACTGGAAATGGTTTTTCAGCAACAGTTAGTAAGATCAAGAGACTGACCCTCCCAGGGGGTGTGTGGGAATGGAATTTGAAACAGGGAGAAACGCAAGCTATATTCAGAAAAGTGAATTTGTTTCCTAAATTTAAAAGTTTATATTTAAATTTTAAAATATATATATACATAATGGTGAAAAAACCCACAAGACATGTTGCATGTCATACCCCTAACCAACTTAAGCTTTGAAAATAATGAGACATCAGTGTTAAACTCAAGCCAGAGAATCTAACGTTAAGGCATGTGGTGAGGCACTGGCGTTAATAAGCTTGGGTCATCCACTTTTCCCCCTAGTCTGACTTCCCCTTTCCTTAAGTCCTGCTGCAATAAGAGTGTGTAGGTAAAAGGGCAATGCATCAGGGCTACTACAATTGCCAGGGAATCACCACCAGCATCAGGACTGTTGTGCGTGTTCATGTAATTCACAACAAGAACAGACACATGGCTGGGGCTGCTAAGCCCTATCATAGGTAATACCCGTTTGAGAATGGACACTTCTCTTTCCCAAAACCATCAGTGAGTACAAGCAGGAAAACAATTCTCCAGAGATACTCTGAGAAGGGGCCCAATACAGTAACCACAAAAGAAGGGATGGGAGAGCAGAGGTATCCAAACAGATGCCAAAGCTCACTTCAGTTAAGGAGCTCCATTTCGTTTTCCCTGTTAACAGGGTTTGAAGGGCGAAGAGTGGAGATGCAGCTTATCAACACAGAAAGCACAACTCAGCCCTCTCTTTCGTATCAGTCTTAAGAGCTGAAACAAGTGCATTCTGTGTGGATTCAGAGCACATATTCACACTGGGTATGACAGCTGCAAAAAACTTATAACATGGCAAGAGCAGAGGATATTGTTCCTCTTTAATCTACCACATTTTCTGGAGACACCTTTCATTCTACTTACCATGTTAGGCATTCCTGCCCCAGGAACTGGCTTCTTGTCCATTGGAAACTGTGGTAAGCTATTCTGCAGTCCAGCTTTATTCTGCATCTGAGGCCCAAGTCCACTGGCTCCAATCTGCTGCCCAGTATTTTGACTATAGGGCTGGCCATAAGGGCTGGGATTGCTCATCATTCCCATCTAGGAATTAAAATGGTAAGATGTTCAAGTAAGATAGCTTAAGTTTACAATGTAAAAGGCAAATTTATACTTCAGAGAAGCAAGAGTGATCACAGCCATGAGCCAGCGACAATGCAATACTGATCCACACGCTTCCCCTGCTCCTTCATGTTTACCTATTTACTCATCACACAACACTAACTCCTCAGCTAGACAGTTCCTGTAAACACAACAAAGCCAACTTACCAATCTTTGAGATCAGACTGGACAGAAGTGGCCTGATTATTTCTTTATAAAATATTTCRTTCAATGGATTTCTCATTTCAGCTTTCTGAATCATGAATTTGTACCATGGAGTACACAACTCTTCCAGACTCGAGTTTTCTCCTCCCTGCACTTGTGCAGACTCCAAATGCAGAAAAATACCATCTTCATTCATATTASCAGAGTTTATCCCAAAAACATCCTACCCAACTGCTAGCAGTCCCACAGATCCTCTCCAGACAGCCATCACAATGCATGTCTGCATTATCAGTACACAAACATTTTCAATGTAAGAATACACCATAGTCACAGGTAACACCTCACACAGTCACAGTAACTTATTTGCAGTCAGCAGTACTAGAGGCCAAAGGAGATGACAGGCAGAAACTCTGCAAACAAAACAAATCTACTGAATCATTCACTCACAAGGGAAGTAGAAGGCTTGTTTCTTACAAGCCATATGCATATTCAACAGTTTTAGCATACCAGAATATACCATTTGTTGCCTTGGAATACACAGAACCTAACGAACAAGGAACAATCTTGCCAATAAAGTTGTTTGTCCTCTGACATTTTTTTCCATTCCTTGCATTTCCATCTATTTTCGTGGGAAATCTGGCCTTCCAGGACCAAAAGAACTAGGCATAGAAGACCAGAAAAACTGGAGATTTTTGTTAAGATTACCAAGCTCTCACCATTACTCAGGTAAGATCCTCAAGGAGCCATAATTCATAATAACAAAGGCACAAAAATACTTTGAAGAGTTGTGTTGTTTCAACTCACACTAGCATTTGACTAGACAATGTCCAGTCTCCTTGATGGTCTTTGGTTCAAAGCATTTTCCTGCATTCAAAGAAGTGCATAACAACTCCTGTGGTAGGCTTGTTTCCAATCACTCCTACATTTATTCTCAAAGCATCCTCTCCTAGCAGAAACACCTTGTTTCTGCTCCTTACCAGGCTTCTTCAACCTGCACTAGAAGTAACCAACATGCCCTGAGATTATCTGCAATTAGTCACACTTTCCTTTTTCAGGCTGTAACAACCTCCAATCCACTATAATAGCCTTCAGTTTGCATTTACAAAATAAAGCAGAATCAAACTCAAGCTACAGGAAAAGGAATACAAAATTCACTAAAGAACTTGCCACTTTAGACATCTGATATGCACAAGTGAATTCACTTGAGGACAGCCCCCCTCCTCCACACATAAGCAAYAACCATAATCACACAGCAGTAATTCATTAGAGAGCAATGAAAAGAATCTCTACACATGGCAGAAAAACAAACTATGCAATGATCAGGCAGAACTAAAAGCCTTCCTTTCCACTGCCATGTCTTGACAGCAATGAATACATGTATGGGGACCAATGAAGGAACTGCTGCCAAAAACAGGACAGGTAAGACCCAAACCCTTCCTTCCTCTCCCTCAGAAGATGAGTAAGATCTTACGTGCAAGCTGTGCAGAAGGGAAACGAAGAAGAAAAGCATAAGGTGTCAGCAAACACACTTTCAGAAATATTCGCCGCTGTCACTGCTGTCTCAAATTGATGAACAGGTTTTCAAGGCTCAGCAAAAGCCTGACAGTGAGAATTATTCCCTTAAGAAAACAAGGTATGTTTTTCTGCAAGATAGTCTGATCCCTTTGGCTCCAGAGAGGGTTTTGAAAGCAAGGACATCCCCACAACCATAAATATATGAGCAAAGTTTTCAAGTTCATTAACAATCGTAGCTTCCGAAGTAAGTTGACACCTGAGAGCACACTAAAGCACAGACTATGCTGGCCATTACTATCACCTGCCCAATTTGACTTCTGTAACTTATGCTGCTATCAGCCTTAAAAAACAAAACCCAAACCAAACAATTCAGAATTAAAGGCCGAAGGCACGTTTTCACAACTTGGTGTCAAAGGGAGACATCAAGATGCCCAACTCAGACAATTGGAGACTTCACACACTGATATCAAAGGATTCAGAATAACTGTGGCCTTGTGAGCCAGCTSTGTCCTGACTACAAGGGTAAGAAACCCAAACTTAGACTTAAAAAACCCACTTTTGCTATGTCGCCCAAAACAGCTTTCTGATGAAACTCACAGCTGAGGTTTCACCATAACAATCAACATKTATATTTGCAACAAAGCTGGACACAAACTTTATGTGAAGCATCTGACTTTTTCAAATGTACTAATCAATTTGACTCAGCACAACAATCTCTGATGCTTTCTCATGCATTAGCCATCAGCACTGTTTGGGGTGCAAGACCAGTCCCCTCCAACAAGGCTGTCTCCACAGCAGAAATACAGGGTTCCACTCTCCTTCCACCCCACTGTGCCAAGAGAGCTGGCAGCAGAACACTACACGCCCAGTTCAGCCTAACTACTCCTTACAGGGGTAATATTTTCCCATTTAAGGTTACAGGAGAGGCAAAGACCAGAGAAGCCCAGGCCAGGTTGATGGGGAAGCACACCAAACTGACTCTGAAAGCCAGACACTCAAGCAACATCTAAGAAGAATGCTGAAAACCAAATTCCTCAAGGTCTCCTGGAACAAATCAGCAGCCATTACTTGGTTCAGGCAAGACTGACACCTGCCAGATCCTGAGATGAATCTCACAGCAATACTCCCCAGTCCTGCCATTGCAAACTAACCCGACACCAATCACCTGCATGCGACTCTAGACCGAGTCAAGAGAAGGGTCATTTGGGAGACTCTCTCCTGGCATAAGGTGGCCTTGTGACCCTGCACAAGAAGCAGGCGCACACTCATGTTATTTTCTGTGACATCCTGAGAAACATGAATAAAAGAAAACATCAAACAGGAATAAATGTATGGCCTCATGACTACAGAAGGAAGATCAAAATAATCCTGTATGATTTTATCAGTAGGAAACAACCAGAAAGACCGATACGCAGTTCATCATCACATTAATGATCTACTGGGAGGTGGTAGATAGACAACCAAGTACAGAAGAACCTACTAAAGAAAGGTGGCATTAGTACCACTGCATGAGAGAAGTACAAGGTTTCATCTGCAGTAAAATGCAAAAACATACATGGCTTAATTATAGCTACAAGTCAGTGACTACAACCTCTACTTTCTCTTCCTGGCCACCACCTCCTTTCACTGCCCTGCCTACTTCATATCCATTCAAAGTTTTTCTTCCTCTTCTCACCTCACAGCTTCAACTTACTTTCATCATATATGCAAAACCTTGCACACAAAGAAGAGCGGACAGAAATCCAATTCACGGTAAAGAAGAAAACAAGGAAAATCATAAAATGGTGATAGGTGGTTAATAGAAGGCAAAGGTAATCTCAACGTTACCACCTTCAACATACTCAGCAGAAAACGACTTTCCCGCCTCCAATGGAAGCAGGGGCTGTCAATACTAGAATGGTGAAGGGTGTGCATCTCTCACTATGGATGACAAGCATTCAGAAAACATTCTGGTTTACAAGCAGCATCAGATAGGACAGTTCGGATGCTGCCACCACCTAAGAGGAGTAACTACAAAAGTGGAGGAAATTCCCCAAGGTTTTGTTCTAATGACTTGAATCACATGCATCTTCAGTTCAGAAAAAGGTCAAGTAACCAACTCTGCTTCTAGTTTTACTTGTAATACCATAGAGTACAAATTGAAGAGGAATACCTGCTACAGCTATGCACACGGACATTACAAATATTCTACTGTTTCTCTACAAAAACAACTGCTTCATTAACAGTCTAATATTTCAAAGACAGCTAGATAGCAGCAGTAGTATTGAACCATGACTAGCTTTTTGATTTGCAAAGATAAATGTAAGCATGGAGAAGTAAACAAATAGAATTAAGTTTTAATAACATTCCTTCAAAGAATCCAGCATTCACAGTAACAACTATGTATCTCTATCCGGGAACTGCAGTGCATGGACTAGTTTAAGGTTATACTAATGATATCTCCTATCTTCCATATCCACATGTTCTCAAGTGAAAGTTAATTACCTTTCCCCAAACAGGAAATTTAGTTTTAGTAAATTCCAGCTGGGTCTTCAACAACAATTTACTGTATCTCACTTTCCAGTTCCATTCTACTAACTGGTAGAGCATTCCTGAACTCTGGTATACCCTAACAACAAAATTTTGCCAGTGGTGTCCACTGCATTCTTTCCAAAGACTGTTACTGATTATTCTTCTTTGCACTTAAGTACATAATATTTTAGGATACCTATTTCCAGACACCAGCATTGTCACTGCTATTTCTACAAGAAACTCCCCTAGCCACCCCAGAAACTTAGACTCCAAGTCTTCCCTGCTTCATTTTTCCCTCATAAACAAACACTCCTCTTACTCTAGAATAAAGTGAGCAATTATTCATTTTTTTCCACCTTAGTTTACCAAAGAAGAGAAAGCAAAGGACGGGAACTCACACTACCCTTTTAATGGATTAAGGTACTTGATCATATAGTATGCTTGGTCACAGACTCTAAACAGTATGGATACATTTACCTGTTGAATCAAACACGTACTGTAAAAAGAAAGGTAACCAAGAACACTTACTATCTATCTAAAATGAGAGACTGAATATGCTAACACTAAGGAATATATGATTATTTTATTTTCTTAATCTAATTTCACAATTTGAGGGTAACATCTTCAATCTCTCTTGAACTTTGAACAGAAGTTCACTATTACAAAATTTCTCATTGTTTTACTTAGAGGAAGTTAAGGAGATTCTGACGAATAAGGCTTGTCTTTGTAAAATACTGCCATTGAATCTTCTTAACTGAGGTTAAACTGATAAAGCAAATAATAGCAGAGAACCTTGTACATACTCAAACAGTAAGCCAAATGACAAAGAATTGCTACTGGGACTAAACGTTTCAAGGGAAATACTCAGCACTGGTAGTAGTAATGCCCTTACTAATGTGAACTGCCTTCACATCCACTATCATTACTGGAGTAAGGAAACATTTCTTGAATCAGTGAGAGWGGAAATGTAAGTGACCTGAAGGTCAGGTGAACTTCATCACTCTGTGATAGAGCACTGCTACGACAGAAATGCATACATCAACTTAGACACAAAATACCTTCCTTCCCTAGTAAGAGGCTGCACAGTTGAGACTCTAACAGGGCACACTCAACAGAACCCAGTGGGACAACAAAGGTACTAACTAGATCCAATTCCAAATGAAGAATGGTTCAAAATGGGAAACGTGAATTTGCTTTTAGCAAATTCAAGCTCTGTAATAAAAAAGCTCAAGCTCTGTAATAAAAAAACCTGTTCACATTTAAATCAAAGCTGTAAAACTATCTAGTGAAACAAAATGCCTGAAAAATACTTAAACGATGAAAGAATCTGAGCATTACAAACAATTTCCAAAACTCTATTTTAATAGTAAAAGGCATGTCTGTTATCCTCTTAACTTGCACAAAACCAAACACATAGAAAACAAAAAACTATTCAGTAAAGCAAAACTTGTTACAATTTCATCCCCTCCAAACTTCTAACACTTCCATTCAGGGTAGACTTGCACAGGCATTTTTAAGCCTGTACTGTCACCAAAGTAAGATTCACACCCTTTAAAACTCAACTCCTTTAAAAAAATCCTCTCCCTAATATAGGGATACTAGCTTTCCAACTGATGAGTATAAACTGGAACTGAAAAACAATTCAAATTAATTTATTCTTTTTGATGACCATGTGAGTTTTGTGTCTGGATTAGCTTCTCAACACGGCTTGTCATGCAACTGGCACGGAGATGGCATCCAGACAGAACTGCTTCGTGTATCAGTGACTGCTTACATCAGACAGAAAACTACAGCATTAAACCACAGGATGTAAGCATCAGATTATGACAGGACAAGTTTATGAATAGAAATCATTTACAYTGACATCTGAGATTTCAAGCCCTAAAAGTAACATGCACAACTAGAGAAGGTGGGAAGTACATGGCTAACATGCAAAAGCAAATGTTTCACTCTATTGCTAGTCAATGTTTTATGAAGAGAGGAAGAAAACTCTCCAGTAACTCCACAGGACAACAGAACAGAGAAGAAACGTAACCAATTTCACTTTCCAAATTGACTAGCCCCTTGAAGCTCATATTTCCTATTAGAAGAGCATAACATCTTCCCTCCCAATTAGTCAACATCACGAAACCTAAGCTATTCCTCCGTACAAACCATCACACAAAACACCTCTATTTCACTGAGAGAGAACACAACCCTCCCATCACCTAAAGAGGCTGACTTTGACACGCTAACATGATGAAGTTGAACAATCATAACCAAAGCATCTTGTTTTTTTCTTCCTCCTACTGAAGGAGAGCTTCTGGATAATGCACATTTTTTGCAGCAATGAGGGAAACCTACAGAAGTTATTACACAAACTCCCACATTAACAGCAACACACTACTAAATTTACCCGTTAGAAAAACTGGCTTTTAAAAACAACTACTCAGGGTCCTCTGTTTTCATCTACTTTTTGAAGATTTGTAGGTGGGAAAACCCAAAAGCAGATGGGTGGGGAGATAAAATGGTCAGACATTACTGTTGTCAGACTTTGCTAACTCTACTGTACAAAGTGAAACACAGGCTCCCTGCCAACAACCAAACCAATTGAAGACATTCTGGAATTTCAGCCTCCATTTCAGACTGTTCTTTCTCATCCGGCAGTTTCAACTCCTTTATGAGGGCTATACCCACTATACTTACACAAAAAGTCTCAAGTTTTTTTATCAGCAATTAAAGAACTCTCAGTATTTTTAACCAGTCTGGGACTACGAACTGAAAGCCACAAGTTATCATGTATTTGGTCTGAATATACTCAAAAGCATAAAATGTTCTTACTTTAGATATACAGCACATTTTGGAATTTAGGCAAGGAAAGAAGAAAATGTAATTTTAGACTGCATCAGTCAAAAGCTTGATTTTATGTCCTTTCTTTACTTTTAGATAAATGAGTTTATTATGGTGCATAACCCTATTTTAGCTCAGATAAGAATTAACAATTTGCATTTCATCCAAACACCCAATAAGTCAATTTTTGACCTCTGAATACAGCTCTCTGAAGATCAAAATTTATTTTTTTTACAGCCAAGGAATAACGAATGAGATATTACATAATTCCAATACAAGAATACTTCAAGTAGCTACACATTTCTTACCACTGTAAGCTGCATACAAATTTTCTATTGTAGCAATCAAGCTTTGCAACAACTTTCCTATCAGGCAAAAATATCTGAAATGACCAGACCACAGAATCAACTCATTACTAAATATATATACATATATATACACCCCTCCCCCCAAAAGTTAGCATACTGAGCTTAAGCAAACAGCTAAGATCAAAGAATTTAATAATTAATGTTCACAAGACACTAAAGTAATTTCACAATATATTAAAGCACAGCAAAACCATAAATACACTGCATAATTTTTGTTTCTGTTCCAAATACATTTATAGACTGTTACTTATAATTCCAAGTCCTTCAAGTGGACTGACATTAAGCATTCCAAGACAGACTTAGGTATTGCAAAGCACCTTAAAAAAACTCTCCCCTCATTAGCCAAGAAATAGAAAATACCCACCTAAAGTGAACAGAAGCATTTAAGTATTTTCTAGACTTTTGATCAAAACAGTAAAAACGGAAGAATAAATACTCAAGTGGCTCCTACTCTAGGATAGTTAATTGTGCATGACAAAAATTAAATCTAGACATCCTTTTGTCACTTAAACCAGTAGGTCTTCTCTTGCCTTTTCAGTGACTTATGATATTTGTCTTCAGGTGTTTACACAAGCATTCACTCTCCACCATTAACTCAGATACCTATCTCTTACCAAGGCTGATGTAAGTCTGAGCACATACAGTGAGTAGATCAGATGATTCAAACCTGTATGGGCCTCTTAGCATCTGCTCCAGCATGAACACTCAGCTGATCTCAGACAACAAATACTTCCATTAACTGCCACACAGAAAAAAGCACCACAACATCTAAAAGGTCCTGACGGATTCCCATCACACTCACAGTACTGGCATCACACTTGATAGAAAAATACCGTTGCGGACAAAGCATAAAACAGAATAAAATACAATCAACTTACTTTTCAATGTTGTTTATAATCTATACAGTCATAAGATTTCTAAAACTGGCTTTTTAATCTAGCCATAGTCCTGCTTGTTGTGCAAGACTCAATTTTCGCTTCGTATGACCATCACAAATTCCACTCTAGCAGCATATAAACTATTTACCCCATAATACAGGATTCTACAACAAAAAACCCTATAGAACCCATACTGCAGAGGAATAAATTTTACAAAACAAAGTCAACAATCAGGAAAGGTAATAGAGTTTAGCTCGTCTTACCTTGTTCATGGCTCCAGGCTGCGGCCCTCTGAGTCCAGCCTGCCCTCCCATCTGCGGAGTGCCTTGTTGCAGTGTCTCAGCCAACAGGTTACCGGCACTACCCATTCCCGGGTTTGGGTACGGCATATTAGGTCGCCCTCTGCCTGCTCCAATTGAACCGTTCATGACTTGCCCCTGCATCATCCCCTGTCCATTGCCTGCTGCCAACATCCCAGGATTCATGCCAGCATTCATCCCTGTGTTCATTCCCATGCCAGGCTGGTTAACTGGACTGTTTACTGTTGGCATCATTGCTGCTGGGGATTGGGCAGAAGGACCCTGGTTTGGTCCACTTGCACCCATCGCCATATTGGGAGAAGTCAACCCAGGCTGTGCCATGGGGCTTTTCACCATGCTGTTTAACATTCCCATTCCAGGACTATTTTGTTGGGTTTGACTGGCCATGCCCTGGCCAGGGCCACCAACCCCCATATTGAGATTCGGGGAGCTACCAGCCCGCAGAAGTTCAGATAGCTGCTTGTGTTTAGAGGCAGCATCTTGTGCCAGGCCAAGGCTGGTCTGCAGCTGATTAATGTCACCACCATTGGTGAGTCCAAGTTCTGTGGAGCTGATCAGTTCATCAGGCAAGTCATGTTCCAGATCAAAGAGTGATCCAAAATCTGAAAAACAAAACAGATTGTATCTGAGGTCAGAGCAATCAACAGTGTCTTGAAGCAAAATCTTGTTCATTAGTTTCCATTTTTTTAATTTCAAGTAACTAGCAAAACTTGACTTTTTATGTTTGAGGAAAACTCCCTTAGCAGTTTTTACTAAAAGTTATCCAATTTGTCAGGATAAAAGAAATTCTAAACTTTATGGAGTCTAAACTAGAGAAGACCATTCTACTTAAGTCTCCTACAATTTGTGTTGAAAGATCACTGGATATGTCAGACTATGATCTCTCAACTTAAGAAGTTTGATAAGGTAGGAGTGAAAAAATTGTACTGAAATCTCTCAGAGTTAGACAATCGAATTACACAGCAATTACGAGAAAGAATTAACAGGTTGATGGGAAAACACTGTCTTTATAATTTTTAACTTTCACTCAACTCTGTCACAGCCATAACTAATACAGCAATATAGTTTAAAAAAATGTTTACTATTTATAAAATAATAAATAGAGGTTTGGTTGTAGGGTTTTACATTGAATTGGGGGTTTTGGCATTTGGTTTGGTTTCTTTTGCTGGGTAGCTATTCAGTTTTTTATTTTTTCACATATCCAGTCATTCCCAGCACCGAATTGCCAAAGTTCATTGAACTTCACTGGACAGTGTCTTTCCACAACAAACACTGTCAGAAAACAAAGTAACCTTCCTCACCACAAAGCTGTCAAAAACACTAGGAGGAAGATCAAATTCCCATCTCAATAGCAAAGCAATCCACAAGGTAACTAAGTGGCAAARGATTGCTATTTGGAATATATAGATACAAGAATATTACATAGTACCCATTTACTCAAGAGAACAAGAAGCTCTCATGTCTGCAGAGTAGTACACACCTTGGCCTATTTTAAAATCTATGGTAATGAAATCAAAAATAACTTAGAAAGGTTATGGTTTCTGACATGCATTGATGATAACTTCCCTCTCCAAGGGAGAGAGGAGCTGTGCTGGACCTCGTTCTCACCAACAAGGAGGGGCTGGTGAGGAATGCAAAGCTTAAGTGCAGACTTGGCTGCAGTGACCAGAGATGGTGGAGCTCGAGATCGAAATGGTTCAGATATCAGTGGAAAAAGACTACAGTTAAACAGCACATAAATCAGAAAAGCACATCAGCGTTATGAACCTGTTTAAAATGTTTCACATGATACTATACCCAAATTACCAAACTCCTGTGCTAACAGTTTCTACAACTTCACAACTGTTATCACAGATAAGATCATGACTTTAGAATTCTGAAAGTATGGTATGAGACTGGCAAGAATGAAGGTACACCACAACAGAGATTTTAACAATCCTCTTATACGCTCTACATTACTACAAAGCATCAGAGACAGAATGGAATTTCCACTACAGAATTGTTTTAAAATATTAAAATCAGCCATTCTTCATTAACATATATCTTGTGCTAGAAGTTATGCTTTGCAAGACATAGTAAATACCAGTATTTTTGAAGATTCAGAAGTGAAGGAACAATCAGAAGAATAAAGCTTTGTCCAAGTTGCCCTTCATTTAAAATGATGAATTTAGAGTTGTGTGTCAGTAGACTCATCTCAAAACACATCACACACACTCGATCACCAAAAAAAATTAAGCAAAACAAAACAATACTTAAAACCAAAACCAACTTACAATGCTCTGGGGTTAGCTTAAGAATTACATATTGATGAACATGGGAAGATTGAGTGGAAGAGACCCTCAAATTAAAAATCAAGGAAATGGAAAAAGCAATCAAAAAAATAGATGACAGCTTAAAACAGCTTTAACAGGCATCTTAAGAAGCCTGTTAGGACACCTTCAGCAGGCAACTGTTGAAGCGCTACATCCAGAAAACACTGGCTCAAAACCTGACAAAGAGCCCATGATCAGGAATTCACAAGTTAGTCTGTTGTCCTCAATGATGAACAAACAAAAGTGAAAACAAAAGTTAAGTGTCTTGAAAAAACATGGCCCAGCACAAACACTGTACCTACAACATCACCATCATGGCAGCACATAGACCCCTCCCATCCAGCACCTACACAGTCCGAAGGCCAGTTCTTTGACTGCAGCTGGGCAAAGAATTTCTGCTCTTGAACAAACACAACTTCCAGTACAGGACAAGTCCCAAACCAAAAATCCTCACTTCACCTTTCTTGAGTTCAGACCATCGTATATAAAGCCCTTCACAAAACCACGTGGGAAGTGACGAGTAAATGTTTAAACACAAAGAACTAATTTGTTTTTCAAACTACCACACAGTATTTTCTCAGGAAGACCCATTCCGAAGATTTCAGATGTAACACCACAAAGAGGCAGTGCAATTCTTGTTTTGAGAGACAAAGATTTGGTCATCTTTATTCACAAGAAAATATTAATCTGCTTCTCTGAAGACCTCACTCTTCTTGAAGTTCTCTTTCCTCATAAATGAGGAGGTATTTCCTGCTTTAAGGCTTACTAACATATAACCAACTGGAGCATTCAGGTACCAGCTAACTGAGCTCCTTGGCCTGGTCATTCTGTGACATCAGTGAACAGGAAGAAAAATGTCAAAAACTCAAAGTGACTTTAATTCTTTTTATTAATGCCTTAAAACACATCACCAGCTACACTAAGAAAAACCTACTCCCAACCTAAATGGTTGTGAAATAGATGTAAAGAACTAATCCAAGTGGCATTAAATATATAAGATGCTCTTTCCATACAAGACTAACTTGCTAGGATTTTTAATCCTAGCTAATATATGACAGACGATTCATCGTGAAAGAACACTATCAGCTGTTAGCCAAAATAAGTAGTAGTAGTAAGCAGTAAGTACCAAGAATGCAATATTCTGGTGTGAGTTTGCTCTTTTTAGAGGCCTTTTCCAAAAATAAACCTTCAAAGTCTTCTTTAGCCAGTAGATAAACAATAAAACTAGAATAAACTTTCAGTTGCCTGGTCGGCTACGAAAATTACATTTTTAGTCAACTGCTGGGAAGCAGAAATGTTCTGATACAGGACTAAAACAGTGTCTCAAAAGACCGTAAAGATCAATAAGACCTTGTGTATATCTAACAACACTTGCAATCCATTCAGTCTTCTACACAGAATTGGTGCCCCAAAAGCTGATTGTAGAGAGTTCTACCTACGACCAATCCAAAAAATGACAAGGCTGGGCCAGACAGTTCACAAACTGTGTGAAAACAAGAGCACTCACACAAGAGCCAAAGGCATAGCTTAAGACAATGGTGAGAAATATCCAGCGAACTCACTGACTTTCCAGTACACTGAGCCCACTGCTAGTCTTGCAACCTGTTCCAGTAAGGATACACACAAAGATTTCTCACTAACAAAATAAAGCTTGTGGGAAGGTAGAGGAGGAAGATTAGTCCTGCAAAGGTTTGTCTGCTTGATTCATAATCTCTAGAGATCTTGGGATATTATCAAACAGAAACTTGGGATGTAACAGAACAGACAGTATCTGGCCTAAAGCCCAAAACCATCCAGCTAATACACTGGAAGCAAGTGGCAGTGGGAGAGCTAAATCTTGATCTCAATAGAGTAGCACAGAGTGATTCCCCATTATGCTATTTATGGTATTACTAGTGTATTTCTTTCCACAGGTAACAAGAACATACAGAACAGATTGCTACTGCCACCTAAGAGTCAAAGGAAAAAAAACCTCCACAAAACATCTACGTAGAAGATCAGAAAGTCTTAACCTGAGGTCATCTCAACATGCAAAGGCATATCATAACTCCTCATAGGAACTGTATCACTACTGAACACTTAGCAAGTTGTTGGTTTTTTTTTAAAGTCAAGAAACTGGCCTAACTTGCCCCGGGTACATTAGATCTGTAGTGAGAAAGTCAGTCAGAAAAGACAGTAGAAGAAGCAGGTCCATTTCTTTCAGTGGCAGTTCAGTTAGACTGGATTAAGTAATATGAAATGTGCCCCAAACTGTGTGAAAGCAACTTCAAAAATCAGTGTACTGACCTGCATTGCATACTATGGATTATTTTCTTGATTTTGGGTCCCACTTCTAAAAGTCTACCTTTGACAATGTCTAATCTGCAAGATGCAAGGAAACTGCCAGCCTGGGCTGAAAAGCCACCTGGCACCAAAACGGACTTTAAACTGATACATATGCAGAGTGTGCAATCAAAATCCTTACGTCAGTAAGACTTCAGTGCCTTATCAAGTGATCAATTTTCAAATTAGATACAAAGTGTTTATTTCAAGTTAGTTTTACTGCAAGAGCACCTGGTAGCACCAGTGATGCAACAGCTCTCAAAGCATGCAAGGCAGCAATTCCTGACAGTGCTTATAAAGCAAGGAAAATATATCAGTACTAACTACTCGGCAGAGAAATAGACACGTTCGGGTGGCACATACTGGTTTATTTTACATGCTTTCAGGCCTACAGTCACGATTCACTCATCTTCTCATTTTTGGATTAAGACAAAAGACCTTTATTCACCTTTCAGAATAAAATAGGAATTTCTATCTACATGGAAACTATCTGGTTCTAGCAAATAGGCTGAAGTAAGCAATACTAGCTTTCTAGGAACTTCCCCACACACTATAAAATAGCAACAATTTACTTTCATGTGTACTGTGCCCTCAGACTCAAGACATTAGAGCACTTGGTCTTGAGAACAGATGGTATCATCTGAAAAAAAAGCATCATGTGTGACCAGGATGCTTAGAGAACCCTACACAGCAGTTATGTCAGACAACTACTGACTCCTGAGCTTGCCTCAAGTAAGACCAGCAGAGAGGTAAGAAACTTAACAGTTCCTGTCCCTGCATCCCGTTTATTATATTATATTTGGAACAGAGACATACCAACTTAGAAAGCTGCTGAACAGTCACCTTTTTACACAAACGTTTCTGGAGCCCAGAAACCTATTAGTGGATCAAATTATAACACATTCATTGGGCTCACAATGAAACGAGCGGACACGGCTTAATATAGGACACTGAATACAAAGCAGGCATGTGACAGGGTTGACAGGAGCCACAGATGATGTTAGACCACCTGGAAAACATGATACCTTTGCCTGCTTTCAGATAAAGAGTTAACAATAAGTGCTGAGGTCAGTATCTTCCCTGCCTGGCCATACAAAAGCTACCCAGAACTGAACAGGGCCTACATGTAACAGAGAAAGTGCCCAGAAGATACATCCAGTATTCCAGAGAAATCAGCCAGTCAAGCTTGCAGTCAAACACCAGCATTACAGGCCCTAAAACACACTGTCTGAAATGCCCTCAAAAAAAATGCTAGAACTCAAACATAAAACCAAAACAGGCAGAACAAGATAAGGCGACACAATCTCATACGGTAATCCTCAAGTACCCATGAAAATGCAGAAGCAAAGGTGAAGCACAGACTTGAAACAAACTGCTAATAAAGTTCTCAATTTCCAAGGCCCCCGCAATGCCAGAAAATTAAACTAGACATGCTCAGGCAGTTTTATCAGGGAAGGAAAAAAAAAATCAACAAAAAAAACCCAAACAAAAACCCACATGCCTAAGGAAAGAGGCAAAAACTACCTGAGTCTCTCACACCAACCTGGCAGGAACTTTGCTATACACCACTTTGGAGATCAGACCATAAAATCCATTGAAGAGGTGGCTGTTCATGTAGATCCTCTATGAAGCCACAATGACCCAAYGGTAACACAAGCTCTGCCAAAATGTTTTCCCTAACTTAAAACATAGAATTAATTTAAATTAATCTACTAAACTGATTCAAAATGAAGGGGCAAATCATCCTCATCAGCCTAAGATATTAAGATCTGGAGTCATCACTGCAGCTACTACTCTCAAAATCCTCGGACAGCACTCCCTGTATAACCCTAATTATCACTCACCCCCGAAGTGGGGGGTGATCCCTTACTCAACAGCAACTGAGAATTCTTATTCTGTATTATGCTATTTGAGTAACAGCCTTCAGATTTGGATATTAGTTCTGTTCCCCACAAGAAACTGGGAAAGCACTGTCTCCTTCCTTCCCCGCCAATCCAGAAAAGACCTGAATTTCTTCACTATATCAAAAAACATGGCAATTTGAGGTAAGATTGCAAACAATACAAGCAGACAACATATAAAAAAAGTTTATTCAAAACACCTGGAAGACAACAAACACAAAGGCACAAAACATTGTAGCACATTATGGTGGCATACAACTTCTGGCACAAATATTTTTAAAAATAATCAAACATTTGTTGATCAAAGTCCAATTCAGCATCTAGAATGCACACGATTCCAGTATTAGTTGTAACAGCCAGGCATAAATGTAAGTATTTTACAAGTGTAAACAAACAAACAATCATTCTAAAACAGCAATACCATGTCTTTCAACATCTACTGAAGTCCTAAAATTAGGACCTCGCTCTCTCCATTTTTGAAACTGTCCCTATTCAAACATTGGTGTCAAACACATCAACTCTCACTAAGGAAAATAGTGACATCTTCGATTTTGTGAAGTCTTAATAAGCTGTAAGTTTAAGTCATACTTGCCCCAAACTAGTATCAACAGAAACGCCAATTTTAGTGGACTCTGATTGATGCAA
The DNA here is from genome assembly GCA_018881555.1 of Amblyornis subalaris. Lineage (NCBI taxonomy): Eukaryota > Metazoa > Chordata > Aves > Passeriformes > Ptilonorhynchidae > Amblyornis > Amblyornis subalaris. Next base: position 8,571,369 of record JACAXG010000009.1, on the reverse strand, counting down.
GTTTTTTTGCAACTTCAGAAGAAAATTGTATTTATAACAAAGTTTTCATTTTTATATTCAAAGTTCTTCAAAAACCAGTACTTAAAGATACAGACAATAGCAGATGTTAACCACTGAAAACTGTAGTGAAAATGCAATGGTTATGATTTTGGAATATGAACTGTAGCTGTTCTAGGGAAACAGAAGTGGTGTAATCATATGGAAAAGACTGGTGCCAAAAATCAAGAATAGGGTCTGTTTAAAGATTTAATATTACATAAAGAGGAATTTCAGAGACATTTTTATTTATGTACCTGCCTATTCATGCTATTACCTGCCTTTGTATTGCACTAGTCTTGCCATCACTGATGACCCGCATAAGTTTTGACATTTTAATTCCAAAATGCTGAAGTCACACAGTTCATTTCCTTGTGAACATGCCAATTGCTGTTGGCATTAATTTCATCGGGCCACCTTTAACTTTAGTCAAAAGTCTCTAAATTAGTATTCTTATTTCCAGGGGTATCTGTGTATGCACACAGGTCTGGAAAGGTAGAGAAGTGGCTGCTCTTTCATACTGGTGGACAAAAACCGGGTACATGCAGACAGGATGGGAACACCCTTATGCGCATGAACACACTGAATGCATTTTAGAAGTGATTACAAATCAGTTTCAAGAAAAGAATAAAGTTTACTTCATTGTCAAGTTAACAACGACTTTGAAATGATGCAATCTGCATATACAATTACCAAAAAGTCAAGTCACTTGTCTGAGTTCATTCAACATTACCCCGGAGTAAAAGCAAAAAGCAATGCTGAATTTATGTACAAAAAATATACAAGTAAACAAAATAACAAGTCAGCAGATCAGACTTCATTATCTTAAACCAGTAATTCCCCAGATTTCCTGAAATTACATTCGGGAACATGTAAAAGGCAGTTTAGCTTCAGCAAAATTTGTACTGAGCAAGCCATAGATCAGCATTTTGCCAGAATGTCACTTTTTATTACAATTCTAAAAGAGAAAAAAACCTAAGAATCAGAATATTTTAGTTCTTTAACACAGTAAGAGTGTCTTACAATCTCTCTTAGAACAAGAGAAATTATCTGTTCAGTGGTATTTGGAAGTTCTACAAAGCAGGATATAGTAAATCATGATTCTGCAAGCAGAGACCGTTCAAAACTCCTAAACTTAGATCTCTTATGGGGATGCCATAAGAAATGCAAAAGAAAAGATGCAGTACAGAGGTGTTTCACACCATCAAATGGAAGAAAGCTAAATCTTTATCTGCCCCAACTCACAACGGTCTGTAATAGAAAATAACCCGTGCTGGTTTTGAAGGTCCTGTACCTAACTTGCACTTTTTAATGAAAATCCTAGACTGTACCTCAGTTTCATATCTCTGATGTCAGGTGTGTTTACAGCATCAACTGAGCCACAAGTTACTATGATTTGAGTTCACAAGAATTTAACACTTCTTCCAGTTTTCTTCAAAGATTTGGAAGAAATAGGTATTTGAAGGAGAATACAGTACATCGAGTTTTTAAGAGAACTTTAAATACATTCATATGCCAGTTCATTTTAAGAAAACCTGTTGCTATTTAGGAAGAGAATGATACATTGTCAGACACTGTTCAAGGAAAGGATCTCTGCCCTAGTTTAAAGTTCTACTTGAAGTTCTACAAATTCAAGGCAGCCACCGAAGTTTTTTGTCAGGCACACCACCATATGCAGAGACAGATGTATTTTACTTCAGCCTGCTGCTACAGTTTAAGTAAAGACAGAAAAGCCAAATCCTTAGAGACAGGTGTGCATTGTTTATTCGTCAGTGAAATCTACACAGCAAAATTACTCCATTACTCAAAAACCAAATCTACATGATTTTTGGGCAAACCGTCTCAGAAGGAGCACTGGTTCAGGTTATGAGAAAGGTTGAAGTAGTATCATTACACCATTGGAACAAGCACTGAAAGGCTGCTCCTGCTAAAGCAGCTACGCAAGACACTGAGGTGACACACTGGAGATGATGCAGGAAACACACATCAAATCATACAACATTAAAATTTAATAATAAAGTAGTTTTCTCCAAGTTATAAAGATACAAAACCTCAGAATTCCTACAGTAAAAGTTCAGCATTTATCCTCAGTATCTTCTGTGAGAGTCTGATAGACCTTTCCCACATAAAATTTGGTTTTCTGCAAATGCACAACTGACCAATAACCTGAACTAGGGAGCCCTTTACACTCAATGCAAGCCCTGCTCTAGGACTGCGATGAACAAGATGCAAAAATTAGTAGATTTTTTTTTTTAATCTACGATTTAAATTCCTCAGTTGGAAAACAAAAGTTTTTCCCTGGAATACCAAACTTGTGAATCTATTTTTAAATTGTAACTGTAAACTGGCTTTCCAGTCTAAAAGGTTTTCTATCTGCAAGTGCTCAAGATTCAGTTTTACTTCATGGTGTGTATGGTCCTTGTGCTATAGTGAGAATTCCTTTTTTTAAAAAATTAGGTACCTTTTTAACACTGCTCAGAAAAAGTACCTACCTATGTCAGAGACACACAGTCTATCTGGTGAAAGACACAAAATAATAGATACAGGACTTTGGAAACCTACATGGTTCAAAAGTCTGCAAGGTTTTCTTTAAAAACTGACTAAGCACCATACGAATGGTTTACTTTTTGAACAAAATCTCACAGACTTAAATTCTTTTGATTTAAATTTATTCCTAATACAGTTACTTTGAGAGCCTGTTTAGCTACACAGCAAAGACACACACACATTTTTGCCACACAAGCACCCACCACTGCAATACCTGATTTACAGTATATGCCACCTATAAAAACGACAATTTAAGGCAAAACCAGCAAAAAATGTGGCTTTTATCAAGGAGAGATGAAAACATTTAACTGATGGCTGTAAGTTAAATGTAGCTAATCACTTGGTTTTTAACATTAGCCAGAAAACAGATTGGTGAAAAGTATTTAATTTTAAACGTAGTATATACAAACACTAGCTAAAAACACATAGCTGTCAGAAAACAGAATGGAAAAGGACAGTGAGGCAAGATTAATACAACTCATTCTGAGAAAAGCAACATCCTGATCCATCTGGAACAAATGAAAAATGAGTATCAGTCAAAATTGCAGTAGTCCAGAAGAGAAGTTTCGTTACAAGTCTTAGACCTTTGATGTGAGGGAGAGTAAAATTTGAAAGGTCGGAAGCAGTTCCTGACAAAAAGGAACATAGACTTCACAAAAGATGGGTACTTCAGGAGAGACTGAAGATATGCTATTACGCAGAAAAACCTGACTTTTGGATACAGTAATCCGAAGGAGGTTACAGTACATACCACAAATACATTCTCTGATCTAAGACACAGGCCAGCTAATTGTAGAAAACTGACTTCCAATGTCACAGCAAGCCCGAAACACTAAGCACTTAAAATCTTATTTTCAAATCTAGCAACCTAAAGACAATATACTATCCAAACACACTGCAGCAGGGGGTATACTCCAGTTTTATTCTGTGATGGAACACAGCAGTTCTGAACCCAGAGCCCAAAACACTTCCCCAGCTCACATAAAACAGGTTATTTCTATGGGGGAGGATGGGGGGAGGGGCTGCACCATAAAATATGATTAAACTCTCCTGTCCTGAATATACCACATAGAAATCTGTTAATAGCAATTTCAGAACACCCACATTACTGCAGGAAAAGGTGAGGGATTCACAAATAAAAAGACACTTCCCCCCTAAAAAACCCCAGAACAAGTAGTTTAAAGCATCCAATTAAAAATGCATCCTTATGAAGGACTTTCACCCATTTTACTCCAAGAGATAACACCTCAGGATTCACTCCAATTGTTCTATTATAGTGGGGGGACTAGTACACACCAGTTTGCCTACATAATGTTTAAGATAGTCTGGTTAGAGTAGGTGCAACATATCAAAACTGTTGCTACTACTTAGGAAAGGTGAGCAAAGCAGCTACACTGGCAAAGTACTTCTGTCAATGTAACCATGCTGGTACAGAAGTGTCACAAAGTCACTGCTGCCACCAAAAGATGACCCCACTGTAGAGTTGTAATGGCCGTCAGAAAACTTGAGGCATGAACAAGATACATGGATCATCACCATTCTTCTTTGCAAGAAATTTAACACTTCAATAGAAAAAAAAAGTTGTAAAAAAAATTGTGGTCGTTTAAGGGAATCCCACACAGTCCTGTCTCTGAAATTATTCTAGAGCTACACAACATTAAAGAAAAAAATGAGACCATTCAAAACATTCTAATATACTACAGAGCACTGACAACACCAAGACTTTCTAACCTACTTCAAAATGTTTATTACAAGATGTGCTACAAACATTTCAGTTTCCCTCCTAAAGGATGAACTGGCATTAATAAAGCAACTTAAAGCTACACTAAATACAGAATGTTCTATGGCAAAGCCAATTCTAAGCAGGGAACACATGAACCATCTATAACTTTTAAGACAGAAGATGTAGCACTGCAACAACAGTGGTAAATACAGCTACATTTGGCTGCTGCCAATAAATCAAGCGTATTAGGACAATTTTTGCTGACTTCTTTTAAGAAGAAAGCCACCAACATAGGAATTTAGTACATTCCAGGCCCAGAATATCAGTATCAACCAGGTCTACAGTGAAAACATGACTTAGAGACTCCTCTTAGTTTTTAATGTAAATATATTTAACATCTGCAAGTTTGGGAATAAGTTAACAGGAGTCAGTCATCGTTTTTAGGTATATAACAAACTAAAACATTTCAGATTAACAAACAAATCAAAAAGTTAACAGCAAAACCAGGACTATGCACAGATGCTAGATAAAGTTAAATTAACAGTGCAAGTTGCATCAACAGTGCAAGTTTCTTGCCTTTCTCCTTCCTCTGATGGTGCTGAGGATCTACCAGTCTTAAAAAGAGTGCTTGAGTAAGTACATAAGCACCATGTTATTTATTTTCTATAATTAACTGAGGAGTGGGGACAATACAACAGATTCTGTAAGTGGAATTTACTTAATGACAGCTGCTTGCACTATTTCAAAGCAAACTTAACCAACAGACAGATTTTAAAAAAATGTCAACTTCAAAGCAGTTTCCCACAACAGCAGAAGTGTGACAAAACAAACTGCAGTCTCAAGCAGCAAATGAAAAAATATAACCCTCAAAATACATTCATTGGTTCATAGGTTGGATTTTATTTAGAGAAATAGATATGATGTCATGTTAAAAAACATAGAAAGTAAAACTGTCCCATGTTCCTGTAATTAGTTGGCAATTACAAGGAAAAAAAAAGCCAGAAGAGTAAGAATTCTTTAATAGTTTTTATGCACCATATACGAAGTGTTTGTACCACTATAAACCTCTGCATAGCTATCAGGTGATGACAGTCCCAAACACTTTGGGAAACATTATCACATTTGTACACTACTGAAATTGTCCAGTCCCTAGTGTTTCACCAAAACTGTAAAAAGTTCATTTATTAAGCTGCCCACTAAGTTAACAACTAAGGACTAAGACTGTGAAAGTCTGCACCTGTTAAACTGAAATACATTCACGAATTATCCAACCCTTATTTAATCACAAATGTCTTAACTTAGATATGTGTGTTCATCTGAATCAAAATATGCCTTTAACTTTCATATTTTTAAAGTATCAGAACTATTCTCACAGAACATTTTAATTTTACCTCTCTAAACAGAGCAAAATAATCACTGTCAAGACAAATTAAAAACGGTTACTATTGAATTAACTACTGGGTTCCAAATCTAGCACCAAAAAAGCCAACTTGTTCTAGCTAAAGAGTAGCTTCTCAAACACTCTTCTACTCTCTTACTAGAGAGTTGTTGATACTAGGAATAGTCATGTCCTCAATTACAACATAATATTGCCTGTGTTTAATATGCTCTAAAAGTCACACACAAACTTTTCAAAACTAATACGTCATTCACCAAGAGTGGAAAAGGCAAAATCAAAATTCTGGAGATGATTCCAAGCAGAATCATGTCCACTGCTCAACCAAAAACCTGTTAATTGTCAAAAAAGGAGCTTTTTAGGGAAAAAAAAAGCCCTAACAAAAAAAAACCAAGAAAACAACTCTTCCCATTTCTTGCCAGTTATTAACTGCATTGAACAAGAGCACTGGTGCCTTCAGAAATGCCACCACTCACCAGACGGGCAGGAGGAGGCCTCCTCCATATCCCATAGGCTAATAGGATCTAATGTGAGTTCAAAGAAACTCCTGTGGGACAGGTAACAGAGTATTCTCAAAGCAAAACGACACTAAATACTCACCTGCTTCACAAGAAGCATTAAAAAGCTGAACAGCTCTTTGTTATTCCCTCCCTCCTCCCAGTACAACCAGTTCATATTTGCTAGGGATTAGGACACCTAAAAATTCCAAGCTCTAGCTTGCCTTCGCAGCATCACCGAAGACCTTTGCAGGACTGCAGAGATGCCCCTTTTATCTTCACAGCTCTCAAGTCTACAGGGGAATTTCAGACATTTTGGTCTCGCAGCAAAGAAACGGGAGATGCAAGATGAACTACACTCCATGTTGATTCTTAATGCAAATAAGGTGAAATAAAATTTCATCTCTAAGATGATAAGAGTCTCGATAAACCTTATGCCACAAGTGCGGCATCTGGATTTTGGTTTTAGCCGTTTTTCCTAAAGTCGATGACCTATTCGAATCAGAAAAGCAGTATTTTGACACCCTTCTGCACGGAAGAAAGACGAAGGATTGTAAAAAGTAAATCAAATAAGCAGACTGTACATAAGGAGGAAAGAAGAAAAACAGCAGAGAAATAACTCTCATTTCTAAACGAGCTGTTAAAAAAACCCTGTATATGCAAAATAAAAAACAAGACACATTTGTGTGTACACACGTAAATCAACAATTAAGTGTATAAAAGCATCGTCTTTAACACTATTTCGTATTTCTGCAACTGGCGTTAGATAAACTGGCATTACGCTTAGCAAGGAGCTCGGTAGTAACTACTATTGTGAAAGACACGAAAATGACGAACTGTTAAGTCCTATTTGCAGCCGATCAAAAGCACAATAAACTGAACAGCTTTGCTTTTAATTACTTCCAAAAAACCAGAAGGGCAGAAACATCCGAACACCCTCCCTATGCCATTAACGCCAGTAGGTTCAAACGGAGCAAGAACAGGAGAAACAGACGGGAAGGAGAAAAGGCAGGCTCGAGTTAACAGCAGCAAAAGGGAGGAGGAGATTTAGGCAGAAGAGGGGAGAAAAGGGCAGTAATTGCGGCACCGAGAGGTGGGGAGGGCCTGGGCCCCCGAGACTGACCTGTGCCGTCGCTGGCGGACACGGAGAGCGCCGGTGAGGAGAGTTTAGGCCGCTTGGCTGAAGGCGGGCCCGGCTCCACCACATTCTCGGCCATTTTTAATTTTTTAGACAATCACTCAGAGCAGGGAGATGGTGTGGGGTGAACCCCAAAACCTTCACGTTCTTCTGAGGCCCCGAGTCAGCTGAAGAACAACAATAACGCCGAGAGCGAGCGAGGAGGATCTGGCGAAGGAGAGGGGCGAAGTTCCCCTTTTTCTGCTCCTCGGGCTCTGGGAGGGCGGCAGCGGAGAAGCAGGGAGAGGTGGGAGCTGGGGCGGGGGGGGGGGGGGGGGTGAGGTCTCTTCCCCCAGGCGAAAGGGCTGAACGAAGATGGGAAGAGCAGGTAAAGCCCCCGCCAAAAAAAAAAAAATTAAAAAAAAAAAAAGGAGGCTGGTGAATTTTTTTTTTTTAGTAAAATTAATCCCGGCTGTTGTGCTGGTGCTTCCTCGCCGCCACCACCATCATCATCTTCATCCTTCGGGGGGTCTCCTCCTCCTGCTGCCTCCTCACCGCCGCCATCAGCCTCTTCCTCCTCGGCGCCGTCCTCCTCCTCCTCATCGCCACAAGGAGGCGGGCGAAGGAGGGGAGAGGAGGAGGAAAAAAGAAAAAAAGATCACCGTCCTCTAGCAGCAGCTCCTTCCCCCTCCAACACCACCCTGCGAAAAAATACCCACCGCCAGCGACAGGGCTGGGGGGGAGGCGGCGGGGGGAGTGGCACGGCGTGCTCGGGGTCCCCAGCTCCACTCGCTTCTTCCTCGCCCGTCGCTAATGGCTGCAGAAAGGGGAGCTGTAAGGATGAGGAGGGTGAGGATAAGTCCCAGGAGTCTCCGCTTCACATCTTGTTGTGCAGGGAAGGAGGAGGGGTTGTTGTCCTGATGGAGGCAGCACCGATCGCGGGATGGGAAGGTGGGGGGCGGGTTTCAACACCCTCTCTGCCCCCCCTTTTTCTCTTCTTTCCCCTTCCTCTTTCTCTCGTTCGCAGTAGCAGTCTGCCCCCCCCCACTCCGGCGCAGGCAGAGGGGCCGATCCCACAGCAGCAGCGGCAGGAGGAGGAGGAGGAGGAAGAAGCCGGCCCCTCCCGCCCTCTCTGCCTACCTTCCCCCTTTCCAGGCGGCCGAGGACGGTGGGAGGGAGAGGGCTGCGTGTCTCCGCTCCCGCGGACCCACGAGCGATGCGGGGCGCGATGAGCGAGGGAGGAAAACCTCGGCCGCTGTTCGGGCGCGGTGGGGACTCCCCCTTCGCCTCTGCGAGGGTGGGGAAGGGAGCGAAGAGGTTGGTTGGTAGTCGGGGTGGGAGGGGAGGCCGCTCAGCGACCCCTCCGAGAAGACGAGCGAGAGGTAAAATTAAAATAATAAAACAGGAAAAAAATCACGGCGGGGGAGGCCGAGGGACTCGCCCCGGAATGGCCGGGCGGGGGAGGGGGTCCCCGGCGCTGCCCGGCGGGGGGGGCCGGGGCGGGACGGCGGCAGCGCGGGGGCCGAGCGCAGGCTCCCTACTGCCACTGCCTGGCGCTCCGGGGGCGTGTGTGCGGAGCGGGCAAAGCGGGGGCGGAGGGCAGCGCGGGGAGACAGAATTCCGGGAAAAGGAGAAGAGAGAAAAGGAAACAGAGAGAGGGGATAGCGAGGGGACGGGCAGGCTGCGGGGGGGGGGGGGGGGGGGGGGGGGCGGTCTGGGCTCCTCGCTTCTCTCCCCGTCCCCTGTCCGAGCCCCTGGGTCTCTGTGCGCTGCCCTCCCCCTGGCTCGCCCCGTCCGGCTCGTCCTCTCGCTCCCTCCTCCTCCCTCCGTCGCTCACACACAAACAAAATGGCGGCTGTTGTTCCTTCGCTCTCCCGAGCCCTCGGAGGGAAGCGGCGGCGGCGGCGGCGGCCGGAAATGAGCCAAGAGACCACGGGGGGCGTGGCCGCCACGGGGGGCGTGGCCACTCCTGCGGGCGGGGACATCACGGGGGGCGGGGCCCGGCGGCGCTCGCGCACACAATGGAACGCGGGGGGCCAGCGGGGTGGGGGGAGTGGGACCACCCCGGCCGCTGTCACGAGACCGCGCTCATCCAATCAGCGCCCGCCTCTCGCCGGGCACTTCCGCAAACTCCGCCAGCCCCGCCCCTTAAAGGCGAAGGGTTTTTTCCCTTAAAAAAAAAGGAAAAAAGGCTCCTTCTTCCTGCCCCGCCCCACACGCCCTTTTCTGTCGGCCCAAAAGTGCGCGGCGCGGCCCGAGGGAGCCCGGCAGGACCCTGCGGCCGTCCAACCCTTCTGCGTCGCCCGCTGCCCACTACCCGGCCCGGTGGGCTGAGGCGCCAGCGGGCGGAGCGCGATTCTTTCACCGCCGCCTTCCCTCTCTCCTTCCCTGCCGGCTCCCGGCCGGTTCCCCGTGGCGCCGGCGGGCGGGGCGCTCCTGCCGCCGGTCCCGGGCAGTGCTGCGCCACAGACATGGCAGCCCAGGCCGGCAGCCCCCGGCCTGCGAGAAGAGGGGCTGGGGAGGGGACCCGCACCCCGAGGCGGGTGGATGAATGTGCGATATCACAGAATCATTTAGGTTGGAAAAGACCTCTGAGATGACATCGAGTCCGACCTGTGACCGAACACCACCTTGTCAACCAGACGATGGCACTGAGTGCCACGTCCAGTCTTTCCTTAAACACCTCCAGGGACGGTGACTCCACCACATCCCTGGGCAACCCATCGCAATGTCTAATCACCCTTTCTGTGAAGAAATTCCTCCTGATCCGGGGGCATTCTGTACTGCCCAGCCCGGGAGTGCCCCGAGCTGCCTCAGACTCCCGTCGACGTTGCAAAACATAAACAAAAACAACCCAAATCCCACATTTTGTGCCAAAGGGTAAATAAACCCGCAAGCCCCGCGCTCTCTGCCAGACCCCCGGGTGTGCCGGGGAARGCGCAGGGCACGGGGCGAGGGATCGCAGTGCCCTGACAGCACACCCGCTCCGCCGAGGGGCTGTCGCAGGGACAGGTGACACTGGCTTGGTCCTTCTTCAGCCCTCTCGGCCCCTGAGCCGCCCTAGCGGCTACGGACCCGCTACGAGTTTTCCTCAAATCTCAGAGGACTCATTCGTGAGGAAATGCCCCATCCCGGCATTTCCCTTCGGTGCGTTTGGACTCCGTCGGGCCACACACCATTACAGGATAGGAGTGGAAGCGAAATGCAGGCACGTGTATGGTTTTTATGGAAAAAGCGGGGGGGGTTGATCCAAAACCGGACATTTGCGAGGACTTCCCTTGCCACTCACCCTCAGGGCTCAGCTCTCCGCAATCCACGTAAGGCCCGAAGCAGGTACTTGGGAAGAGCCTAGACTAAACACAGAATCAATACTACAGCCTACAAGAGGACCCCACAGGCAGGAGGAGGTTCACAGCCCTGTAAGTTATCCACCAGCTCCCTCACATACTCCCAGACTTCAGCTTCCCTTGTTTGGACTTTATTTCAAGCAAGATTGTTGTCTCCCCCAGCACAAAAGGGGAAACACAAACCACTCCAAAAATGCTTACAGATTGTATTAGCCTTCCTGAAAAGTCTTGGAGCCATAGGCAGTGCACAAAGAGATGTGTAGAGAGCCTTGCAAGTACAAATAAGCCTCAGGAAAATAATCTGCAGAGCAGAAAGTCTCAGAACCAAAGCTGTCAGAGCTAACAGTATTAAACTTACCAGTGACACCTTAAAAGCCGTGTTAGTGGCTCTCACAGGTTTTTTGCCTCTTATTGTTTCTAAATTTCCAAAAATATTCCAGTTATGAAAGTTTTATATTACCTCAATTTTTTTCAGATTGACTGTTTCCCTTGTTTGTGAAGCACTTTTTTAACACAGCTGAGACTAATTTTAACTTTTTTTTTGGTCTCCTTAGAATTAAAAGTTGACTGAAATAAGTCTACATAAGGTTTTCAGACTCTCTGGAGGCCCTTAGTCCACAGTTCAATAAGGAATTAGTCCTGGCTTTATAAAGACCCTGAGGTGCACATAAACACCTAAATGCTTTTAGAAGTCAGGCCCTTACTTACCGACAAGTTTGGAGCAAAGAAAATGTACCAAATAAGAGTTTTGTGACACTTGTTCCTATCTAGAGGCTAGATGCTACTGATAGCTACATATGTGCTTAGTTTTATGTAGCACACAGTTCAACCGAATCACACTGAGAAACAAAATTAAGTCTTTTTTTTTTCTTTTTTCTTTTCTTTTTTTTTTTGGTGCAGCTTCCCCTCTGATCTGGCTACCCGTCTATCTACCCTTGGAAGGGGTTTGGGGAAGCATAGCTGAACTGCAGGAAACTTAAGCTCTTAGGTAAATGCTACCAAACCAACATACATCTGCTGAATATTAATTGTAGATATAAGTGATTAATTATAGATATAACTGATTAACTGATATAGTAGTAAAGCCACAGTTCTGCCTTGCAAGCTTCATACCCAGTAGAACATCTTAGTTCTTTAGACATTAGAAAATCATATTCAGTTGGCTTTCTGTATTAGAGATTTAAATGCAAGCTGAAATATATGGAAAATAAATAGAAAAGAATGCTATCTGTGTTTTTTTCTTGAAAAGAAGGCATCAAAAACAAGAGAAAGAGGAAGAAAAAGGAAAAGCCCAGAAAATAGGGTTATGGTAAATCAAATGTACATATAAACAATGGCAAAAAAACCTTCATCATCTGTTAAGTTTTTTGAAATCACTGCAGTTTTCTTAAATGAACCTTAGTACATGCACACAACCCATGACAGATAACAATAATGAAAAGCAATAGTAGAACACAAAGCACGCTAAGAAGCAACTACACAAACCTATAGAAATACAAACAGGAGGTTATTATACTGTTAAAAGTAAAACACATCTATTTATCCAACAACCGCTCCTCTTTGCCTCAGTTTCCCCATTTTTACAGCAAGGACAGTAACATTCATCCCCTGAAAATAATACCTAGAAGAATTGATTAGCTCATTATTGCCAGTAATTACAGTAGTCATTATGTACTTTGAGATAACTGGATGAAAGTACCATAAGTCCAGTTAAAATGAGAATCTGCTCAGGAAAGCAATAAGAGAGGAATGCAGAGCCTTGAACTTTTATCTTGGGATCTTGTTTGGCCTTAGCTGGGAGTTACTGAAATTTGTAAGCATGCCCAGCTGCTTTGAGGGCTACAAAGAACAAGATAAGATCCCTTTGTACTGCAAAGGTCAATGTGATGGCCGGAGCTCAGCAGCCCAGCTTCAGTGAGATGAGCGGGCAGAGGAATAATCATCTCCATCGGCCCAGAGGGAGCTGGGGCTGTGGCCTTCCGGCTGCTGGACGGAGAAGCAGTGTAAGATCTCAGTCACCCAACCAACCTCCCCTCCTCCCTAACACTGCTCAGGAAATCACTCCTACTAAATAAAAACTTCCCTGCTCCCCTTCAGCAGGATTTGCCTCACAGCCCTGTGTCACTTCAAGTGCCTCTGAAAGAGGTGGATTCGCAGAATGGGAAGCAGGAGCCAGGGACGGTGCACTCCCATCCTCTCAGTCCTATTTCTGCCTGCAGTTTATAGCTGTATTATCTCTTTTCCCTGAGCTTTCCAGGGCTGCTGCTCATGTCTGGCAGGTAATTTCTCCTGTTCCCCAGCTACCTCCTGCCACCACACAGCACCTGGGGAGGGAAGGAGGAATGACCCTCTTCTCTGTACCAGTGAGGAGATCTGCATGTGGAGGGTCCTTCCTGGCGCAGGTGAGAGGGATGAGGAAACGATTTAAGGCCGCAGTTTTTGCAAGTAATGCCAGGGTGCAGCTATATTTCTGGAAAGCAAGAGCCAGCTGTGCCGGAGCAGAGAACATTGCTCAGTGCGGCGTCAACATTAAAACCCAGCAACGTTTTGATACGAGACAAATTTTATTAAAACCATAAGAAGCAACTATCCAATAGCTGGTTCTTTCTTGCATCCAGTGTATACATAAAAGAAAGGGCTGGCATTCTGACAGCAAGCAAAATGCTTTCAGTCCTCAGTCTCAGAAACACAGGCTTCCTCGGTCACACAGTTTTCAATAGCTGCAAACACAGTTATGTTGCTAAATGTTAAGGGCTCAGCTGTTTACCAGAAGAATGTTTCCTCCCTGGAACACATGGTTTTGCTTAAAAGAAGTTCTCCCCAAAAAACCCACTTTATTTAATTAGCAAATGCAACATTATAGTTCTGACAAACATGCCATGCAGTCTCCCCTTAAAAGAGCAAAATAGGAAAAGAAGACTAAAATTGACCTCTCAATTTAAGAGAGGGGCAGAAGTACACTTTGCCTAGGAAATATTGCAGCTTTGAGGCCTGGTGATCTAGAGCCAAATCTTGTGCTTGAAATGTATATATTTTTGTGTGTCATTTCTATGTTCTGGTTCATGTTGAAAGCACAAATGTGGAATCAGAGTGAGAGGCTTGCATGCTCTCCCAGCTTCACCAAGAGCTGGTCAAATCAGTCTCTCACTTCCCAGGCTCACCTCTCTCCTCTCTAACAGGGAGATGAGCCTACTCCCCCTTACAGAAAGCACATCCAAGTCATTAAATAAAAATGTAGTACTCTTGTAGCTTCTAAGTGAAATTACACTGAAATTAATGCATTTACATCAGCAGTTGATTTATCCCAGAGTATTACTGGGATGCAAGCAAGAGCTTCTAGAGTGAAAGTATTATATTTTTAATTAAGGGCCCTTGAACTTGCCACGTGCTTTGAGCTTGTGGAGAGTGAAATGATGGCAAATTTCTGAACAACTCAGTCAGCTCAGCAAAATATTTGCAATTATCTGCTAAAAATGATCGTTGTGAGATGGAGCTTAAGCTAACATGGGAAATCTGTGCTGAAAGAATTACAGACATTGTAGCCACCCAAAGGAAGCATTCTGTTCACATTCCTCTTATTTCTTTTGACTCTTGTATCCAATGGAAAAGTTCTTGATAAGCTTTATTGCACTGCAGAAGGTATAAACAATGCACTTTGAAATCTGCTGAGCTTAAACCCAAAACTTATCTTTTCATTTGTTTCCTGAATTGTCCCACAGACACAAATCCACTGTCCACACATGTGTTTATAAAGAACAGAATACATTTATTACTGTCATGCAATCCTTTCCTTTCTTCTTGGGTTTTTTTTCACTAAGTACTTCTTAATTTATTTTTTTACTTGGCTATGACATTTTTCTATATGCTGAACTGCAATGCGTTGTTTTAATCATGTCTGCCATCAAAGTGCAAAGAGAGGGGAAAAGTAACATTTTTTTTTCTGCTTTAATAGTTTTCATGTTTCAAGACATAAAGTGATTCCTTCAATGGCATCAAGCAGGAATTTACTCTGTGGCAGGGAAATGTACTGAACCAAGAGGTTTTCAATACAGAGGGTATTGGCCTTCTGAGAGAGGTAATGGGACCCTGTTGTTCATAGGATAATACACTTAGTTAACACAATCTGAGCTGTTTTTATGGCTGCCATGGAAGATAAAATGTCCACAGGAAACATAGGTCTGGTTGGGTTTTTTTCTTTTTTCTTTTTCTGCTTTTCTCTAAAAAGATTTCTTACTTTCTTGGATTTTTGGCACGAGTTCTTTCGTTCTATGCCCAAATAGAAGTCAATAATTAACCACAAACACCAAAAGACAATTGATTCTAATGTGACCACTCTGTGTAAAACAATCAGGTTAAATCCTCAGTTCCCTGCTTTCCTTATATGTACACGCTTATCACTTCACTTCCCAGAAGTTCCCTTGCAAACCCTTGCGTTTCAATGCCTGTGAGGTTTTATCCTTTTGGTCTCTTGCAGCAAGGGATGCTGACATCAGGCAACACCAGACGTTCTGTGCTCACCCTCTGTCTGCCCCGTATACAATGCCTGGAAGCCTTGGAGAGGGGAGCATCAGCCCCCGATGGCGCCATGCTATTAAAAGGCACCAAGAGAGCAGCCAGAAAGCAGAAGCTATGGCAGCCCCCTGGCAGGACACTTTTCCTCCTCATTCTCCTACATTGCCTGAAGCCTTGGAAGATCATTTTTGCAGAGCAGAGCTGGTTTATGGGCTGATTTGTGATATTTACTCCAACCTCTCCTGCCATCTCAGATGCCTTCCGTTTGGTCTCAGGACAGACACAGGAGAGGGGTGCCACAGCACGCTCCAGATTCAGTGCACAGAGGTGGTCACAAACCACATCAGCGCGATGTCAGGGGAAGGCCGACTGCCCAGTCCAGCGCAAGCACCGCAATAAAGGTGCAATCACCTGGGAGTAAAACTAAAACCTTTTGAGATGGCTGGACCGGTCATTCAAAAACTTCCATACACCAGCAGGCCCCAATGAGAAGGGAAAGTTGTGGTTGGCACGATATTTTGTCAGCAAGGACTTGTTTATCATTCTTTAGAAGTGAAGAAACACTTAAGTAGCTTTTACGGGAAGGTGGAGAGCTTTTCTAGTAGTCAGAAGAGTAACAATTTCAAGGTCGATGTTACCCCTCTTTCCTCAGTGTTTCTGTGACTGCAACTTTGTTGCTAACTAAGAACCAGCTTCAAGACAGCAAAACAAAAAGCATGAGGCACACATTCAGCATCGCAAAAGGACAGAAACTTTGGTTCTTTCACCATTGTATTTGTGATAAATATTTTGTGCAAGTGTTTGGGCCCTGTGTGAAGGGGCTTGGCTGTGGGCATTCTGCATGATGCTGCAAGGCCAGACACCAAGTCCAGGAGAAGCTTCTCTGGGGCACTGAACCACTGAGCTGCCCTGGACAGAGAAAAATCATTTGTCTCAGCGGGAGAAAAAATAGTTGTAACATCAACCCCACAACAAATCCCGGTTTCTGCTGCTGCTGCCCTGCATGGTGAGTGTTGGCCCCATGTTTGGGAATAGACAGAGGGGACTTTGCCTGGCCAGGCTGGATGTGCTCCTAGCATGCCTACTGCCTGCCTCCCCAGGGACATCCTGGGGGTGATGTCCCAAACAGGACAGTTCAGCAAAAAAGACAGTACTGCTGGACAAGGGGAGATGCAAAACTTAGAACACCGGAGTGAGAAGCGTAGCAAAAAGTCTGGCAGCTGGATGTGCCGGTTGTCTTGGCAGCTACGCAGGGTTTTTTCTTGTTTGCTCTGCTAGATGTAGGCATCTGAATTCCTGCTGAAAAGAAACAGGGGTGTTCAATACCTCTTGTGATTTTGCAATTTGCTGGTTCATATGTCTTCCTATCTGTGTCACTCACAGATATATATGTACAAACCTATATGTGTATTTATATACCTCAGGGGTATTGAAATTAAATGTGTTTTATTTTGAATATTCAATCCATCCCAGCATATTTAGCTCCTGCAAGAAAAAAATCTTTAAAAATTATTTTCACCACAGTGAACGTCTTTCACAGAGGAGTGCATCAGCTTCCAGAAGGTGAGACGTGTGAAAGATTCCCTGTTCCCATGCAAAGGAACTGAGCCAAGGACTAACAGCGGTGGTCTGACACTACAATATGAAGGGTGAGCGCGTCTGTGCTTGCACAGAAGTATCCCACATCAGTGCAAAATGGGCCTGTGGATTCCTCCATCCCTCCTGGGTATTTCAATTAAAAGCCGAGAAGGAAGTCCAAGAAAATGCCTAAAATGGCTTGAGTCCTTCCTCACGATCTGGAAATGGAAGTCTGCGGTGACTAACTCCAGCCCAGCCACCAAACCCCTCCCTCCCCGACTCTGCATTGCTCTGTTCATTCCCAGCTCCTCTCCTGCGTTTGCAAACAGTCGGCAGTGGAAACAGTGAAGCAGCCTAGCTTTGAAAGCCAGGAACACACGAGTGGTGTGTGACTGCAGCAGGGACCGCCACCAACCCATCCCCGTGTCTACCCTAGGAAGAAATGATTAAAATCTGACAGGGCAAGTCTTGATTATAAGCAGAGGAATGACTTTAAAAGAGGCTGCCACCACGCCTGCAAACAAAGCCCGATTAAATCCTTCCATTGAATTAAATTGGCTTCAAAACAGGCCTCTAACAGCTTCTCCAGTTAAAAAAAGAATTAAAATGCTTGTTTATAATTTTTAAGCTGGTTCAGACAACGTCTTCTGACTTCCTCATGAAGCTGGCAGATAGCAATATCCATAAAGAACAAAATTATCTAACCGAGTGGTCAGGAAAGCTGCATCCCTTACCCACTCACAGTGGGTAATATGAGCTTTTTTTTTTCTGCTCATTCTGTTGTGGTTATGCATTTGACCTGAATTTGCAAGCATCAATTCTGAAAGAAGAGTTGCCTGGGCACTGGGAGCAGTGGAAGCTTGTGCTCTGATGGTGGGGTTACTCCATGGGCACCAATCCAGTTCCTTCTCTGTTCGCTCACATCCTGCAGCAAGCATGAAGTCTCAGCCCTTCTGCTCAAAATTTAACCATCGAGGTGCAAATACCCAATCAAAAACCTTTTTGTGTGATTTTAGCTGTTCATTTCCTTCCACCACCCATCCACCTCACATAAAAGTCCATTGAGACTTGTTTTGTGTGGCATCTATCCCACAGGATTTTGCGATCTCTCCTGGTATCCAAGAACTATGACAACGCAAAATATAAAGAACAGAATGGGATGCTTATCACCCCAGTAATGTGTTATTCAAAATCTTATGATTCAAAATCTCAACTTCTCTTTCAGTTTACTTCAGTCACAACTTTTCCCCTAAGGACTTTTAGAGTCAGAGCTTTGTGTTCTCATAAGTGAAGGCTAAGGGAGGATAAATCATCCAGTGTGGGGCCCAGGATGCCCTGTCTGCTCCTCTTTGGTCGTGCACCATGGAGAAAGATGTCCTTGAAATGTTTGACTGCTTTTGAAATGAAGCCCTCTGTGGCCTTCATTCAGCAATGCAGCAAGATCCTTGGGAGATGCTGGAGACCAAATGTGGCTGGAGATAAGCTTATTCAGAGGGTCTGTGAGGTGTTGGATGGAGAGATGCAGAGCTGAGCTGCTGGCGTATGCCCTACCCAAATTTACTGCTGCCCTCAGGTTTGTGACCTCAGTGACTATTTCATAGTGTAAACCTGCCTTGTGTATTCCCTGCAGAGGTAATTAAAAAGGATGAACACATGAAGGAACACCTGAGCAAGGATATCACTAGACTAATTCATTATTTTTACTAAGCTCATTAAAGGCAGATCAATTAAGTGATCACGCTGAGATCATGATTAAGATCAAATCAATAGATCAGTAGATTCAAATGTTTGATCATCAGATTGTATATCTATCAAAGTGACTTGTGAGGTTTCCACTGAAGGAATTACTTAGAATTTAATCTTGTCTAGGAAGATTTCAAGGAGGAGGCAGTCTTTTCAGGCTAAACCCCCAGCGAGCTCTCCAGCAGATGCAGTGACCCCCTGGGTGAAGAATATAGGCCTTTGAAAGAATAAGGATATTGAAGGAGATATCTCTCCTGCTTTGAAGGGGGATGTCCGGTCTTCTTCGGATTTTTTGCCAAGCTTAATGACCCAGGCCATATGGTAATCTTCTTTTCGCTGTGTTTGGGGATGTAACATGACAGGCACCACCACGGTAACTTCCCTTTATAACACATCTTTCTTAAATCTTAAGTTTGCTTTTAAAAGTATTAACATTTATTGTCTGTATATTCCCTGTTCCACAAGTGGCCCAGTTTTTCTTCACTGCTAAAGCAGCATGGGTGGTTAGGTAAGCCCAGCTACTTCTGAATAATCTTGTTTTCAGCTCCGAAGTTCTCCACCTTAACTAATTTACTACTTAATTTTAGTAGTCCTCTGAGTGTATTTTTCCCACCGGCACACCTGGTCACCCATTCATACCAACAGAAAACCAAGAAGAGATGGAATCAATTAATTAAAACAAAGGTAAAAAACAAACAATATAATTTCATCATTCCTTGGAGGGTTTAATTCACGTCCATATTTCTTCATTACGCCAAGCACAGCACTGAAGGCTTCCTCTGGGCACACAGCCTGGAGTCTGACGTGGCCCCAGAGCAGGCTGCAGCCTGCCCAGCCCAGTGAAAGCCTTTACTCAAGTCTAGTTCATCTTCCTCTGCATGTGTTCTCCAGTGCAAGACAGAGAGGTGATGGTGGTGGTTTTATTTTGGGTAGTGGATGATACAAAAGAACCATGTCTTCCTCATCATTATAATTTATACAGGTGTAACTTCTACTTAAATCAGCTGTGGATTCACACTGCAGGGCTGTCAGGCCAGTTATGAATCCCGGTGTTTTGGACAGTATCTGTCATCCAGGTCCCTCACAAGTTGCGGCAGGAAGTCCCACCAGCAAGTGACCTTTAATTTTGCCTGATCATACCTTCATCTGTACTATAAAATACAGACATATGTGGGAGGAAGCCTTGCCAGTAAGGCAGAAGTTTGTGTTGCAGCGGCAGTAAAGGGAGCATAACATGCTGTCAGTGGAAATCTCACAACTTTCAGAAAAATACCTGGTATCCTGCTCAGCACACTTTTTCCTTGGTACGGTTTCCTTGTGCTAGTTCCTCCTACAGTTAAACTATTGTGAACTTCTTAATGGAAAAGAATCGGGGTGCTAACTTAGAGTAAATTTTTTCTTACTCTCATGGCTTCTGATCTAAACCTACAAAACACTGCTACATTAACCACTATTTGACCATTAAAGTTTACTCAGTACTGACTTTACTTTGGGCATATTCTCATCCTACAATGTCCAGTCCAAGCAAGGGTCAAGTTCATGGAGGCCCCAGGCTTGGTGGTAATGTGGTGAAAGCTTTTCGCATTTCTTTGTCACCAATGTGAATTATAGCATGCCTGAAGCAATATGTGGGCCTTAAAAACGAAAAATTAAAATGTAGAATAAAAGATGCTCGAGTACCCCTCTGGCAGAGACAGCACAAATCAGGAGGTGAGCTCTACACAGTGCTCTGGTTGAAAGTAATTTCCTGATTTAGGGTGATATGTAGCTAAGGATTTTGACTGATCTCATCTATATGTATATTCAGCCTTTCTGAGATGCTATTAGTAAGCATAATTGAAATTTGAATGTCTTATTTTATTTTATAAAGCCTCTTTTGTATTATTTTTAGGGAGAGTTATCTGTGTTACTTGCAACCTGACACAGCTTTGGATCATCTGCAGGTTTAACCAACCCRATCTTTCTTCTTTCAGGCAAATAATTTATATGAAAGTCATGTACAGGCCTGTGCCCAGACCTGATGCTGGCTCACCCTCACTTGGTACAGCTTTTCAATTGGAAAATAAATCACTTGTAAAGACCAGAATAGTACAGGGCTTTGCCACTAGCCCCCTACTAATCTTATCAAGTGTGTTTCTCTGCCTGGTTTAGGAGAACATTGCATGAGAGTGGGCCAAAGCCTGTCTGGAGCTGAGCTGTGGCACTTCCGGAGCTTCTGCTGTTATTCTGCTTTGAGAGGAAAGCTGGTTGGCTTGATACATCTTGGTCTTGGCTAATCCAAGTTGGCTGCATCTCATCTCATTGTCATCTCCTGGATGTTTACAAATATATTAATTATTTGTTCTAAAGAGTTAAAGTTAGGCTGACTGGTCTGTGATTCCCTTGGCTGCTCTTGTCTTCCCTTTTCTGTTATTAAGAACTCCTTTTCCCTTCTTAAACTTTGAGGATCCTGCCATATTTATCACCAATTCCCCAAATTAACCACTACTGTCAGTTAGTGGTGGGTGAAATTGCTCCTGCACAACGAGATCAAAAACACCTCATCCAGGTGCTCTCTAACCACTTCTTTCTTCCAGGCTTGCATCTCATTCCCTTTGTTGGCTGCCTGTTCAGCAGCAATATATTCACAGTAGACTGATAATAAAAAAAGTATTAAGTACTTTGACTTTATTGAAAGTATTTATCAATAGCTTTTGCTACTTATTGGGTAGCAGAGCAACCCTTTTCCTTACTTATCTTGTTTTTACCATTTGAGATGAAGTCCTCTGTGAACCGTGCCCCATGCTGGAGTCAGGAGTCAAAATTTACTTTTTTGGAGTTCTTCAGGGCTCAGTCTCAAATTTGTGCTACTAAAGACACTGAGATCACCTCCCATCGCCACTCCTCGTGGTAAGCCCAGACAACTCAATAGCTTTCCTAAGGCCATGTTTCTGAAGGTCTCTTCCCAAGATCCCAAAATCTCCACATCTGCTCAGTGATTCTTTTGGCAAGAAGGCCGGCAGGAAGGGCTCTGTCTGCACAGTCTCCCACCTGTCTACCAGAAGGGATATCCTCCCTGGGAAGGACAACTCCCAGCACCCATTTCTGGATGCTCCTCCTCCTGGTGTGGTAGATGTTGGTGATGCTTCCAAAGGCTGAGGCTCCCCTGCGTCCTTTTGGAAGCCTCGTCGCTATGGCAACTGCATGCAGCTTTATGATCTGTTTGTTGTCCACCTCTTTCAATCAGAAATGCTTATGGAGCTTTCATGTTTTCAGTGATTTTAATTCAAATCACTAGTGGATGGTTTTGAATTCAAGAGGGAAATGATACACTGTGAAGAAAAACTTCTAGAAACATTTGTGGTCCACTGTTGCACGCTCTTATTTTTTTAACAATTAAAAGAGATTTTTTCTTGATTTCATATCCATTTTGTGTCATTGTCACACTGATCTGAGAACATCAGAGAGAAAGAGAAAAATCCTTACTTCACCTCCTGGTTTGGATGCAAAACTCACCAAATTGCTCCCCGTGACCCAGTCAGTGTGGGGGTGGCTGCGGTGAGAGGAGAGCAGAGTGAGAGGAGCAGCAGAGCTGCCCACATGCTCCTCTGCCCTGATTCTTGGGCGACCAGCAGGAGCCAGGCAGGATGGACCAGAATCCTTAGGGCCTAAAGGCAATTTTGCCCTGGAGCAGACGTGTGGGTAGCCCAAGGGGATCTCCTTCTTGGTGCTCCCAACTCAACTAGGTGATGAATGGAAAGGAGAAACAATAATGGTGAAGCCTCAGAGTGTGCACATGGTAACTGTACCCAACTTTGCCCACCTGCTTATTCATCACCAAGGGACATTTCAAACCCTGGTGGTCGCTACTCCCAGCTTACGAGCTAAAGCTTTTACCTGCCAGGTCATAGCACTTCTGATTTGATGATTATTTTAATGAAGGATCACAACTTACATTTATATTCTTCTTGCCCCATCCTTCTCCAGGGCTCCTGCCTCTGTTTGTCATAGAGTTTTTATTCCTTGCCTTCTGCATATTTTCTGCCTGCTCTGACCCCTCTGCCACAGCAGTCCTAGGAGGTGAAGATCTGTTGAACTTCAACAAATGTTAGTACTTCTGCATTTGGGAGTAATATTTTGGGCAGGCATTTGTTTTCAAAGGCATTTAATTACCTATCCCTACCTCTGTTGCATTTCAAAATTTTGCATCTTGTGCTGACATGGGAAGAACTGTTTGGTTGGAAACTTATGGTTTGCTCTGTAGGTTTGAGATTATCAGTAAGGAAATCTTACTTCTCAACATGTCGTTTAAAAAGAGCCACTAGGTGACTAATAATAGAATTGTATAGATGTGAAATCAAGAGATTATTGGGGAGAAAAACTGACCTCAGCTCAGAACACTTTCCAATACAGAAAATAAGGACTACGATTTTAGTGTGTTTTCATGAAGTTTGTGTTCATTTATTCTGGATAGCCAAAATAAACTACTTCCCTTTTAGATATCTTAATATTTCTACTTATAGAGCATGACAGGATGCTCTTGATTTGGTACTTTAAAACGTGACAAAGGGTACTTCAACAGCAGGTGTTGATAAACCTATCAGTTTTATGTACAGAACCAAAACATTGGGAATTTGTTTGGTGGAGTCCTTTTGAAAAGAACCTTTCTTTTCCATCTAGCCCTTGATGTGGCAATGGGGTGAGGCCTGGGGCAAGGGATAGAGAGCCAGGTTCGCACCCAGCACCCCAGCAGTTGGGGAGCTCACTGGGATACTCCTGTCCTGCCTGGGTGTGGAGAAAAGCAGAGGGTCACAACAGCTCATGCTACCAAGTAGTTTTTTTCTGAAAGATACATTGGGGACAAAAAAAAGTTCCATGTTGTTCAGCATTTTTGGTCACAGCCAACCCTTTGCAGGCAGCTTCCCTCCACACTGCTGACCTTACTGGCATTGTAGTCTGCTTCAAACCCACCTTATCCTCCAAGTACAAATTGTGATCCTGTAGGGTGATGCTCAAAGCAGGGCTGGTGGCTGCCAAGACCGGCTCCTTGAAGGAAGAATTTCTCTATTTACACCAACAAATATCTAGGAGAAGCCATCCCTGATGTCTATGCTCCTCCTCAGGATAACCCCCACCTGCAAATGGTAAAGTAGAAAAATGTCAGTCTTCTTGTCTTGCCACACATTTGAGACCAAGCCCAAGTGCCACCCTTCAGAAAGAAAAGTTAAATACTGAGATGGCACGGAAATGCTTGGACAGAGAGAAAGTATTTTCTTTTACTAGACAGCATAAATAGAAATGTGGAAAATCTGTCTGAATGCCTGGGATAACTGGGAATGGTCCGAGACACTTCAGCTGATCACCTCCTGGACATCAGAGACCCCAACGTGCAACAGCAAGTCAAAGGGTCATGGTGGGTGCTTTGAAAACCTGCAAGTGCAGTCCAGCATTTGGCCCAAGGTTTGCAGGGAGAAATGTGTGGAATGTGCCCTCACCGAACAAGGTGGTGATGAAAGTTGCCTCCCTGTTCTGATGGCACTGTGTTGATTTTCGGGAGGCTGCTCTTACCAGTGGCCAGCACACTCAATTTGGCCCAGACGTTATTAAAAAGCTATTCCAAATGTTCTGGCTGGCTGTACGCAATAGTGACAAGGTTATTAACATCAGAGGAAATACCAACTTTTGTTAGGAAGAATGTAAATAACTGCTGTTCACAAAAGATCTGCTTCATTCAGCATCCAGGAAAGAAAACAAAAAACTGGGGAAAAAACCCCTCTCAGGCTGTTGCTGCATGGCCGGCTCCTCTCAGTGTTGTCCTCCTCCTAAGCAAAGGGCCTGAAGGCTGTTTAGGGACAAAAAACAGGGGAAAAGCATAAGCTTTTCTGCTGAAACAGAATTTCACATGAAAAATGTCTGCATATAGGCTTAGGTGTCACCTCACCTCAAAGCCAGCCCCTGCCCCTCATTACTTGAGCTTGGAGCATCATTTCCATGTGTATATATATACTTGTAGCAAAAGTCATAAATGGATGCAGCATTTTTTGAGCTCCCAGAGATCTGGGCTATCTGAAGGGCTGTAAATATGAAAAGTGTTGAACTCATTGCAGTCCAGGGTCCCATACTGGAATTACTCCCCTGCTCAGGATCTCATGGCAGAGCTCAGTACATTGGCTTGGTATTGATCTTATCTTTTTCTATAAAGAAAAGGAGGGCAAAAAAACCTATTTTAATGTATTTTCATCTTAGAGAATTGAAAGAATAGCAATTGAATGCAGGACAAAACAATCAATTATCACATCATTGAAGGTTTTTTCTTTCTTCTTCTAAATAACCTGTCTCCAACTATAAAACCAACCATAAAACCAACCATCTTCTCTTCACCCATCTTTGCTGAAGGACTGAGTTTCAAACTGTTTCCAGTTTAGTGACAAACCACCATATAATTGGACTGAGAYACAAATTTACCCTGCAGCAGCCCCTCATATGTTTGTTTTCTGGAGCTACAAGTAGTTCCCAGAGTGGTGTGAGCAGGGTATCCAGGAGCAGATGGTGATGGCTCTGGGTGGAACAGGCTCTGCAGGTGATAATAATCCCAGCTTTCATGGCACAATGGGGCAAGAAACAGCTCTGGAGATCCAGAGGGTGCTGTGCAGAGCAGGGGAGCACACATTTGCCATCCACACTGTTTGGCAGTACACATGCCAAGCAGGGCAATCATATTCGAAATACTGCCAGTGGGAGACCCTGACAACGAGTGTGTTCAGCCTCTTACTACTCCAAGATGTGTGTTGTTTTGGGGTCATTTATGCCATCAAGACAAAGCAGGGATGATTTGAGATGCTGTGTTCCTCAGAGACACCTCATGGACATACTAAACCCCAGCATCGGCCAGAGATGTGGACAGCATATGAATAGATTGCAGAACTCACTGGGACTTTCATCTACCTCTCAAGTTCACCACTACCCTGTTATCCTGGTTTCAGTGCTTCTCTGAGTGAGGCTGACCCTACAGGCCTTTTTACTCCAGCTGGGATTTTATTCCTGTTAGGGTTGTTGAATCCCTCTGCCTGTCTAGAGAATGGCAGTATCCAACAGCAGCACATTCTGCTCTCAGGAAATTGCACAGGCTCAGGGCAACCCGGAGCTGGTTGAGAGACCCTAAAACTTCCCAGCTAGAGATTCCCTCTCCTGTTTTGCTGGTGCCATCTAGCAAGTCCACAGCGATGTCCCACCCTGCCAGACAGGCTCCAGCCATCACGCTGGATCTGCAGGGAGAGCAGAGTGCTTGTGACTACCCCTGCTGCTGCTACGAGGAGATGAGAAAGGCCATGGCGAAGGTGGTGGGAGGGCTCTGGCGGCGGCACCTGCCTGAGGTTGCAGCAGCTCCAGGGTGATTCATCCTGGACTGGGAGCAACTGGCTGCTGAAACGCCGAGCTCTGAAACTGTTTCGTCATATTTAGCATTTCCCGCTATACAACGTGTGACTTTGCGAAGGGCTCTCCGCTCGGTGTTCGTGCTGCAGCAAAGCCCTTAGTCACCTCCTGGCCCCAGCAGCCATGCGTCAGTCCTGGGGGAGGGAGCGGGCAAAACTGATCTTGCAAGAACAGGCAAGTTACTTTCACTTTCTCAAGGCAAAACCCCCAAACAAACACACAAAAAAGAAGACAGTAAGAGGAAGTGAACACTTTAAATCAGCAGGATCCAAAGTGAGTTCCTTTATTATAGAAAAGCCAGAACAATCTACTGGCATGGTATGCGGGTTGCAAGTGCCTGAGTGATGGCTGGGAAATCTTTCTGCGTAAGAAGGTGCACAAACCGCTGGCAAAACGAGGGATCAGAATTTTGCTAACTGCTTTCTGCAGTCTTATCTGACAAGGCTCCTCACTCAGAGCTAAGAAAATAACTGCCCCCTCAGCAAACCTCCATGGGCCAGAGGATTGACACATCCAGGCTCCAACATGCTCTGAGAGGAAGATAATCCTATAGAGAAGGTCTACTCAGAATATTCAGCATCATATGTTCTAAGACATTTGGTTGCATAAAATGTTGGTTGAATTCATTTTCCAAGGCAGGCATTTTGCCCACAAGTACCTGGAGAGCTTTATCAGAGCATTTTGCTCCCTGCACCACCGCCTCAGTCACTAAACTGGAAAAATTCCCCCCAGGAACAAACAGGTAGAGATTGCAGTGATCGTAGCACTCCTGATGGGAGGCATGAACCAGGTGCTCTTGGAGGTTGTAAGGTCCTCCTACACCATAACCAGTCCCCAAAAGAGCCTGCAGCATGAGCCCCCTGAGCACAATACAGCACACTGCAGGGCTCACTGCCCAATGTCAGCAGCCAGATGTACTCTGAATTTGCTGTAGCCTTCAAATCACCTCTAAAGGTGACCCAAAATACCCCTGCTGGCAATTCAGTGGTGGAGAGTGTCCCATCCTTGGTACGATGCCAAATGTCCCCTATCTTCAGTATGACATCTTTGGGCTGTGAGACTCCCATACCTCCGGCAGTAAGAGAGACCTCTGCCAAAACTTCCACGCCAGCGACCAGATTTATGGGCCAGTGAAAGGCCACCCCAGCTAGAAACCAGGGAGAAGCCTTTGCAGAAATAACCCTCGTCATCAAGTCCTGGTTGAGATACACAGTGCAGTGCATCTCTTGTTTGAGCTACGGCTCCAGCATCCCCACAGACTTCAGCCAACATCTTGTAATGTTTTCAAATTTCCTCTCAGTATGATGAAAGACTGAAAGTTCAATTTATTAAAAGAAATAATCTCAGCTCCTGAAACTGAGATTTCAATTTCATCACCTCGCCCAGGAGCTGGGACCTTGGCACAGATGGATAGTATCTATCTGTTAATCCCATGCCAGAGAGAAGAAAGAAAGAAAAAACTTGTCGTTTCATGGTGGACCAAAGAGAGAAATCATTTTGGAGGCCTGCTCATACCTGAGACTCAAAAAGCACTGATGCATTGAGGCCTTAAAGTGTATTTTTGCAGAGGTCAAGTGCACATCCCCAGCATGGAATGAGCAGAATAAAAATTGGCATTAAATTCTGTGCGACTGAAACCTTGATTCAGAGTTGCTGCGAGAGAAAACCCTAGAGAACATGAAATGCTGTTGGAGTTGTATTACAAGGCTTTGGATTTTTTTCTCTACCCCTCCGGTGCCTGATGTTCCTGCAATTAATTTAGTCTGTGTTTCTAACAGTGTGCGTGCAGAAGGAGAGGAAGCAAATTGATTTTTGGTTTTTTCATTGTACCAAAGCAGTATGGCTTTACATTTCAGTCGCAAGATATATCTCTCTAACCTTCTGGACAGTTCTTGAAAAATACCCCAACGAGTACATTTTAGAGAGGGAAAAAGATGTGCACCGAGAGGTGTGCGGGAGGACCTGTGCACTGCTACTCACAGAAGACAGGTGAGGACTGGGGCCGTGTGCAGGGATGTTGTATGCTGGCACCAGCAGCACACAACTGCCTGGAGGCCACCCAGCAGGATGGGAAATGGCTTGAACAGACGGGGACGGGAAGTCACTGACAGATTACTTGTGATCTTGCTGTGACTCACTACAGAAACTTCCCTACCTCAGCTCATCTTCTTGAGACATCTTTACTGGTGACCGATTCGTGGTGGTTTGTTTTCTTTTAAACCAAACTTAGAAAGCCACCCAAACACATGAGCACTGAGTAATTGCCGTACGTGTCTAGCACCTAAATAATAAAAGTGCTTGCGCTGCACTTTTCTGATCCAAAGTGCCGTAGACTCTGAGTAATCGCTTCTAAACCTGTGTTACAGATGTTTGTGTTGCTTTCCCAGGCCTGCCAATGAGAAAGCTGAGGTGGAGGATGAGCCTGATGTCCTGGAAAAGCCGCAGGGTCAGACTGAGAGAGCGCGGGTGTGGCAGAGCTGTTCAGCTCCTCTTGCTGCACACAGCCTTTTCACAAAGGCAGAGCCGGGACTCGTCTGTATTTCTTTTCCTGCTGCCCTTTTGAACACCATTCTGCACACAAACATGCCTGTGGACTAAATACCTTGAAGCTCGTAGTTTCCAGGAGATGTACATTACCTTATCTTCTTCAAACCTCTGTATGGCTTACGCTGCAGCTGAACCCAAAGCACAAAGGCGGGAAAAATTGGTAGTGGAAATTCAAGGAAAGAAGGAAGCCAGAGTGGATCGGACAGCTTTTATGTCTCCTCCTACAGTTGGCATGAACATACAAGGACTGGAAGAAGCGCATGTAGCCACGTCTCCCGCTCACAGCAGTTTGGAATGGGGGTAAGAAGAGCTATCACCCCAAACCCAAGCCATTTTCCTTGGTGTGCTGTTGGAGATCTTTGGTGCCGCCTCCCATAGCCAGCTCTTGGCTCACTAAAGCGGGTGGCACATGGTCTTCTCTGGCAGCGCCTGCAAGTGTACGGGAAGTGGGCAGAGGCACGGCTGGGGAAACGGGGAGATGCAAAGCAGGACAGATGGACCAAGTGTCCAGCACAGAGAGAGAAAATTGAAATCCCACAGAGGGAGCCCTTCTTTCTGTTGAAAGGCTGTTTGAAGGGCTGTTTTAAAAGATTTCTCCAGTGGACTGAGGAAGAAGAAGACATTTTACATGCTCTAGGTACAAGCACATGTTTTCAGGTATGTTCATGGGGCATTTAAGGACAGCTTGATCTACTTAGGATGCAAAAGATAGTCCAAGATAGACTGAAATTTTGGAACAAAACCGAAGGACATTATGTTGTTACAACCAGATAAACAGTCTGTTCCTCTTTCAAAGTTAAGCAGATTTTACTGTAGATATTTCTACATTTTATCCTCCTGTTCTGTACTTCAGATTAAATGCTCTCTCAAGAGAATGCAACCCCTCCACGTCCACATGACTGAGGGGACCTGCTCCAGGTCCAGCTGGGGAGTGAAATCTCCCCCTTTAAAGAAGTTATCCATAATCAGTGAAAAGACTTGTCAATATTGTATGGAGAGCCTTTTAATTAAAAAAAAAGTGAAGCAAAACAAACCAAAACCCAGCCTGGTTGTGTTAGTCTCAAGACAAGGAATTCAGCCTACTCTTACTTTACTCTATCTGCAGATCTCCTTTTTCAATGGCTGGGAATGGAAATACGTAGTCAATGCTTGCCCTCGTTTCACAACTGTATTCAGTCCAAAACGTAAAATCACTTTGGTTAATTGTTTTAGCTCTGTCCTTCTTCAGTCTCCAGCCTTTAAGCATTCTCTCATCAGTGTACTGACAGTGTTCATACCCTGGCTTTCGTCTGGAGGCAGGAGTGTCATTGTTTCGTCCTCAGGGTGTCAGAGGTTTGCAGTCAGATGTTGGACAAAACTCTGCTTTTCAAGGAGCCTCTCACAAGCTTTGGAACTTTTTGAGCCTATTTTGTCCAAGAAAAAAATATTTCAGATCCATGACAAGGAGTTTATTCCAGGTCTTTTTCTATTTCGTATGTAATATTTTAGTTATGGCTCTACCCTTGCCAACACCATGGGCTGCTATTTTGTTGTTGTTCTTGCTAATGAAGTAAATAACTCTGCATTCCAGCTCATGATAATAACACAGCTATATTCCTAGTTGGCCTTGGCTAAGACAAGCTATTAAAATGAGTTTTGTGTTGTCACATTTCATGTTCTGAATCACCTTCAGGAGGTGTGGATCTGGTGGAAAGACACTGAACAGGCAGGAAAAACACTGAGACGAACCTGTCATGCCAGGATCTGCTGGGACAAAAGCAATAAAAGTCCTTGTCTCCTAATGCTGTATAAACCTGTGTGTGAAAAAAGGCTCATTTTTTTATGTGTTCGAAATACAACCCCCTTTTTTTTGCCACTTGTAACTCATGGTGAAATGCCTATGCTGACTATCCTCTGGCTTCTGCTGCAGGGAGGTGGGCAGTGGAAAATGCAGCCCAGGGCTTTGTCAAGTGCTTCCCTGTTACTGGAGTATTTTCACTCAATGGCTGTTCTGCTAGGGTGAAAAAAAGGTTATTTCATACAACTTGAACTGTGCAGCCTGATACAATTATTAGAAAGCTTTGACTGTGTTATAAATAACTTGTCATGCTTGCACGGCTTTGTGCAGGCGCCTCTCTGAAGCTCCTACCTTGGCAGCCGCTGTCAGCAGCCTCACCTAAGGTGGAGGCAGTCCATGATGGCATGGGGGGGATGGTGGGCTGAAAAGATCATCCTTGTGCTCACTGGATGATGCTGCTGCCTTCTGCTTTGCTGCAGATGAGGAAGACTCGAGCCCTTTCCTCTCCCCACACTCACCATCGCATGTGCTCCTTGGCACAGGCTCATTGCTTTATTCGTGTAGGGTTGCATCCATGCCTGGATCCCATAGGACCCTGGTACAGATCCAATGTCACTCATTGCATGAGAAAAACTTTTTTTGAAAGGGACCTGCAAATTTCAGGGCAGTCAGGAGAAAAGCTTTCTCCTCAGCAAAATAAGCCTCTGAATGGCTGCCAATTAGCTGGTGCAACAGCTCACGGTGTCAGGTAGTGTTTGAAAGCCAGAGATTTATAATCCAGAGTCACATAAACTCTATGGCAAATCAAATCTGTGATGAAAAAAAAACCCCTGTAATAGAAAGATTCAACACAGGAAGTCTGATAAACTGTTAATTTTACTTAGGATAATTATGATATTTACATCTAGGTAGCACTGACAGTTCAAGGCTTTGATATACTCTAATGTGATTTATGGGCAGCAGGAAGGAGCTGGGTTGAGCTCACTGTCCTCACCTCAGGAACATCTGCTCTCTGTGCAAAGCTCTGATGAGCATGTGCTGCCCCAACAGATATGACTGTCCACAGGTGCCTCCTGTCAGAAGCACGACATCTTCAGGGGCTGCTACTCAGACGTGACCAGAGATTATTAAACATTAACAAAGATACTACATTTATAGACAACTCAAAGAGTTCCCTATTTCAAAGGAAAAAGCCAAAACCAGTGTTCTGATCCCAGAAGCGACAAGTGGGAAAGGAGAAAGTACATGAAGCTGCCTCATCTTCTAGGAGCTGCTTTTAGTGCTTCAGTAGATGGTTGGTCCACATCACCTGTAGCTCCATTCTGCCAATGCAACCTACAGCATAGGTGAGGAAACAGCTACACGACAAGCAATGGCTGGGGTTCTAACAGTGATTTTTGGCACAAATGCTGCAGCTGCTTGTCATTTTGAGGATTTGTTATGCCCCCCTCCCATGGATGCCATCATGTCCCTTGGAGGTCTCCAGCTGTAGGCTGGATGAGCCATATCAGCAAGATGGTAGATGCGGTCACAACCCAGGACAGAAACATTGCCTGAGAACAGTGGTTGCAGAAACAGTAAAAACAATTTTTGAGAGAGATGTCCTATGTAATATGGGAACAGAATAAGGATGGGCTCTATTTCTCCATCAGCAGAAGGATGGAGTGCCAGTCTCAGGGTTTAAAGGTAGGTAGCACCTGGACCAAAAAGAGACTCTTGTTTGTGTTTATCATCAGCTGGTGACGGTCTGAAATGAGGCTGATGCTCGTGGGTGACATCATGGAGCACAGGAACAAGCTCCAGGAAATAGGTAAAAATCTTCTGAAGCAAATCCAGCATGAGCCTTTCTGCTTTCTGAGTTTTACCCTCCTAGAAGTTGTGTCCTATAGACTCATTGGTATTCATGCTTACCTCAAACATCTCAAGAAGATTCCACATGGATAAAACAAAATCCATCCTAAAATGGCTCAAAAAGGATGGAG
This sequence comes from Amblyornis subalaris, assembly GCA_018881555.1. NCBI lineage: Eukaryota > Metazoa > Chordata > Aves > Passeriformes > Ptilonorhynchidae > Amblyornis > Amblyornis subalaris. The sequence goes on along the minus strand of JACAXG010000009.1, from coordinate 8,539,154 downwards.
TAGCTCATTCTGCCTCCTGTCTGGGAGTAACACTTCTTGCCACCCTACCACCCCACTGGAAAGGTACACAGTGGCACCAACGGACACTCAAAATACCTGCTGTGAGAACAAGTTTGTGTTGCTTTTCACACAAGTCCCTTTTGGGAGCAGTTTATCATGTTGGAAGGTTTCTGGAGAAACCAGAGGCTCAGGGATGATCCTCACAGAGCTGTTGTCTTCCTTTCTTTGTAGACTTTTATCTCTGAACATTACACAGATCAGTGATTTATGGGTATTTAAATGTTTGGTCTCCACTTAGCTAAGCAGAGAGATGGATGGCCACTCACTCTGCATGGAGCAAGTGACAGCCTTGGCACCTGGAGCCATCTCTCATTCCCAAACCCCAACATGAGTAAAAGGGTTTTGTGACAAGCATAATGACCTTCACACTGAAACCATGCAAAACTGAACTCGTGTTTTACAGAAAAGGCTGTAGCTCTGGGATGAATTTTGGCAAACACACACCCTTCCAAAAATCCACAATACTAACATTTGGTGAAGGGTGGGAGGGGGGGAGCGCACAAAACATCCAAGCCCATGTTTTTCATTAAAAAATCGTAATGTTTCATGTCTAAAATATCAAAATGAATCATTTCAATGYATCCAATACAACTGTGATGAAGAGCCTGCTCCAACAGCACACCACTTCTCTCAGAGAGCGGATGGGAGATGAATGCCCTTTTCGATCTGCATTGAAAATGGTGTCTTCTAGGACATGGGAGAGGAAGGGGGATGAAAAGGATATTAAGCAAGCTGCATCTCGAAAGAAGAAAACATCCTTTAATCCCCTTCCCAGCTCGTAAGCATCCATTTGGGATCCAGCACAGGAAGATGAAGAGGAGATGAGAGTAAGAACAGCGCAACCAGAAGAAAAGAACACGTTCTCAAAGGCACCATCGACGCACTGACATCCAGGATCATCCGCCTGTGGCAGCAAGTCTGCTCAAACCACCTACTGGATGCCCCATGGACGGAAAATCCTGGTGCCCCAGGAACTGCTTTGCAGTTCCGTCTGGAGTTTTGATACCTACCATGCTGGTACCTCTAGTTCCTTTCCAGAGGAAACTGCTGTGCCCTCTTCCTGGTTTATGTGTTGGAGCAGTGAGATCAGGACTCACCTTTCATACAAGGACCAAGAAATTACGTGAATGAGCCATATTCACAGTCACATGTAAAGAAAAGGCAGCAAACAGGCAAACTCCAGGCTGCTGCAGTGGAGCAGGTAAATTCAGCAAGACAGCAGGCAGTGGTGCACCCCCACACTCAAATCTGGCCTCTCCAAAATCAGTTGGTGCTAATTTCTGATGGATTTTTAAATCACAGCCTCAAATGGGTTTTTTTCCCCTTTTGCAGCCAGGACCATTGCTGGGTATGGCAGGATGCAAAGCCTTGGTAAGCTACTCCTTCTGTGTCCAGTGGGGAGAGGCTGGAAAGCAGCTAAAAAGGGGAAAGAACAGGCCAATGTCCTGCTATTGTGACGGAGTCAAGTAGTAGAGAGACAAAACAGAACTTCAGCAACTTGTAGCTTGACTTCGGGGATTGATGTGATCTCAGCCTAGGTGAGCCCAAAATCATCCCACTAACCCCCTCCCTCAGGCTGTGGAGGGAGAGCACCACTGGTACCTTGGATCTCCATGGGAACCATATCAGCGAGAGGGGAAATGAAAGAGGAAAGCAGAGAACGGACCAGAGTGAGCAGCAGGGAATGGGGAGAGGATGGTGGTGGGGTGAGGGGCATGTGGAAGCCGTCCGTGTGCCAAGGTGCCCTGTGGTGAGCAATAACAGGCTTATTGCAAAGCCTGCTGCACTGGGGAGGAACACTAAGCATTGTATGGAGTGTGTAATGGGGGGAAGAGCATTTCCTCACAGCAGCTTAAAGCCTGCAGCAGTACTGGTAGAGTGAGCTTGTGAGGAAAAACAAAAGCAGGCAAGAAGAGCTCACTCTTCCCACAGGTTTTGTGGGGAGAACATGGTGAGCAAAGCAGGGAGACAAAGGATGCTTCTCCACATCCATCCTCCTCCTCCCCTCCAGCCTCCAGGGCAACCTACATTAGGAAAGTACCCTCCCTCAGCAGTGTCACCTCTTCCTCTTTCTCTCCAGCTGTGGCCTGGGGGTCTCCAGGCAGTGATGGCTTTCACCCAGGATGGAGTGAGCAACCTGGGGTGCCAGTGCCCATTGAGCCCATCCAAAGCCACCTCATACACCGCTGAGGGGCTCATCGCTTCATTGGATTGCAAAGCAGCTGCCGTAGGGCAGAAGCATAGGACTTCCAGGAAAGGACCGGCAGTGTGCTGGCCAAGCAACGCTTCAGATGCATCAGCTCTGCACCTTGCAAGTGCCTCTCTGCTGTSTCATAACAGCACCACATTCCTGCTACCCAAGTACAACATGGGATCACTCTGATGCTGACAAGGGGAAGAGCTTGTGTTCTTCACCAAGAAGGCCCCATCCTCCAGAACATCTTCTTGCCTGCCTGACAATGGGAGCAAGCACAGAGACTTAGTCTTGGTCTGTGCCTCTGCCCATCTCTTCTTTGCTGTTCCTTTTTAGCTCAAGGAATGAAAGTCATGGGAGAGTCAGTCAGGGAAGTGGAGTTAACTGCCACTCTCTGCCCTGATGCCTTTGGAGGAGGCAGTTTTCCAGAAACAGTGCAGATCTTCCAGGTGGGTGGTCCCCTCCTGGAAGCTCAGCTCTCTGCCTGCACAGGCTTTGCTGCAGGTCACACACCACCAGTGCTGCTTGGCTCATCTTCACATCAGCTCTGCTGAGCATTTTGTGGCCCCAGATCACTTGGGGATGTCCCCAGCTTCTTCATTAGGAGATAGCAGGAGAGGGCTGACAGCTGCAGACCCCTTTTCTTGCCTGCACACAGACAACTCCACACTCTAAGGTGTATTTTCTCATGGGGTTTTACCATCACACCTGACCACACAGCAATAGGAGCAGCTCCTGGGGCTCCCCTGCAAGGGGTATTTGCGGAGGGCCACCCGAAGCAATTGCAAAGCTTCCTCATTCCAGCCCAAACAGCTGCATCTCCACAGATGCTCCCTCCCTATCTGACTGAGGCAGGAGGATATGATTGTGAAGTTCACTCCATGGTGTTTCACTAAAAGCCTGGCAAACTGGTTGAGGCTTCAGCCATTTTTCTCAGACATCAGACATTTTTCAACCAGCGGACTCCTGGCAGCTTGGCATTTTTAACGTATGGTCTGTGGTGATTTTGACAGGAAAATTCCTGTCCGTCCCCTCCTACTTCCATGCTGCCTGATGTGCCATGACATCTTGGTGTCACATCATCCTGACTCTGGCATTTTAATGCAAGACCACTGAGGTCTTGCAGACCAGATGGATTTGGTGCATGAGGGACAGCCAATGCCATGCAGCACCTGGAGCTCATGGTCCCCTTTGCAAAAGACAGAGAAGGAAGTCACTGTCTGGTCATTTTGGCTGCTCTCTGCTCAGTGATGCAGCTTGCTTCAGCTGACAAACTTGCAGAAAGAATCAGAAATGTCAAAATTACCTCCTGCTCCAGAGCAGGTCTACCAGTGATTTGTTTTTCTCTAAGCTGGGCAGCTGCAGGATACASTGCTCTCTGCAGTTTTAACTGTCATTTTCTCCTGATTTTATTTTCAAATCCACAGTTCAAAGGCATTCTCCATTTACAGGATGGGCAAACTGCACTGACATGATTTTTTCTCCCCTGTACACCTACCTTCCCCCCAGGATACTTAGAAATGTGCCCTATTCCTCCTTCTTCCCCCAGAAGCTCTCTATATTTTGCAAAAAGGAGAAGCTATAGTCAAAAATGAGTGTTGCTTCAGGAAAAAAGGCAGTGGGAATAAATGGGCTTTCTCCCACCTCATCTAGCAGAGATGGAGGCTGAACAGTAAAAGTGAGGACTGAGCAATGCCAGCCTGAGCAAACAACCACTTCCCAGAGAAATGGGGCACTTTGTGCCCTTGGATAAAAGAGATCCCTTTTACCTTCACTTGGTGCTGCCTGTGCTGCAGAGCTTCTCTCCTAGCTTGCTCGCTCAAGCCTTTCCTTCTCTCTCCAAACACAACCCCTAATGCACTACAGAAAACAGGGCTGCTGGCAGCCCTGTGCTGGAGCAGCCACAGGCTGTCACCTTTGCAACAGGGGAAGTGGCAGCAGGGCCATTGCAACGGGCAGCAGCTGAAAAAGGGTTTTCTTTCCTGGGCCTGTAAGCAATTGGTGCTTTACACTCCATATTTTTCCATTTGGGAAAACCAGGTTTGGGATGGATACTACAAAAGCAATCTGAAATCAAATTTAACAGTTAGGGTTTTATACAATGCAGCAGAGCAGAGGTCCAAAGGTTGTGTAGGGGGAGAGTGCCTGTAGCCAACCATTTCAACTGATCCACCAAAAAAAGGCAATAAAAACCACCAACCCCCCTTGTCTTTTTGCAGGCACAGCCTCAATCAAATGCAGACAAAGCAACAAAGGAGAAGAAAATGCATGTGTCCCCAGCTAAAAAAATATGCTTAGGGCAATATGCACAGACTAAAGTGGGATGAATCAGAACAAGGTAGCTGGACCCAAAACAAAGTTCGCAAGGGTATAAATTGGTGAGCATCTGGGTACYAGGTCCTGAAAAACCAAACACTGCAGACAAAATGGACAATCAAAACCAGGGACATCTGACATTTCACTCATCTGGACAGGACATTAAATAGGAGTTCAAATTTCAGGAAATGGCATTTAACCTGGATACCCTGCTGCCTGGATGAATATTTGACCACTGTTGAGATCATCTTCCTCCTCCTCTTCTGTTCCATTCCTGCCTCTATCACCAAAACTACCTGACAAACTCGGGATGAGCTTTCTACTAAKAAACATGGTAAACAGACTGTCTAGCTATAAACTCTCCTAATCCTGCTTGTTCCTGTTTTCTTCTTTAGGGTGGAAAACAGGAAACAGTATCATTTCAGAGCAATGACACCAACTGACAAAATAATCCTGACATTTGCTTGCTGCAGATTACAGAAAGACCCAGCAATTGCTGAAAAACCTGCAAGTTTTGGTTCTGTCAATGGCCATCTTTAGCACCTATCACTACAGTACACTAATGTTTAACATCAGCTATCAGATTTCCCATTCTCAGGAACTAGCAAAAAAATGTTGACTCAAAGGTGGCACCATGAACAGTTGAGGACAGAAATCTACCACGTCTACCATTGCTGATATAAAGGGGCAGCCTTTTGTAGCAGAAAGAATTTCTTGGACTTTGTTTCAGTTCCCAGCATCTGCTGAGGCTGTTGACATAGAGGTCAAAATTTGATGCAGTGAGGAGGATACCAGGCCATTTGGCTAAGAAACATGAAACAGAACATTATGTAGTTTTCAAAGGAATAACTTTTGGCCAGTTTGACTTGAACTGGGAAAAATACCAGTAGAAAGCCAACCAAGCATTAGTTTGCTTATATGCTGCTTACTTTCTGTTTTCCATCCAATCTAGCACATGAATTTCCTGAGTTTACTTTCACTCGACACATGAAAGTGCTTTATGAACACTAACAAAAAGTAACATTCCGTTTCTGTTCCCCAAAGCTAAACAGCTGGAACTGGGAAGTTAGTGAAAACTTTCTCTGCAGGGGAGCTGGTCTAGTCAAACTCAAGAGCAGAAGTGAGATAATAGTTTCTAATGATGACACAACCCCTAATTGTATAGATCATCATTTCAACTCAGCTGTAAGAAAGCATGTCCACACAAAAAGCTATTTGCATAAATTACTCTTAGCCAGGCCAAGTCCTGCACCCATCACACTACACAGTGGAGCTTAATACTGACCTCAGTGAGCCAAAGGTGTGGTTCTCTGCCGTGTGGGAGTAGCACCAAGCTCAGAGCSAAAAGCCTGGCACAGCAAAAAGAAGCACTGCCCAGCTAAAGAGTTAAGCTTCGTTTAAGTCCCTGGTCTGCAGATAATTCTCCTCCCTCAGGCTCCAACTGTCCACTCCTGAACACAAGACAAAAAACTTTGACAGGAAGCTCCAGCAAGATTTTATTCAATGGTACACAATAGGAAGAAATTAGCATGAAAGAAGAATTGTATACATTACTGACTTTCCAAGTCACTAAAACAAACCCATAGTGACAAGAACAACTGAGTTCGATGACATAACAAGAAGCATGTGACCATCTCTCTAGTGTCCATACCTGCAAATAGATAATATGTTAAAAATTTTTAAAAATTTTTTTTAAAAATTACAATTCATAATAGTGCTGATTTGGGTGGATTTATTTTCATTCTATCACAGTGTAATTAACACGTAAATGGGATGAAGGTGAAATGCTGTTATGGAAATCTTAAAAAGTTCCCCACTTTTCATTTCCCCTAAAAGTCTATTCAGACACCAGTTAGAAGAGAGCCTGAGCATTCCACAATATCATGTGCAAGAGATCTCAGTATCAGCATCTTTTGCCCTGAATTCTACTTCAAATATATCCTGCATGAAACAAGGCCAAAGCTTGTCATAGTCCCAGAAATAACACTGAGCATGCATAAGGAGATATTAATTCATGTCTCCATTTCTCACCATGCTGCCCATGCAATATTAAGTGATTAGCCAGGCAACATGGACTCCATTCTCATTGTGTGTTCATGAAAACATATTAATATCAAAACTGTGGTACTTCAGTTGTCATGTCAATGATGATTTGCACCACTGACTGTGTACCAGATCCCAAAGACAATCCCCAACAGTTATAATATCTGTTTTGCTTTGTTTCAATCTGGACTCTGATTAGAATTAATTTTTTTAATAAAGTGGGTGGGGAGAGGGACAATCCATAGTTAAGATTAATGGATAAATGGTGCAGAATGAAGCAAGTGACAGGCAAACTTCCGAACTATTGTCAGTGTACAGTTACCTCTCAAAATACAATTACCTCTCAAAAACCCATCCATGGATCTCATATTACTATTCTAACATGAGATCTTTAAAAACATGAAACAAATAAAAGCAATACAGAAATTATGAATAAATGGGCCAAAGCCACAGCAATGGCTACATGGACACTTGATTTCCAGATGCTGGGAAATCAGCTGTATTAATCTCTGAGGCTATCAGAGTTATAAAACAAATCATCAAGATAACAGAGGGACCCAATAAGATGTCTGGCACCTCAGCAGAAACACTTTGAAACCCAAGCAGCTGAATTCAGGTCATTCTCTAAACCCAAACTGCTCATGCAGCAGCACAGTATTCACCCGAGACTCCACTTCCAGCAAATTCCATTTCTGTTCTGCTCTCCATTCTTTAGAGAGAATGCCAATAGAAATCACTACTTTTTAACAGCTCCCACTTACCCCACAGCTGTTTGGACTTCCTTCAGAGCTCATTTAGAACCAGGTGACTAAGGAAAGGTCCATATACAGCAAGCTGGAGGAAAAAACCTCTCCAAACAGCAACTATGCCCTCAGACCCACAAATCTGACACTGATCATTTATATTTACAGAAGGACAATTGGACTTTGCATCTTGAAATCTGTGCAGGATACCTACTTTTGGAACTCCCATTCCCTGTTGTCCAGCGGACATACTTGGCGAGTTTTGAGCCAGCGAGAGATGCAGTGGAAGTGGAAAGCGTGCTGGAAGACAAAGTTCAGATCGTATCATTTCAGAATGTATCCCAAAGTGAAAACTACCACTGAAAGCATCACAGTAAGAAGAGAGTAGCAAGAGTTTGCAGGCAAAGGCATGAAGGACTGATCAGCCAATTAGCTGGTAAACACCAAGGAATTGATCCACATTTTCAGAGCGGACAGAAACATTAGCGAAACGGCAGCAGGGAGCCTGTTCCACAGTGCATGCAGTGGCAACTGACTAACTTCTGATGAAGGAGAGAGTGCAGAGTTTAGCAGCTGCTAAAATTGGCAGAGCAAATAAGCAGCATAATCAGAAAGAAAAGAGAGGATTTCAGAGTGACTAGCAGGGATGATATGAATGTATACATGCTGAAGGAAGGTTTCTGTCAGTTTGCAGGGAGAAAGACTGAAAGAGACAGAAAAGGGGAGGAAGACAGAGACAGAAAGAGACAGAAAAGGGGAGGAAGGCAGAAAGAGACAGAAAGACAGAAAAGGGGAGGAAGACAGAAAGACGGACAGAGAGAAAGTCTCTGTTACATGTTTATTAAGGACACCCTTTTCCATATCCCATACAGCTACTTAAAACCAAGGTTCCAATTGTGGTAACTCTTGCACACAACAACATAATTTTGACATTAGAATATTCTGATCATGGTTATGAATTTTGCTCTTGTCCTCTGCAAACAGAACTGCAACATTTATAATCCTGTTCCAGCATTATCACGTTGTAACTTGATCCCACAGCACAGTGAAGATGGGACTGAGGAACACRAAGTTATTTCATTACAGAGTATTTTATCTTCCAACTCAGGCCCAGGCTAGCTAAGATGTATTCAAGTTTGGAGTTCATGTGCTAGTGGGACCAGGTACAAAGGAGTCCATAAGGCAACACATTGGAAGAGCTGGAGATGAAACACTAGAACTGACCTGATCTTCCCCCAAAATTGGAAGCAAATCACCTGGTTACACCAGACTGACTCTATGAATTAGCCTGCAGAAAGACAAATCAAGCATGCTGACATCTAAGCAATCCTATTACCGGGGGGGGGGAGGAATAACTCCTAGGCAAACCATGATCAGTAAAATCATGCTCAGAATGGAAGATCTATTATTMTTTAAAAAAAAAAAAGTGAAGGCTTATCTTCCTCTCTTTGCTTCTGTGTTTTATTACATCTATCCAACTCTCTCTTTCTTTCATTTTCTTCTCTCTCTCCTTTCTATGTTCTACTAAATATATGGACTTTAAAGTTCTTATTTCTGGTGGATTATGAGAAACATATTATAGAACTCATTCTGTCCCAAGTCTTCAAATAAAGGATAGCACCACCACACACACACGAGCTCCACAATAAAACGATTTTCCTTACATTGCAGACGCCCCATGCAACTGTGCACTCTTCAGAGGTAGCCGATGCTTGGTTTGCTTGACATTCTATGCCTGTGAAAATAAAAATTAAACACAAAAAAACAGAAGCTGAAGATGTACATGCAACACCAACTGGTAGGTTTCTTCATAACAGCAAATAGAGGCAAGGGAGGAAGAGCTCTTTGTCTTGTTGTATTTAATACATCAGAAAGTATCAAGAGCTGTGGTTTAATGTGTACTGTTTTTCCAAAAGTATCTGAACAAAATATACTTAATCCCGATTTCCTCTTTCCTCCACTTTTTTAGTATTCCAAAGTYCCAGAGTGGAAGAGTATATAGCTCATCTGCTGGCAATGAGCAAACATGTGTCTGCTTCCCAAATTTCAAGGATAAATATTTTCATTTTTTCCTCTTATATTTAAAGAGATGTCTTTTGATGATCAGTTGAAGGTACATTTACTTAAACTTCTCACCTAGATTTCTCTCAATATAAATTCACTTTCTTGTCAGACATTATGTACTTTATTTACAAATTAATTTGCTCATGTAACGCTGGAGTTTGCTTGTCTTTATTTTATAGTCTTGTGATACATAAGTACACYCCAAAAATACACAATAGGAAATGAGTTTTAAAAAGTTTAAAAGTATATGGTTTGGACTTTTTATACCTTGGAGCTGAGTACTCACGATGATCCCCCAAAAATCCCAACTATTTATGGGTTTGGGGTTATGTTTCCGGCTTTTGTGTCAGGCAGCGTGGATGAAGGAGATGAGAAAGAGTGAGGAAAGAAGGAAGAACAACACTGAGAAAATAAATCTTGCAAGCTGGTTCTCCATTCTAAAGCCTGAACAATTCACTTCTGCTCCAGCTCAAGAAAAAACTTCAGAAGAAAGAAAGGTATTTCCAACTCCTCCACAGTCAGCAGCACAAACCTATGATACTAACATTTTACTTCCTGCTAAAGGATGCTTTCTTTAAGAGTCAAGCCCAAATGATTTAAAAAGACCTGCTGATAGATGATCAGCTTAGAACTAAATACATGAGTTTGCTGCTTTCTTATTTAGCGCTTTTTTTTTTTCCTGGCAAAGACGATGTCTGAATGAGCTCCAATTCTCTAGTCACTGTTTGTGTGCCTGCATATGCACAGAGGAAAAGGAATCTGATTCACCAATTAAAGATTTGAAAACTTTCAAATCCCACAGATTTGGCAAAAAAATGTGATCTCTATTTGTTCTGCCCCATTCATCCCCTTCTCCATTTTTCACACTTTTCAGGTGTGGAGGTGAACAAAATACAAGAAAGGCCCATTTTTTCTGAGACATGGGAGAGGTCAGTTAACCTTGGTCACAAGGAACTACTCAAAACAAGACTAATGTCCAAAGAAACTCAGTAGCAACAGCTGTTCTGCAAGTTTTGAGTGAACCTGTATTTATCATATAGTTTACGTCAAAGATATGATATACCACAGCAGGAAGTCCAAAGCTCAATTCCTTGCCTGCCTAYAGAAGAAAAAATCCAGTACTCCTGAAATGTCTGGTATCTTCATTCCTGAATCTCTCAATACATACAGCAATAAAATTAAATCTGATTAAGAAAATGGAAGATGCTCAAGACCCTTCAAGAACTTCAATTACTTTGGATATTTGCATAAAATTCTACACCTGAGATGGTTGTAACAATTTTACTGTTACTGCAGAATAGACTCATGATCACGGGGCATATTATATTAAGTTTTAAATATCTGGCCTGAGTCTGTTCAGTAACAGATAACGGTGAGAAGATGAGGCAATTCATCTGAAGGGAGAAAAGTCAACAGGTAAGCAAAGTTGAACTTAGGAAGCCTCTGCTGAAAGCAAGGAAAATATTCCAGCACATAATATACTTATCTTGTTTCTTCTCTTTCCCTGCTGGAAACAAAATATTGGGCGTATTAGACATGAAGTTCATTTAGCCTATTTTTATATCCTTTTGGTTTCTCTTTTTTCCTAAGTGGCCCTAACCTGGGAGCTGCATGAACACAATTTTTGATTTTTCAGGATTTAAAGGACTCTGTATTTTGCCTGGGAGTGAGGGGGAAGAAAGACAGTTTAGATAAGGAAGAGAAGCAGCACTAACATTCATTTGAGTGTTAGTCAAACTTTCACTGACAAGCCTAAACTTTTCACCGACAGTTTAAAACATGACAGTCCCAAAAGCATAAGAGGACAGACAAACTCCTGTGGAAGTAGCTGAGGAAGAGTTCTCTGGTGATGATGTAAAGCCTTTCCAAAAAGACACCCAGATTTAACTCCCTCATCAAACAGGCTGGAGACTACTGCTGGCACTGCTACCTTTGGCTGCCAAAAATGGGCCTCCCAAAAGATGAAGCACTTTTTCGTCTCCTACTTGCTTCATTTCAGAAAAGGACAATATATCAACAAATAAAAAATAAAGAAATAAAACACATGGACAATCTCTGTCATAGAATGAAAGCTGATTATTCTGGCTCTTGAAAGAAAGAGAAGATTTTTACCATCTGCTGACTCAAGAGAAGCAGTAAGCGTCAGACAATAACAAGTACTGGAGGAATACTGAATGACTATTGTTGCCTTGCTTTGGACAGAGTATCTGCAGGTGAGGGCAAAAAGATACAACCAAAACCTGAAATACCAGTAAACCATTGTGAAAGATGCAATGGAAGCATTTCAACTAGGGGAGTTACGGAAATGCATCTTATATAATGGCAGCTTCTGAACCTTGGCATCATAACAACCAGCCCACTTCCTATACATTTTCTTTTGCAGAAATCACCYGTATATTTACACATCAAGAAATAAATCCAAACCCATTCAATCTACTAAACATCCTGAGATTCTTCGCAACATATCTGTGTTTGTGAAGCTGGAATATCAAACATCGTACTTTGCATCTTGCTGTCACAGCAAGGACACAGTATTTTGACGGCACATTTTACACAGTTCAAAACTATACTGGTCATCTTACTACAATATTACATTACACATTTTAGACCAGAAGATAAACCAGTATACTAAACACTGTTACCACTCCCCAATTTACCGTGTTGCAATGACCGCACCAGAGAGCAAGCCTTTGAAGAAAGGCTAAAGTAAAATCTAAACAGAACCTGGGTCTTTCCAAAGAATGAAAAAAACCCACTGAGAATCTACTCATTCCTTCTGTACACCGAATACAAACCAAATTGAGGGCAGGGGGGATCCCTGGACCACATTATTACCAAGTCATAAGGTATATATATGCATGAGGAGAACTGCATGACACCTTAACATTGATGCCTGATTTTATAACATTAACAAACTTCCATTACCATGACTGGCATTTCTTATCACTCTTTTAATGTTTTCCCATTCAAGGTTTCTCTTYGTTGCTAGGAGTGGGAGACATTTGTATCCTGCATTTTATCAAATCGAATCTTGTGTTCTTCTTCCCTGCACATTCTATTAATTTTTTCTTAATTTGCCACCACTTCACATCTTATGTTTGAAAATCTAATCAAAGGGTTGTTTAACAACATTAATGATCTGTAACAAGGAAGTAAGCAAATCCAGAGCCAACACTGATCTCRGAATACCAATTTAGATATTCCCTTCTACTCTGTATACTGTCAATTCTAGTCTGTCATTTGCAGTCCAGGCTCTTCATAACATTGCTCATACACAAATTAATAACATGTAATGCTTGAGCAACTCAAAAACCAAAAAAAAATTAGCTCTGCCTTTTTCCTTTACTGTTTTTCTTAATCTACTTACATACTCTCAACCCCACCTACATTTTGGTAGGACTTTTTAAAATTTTTTTTTTTTTTAAGAACTGACGAACAAAATTCRCTACTGAAGAATAAAATCTGTCCATTCTCTTTCCAGCTCCTCCACACCTCTTCTTCATCCCATATGTCCTACTTGCTATTTATAAAACAAATACCAAATATATAAAGACTGTATTTGGTCTGTCATGGAAGGTACTATTAATTTTGAAGCAGATTCCTAGAATGAAACACACCAGCATCTACTATCTAATAATACATCCCTCTTATCATGAATAACTACCTTGAATTACAGGATTTTATATATTTATCCTATACATTTGTAAATTCTATAAATGTAAAAAAAATCAAACCAATACTAATAATGCATTGCTTTTTATTTTGGCATTTGATTACACTCCTTTGTAAATGAGCAATCAATTCTCTATGTGGCTACAAAATTCCCCCTATTATAACACATACTAAGTTAGTTAGGCAAGGTAGGTTTTGTAGAATGTGGAGTCAAATTACCTTGCATGTCCATGCCTTTCCTGGCCAGACACAGAGAGTGTTACAAGACTTCATCTTAATGAGTGTCATCAAGAAGTTGATACTCACAGCAACCTCCCCAGCTCTGAAATATAATGCCTCTCTTTGTAAGCAATGTCTGTCAACCCTGGATAATTTCAGTTCCTCTTTATTATGAGTCCTTTTCCTTTTTGTTGCATTCAAAATAGACTCAGCAGCATCATCTCATCTGTTGATGTGGCATCAAGTGATCTTACTCTTTACAAGAAAAGGGTGAGGGAAAAGCAATATGGTGACAGAGGTCACAAAAATAGATTATGAGACTTCAGCACTACATAAAATACAGATTAGTAGAAGACTTAGTTGCTAATTGAAAGCTGTATTTGTTGAATTATACCTGCAGCTGGGGTAATTTCAGCTGTTCTTCACATACAAGTTCAAACTGTCAACTGTGTCCCCCACTTTACTTACATAGATCCATAATGTGGTTTCTGCAAATGGCACAGTTATCAACCACAATGTCCCATGCCCACAGAGCTACGGCGTTCCACTAGAGACGAAAAAAGGAAAAACATAGTTTTAATTCAATTTACAGTGGACAGAAATCCTTGTTACTCTCTAAGATCCCATGCACTTTTTGAAATAGAAAAGCTGGGATATCTGAAAAAAATAAATCTTAGAAGTCCAAACTAATTGTCCATCATGAATTCACGTTACTATAAAGCAGTGGTACAGTCCTGTCACAAACCTCCCAGACTCAATGTCTCCTTCCCACTTCAAAAGCACGATAACTCCCACAGTCCCCCTTTTTATTTTTGTGAAACAAATGCAAGCATCCAGATTTCTATTCAAGATCCAAAGGCAAGGATGCAGTTCATGCCAAATCCTCAGTTCTGAAGGAAAGGACAGTCCCTTGGAGAAAGGCCAATCCAGACGCCACTTAAGAGGAATTCCCATTATTTGCAGCAGTTCTTCTAGAAATCATCTTCAGAGCAGTTGGGGTCAAGAACTAAATCTCCCCTATAAAAAGGTTAATAAGCAGCCACCTATCAGCAAGGCTGGATATAAAAATTTTGAAGTACTACCAAATCAACCTTTCAAAGACTTCGTTTATACATATAAAAAAGTAATAGCACTGTCCCATGCTACTTCAGGGGAAGGGTTTGAGGACTTCAGGACAAGYTGTGCAGAAATACATGGCATGTTTTTATTCCTTCTGATAAAACTCATAATCAGGTCTTTTGCAAACTCATTAAATAAAAGGGGCTGCCTTCAGTATTCAAAGCAATCCAAAATATTGTATTGGTAATCGGGATGATATTAATTCACTACTTAAGTAGTATAGATTTTTTTCCCCCTTACATTTTTTTAGTATATGATTGTACTGACCATACTACAGTAAATCTTCTCTACTGTGTTCCATTTCCATCTCAATGTTTTCATTGCTTTCCCTCAATTTGGGACTCTGAAGGAGGAATGCAGACTGCCAAGTATTGATAAGCAATATTGGACTTTGATAAGTACTTCAATTTTTCATTAGTACTGATATAAAAAGTATTCACAATACTACTAGATCCTTCAGGACATGCATCAGTAGTGATCTCATTTTTTCTCCCCATCTTCCAACTTCAAGTTTAGCTGGCCTTCTGGTTGAGGTACTCATCTCTCATGGACTTCATCCACACTTCAGGGCAGCTGAGATAAAAGCTCTCAGCACCCTTATCTCTCGCGCACACTCCAATACTTAATCTCTTGTTCCATCACTGTCTACTCTGATGACCCACAGACCTGTACTGAGCCACACATGCAACAAAGGTCTTGGTACCTTGCTGGGGAGAAGGAATGCCACTGACACATAAACGGTGCCACTTCCTGCCCCCTCATCATATCTGTCCCTATTTCCAAAGGACAAGCAATCATGTCACCTAAACAGTTCCTTCTGCACAGATCCAGGGGGTTCCATCATGACTGATGGCAGTTCCATTTCAAACCAACTCATGCAGGAATCACTGGAAATCCAGTTTACTGATATTCAGTCCAGGGGTCACTTTTCCTCAAATTATACCTTAGTACAAGCCCACACTAATCTATCCCTGCTTCTCTACCCTCGTGAACAGACTCGGACTAATACCATGATCCAGCTGATAAACTGGTGGCACTGGACGATATTATGGCTGCTCTGAGCGAGCAGGCAAAGCCAGGGTGGCAGGAGAACATTTGCTGACTATCACATTGTTATGGCTCGATTTAAAGGAGAAGGAGAAAGAAGGAGAAAAAAGTCAGCCACAAACATTTGTAGAAAGCATTTTACGCAGCATATGGGGCAGCTTGCGCGGTTGGGCCACAGTGGCCGGGGCTGCTGGGAAGGCGGAAGCACTGCAGCACTGCTCCGCGGCCCGAGCTGCCTGGAAACTCTGGGTACGGAGCAGCCCAGGCCCGTCGGGCAGGCAGCGCCCGAGGGGAGCGGGCGGCGGAGCCCCGAGCGGGGCATCACCCGGCCAGCACGGCCCCGTCGGCGCCCCCCTGCTCCCGCCCCCGCCAGGCTCGCCCGCTGATTGGCCAGCTCCCGCTGCACGTGCTGCAGCCCGCCTCAGCCATTGGCCCGGACGCACGCCAGGACTCCCCGCAGGCCGCGTCCCGCCCCTCCCACCGCCCCGGTGCGGAACCGGGCGCCCGGCTCCGTGAGGGGAGCGGGGAGTCGCCCCCTCATCCGTCCCGTTTGCCGCCACCAAGCCGGCCTCGGCCCCCCCCCCGTCCCTCCGGGAGCAGCCGGAGAAGCGCGGTGGCGGGGCCTCACTTTCTTCACTTCGAAGCGCTTCTTGCCGGCGCCGCTGTTGGTACCGCTGGGGGTGTCCACATCCATCGCGGCCGCCATTTTGGGTGCGTGAGTCGGCCCGTCCCGCTCCGCGCGCGTGCGCCTYAGGGCGGGGCAGGGAAGGGATGGATGAGCTGGAAGTGGAGGGAGGGGCCATATTATGGTCACGCCCCCCACGAGCCGCGCCCCTCGCCGGCAGGTGCGGGAACCGATGGCGCGGTCACGTGAGCGCCGTCACGTGAGCGCTCCCCTAAGGGCGCCGGCCAGGGCGGGGTCGCGCGAAGTTGCTTCGTCACTCTCCCAGCAATGTTAGGGCTTTCGGCACAGCACCTCACTAAAATCCCTTGGGGTTTGCTTCCTTGCCCTCTTCACGTGAGGGCTGAAGCCCTCAATAAACTTCCAGCTTGTTTTCGCCCACCGTAGTCTATGCAGGACGAGGTGGAGCCGTCGGTGTTGCTGCTGTAGCCCTTTTGTTCTCCCGCAGTCCAGGTTTCTTTTAAAAGGAACATGGAATTGCTGGAGAGTGGACGCGCAGTGTCCAGGCTTCCGGCACGCAATTTAGGCTTACGATAGTTATAATCAACATGGATTTAGAGGTGCCGCCAGACCTGCCCAAGCCCTGCCTATTCTGTTGTGAAGATGGAGACAATGGGCATGGGAGCTGGTACTGGGACCTTCGTCGGTCAGTACCTTCCCGAGAAGATCAATGGTAGTATTCCCCATGATAGGGAAACTGAGGGGAATACACTCCCCAGCAGGACAGCTGCACGTCTTGAAATTTCACCCAGCGTTGCAGGTCCCTGGAGATGTGCGATCTCCCTGCAGGGTCACCCCTTTGAAATCCATTTGTACCCTGTGTCGCTGCTGGGATGTGGGAAAGAGGAGGTTGCAGAAGCACTACAAGGGCATTCTCTTGCATGTATACAGGCAAGCAATGTCTGTACTGTACCTCTGGTAAGTCCTTGGGCCAAACAGCACTGTTCTGGTCTGGCTCCATTGGACTCATCTTGCTGTATGCATACAGCTTTTTCCTGAGACCCAGTGCTTGCTGGCGTGGCTTGTCTGCCTGTCTCCAAAAAAACTTTAACTTAAAGTAGGGACCTGCAGTAAGAATGAAATGATGCTGCCATTGGATGTATTGGAATAATTTTAGTATTTGGATTAGGATTCATATTTGAAAGACATGTAACACTTGTGCCTTGACTTAAGCACATACTTAAATATTTGCGGGGTCAGGCTGACCCTGAAAGTTGCACACACAATAAAGCTAAGTTAGAAGAAGAAAAGTGCACTCCCTCATGTAAACACCCTTTGACACCTCTAGTTGCCTACTAAGAAAGCTTCCATTTCACTGAACTGCCTCTTTCCCCAGCTTCTGCTTGGTTATGGGGAATCTCTTATTGCTATAAATTGAAGCTGCACAAATTCAGGTTTCTGTCCTGTTGCTCCGTATTTAGGACTATTGCAAAGGAGTGTTTTGAAAATGGAAGGTGGGTGCTTGAGAAAATGTGTTTTTCACCTTCAAGAAAATAGCTCTTTTGAAGCAGAATTTGCAAGATTTCTTATTAATAGAAGCATAGATTCTAACACTAATTCCTAAATGTGTATGGTAATGTCCCCAGTAGGACATTTCTCAGTAGGAAACCAGGACATTGAACAAACATGTAGACTAGGGCATATGCATACCAGAGAAATGTTAACACTCATTTTCACTTTTGACTACTGCAATAGAAAATTATAATCTCCCCACCTCAGCTGATGTCACCACGGGGAGGTGGTGGCCAATGGGTAAAAGCCATGCAGCCAGCAATCGGTATGGGCTGGATTCATCTCTCTGTGTCTGGCAGCAAAAACAATGTAGCAACGCAGATCTTGAGTTAAGTCTTGCTAAAAAGGTGGTGTGTTCTTAGGAAAACAAAAAAGATAGCAAACATGGTGCAGAACAAAACATATCTACATGTTTAATTAATTAATATTTACTGATTTGTGTATGCAGATACATTTTACCAAAAAGTGCATTAAGAGATCTCCAGTACACTTTGCAAAGTGAAATTAGTGACAGTATAGTCCTGCACTTCATAAAAACGGCTAAGCTACCGTCTTTGCTGTACATGAAATAATCTGTTTTCTGTTGATTTTAGTGCCATCTCTAATCTCTTTCCTTGTAGGAAAAGTGCAGCTCCTCAGACCTGTTTTCCCCTCATAAGGCTATATGTTATAGAGGGTTGTCAGGAGCTGCTGCAGGAAGAAAGGCTGCAGCTTTGAAAGGCGTCATTCTCAAAAGAAGTTTAACACTGTGGTCCAAATTACCAGGGATGCTTTGAAGAATGGATCATTTTTCAAATCTCTGGGACATACAGGGAAAAAAGAGAAGACTGCCAAATTGAAAAGGCAGGGAGACAGACTAGGTGACGTGTGACAACTGCTGTGAATATGGTTAGTCCCAATTCAAATGAGACAAATTCTCTCTCTCCCAATTGTCCAAGACTGTTCCAAAAGGCAAGGTACCAACAACCTTTCAAAAACAGTGTCTTGGATTTTGGTCACTGYCCTTCTCCTTTACATTCATTCTGTTGGTGGTTTGTTGTTTACTTTTCTGCAGCCACCAACATTATCCTATGTGTGATTTATCCCCCAATGCTTCCTTCCTCCATAGGTGCACCCTTTGAATGCATGTGCTGACTGGACTGCTGTGGAACTGCTCCTGGAGGGGCAGCTGCTGGCAGTCCYGGCTCTGCATCCACACGGGGACCAGGCAGAAGGCCTGGTTGTACTGACACAACTTGTCCCTCCAGAGCAGAGGGATCCCCATGGCAGTGGGAGGATCCCCCAGAACTGAGTTAGAAGGAAAATGCAGACAGGAAAGGTGGATTTGCTCAGTCCTCACTGCCTGAGCTGTTTGCATTCCTCTTCCCAGCCCCAGACAAGATGAGCAGTTATCATGACTCATCCTCCAGTGTTATGGGGTCTTCCTGGGGCACTTGGGTCACTTAGGAAAGAAACTGTTCTGAAAGAGAATTGCAGCACTTTCAAACACTCTTCAGAGCAACAATTTTCCTTTACTGTATAGTCATGAGAGTAAGAATGGGCCTTCCAAGACTGCGAGGAGCTAAGATGGGGCGGGGGGGGGGGAGGGAAAGAGAGGTGGCCCCTTTCTAAGTGATTGCAAACCTCAGGTTTTCTGTTGCCTTTCTGTTCTTCATCCTCTCAGTGCTGCCTTCTTAAGGTGTGGTTTCAATGGTGCCCTAAGCAGTGTCAAGCTGGAATTACCTGGTAAATGGGACTAGTTGCCAGACTGTGGTTGCCATCCAAGGAGCAAAAATCAGGTGCATTTTATTACATTTTTAAAGAACTGTAGGGCTAGCTGGCTGGCCTCCAGTTGCTGATGCTAGTAAAAACATTTGAATTGGCTAAGTTGGCATTTCTAGCACCCTTTGCTTTTGGATGCACAAACCCATAGACGGCATTCACAATTTACTGTGGGGGCAAAACTGAATCTACGGTTATTCCGTGTTGCCACAAAACTTTCTCAAAGTTCATGAAGTAGACAAACAACCTCCCACCAAGGCTCTGTACAAGGCTCTGTAGCATYTCAAGCTGATTCAGTGTGCTTGACATACGAAAACTAAATTCAAAGAACAGAGCCAGAGGGGTAGATTAAGCAATATATCCCATAGATTTTTGGACCATACTGTGCTTGGTGTCTGCGGAAACCCAACTCCCCTTCCTCTGTGTATGTTTTCCAGATGATGGTCGCATTATACCCCATATAGCACCCCTGTCTTTGTAATCCATTACTAAAACCTCAGGAGAGAATTGGAACCTCCAAACTGGCTAGAAAGAACACATGAGGTTCTGAGAGAGGAGCGGGTTGTAGCATTTGATGGGACAGTGTCTAATTGGTGCTCTTCCTTTCTCATGGCATTTTACCTTCAGCTGCCTGATAGCTTGCAGATAAAATAACATCAGCCATTGTGGCAGCCTGCAGGAAAGTGGGTGCTTGCAAAATCCACGATAGGTGCTGACTGCCCAATCTCCTGCAGAGCCTTTCCCCACCCATGAATAAAAAAGCAATTGGGGCTGTGGCTGTAGGCTCAGCAAATGACAGTGTCCCCACAGTGGGCATCTCGGGCCCCACACCACACCTGAAAATCAGCTGCAGCTGATACCGAGAAACGTGGTCAGGACGGAGAGATCCCAGCGTGTTACAGTGAGGATGTTGGGCTGATTCCATTCTTCTTCAAGAAAGGGATTGAAGCTATCCCTGCCATGCATCAACGCCCCTGTGCTCCCCATCCTAATCCTTGCTTCCAGCTAAGGAGCTCCATCTCGGAAGGAATCCAACACCAACCCCACCTCCTCCCTGCCACCCCTTTGCAGTTCTGGGAGCCAAGCTGCAGACGCTGATCGCATCTGGCTGTGCTGCCACCTCCCGAGAGGAAGCAGCATCCCGGCTTCTGCTAGGAGGAAAGGAAACGTTCCGGAGCCAGGCTCCCAGCCTGCACAGAGACCTCCGCGGGAGCCAGGACTCTCCACACTGCCTGCAGCCTGAGGAGGCAAGACGTGGACCCAAGAGTCACCACACCTCTGGGTCAGCTGCTGCCCTGGCCACCTCTGTTATTCACAAGGCTGAAGAAGAAGCAGGAGGGTGAGACTTCCTACAGCAACTGAGAAAAAAAAAATGCATACACAGGAAATTGTGGGAGAAAAGAATCTTAAACCCGAGCTGAGTTCCCAATGAGATGTCAGAGACAGGCTAAGATTGTAATTGAGAGAGAGGCCAAGTCTTTCAGAGGGTAACTAACAGGAAAGCAGCAGCAAGGGAGTGATGATTTTTAACCTGAATATCCCAGAAAAACTTCATGAGGTGACAAGAGGYTACGGGATGGTCCAAGTGCAGGAGACAGCACCATTAACCACACTAGAGACATCATCTGAGTATCAGGTCACAGTCTGGATCTCTGTCATTGCTCAGAAAAGAGTTTTCGAAGTGCCTTTTATCCTTTTAAGGAGGGTACAAAAAAAAATGTTATGATAACTCAATAGAGGTAGTTATATTCATTTACTACTGCATGTAAGCACATTGGAAGATCTGCCAGGCTAATTAGCAGTAGCCAGGAAAAACCACAAGAGTAACCGAAGTAGTAGCACGAGCTTGCCTGCATTTAAATCAATAAACTCCTACTGATTTGGGAAATCCATGAACCTTCAGTAACATGAGGGGAGGTAGTTCCAGACTGCTGTGTGGGAGACACTAAAACACTGTTTACAGATATTCTTATCTACAACTTTTCCCTGACAGTCTTGAATGTGGGGAGAGAGTCATACAGAGGGAATAAGCACTAAAATCTTACCAAAAAAATCAAAAGAGAGAGATCTGGAAGCTACCTCCACTGAGTCAAAGATTTTGATGATTTTTGAAAGACGGTGAGAACCATTGAGCTATAGCTTTGCATTTGTCTTCCCATATTCATTCTTTGTTCTTTTCCCAAGAAATATAGTATCCCAAAATTCCTCCAAAGATCTCTTTTGACTGAATCTAGTTCCTAACTGCAGGCCCTGCTCAATAAGACACAATTCATTAGCCTTTGCCATCCTTCTTTGTCACAATAAGAAAGATGCTGCTATCAGTAAAAGCATCATGTTGAAGTCCTTGGTAGCCATAGCAAAGGCACCATTTGACAATTGAAAACTGTAAAGATCCAGGTTTTTCTGTTGATTTTTTTGGTGGGTTTTGTTGTTGCTCTTGGTTTGGTTTGGTTTTAGGCAGGGGGGATGTTGAAGAGAATTTAGATATGATTTCAGGGCAAAAAAAACCCCTAATTTTATACCATGTCTTCTTAGAAAGATGCTAAGGAATGGGGGGAAAAATTAGGTGGCCCACAGACATGGCAATTTCTGGTACAAAAATTATGTGAATATTACAAAAGAAGCCAAGAGTGAGGGAGCCATCAATCTACTGCCTCCCATACCAGCAGGAACAAAAAGTTGTGGTACCTAACTCAGATACTCCTCAGAAGGCAGGATTTAAAGTATTTCTGACATTTAACCACTCTGTTGTGAATGCCTAGATAAAGACAAATACTGAGGTTAGCTTTGCTTTGGACTTCACTGGAAAGTTCATTACAGGATCTAGGTCAGCAAATCCCACAAAAGATGATCTGTCTTCCAGTTCTATACTGAACATCAAAATAAATTAATTAATTGTCATACTTCTTTGCAGGTTCACATACCTTGAATATATCTTGCTGTGTTAGACACCCTTTCCTTTAATTTCCAAACTCAGCACAACTGTATCTCTAGAACTTCAGTGGAAAGAAGGGCCATTTGGGGCAGCAAGCTTTAGCTGATCAGAATGCCCAAGCTCCCCAATTCTGACAGCTGCAGGAAATGCAGAAAACAGAAGCAAGCACAGAAGCCAGTGTAAGGTGCAGAGCCTACTGCTTCAGTAATTTTTGCTTTTGGTAATTTACCACTGCAAAGTGACATAGTCCCTTCTTCTCTCCCCTCCAGTCATGGTGGAGGTTTTGTGGTTTTTTTCTTTCTCCTTCTGCTCACCACATTCAAAAACTGTATTTCTCAACCTAGTTTAAGGATTCACTGAGCTGTGCTAGGAGAAAGAGGAAAGAGCTGTATCTAGCACTAGGAATACGCTCCCACTTACCTGCAGTCAACAAGATTTAAAAAAATAAAGGAACAGAACAAGATGCAACAGCTTCAGGGAGGTTTCAGCAAGACACATAGAAAGCTCTATGAGTTGACTACACTTGGTACCAAGGAGTTAACTCCTTTACCTCAATACACAGAAATACTTATGAGTTTACCATGGAAGATTCTTATGTTTGAGTTCACCCACATCCCGTAACCTTTTATGAGTGTGCAACCATTCAAGACAATCACTTGCACAGGTTTGAATGGGAATATTATCAGTAATTTTGAGGAACCAGGAATGCTGGAAAGAGGGCAGAAGTCTACCAGTACCACACACATCCAAAGCATCAACAGTCACCACCACACCCTTTTGAATCCCCGGAGGAGAAAAAACAAAGGCCCATTCTCTTATGTCCCTTTGTTCATACAAGTACCTACCTTTACATTTAGATACTTGTCACCTGCTGGAGTTTGAACTGGCAAAGAGAGCTCCAAAATGCCCATCAAACAGCAACCTTCAGCTAGAAAGGGGTGTGAAGCTGAGGAAGAAGCCTCAAAACTTCTTTTATACAGCAAAAGTGTCAAATAATTAAAACATTTTTGAGAGTGTAAGGAATACTCTTCACTTACTTTCCTCAGTTCGAGGACAGGGGAAAATGGAGCAGATGACAGTTTATCTGGATAAGAGTGGGGTGGAAGAGGCTGAGGGACCAACAGCCCCCAGAAGTTCACAAGTGCAACTTGCATTCCCATGTTATCGGATTAATAATTAAGGTAGTTGTTTATAGTAAAGCAGTTTTCCCTCAATTTACTATACTATTTCCTTCTGTTTACTCCTCTCACCCCTGCTTTCTCTCACAGCCTATTTTATTGTATGATCCTATGATTGTATGTTGTCGTTTTTAAACTCAGTCATTAAAACCCAGGTTACAGGTTTCTTGAAATGTAGAAATTATCTGCTCATTTTTCTCTTCTACAAATACCCATTTTATTCCATCTTATTTGCATTACCAATCAATATGAAGTTCATTTTGCATCTCCTATTTCTTTGCTGTGAGAGCAAAATCTTTGAAATCCCCCGATAGACTTAAGGGCTGTAATATCAAGGGGCTTCTCTGCAGTCCTGCAAAGGTCTTCAGTGATGCTTTAGAAGAAAGGAATAATTTACACTGTGAAAACACCAAAGCTGCTGCAAAGGCAAACTGAAGGTTGAAGACATTACTTATCCCAATCCCTAGCAAACAGGGATTTTTTCATCATTTTTTCATCAAAATCCCTCACTTCAGATCTTTTAAACCTGTGAGATACGGAGGAGGCTTCCTCCTGCCGGAATCTGGTGAGTGGTGGCATTTCCGCCTTGTTCACTACAGTTACAGCTGCCAAGAGAAAAGAGTAAAAACATTCGTCATTTGACAGTGAACAGGTTTACAAACACAGCTTTTGGCTGAACCTTGGATGTTTATTTGGAAGCTTTTTACTGTGTTTTGTAGTCATTCCTCCTTTCCTGACTGGGATGAACAGGTTTGCTCCATTAACTGTATCTCCCTCGGGTTCTCTGTTCAAGTTAGAAAGAAAGTTCTCAAAGAACTTGGAGGGCACATTTGGGACTCATGTACAAYACAACAGTGGTTTGTTTGCAGTGGCTTAATTTAAATTGGATTTCACATCAATTCGTTGAACAGCTGAGGAGACCCGTGTGGACACACTTATTTGACTTAAGAGTTGTCTAAAATCAGTTCCTAATCGATTTAAGCTCCACTGATCAGATTTAAATATATACTTAAAAGGTCAAGACAACCTTTTGCTTTGATTTAATGAAATGATATTGAAAGCAATGCTTGAGTAAACTGGTGCAGCTTTGTGTAAAAGCTGTCCAAATTAGTGTAATATGGATTGTCAAAAAATGGAGAAACATTTCTCCCCCTTGAAGTTTGCAAATTCAATCTCTTGATTGAATGCTAGCAAGATAGACGCTGATGGATCTCTCTTCTGATGGAGCCACATATTGATTTTATCATTAGATATACAAAACAAATGCCTAATTCAGTAACAGGCACATTTGATGTCTTCCCTTAATGGTGTTGATCTTAACCCAACATATATACGCTTTAGTTCAAAATCACATATATTCCTTCTTCAATATGAAATTTCAAAGTTCAGGAATGTTTTTGAAATCATGATCTTTAAAAGATTAGAATCTAGAAATATAGGGCCTTTAAAAAATTTAAATAAATAACAGCATGAAAAGATCACTTATGTCAAGAGCCTATTTCACTGTTTAACAGGTGCAGATATCCATCATAAATTAAGCCTCATTTGTGCTGAGTGGTTGTATTGCTGAGGAATCACTTTATTGGTATGTGAAATATTTACTATGTATAGCTGGACAGATTCCCAGGAATTCTGATGAAACACATTAATGCACAAGAGAGAACATCCTTTCTTCATAAGACTTGTGATATTGAAAGCTTTGCTCCTCTCAGTACCTTATATAGACTTTTTAAAAACTATTAAAATTCTCTGCAGAAATTTATCTAGAATAACTATTAAAAAGGTCTTTTTAGGTAGAAAATGTCCTCTCTGTTCAGGAAAGCTGCTGTTATAGACATTAATATACAAAATAAAATACACTTTTCTTTAAATTACATTTTTCTTCACTCTATGTAGAAATTGCCTTTTTCTTGTAGAAAGGTGAGAAACCACATGTTGCTTTAAACAATTTCAGATGCCCAAAAGAGAAGAGTGATACTGGGATCACTTCAAAAAGTGCATTAACTTAGAAGTCAATAACTAACATTTGGCAGGGAATTATTTGCATGTGTTCTTTGAATAAGGAGTGCTATTTACTAAAATAATTTGTTTAGACAATTCAGCTATGGGTTTCTATATCTGTGGAACAACCAAAATAACGGTACGAAGGTAGAAGAGACTTCCATTTGCTACCTAAATGTTCTGGTTTCCCACTTGTAATATGAGATCTGGGTTCGCTATGTAGCATAATTGATCTTCATGACAAACAGAGGCAAGTTAAACTCTTAGAGTGTTACAAGGGAAAAAAGGACATCAATAGCAAGTTTACAGAGAAGAAAAGTTTCAAACAAGTGTAGGCCATGTTCCTTGCAGCTGAGGAGCCACATAAATACCCCAACCTAAATTAAACAGCAATAAGAGCCAATATGAACTGTGTTATATTAAAAAGCTAATACTGAGAGCCATGAAAGCTCAAGAGTTTATGTGAGCAGCCTATAAAATGCTAATGTAACTAACACCAGGGAACTCTGTAGAAACCATCCCTCTGCAAATTCAAAAGTATATTAAAAAAAAATTCAAACTATTTCCAGGACAATAAATAATAAATGTATACAGGTTTGCAAAGTTAAAATTTTTTCTCCCTTCCTGATTCACAGGGAATCAGGCCATCACAGGCCATCAAAATATACATATGATTTTCAAGTGATGTTTCTCTGAGATGAAAGCAAGTCCTCTGTCCCACTTGATAAAAACTGTCTCTGAGCTTAAGTTCAGGGAACCTGAACACGAGTAGTACAAATGCCTTTCCATCCTCTAAACATTATAGCTATGCAGTGGACTGCTCACACGTCTGAAGGATGTCTATAGACTGGCTGTGAACAACAGTATTTATATTATTTTTCTACAGATGACTGTAGCAGTATTTTGTATGCTTTATTCATATTACATGGAAAAGACTCAGAGTGCAAAGCAGAATATATGTGTGCTGGCTTTCAATTTATATTGAGGACGTTTCAACTTCTGAATTCTTGGAGAAAGAGTATATAAAAGAGGCAACGATTTTTTATTATAATTTATTTTTTATTATTATATTTTTATTTACTATGAGGCACAGAAATCTGTGAAGTGTCAAATCTTTCCTTTTCCCCAAGAAGATACAAACTGCCCAAGTAACAAAGGGATGAAGTATTTCTCCGTGAACACTGCATACGTTAGGCTAAACCCATTGCTCTAGTTTATTTTAACTAAAATWGCAGAATAAGTGAAGAAACCATCGTTTTATTGTAACATTTTAATTAAGAAGGGAATTGTGGCTTCTGCCATTAGCACTGGCACATTCATACAGTTGTGCAGGAAAGACCTTGCATTCTCACAGAACGGACGTTTCTTTCTGGCCCCATATGCAAAAGCTTGTAGGGAGCCTATTGCCCCATCACACCCAACCAGCACAACCATGGCCACGTGGACAGTGATCCTTCGAGTAAAGGAGCAGCCAGATCAGCTGGGAGAAATTTTTTCCCTTATTTGAATGCGTCATTAATACTTAATGTTTCAAATACTCATTAGAGTATGACAGAGAACATCAGTCACTTCCATCAAGACTGGAATTCCTGGGAGCAAAAGTCCTTTCCTAACAGCTAAAACATTGCTGGGATAACACTGTAAACACTTGTTCCTGTTTCCACAGGCTCAGCAATACTTCAGCTGGCCTTTTTTGAAGACCAGCTGATGGTATAATATGTAATAGCAGCCTGTACAGAAATCACACTTCCAGTCAGAGACTGGAACATGCCAGTTTAAGACCAGTCTAATCTTAACTATTTATTTAGGAGATTTTACACCTGGGAGCAGTGAAAAGGATGCTTTAAAAATGTTATATATTAAACAGTTACAAAATTAATTGCAATTAATATTATTAACCTTTCTTAATCAGTTCATCTTCTGCCTAAAATGTTACTCTTTTTTAAAATGAGTTTATTGCATAAACAAGCTAGAAATAAAGAATAATCTTTTTCCTTGCCCAGATTTTTATAATAAAAAATGTTTTTAATCTTCTGGTTTATGTAACTATTTCAAAGTTGGTGGAAAAGGATATGATATCTGCAACAAATATAAATTTCAAGAATGCTTCTATTTTGCAGTAAAATAATACTCTATTGAAAAAATGACACAATAAAGGAGCTAGGGCAAATTTTTGTTCCTTGACGCTGGTGACCTCTAAAAACTTTCTGAAACAGATTAAATATTATCATCAGTCCAGCCACCTCCAGATAAAATGAAATAATGATTCATGTGCAAGCAGGTTACAAGGGACTGAAGGGACGAGCCGGAAAAGAGAGCAAAATAATCACATGACTGACTTGAAAAGATAGATGAAATAATGAATTCAAAACAAGCAATAGAGATTGTCTATCACTGTGTGCTCGGTTTGCAATTGCTCTGTGATTTAGGCACTTCTCTTGAATTAATTACTGAAGAGAGGAATGTAAGGGTGTGTCTGCTTCCCCCTGTTTGAACTGAAAAGGGAAGTGTGCAAAAAAGCTCATGGTGTGTATACACAGGCTCACAACACTTCTCTTCCCGATGTGGAATAATGTTTCACAGAGACATCCTCCTGGTCATTGTTTGGGGTTGGACCTTCCCCAAAATTTTTCCAGGGCAAATCCAGGTTATGGGTCCTGTAATAGGTCACCCCTCCTTTTAACTACACTCAGTGGCATTCCTATCTTCCAGCATACAATCTGKAGCACGCTTTCTAATGGAAATGTTCTGAAAATATCAGGTGACAGGATGAAAACATCCCTGCCAGAGTATGATTTGTTATCTGTTAAATATATTGTAACTGGATCAATACAAATATACCATGTGGGACAGGAAAAAGTTGGAGGTACACAAAATTTGTATTGTGCCTGTTAGATTTCAAATGTAAAGCAAGAACAACAAACAGATCATGAGGATTTTAAGGAAACACCTTTGCTATTGAGGTGGTTAAAGTGGTCAAATGTAACAGAACACAGACAAGGATGGGCCTTTCCTGAAACACCAGATCCTGAATCCAGAATGTCACCCAACAGGCAACGCTGATTCACAGGATTACTTGGTTCTCTCCTTTGTACTTATTCTTCAGGTTGGGATTTTTTCTTTCACTTTGTGTTGGCCTGAGTAGTCTGAGATCAAAGCCAGCTGATTCAAGGACTAAAGGGAAGACTTACATAATGTCTGGACTATGCTTGTGTCCTGTACAGTTGCTTATTTTAAGAGAACAAACATGATGGTAAAAAGAGGGGCAGGTGGGGCAGGTCCCAGTGTAGCGTGGATCCGGGTCCAGAGGGGTCACTTTGCAGTCCCTTTTGTATTATTACATTAGATTTTTTAAACACACCAAGATTATATTAAGTACTAGGGGGAGAAAGTAGATGGCACTACTTAGCAGAAGACTTGATTTTCTTTTGTGTGCTTGTACATGTCCAAGATCTTTTCTACCAGAAAACAGTCATGCAACACATATGTCTCTTCATTGCTCATTTTCTTTCTTTCCTCTCTAGTTCTTTGTCCTTCTTTCTAAACTGTGAAGGGCCCTGTTGTGCAGCTTTGGGGACTCTCAGAAATGCAAATGAATTTCAGAGTTGTAGACATTTTTACAGACGTACAGTCACAGGTCCACTGTCAAGGCTAAACTGAACCCAGAGCAGGCTCAGTCAACATATAAAGTTGCTCCTTATCCTCCCTATAATGCCTGTGGGTAGGGGGTGGGAAAAAAAGGTGCACAGATGTTTGATGATGGGGTGGTTAACAGCTGGAGCAAATGACTGAAAGAAGCCATTCTCCACCTCATCCTTATCCCTTCCCCAGCCTTCAGATCAAGGCTTGATGCCTTACTGAGGGATCTGTTGCTGTCACACATGAACTACCAGGCTCAGCACTAAATTGAGGAGGTGAAATGCAGTGTCTGTAATAGGAAAGTGCTCAAACTTTGATCAAAGGGGTCCTCCCTCCTACCCTTTCATTTGTCAACAGAATATAGTGGAGGATATTGTGGAGGATTTTCCTCAGTCCTCTATTAGCTTGTGAATCATTAAAAATGGAGTCCATAAGAAATGTGGTATTTGGTGCATTTCTTGTCTCAAATGAGCTTAGAGAAGCAGCTTATCAGTCTTCTAATTTATTATTAACATTCACTAAAATTTCAAAGAGTTGCTCACTAAAGGAAAATAGCTTTTATATCTAATTGCTGAGATTAATTTACAGTTATCAGTGTATTAGGAATTTAGGTTTGTACTACAATTGTACTTTCCATTAATTGCTATACTTGTTCTATTTTATTTCTCTAAGAACCTAAGTTAGAATGGTACATTTGGGTTCAAAACTCACAGAGTTTACAGTTTTAAGTTTTAAGAGTAACAATCACATCTTTCAGCTAGCACATTCTCACTTTTTTAGGAAAGGCCCTCCTCAGGTGAGAATCACAGAATGCTCTCTCCTGAAAAAGCCTTATATTGCAGGGAAATTACATTACAAAAGTGAGAAAAAAATCCTGAAGCTGGAGGCAAAGTTAAGACTACATGGTAGTGACTTACAGTAAAATATATTATAGAGATAATGCAATTATTCAAACTCCAAGAATTATGAACCCTGGAAAGTCTAGGGTAAAATTAAATGTAACAAGAAATCCAAACAAAATACAAAGAAACGAAGAGTCAAATATCTAAACAATTTTAATTATGGTTGAAGAAAATATCTTTTAAATCTCTAACTAGCTAGAAGTCACATTTGTTTGTCTAATACACGGCATTTGTATATAGATATTAATACACTTGTGCTTTTGAAGATGAATGATACCTTCCTACTTCACGGCGTGTARCTGAAAGTTCATGAGAAACCTCTCTCTGTTTTGTAGAGAAGAGCAAAAAAATACAACAAGCCTTTTAAAATTTCTTAATCATCTCCAAGTCCACAAATGTAGAACTATCTCACTACGAACTGCATGGTTTTGCCTGGTTACAGTCACCACAGTAACACCCATGTAGCTGTTAAATAGCTCATCTTCTGGAAAAAAGGAAGAGGGTAAAGCATAAATTAGAAAGCAATATACATACCAGATATCTGCAATGCATCACAGGAACCTCAGCAGCACCATATGGAATCTGACAATTGGTGAGGGCAACGAGCACACCAGAGGTTACGGCTTTTGGCTACAGACTGGTACCTCTGCAAGTCCAGACGCGAAGAATTAGAAGGACAGTCGGAGATTTAAGGCCTCCGTGACAGGGGCAGCTGCATGGGGATGTGAGGACTGGAGATTCCTGTGCTGTCAGTAGGGCTGTGCCTCTCTGCCCCTCTGAGAACAGGAAGACTTGAGCAACTGGGCTGATGGACCACATGCAGAGCATGTGAGGAGCCAGCCAGACCCAGCTCCACAGCAGAACTCTCCTAATCCCTGTGCCATATCAAACCTTGTCTATCCAAGAAACAATATGAAAAATGTCAAGCAGATCCTGATGACATATTAGGACAACAGCACAGAAATGCCAACAGAAATTACAAACTTCACAGAGGCCACCCAATAGAAATGGTCAGTCTGCCAAGAGGTGGTAAGGGTGTTCATAGGTAGTACCAGGAACACCAGGTTTTGTAGCCTGGAACAAGGCCTGCAGAGAAAGCTTAAACCCAAGCCCCTGCTGTGCCATTAACAGCTGTGCTTTCTCTGAATAACTCTAATATTTGCTGCGTGTTCATGACGGAGATGTAATACTATTAATTACAGAGGTGCTGGTTGTAGCTCCCATAGGCAAAACAGATGTTGTATGTTACACTCTCTATGCACATTAGACCAAAAAAGCAAAGTATATTATCCCCAAACTTAAAGCACTACCTGAGTAAAATATTCACATGGTAAGAGATTACCTGACATCTGCTAACTGTTTCCTGGTACAAGAGTCAGAACACATAATCTTAACTTGGATCAGTGATCAAGCCCATTTTGCATTAATCTCCCAAAGGCCCACAGAGGCAGAAGCCTTGCTCTGCTGGGAATAAAAAGAAGCTGAGCCTCTCTCCCTCTCACACAGTATTGTTCAGAGTGGCCTGATTTACTCACAAAAAAATGCCATGAGTCTATTTCCCTGGAAAGAACTGCATTTCAAAAAGTTTTTGCTGGAATGCCAACTTCTCCTAGTTGAACCACAGGCTGAGTGTTCTCAACCTTACTGCCACAATATTCCTGCCTGAATTATGAAAAACTGAGATTCCTCTAAAAAGCCACAGGCTCTTTATGGTCTTGAGAGGAAAAAACCCAATATAGAGCTTTAGCCACTGTCAGTTCTGGCCCACCACAGCACGTCTGAGACCAGCATTTGCAAAAAGATCCCAAACCAAGACTGTACGTTTCTTTTGCAGTGCTGTTTCCTCAGCATCCTCTTGGAAGGAATATATTGAAGCCTGTAGTAACCATTCTCACTTCTGTGCCTACAACCAACTTGCTTGTTAACTTTTTCTTTGTTCAAAAATCTCATTGTCACGCTTACCCAGACAGGAATTACTTTTTTTCTTTGCCTTTGTTAATGGATAACTCTGTCATGGTAGTTAAAAAGGCATTTGTGGTATGAGTCAGTAAGTGAAGGTAACATACACATGGAGGACRTGGAAATTGTTCCCTGTTCCTTTCTGCCTGTCTTCTGAAGAGCCTGGTTTTGGTTAGCCAAATATTGGGTGGTGCTTCAGAGGAACAACCAGGTAGGCTGAGGCATAAGTTCTCCCAAGATGACAGGCATTCATTGCTCCACTTGCTCCTAGGGAAGAAGACTCAGAGCTGCCAGGCAGTTAAGGCAGCAAGACAAACTCTGAGAAGGAGAAAGGAGCTGAAATTGAGTGTCATTGAGCCCATGGTGCCTCACTGTCCGTTTCAATTACAAATTCTGCTTTAACATGTAATTTATTGTTATCTCTCTGAAATACAGTGAATTTTATAGACCTATTCCTAGAGCCAGCATTGTAACAGTGTCCAAACGATGATTTGTAATCAAGTGGAGGCTGTGCACACATGTAGGGAGCATATTTAACAGATGTGCTATAATGATGTCAGAATTATAAACTTAAATGCACTTTAGGTCTGCATACTAATAAAATGCCTGTATAGGCTTCTGGACAACTCAGTTTAAAAGAAATTAAAACCCATCAATTTATCTCAGTGCAGAGTTTTGTTATCCAATTACACAAAGTATTAAACATCTCATCATAATTAAACCATTTTTGTCATTTACCTMATATAGATTTTTTTTCTAAGTTTAACCTTAACTCTTTTCGCATTATGGTAATTCTCCTGGGAGTAATTACCCAATTTCTACAGCAGTAATTTGGGTAGCATAAGAGCATGTAACCTCAGCCTTGCTCTCTCCATCATAATGAACATTTTGCCTAGAAACATACTTTTTTCCCTTCACATTATTTAAAATATGACACATGATCAATAACATGAAACTGCATAAAACTTTCTCATATGATAATTCTATTGATTTTTAAAAGAAATAATTAAACTAACTGTTAAGACGAAGTTCATCAATACAATCTGACTCTTTTTTTCCTCCCTACTGCGTAGGACAAATCAATCAGGGTTATGAAACAGCATAATCAGTTTTCTAGAGCTATTGCACCATTCTGACAACATACTGAATAGCCATTTTATGCCCCGTTGTTCCCTCCTTGCTCTCCCATCCCCCTGCACAAATCCCCRCAGCTCCAAAGCACAACCTTCTCCTGATTCTTCTCTTACTGCATCGTATATTCTCAAAAACCTCTATCTCCATCCTTTTTACTGTGCTACCTCAGTTTGCTACTTCCTACACCATTGTGTTCCATTGCAAAATAAYGAATGCAATTTTAGGAAAGACATACTGTATTTTTCCATATATAACAGAGGTAGAATGCCAAATTGTGTTAAATGCCAAATTTCGTTCCACTTTGATGACAGAAGCAAATCTGAAAATTGGTACTTCTGCTCAGACTGTATTTAACTACACGACTTTACCAGTTCTCTGCAACACAAAGCAGTCCCCTTGTAGAAGGTAAAATGGGAAAGCCAAAAGCCTCTCAGACTTCCTCTGGAAGCAAAGCAGCTTCTCCATAGGGATGGCTGGCTCTCATTTTCTCTCAAACTCTGATGCCTTTAAGACCTATGCCATAGCTGAAATAAAATCTCTCCCCATGTGAACTTGTGTATACTCCAATTTCTTTTTTGCTCCAGGTGATCCCAGCAACGCCCTCATCAAGCTGCTGTCGACTTGTGCCACCACTGAGAGCTGCTCCTGCACCCAAGTGGTTGGAGTGAGGAATCTCTTCTGTGGCAGAGGCAGACAGTACGTCTGGCAGGGTGGGATCAGCGACAGGGGAGATACACCACACATAGGTATGTGCCCTGTCTGCAGCCGGAGAACAAGTTACTTAGAGTTTCTTGATGAAGGTGATGTAAAATGTTCAAGGATTTGGTTGTTTGCAAGAGACACTGCAGCATGTGTGTAGGTCCCAGATTATTCACCTCTGCAACAAGTGAGAAAAAGCCTTCAAAAATTTAGGTTCGTAGGATGCAGATTTAATACCTTCTGCAAAATGCAACCTTTACACAAGAGATTCAAAACAGCAGCAGTTGATGCTGAAAAAATGGCTGAACACAGTGGAAGAATTACAGAATATGGAACAGAATGAAGAATTACAGAATRTGCACAGCCTAAATCAGACACACTTAGCATGGTGGGCCTCAGCAGCACTAGCAGATCCATTACTTTCCACTCAGGAGAGTCACAAACACTTCTTTACTGACAGGAACATTCATCTGCAGCATTCCTAAGATCTATTGGTGTTTACAAGTTGCATGATTTTCCTGAGAGGAGTAGGAATTAGTGTGTCCCTACATTTGACAATGTTCTTTCAAGTCCAAGACAGGTCACAGACAATTTATAAATCTCCCTGAAAAATAATGCTCTTTTTGGAGGTGCATGTATCTATTCAACAGCCATGCAACTTGATGGCCTGAGAAATTACCTTCTACTAATTGTTTTATTTTAAAAATAATTTTTTATATATGCATTTTAAAGACTTATTTACAGTGAGTACAATTATTAACTCTGTTAGAGACATGGGCAGATGTGCAGATCAGCCCACACATGTATCTCTGAGATTAATGTTATTTTAATCTGCTTACATAGTTCCAAAATCCCCAAGATTTGGCCCAGTTGATATGGCTCTAACAGGTGTAATTGGAACAACAAATGTATTACAGATCAGAACAACATCAAAATTATTCACTGGGTCTGTGTTCATAGGAAGCCTCCCTTCTAACATTTAGGCTGTAGCTATCACTGCAACACAGGAGTATTTAACAAATGCTGCCATCAGAGATTAGCAGATTCTCTTGAAACAGGTGAAACTTGATACACTAAACCCTGTAAAAGCATTTATTTTTGTCATGCTTAGAAAATAAAATTATGGCATGTCTTGGCTGCCTTTCAGATGCCAAAATTCAAACCCCAGTGTATGCACCCAGCTCCCATGAAATGCAATGAGCGATGTGAGACACTGCCCATTTGGCTTTCATGAAGTGAAATGAAACACAGAAAAGAACAAAGAGAAAAAAAGGAAAAAAAAAAGGAAAAAAAAGCATGCAGATTTCTCTAGAGATTACACAGCAACAGAGCCAGAGGTTGAGTTCCAGAACCCTGACCACCTTCCCCATGTTTCTGGCTACATTCCCTGTGGGGAATTACAGCAAACTGGGGAAGAGGCAGTGACGTTGATAAGAAAGTAAAATGGATYAGGAAGCAGTGACATAGTGGGTCAAAACCAGACAATTTAGGAAGAGAAGAGAGAGAAAATTTACAATAACAGATGAAGAATACTGAAAGCTACCATAAGAAAGGAAGTAAGGTGATGCAACAGCAAGTGTATATAACAGGAGATGCTCTGATGAGAGGCATTTTTCAGACATGTTAAATAGCTGATTTTCAAAATATTTTCAGTAAATACACAGATGCTGTGCTTGCCTCTAGTAGGTGTATTTACTACGGCATACAATGACCTGGGTGGTAGGCTGATGTTGAAGGCAGGAAACTCTTCTCTTTACTCCTCATCCAGCCTAGGCCAAATCACATTTGCAGCTGCCTCAAAAATATTATCGGACCATTTGGCAAAACCCGAAAGTCAGCTGTTATCATGCCCTCAGAGTTCAGAAAGGAAAAATTACTTTAAATTCCATTAAATTCCATATAAAAGCTGTGTAAAGACTTGACACTTGACATAGGGCAGACTCTTCAAAAACACACTGCTGAAGCTGCTGGCACTTACAGCATACAGCAAGCACGAACCAGAATGGTGCTGTGGCTGTCCCAGAACYGGACACCTCACATCTTAGGTGAAAACCAGCAGCTCACCAGTGGAGTCCAGCATAATCAACATGGCCCTGCTTCCTAGGATAAAGAGGGACTCAGAACAGGAAAAAGGAATGGACTTTTGGGACAAAAGGAAGGGAATGTGGCAGACAGCAAGAATAGGTATGTCCAACCTTCTGAGCCCTATTTGTCCTTTCTGAAATTACCAAACACTCCAATAAGCTGAAAAATCAGACAAGGTGTTTTTCCCTGCTGCAGACCTATTTTGCATATACCTGAACAAGGCCCAAACACATCCTCATTCTTAAAATACTAAAAGAATTCTCCAYGGGCTTCACATACAACCACCTCTTCAACAAACCAATCTTCCTGATTACCAAAGCCCCTCCTTACATGGCTGTATAAAACTTAAAGTTGTCTGACACACTTTCTTATCCCAAACCAGCATTTATCAAAACTTCATTTTTAAAATCTGACTGTTGTGAAACTACTGCTAAGGTGATAAAAATAGGGCCTTGGTCTCAGCAGTTGTACCTGTGCATCTGGTGGCACTGACAAAATTCAACTCCCTCAAGGGCACCAGAACACATGGATCCACAGAGCAGAGGGATGAATCCACCCCCATGTCCTACAACAGTTCAACATCATAACAAATCAGAAGAAAAACGCACACAGAAAAGGTTGCTTTGCTTTTTCATCCCTCAGCCCCCAAGCCTTTTGCGTTCCACTGCCYAGCCCCAGTCTCGGAAAGAGCCATCAATTGTCCATGCCTTCCATCACTTGACAACTACAGCCAGCTACAGGGATCTACATCCCTGCAGAGCTGCATCTCCCAAGGAGGGTGAAAGAGGCAGAGAAGGGGCATCACGAGCTGCGGCTGCAGATCTGCTCGATGTGGTAGATCTCCTTGGGACAGTCAGCAGATAAGACAAGAGGCGCATCCTCTGTTATCACAACATCATCCTCAATGCGCACACCAATGCCACGAAACCTCTCTGGAGCGCTTGCATCATCCTCAGGGATATAAATGCCTGAAAGAAGAAAGGGAATTAAAACACATAACATTCTCCAGAACAACACCTGGCCCTTACTGCACCACCGGGAGAGTGGGGTTGCATTTTCAGCAACATAACATGAGTTTGATTCTGGGAATTTTTAATATGGCAAGTTACTCTTTCCCCTCACTCATGGCTGTTGGTGGGCAAAGAAAGGAAAGTGTCCCTCTGTGCCTACAGATATTAGCACATTAATAGAAACTCCCACAGGTACAGTGTCCTTTTTGCACTTCTTTCTCTCAATGTTACATTCACAATGATGATTTTACCAATGTTCTGAACAGAGAGAGAAAAGAGTCAAGCTTTAAATATCAGTTTCCAGCTGATAGCTCCAAATCTAGGGAAAAGCAGAAAGAAAGATTCATTACAGTATGCCTAATTTGCAAAGCTAAGTTG
The DNA here is from genome assembly GCA_018881555.1 of Amblyornis subalaris. Taxonomy (NCBI): domain Eukaryota; kingdom Metazoa; phylum Chordata; class Aves; order Passeriformes; family Ptilonorhynchidae; genus Amblyornis; species Amblyornis subalaris. The sequence goes on along the minus strand of JACAXG010000009.1, from coordinate 8,501,802 downwards.
TGAATCCCTGCAATTGCAGACTGCAATGTTTGAGACTTACATTACAAGTGACTGGTAGAGKTTCTGTTGCAGAACACAGAACACAGCACAAGTGAATCAATTCTGCTTTTCTGCACTGTGGTTCACCTGTGCTGCACAGCCTGGGCTCTACACTACTCTGCTTCCCGAGTTTACTCACACAATGTGTTATCTTGGCTATGTTTAGGAAGGAAATACGGTTTTCTAATACTGTAATGACTTTGGGAGGGGAATAACTTAAGGCTTTCCAATACTGTCATAATTTTCAGTTTCACCAGAAAGGACCTGAATGCTTTGGTCTGCAGGACCAACTAACTACTGAAAGGCAATACTGTTATCCTCAGTGTTGCATGTTTTTGTTCACCACTGACTGCTTTTACCTGGTTCAATGGTTATCACCATGCCTGGCTGGAACGGGAGCGATCGGGATATATCCGGGGTATCGTGAACATCCATGCCCAAGTAATGGCCCACATGATGCGGGCAGTACTTTCGAACAGCCTGACAGAAGACAGAACAAGTGTCACAGAGGCAGTTAAAACATAGCTCAACTTGTTATTCCAATACAAAAGATAAGGAAAAGAGACAGAATAGTTATGTGCTTAACTAGCAGTCTTACTGCCATGACTACATCACCAGGGGCTGCCTTCCATTTACCAGAACTGCATGACCCTCAAAGCCCACTAGAACCAGGTGCCTATTAGGAGCACATTGCAGACTACCTTTCCCCCACATGGAAAAGAACAGCCCAACTCCATCACCACCTCAGCATGTCAGGCAAGATGTCAATTTGCAATTTTCTGARCTTTGCTGCCCCAACCCTTTCCATCCCTTAAACATCCAAGGCCTGCATGACTCCCATGAGCAGACCCTGACAACTGGCAGCACTGGATACAGCTGCTCCGTCCTGTGGCAAAACAGACTCCTATGCGCAGCAGAGTGAATGCTGTGCCGATTTCACTCAGTAGCTACAGCATGATTTTAATCCACCTCGACAGGGCACGGACACTGCCTTTCCTGCACCATCCTAATCGCCCTCCCTCCAGAGCAGGAATCACAGAGAGAATTCCTCCCTGCCCCACGCTCGTCATTCCCAGGGGACTGAGCTGCAGGAGCCGCTCCCGTCTGGCTGTGCTGCCACCTGCCGAGAGAATCCGGCACGACACCCTCCGTCCTCCGGAGGCAGCCGGGGCTGCCATGGCACCGGCACCGGAGGACAACTAAATCCGGCAGGAACCTGTCCGGCTGCCAAAAGCGGTAGTGCCGTCACCTGGTTCAGCCATCTTTCCAGTACTGGCATCAGCAGTCATGCAACTTTGCAGTGAGAGTGACCGGATAAACTTTGCTAACTACAAACCAAGCCCTTTTATCTGCAGGTTCAGCTCTAAGGCAGACCAGTTTCCCAGTCTTGTTCACCAGGTAGCTCTGTGAATCCTAATGCTGACACAAAATGGTGCAGAAGAGGCAGCAGGTGAAATGACTGAGAATAAGCTGCACCTTTTGCAGGTGGCACTGCAGATTTACGTGATGTTAAACAGACCACAAAACTATGAATAACTGCCTGCGGCCAGCCCTGAACCCAGAATCTTGTGCTTGTGCCCATGTCCCTACAATTCRCTCCAGACTGTGCTCTAAAGCTGCATCTGCACTGGCAAGTAGTGCAGAGCAATGGGAATGGATCTACAGAGTGAAACAGCAAGAGCCAAGGAACAAAAATTCACACTAGGTGCATATAAGACTGTGGAGTTACTTCAGACCAAACTGTGCACTAAATGGTTGAAACACATCTTCAAATGCAAACATGCAAATGCCCTGTCTGAGAGAAATCCAGTCCTGTGCTGAGACCAGCCCACAACATGAATTAAAGCAGTGTGTGGCAACAATTAGAAGAGACATGTTGAAAGTACATTCCTGACCCAAACTAAAGCCACTTACACTACCCAAGGATAAAACAATCAGACTTAATAGGGGTAAACTAAAGCAAAAAAGCTTAAAGTACCTTGAAGAAATGGCTGTCAGTGATGCTGCTCTCTAGAACACCCAGCTCTTTCAGTTTCTGTCCAATAAGGCTCAGCATGAGGCTGTAGATATTTTCCAGACTCATGCCTGGGGAGCAGAGGCTCAAGCAGGACTTCTGGATATCCAGAACAGCTTGGTATAGTTCTGCTTGAGGTCCGGTGAACCTGAAGACCATTGAGAAAAGGAATATCTCAGAACTAAACCTCTACCCAGAACTTATTTTGGGGACAGATTCAGTTCAACAGTGGAACAGGGAAAAATCAGAAAGCAAAGCAAGTGCCTCCTTGTATGAAAGGCCAGACAAAGCATCACTGCAACGTGCCCTTCAATATACCGTGTAGGGTTTCTCAGCTGAGAACCTAACCTCCAAGCAAAGCAAGGCAAAGCTACTGCAGGAAAAGCAATGCACTTGAGCCAAAACATACAGGAATCAAACAAAAACACAGCGACATCACACCAGCAAATTCACAACTGGCAAAGCTATGTACATGTCAACTGAAGCTCCTGTWTTCTTACACACAACTGGAGTCAGCCACAGCTGAATGTACAAAAGCCCTCTCTGCACTTTACGCATGCTGTAAAAGCTGAAAATGGCAATAATCACACATATTCATGCAATAATTAATGAGGCAGTGGGGAATACAGCTTCTCATGCTGAACAATTAGTTTATATATTTGATTACTCTGAAGAACCACAGAATGTGACATGGTAAAACTATGAATAAACACACACACTCAATCTATCAATTATTTAAGAACTTCTCAAAATTCTTCAAAAAAACCTTATCGTAGCATACCTTCCATTGACAGGCCAGGTACGTGTGATGTCACTCACATAGCAGGAAAATTCACATCCACCATCTAGCAAGACCAGTTCACCGTCCTAGAGAATAACAGGAAAAAGTGCTCTGTGGGTCAGTTCAGCTATTAATTGATTTTTCTGTCTGAGAGCAGGAAAGGAGGTTATGCTTCTGTTTTCACAAAGCAGATGCAGAAATGTGAGTTTCTMTTGCAGAGTAATACTCCTGGCACTACTGTTTATATAAAGAGGCTATTCCAGTTGGATTGTTTCTCCGCAAGGTAGTCTCTCTTTATGCTACTGTCTGAACTTTTAACAAGCTGATTTTGAAACATTTTGGAGTAAAAGAAATACATTTGCCTTAAACTATTCTGCTCTCTGAGACATGAGTCCTATTTATACTTTACTCCAGCAAATTACGCCTRTGATTCCTTTCACTTGAAGTTTTCTGCTAGCGACTGAGAGAGAGGGCGTTTGCAATAAAAACATAAGATTTCTGAGCTCCCCACAGGATCACCAACAGCTACAAATTTAGCCCTGTCACAGGATATGAGGACCCAGCAAAATCACTTTGTATCACAAAATCTGACAGTGTATCACTGCTGTAAATGCACTATTGAATACCTCGTACCACGTTCCCTGCTCTCTTCTACGACTTTCTTGACTGCTCTAACTGAATCTATCTGGTGATGAAGAATAAACTTTTGGAGATGTGAACCTCCAATTCATTTCAGCAAAACCATTCTATGTCAGTTAAATCACTGACTACACATCTCCCAAAAAATCACACAGAAGAAAGACAAAGGGCCAGGAACAATACCACTGCCTTGCTTTCCCTCCTTAAAGGGGCTAACAACAAATAGAGCAGTAAGATCTTCAAACAGTTTGGATTAAATTCTCTACAGATTTACACTACATGTAGAGATTCATTCCACAGATCCATGACTGTGGCAGCAGACATAATGTGGAATGACAAGGAATAATTGTAGCATGTAAGGGGAAAGAATAAAGAAGCGGAATTTCACTGCTAATGCTACTTCCAGTCCTAGCTACTATCATTGTGTACAATTAAGTGACACAGATACACAGCAGATAAACCAGCAGTGAGCAGATCTCACTATCTCGCTGAATAGACAGGCCATTAACTTCCATTTAAACTGTACTTTTTAACTTTTTCAGAATAGCTGGTTCAATTCTTTAAGGCAAATCTGAAATTACAGCACCTGCCACCTTCCAAGCAATTAAACAAGCTAAGTTACAACTGGCTAATGGCATTCAGCCTGTGGTTTGATTGTCCACTAAATGCCTTATGTTGTGCTTGTCCTCTTTTTTAAAGCTGAGCCCACTAAGTGGTAGACTGATGAAACATTCCTCCCAAACTGGACACTTTGTTAGCCTATTTGGAAACAAGATCTGTAGGAAGCGGCACACAAAAGAAAATAAAGAGTCAAGTTTATGGGTTTAACCTCCCACTTAGTAGTTTGGAAAAAAAACAAGTGACAGTCGTTTAACTGAACAACTTTAACAGAAGCAACTGGAGTTACATCAGCACGCCTGACCTTGGATGACAGAACAACAAAGGAGGCTTCTTTCTGCCAAAAGAAGCCTGTCGTATCTTTTGTACATTTGTCTCTGCAGATCATTTCAAGGYCTGCTAGCATGCCAGCTTCAGGAAAAGACAATGCTAGTGGGAAAGTTTCATCCTTCATTAAGGCAGAGGAAAAATATGCTCCTCTGAAAAGTGAATAGTGAGCAGAGCAGTGAGGGAATATTGGTCCTGAAAATACTTATTGGAATCTAAAGGCCTATTGTCAGGAAAGCTGGAGAGGGTTCAATTCAATGAGAATCCTCAAAATAAGACAAAACATGTTACTCTTCCACTTCTTGACATTTAACACTGATGCTTTTTCTGCTTGTTCCCGTTCCCTGCTTTGCTGGGCTACACAGAACCAAAATGCTTTTCAGCTTCACCATAGCAGGAGTGCACTGTTTCCCCTTAGGTTGCAAAGCAAGGCCAGGTAATGCAAGTGACAGCAGAAGATCCCTCTGTGCCTTCACTCTGCCTGTGGCAGTGGCTCCTCTCCTTTGTGAGGCCCCAGCAYTGCATGCTGCTGCATACCGTGCAGGGGCAGCCGTGCTCACTAAATTATCTGCAACCTTGTTTGCAAGTCCTTGCACTGCTCAGAAAATACTGCAGCAAGTGCTGAGAGGAGAGAAAGAGAAGTTAAACCTGCCACTGACAGTAAGACTAACCAGGGCAGGATTCTTTTCCCTTGCTCACTTAAAAAATATGTATTTAAGTGCTTTGATCTGTTCAGTCAAAACAAAGAGCAGCTAGGGGACATATATTTGTGTCACAGCACTACATTTCAAGTTACTGGACAGCATTTGGGTTACCTTGATGAGCTGATTGTTCTTCACATAGTGCAAAGTGTTTGATCTGTTACCACCAGCAACAACAGGAGGGTATGCCAAGATGTCAGCACCACGAGCCCGACACTCGAATTCGAACTGGAGTAACAATTCAGAGAAGACGAAACTATTAGTGCTGATTCAGGTGATTAACTGCCCTAGGGCCATAAAAATTCATGTCCTACAACTGTTTTCTTAATTTGTACAACACAAAGTGAAACTGGAAAGTGAGTTTACTAAATGAAAGCAGTATTGAATGTTTTCCAAGAACTCTGGAGAAAAAAAAATACAGAACAATCCACTTTTCAAGAGTGTTTTAAGCCTGTATCTGGTCTTAGGGAAGCTCTTTCTAGTACCAGCTGTTCAGTACTGTATCAAACATTCATTACATTGTCATACATCCAGGTGACCATTTGTTCTCATGTAAAGTAATGCTCTTATTTGCCATATGACTGTGAATTTTCAAAGATTCTATATGTCAGTCATGTTTTGTTGCTGTCTTTTAAAATTGCAAAGTACCAGCACATCTACAGCAGTATCTATTTTCATGACTGTTGAACTAAGAAGGTTTGAAAGCATGCACTACCTTGATGTCTGAGGGGACAGAAGAAAAGGGCACCATAAGCTTCAAGATCTGTACCTTTCTTGAACAATGAAGCTGATGAAAGCATGGAAATCAATAAACTTACATCTATAAAGACCCTCAATATATTAGTAGCATATCTTTTCCATAATTACCAAAACCACAGGGAACACTCCAGGATGCCTACAGGGAGCAAAACAGGTTCTATGATCCTGATCTCGAGTGAAAAATTGATCTGTAAAATACACTTTAATTACTTTTCTTTACAACTCAGTACTGTTCAGTGCCATGTCAGCACAGGGCCATCCATGTCATAACAGAGGGTCAAATCCTGCTGATGTTTCTCGAACAGGCATCTCACTGCAACTCCTTACAAAGTTCCTTACCAAATGTGCAAGCCAATTAGTCCTTATTTTGTAACTGAGAGGCATCTAAGCTGTTTCAAGATAGCTGTGGTAATCTGATGTAATAAGAGGCTAGAGGYAAGAGAGGCAGGCTTTACAAACAGGTGTTATACAAATTTTGTACAACAGAACATTATATTATAGAATAAGAAAATAACTATATCTCTGATTGTTTAGCAGGTTTTGCATTTCAATATAGTAGAAAAAGACATCAACAGCAGATAAACTTAGACAACTACTACACTCCTTAAATAAGGGTACAGGAAGTACAGCTGAAGAATTCCTCCCACTGACTCTTCTGCATGTCCAAGGAACCACAAGAGCTGGGTGACGAAATGTGCTACAGTGGGAGACACATGATAAAGAGATCTGACATTTCTGGTTTCCTGGAAGGATAACCAACATCCAGCCCTTCTATCCCACTTCCAGCTACAAGTACTCACCTTTGCATACAAAAAGGCTTCATCCACTGGGGACTTACTGGCAAACATTGTCTCTGTGAAAGCCTATGAAAAAGAAAGGCGTTTCAGTCAGCAAAGGAGCCTGAACTTGAGGGAAGATCTTTTTTACCATCTGTTATCTTTCGAGGAAGGCCTAAAATCAGCTGGCCCAGAACACCAGAGGGTTTCACCAACTTCTTTGGTGAAAATGCTGTCAAGACTAGAACCAGCTAACCTCTGTTCCCTATGAAACTGTATTCAGGGGCTGATTGACTCTAGTTTTTGTAAAAAAGGATTAGGTGATTGAGGCTGATCCTATGGTTTGACATTTTAGAAGTTGTCTCACCTATGGATTCCTCATGTATAATAGGATTGCCTTATGCAGCTTTTCCTTCAGAGAAAAGTTTTTCTCTTTTCTATTTGGCTATTTCAATAATATTTACAAAAACATAATTGCATTTGAGGTATCTGTCAGATTTGTTTAAAACTGGCCAATGAGTTCAAAAGGTATTTGAGGAGGAAGGGAGAATACACACATATACATAGGCAACATCTTCATAAAAATCCTGTTTCCTCAAAATAAACAATAGATGGGAAAGAAAATGATTTGGGGAAGCTGGAAAAACAGTGAAAATGCTACCCCTGAGTAGATATTGCATTTTAAAAAAGTCTAACAGGTGCTGTTTTGTCTTCACTGGAGTTACTCTAATTGAGAGAATCTGGTAGTCCAAACAGTCTTCCTGTTTCTCCTTCACATGGAGGGAGCTAAGCCCAGCCAGTGGCCGAGACAGAGCAGTTCAGTAACAGATTAAACCAAAGGTATCCTTCTAACCCATGTCACCTCATCAGTGAAATGCACTGGGTTATTTGGAGAGCACACGACCCCATTACCTCTGCTGTTACCCGTCCAGCTATCTTCATCCTCTCAATCTCTGCAGGAGATTTGATTAGCCGAAGGTTTTGCACTAGATGTCGAACGCCCTGGATGTGGTTTTTGCTCCGAGCTTTTATCTCAGCCAGGGGCTGCATGTAGTCAGAGTGCAGCTCTGTGTGCACTGGCTTTCTCAAGTCATACCAAACAATGTTTGACTCACCTGGAATACAAAACAAAAGCTGACGCAGATAAAAATAAATGTTGAGATGTCCTCCTTATACTGAACAAACTCACTCCTCCTAAACCAGGTCTGTTGCTATTCTCGAGAAAAATAACTTTCTCTGAATCTACATTGACATACCATATAGACACTTTCATTGTCACAGGATACCAGCAATGTCTTCTAAATCTCTAAGATTACGAATTCATACATGTAGATTTCACAAATCACTACTTCTGGGCAAATAATGGGGTTTACAACCCCTACTGAATATATGCATCTTGCTCAGATCCATTCAGAGTTTGCGTGTCAAAACTGCACTTGTGCAAGCTAAGTAGCCATCACCGTAGACATGCACGTTCTGAATAGTTCTCCCATTTAGCCTGGCCACACTGATGATGGAAGGCAATTTACCTTCCTGCACAGAATCAGGGTTATTAGCTTCAGAACACTTGGGGAAATAATTGTTTATTTCAGCCATTCAAAGAAGATGAACTTACTGAGAACAAACACATTTACCTTTGTGGAAATCTATTCAGAACATCAGTTAGCATCCACATTCTCCTCACAGGAACATTTTAAATGCAAATGAGTAGAAAAGCTATGCCGAGTCACGGCTGATGTCCACCTAGACCCTCCTTCTTTGGTGACAATAACCATTAGCAGGTGCTTACAAAAAGTGTCTAAGAAACTGGGCACTTATTAAAGAGTATTTCCCTTAGCCGATTTACCGCTTTTCATGAACTTTTCCCCCACAGAATTACAAACTTCTGACTCCATTTTGACATTCCAAATCTTCTGTGAATGTTCTACAACTTAGGAGGTGCCAAAACCTGCCATGTGATAATTTCATTCAGTGTTCCTTTTGTTTTTAAATTAAGAAAACCAGCAATTAATCATTCATAGTCATCCTCTCTGTGCTTTTCACAGCTATACACATCTCATACCTTGCCTTGTTTTCTCTTTTTCAAGCTGAGTGGGTTTGTTCAGCGTGCATCTCACACACACTTCATGCTTTTTTTGATCATGCCTGTTGCCCTTTCTGTGACTTACCTATTTTCAAGATACCCTTTTTTGAAACAAAATAACTAGATTCCAAAATGGTATTTAAGACTCCAGAATTTTCTCTCTTTAGTTGTGTGACCCTCAAAGGTCACACTTGCCCTTATTATATTGTCATAAGCCTTCTTCAGCATCATTTTACTATGCATTTAAGTTCCCCCTGGATTGTAAGTATTGAGGCTACATGGTGATGTTAGATGCAGAATAATATTTCTAAAGGACAGCAATGTTTGTATTTCAAGGGCAAGTCATCATCTAGCTAAACGTGAGTGGACTAACAAGCTCCCTGGGTGGATCGTTTTCCAAGTCTGCTATGAATAAAATGCCCTCTATTTCCTATACTTCATCTGGTTCTGGCTCTGTCAGCAAACAGATATGACTAAAACAGTAACACAGTCTTGCTTATCCTGTTCCTTAATATTTCATGGATGTGATGACTGGCATTCACATGGATACACAAGAAATTCAGAAATTTTCAAAACTACATATCCGTTGATGGCCCTCTGCAAGCTAACAGGAACTTCCGACCGCCTTTGTCACAGCCATACTCTCTGCACTTCCCCAAGTTCATCCTAGTCTTGAATTGATGTCACAGATCACCTCCCAAATCCACACCATTCAGACTCTGCAAACCACATCTCATCTTATTTCCCCTCTATTTTTTGTTACCTTTCAGCTTGGCCACCAAGTGCTTGAACTCCTCAATGGTGTAAGCTTCATCTACTCCTGTGAGAGCAATTGCCCCATCTGGGCCTGATCTGGGCCCATCCCACAGCTCTCGATTTGGATCTCTCCGGGGCACAAAAAGTATGGATTTGTGAGATGGTAGTGCTTTGCCAGGAATGCTCTGCAGCACCAGGATGCTGTCAGGCTCCTGAAACCCACAGAGGTACAGGAAATTAGTGTCCTGATGGAAAATATACGGGATGTCATTGCTCATGTAGTACGTGGGGTTGGATAGCAAAATCACTGTGTGGTCCAAACCATCCCAGCCATGGGCTTCCTTCTGGATCAAGACCATCAGTTTGTGTCGGCGAAGAGCATATTCCACCTGTGACAATCCTGGGGTTACCTCTCCTGTGAATACAAACCAAATCAGATGGAGAAATTCAAGGCACTTAGGATATTTTACTAGTCACATACCTGATTCCTGCCTACTCTTTGATGCCTTACATGTGTATGGCTTCACTGTAATCCCTCACAAGCCTTTCCCTTGCTCCTCTTCAGCTTCCATCCCTACAGCACATCCTCACTCAGTCTGCTCCCCCATCATGCAAAGACAGAAATTGATTTTAACCAATTGGATGTTGTGTTACATATTTCTGCGCAATGGTAGAAATCACAAAACCTGGTAGATTTAGACAAACATCCAAAGGTTTGCAAAGTAAACGTGTAAAAAAAAGGGGAAGGGGAGAGGCAAACTGAACTTTGACTGCTAAAAACCGATAGGTTTTACAGCGTCTGGACATTGAACAGAAGTTTGCCTCCTGACYGAGCATTAATTTCCTCAGATAAAGCTAGAATGTCTGTTCAAATACACACTAAGTCAACTCATAAAGTGACTATTTCTAAACCATGAGGGGCAGATTGAGTGTTAAGAGATTCTGGGAGATCAGGCAGAAACACAGAGGTTACAGCGTGTAACCAGTCACAAGATTCCAGGCAGAAACAAGCCACAGACTGCACGCTGGCGTCAGACTCCTATTAAGAGAAGGGATTTTCTCCAGGGCACATGTAGCTTTTCTTAATATTTAACAATTCAGATTTTTCCAAAGTTAGATACTATATTTTTAATGATATTAACTAAAAAGATGATCTCTTAGATGAAAGTACTCTTTAAATTGCTCCAGTCACAAGAGACACAAAGTACAGCAATCAAGATACTCACCAAAACAAGACTGAAGTTGAAAGGACAACCAACAACAGCTGAAGTATGTATTTTTAAAATTGTAAAGCTCCCTAAATACGATTTAAATTAATACAAGAGCCTTAGTCAGTACTTTGGCTACCACCCTACTTTAACATAAATTGCATTTTGATACTGTTAACTTTCCACTTTCATAATCTTTTCTTCCTCTTCTATGTATTACACAGTGAGAATTCTAAAATAAAAACTGACATTTTACTTGTACTGTAAGTGGATTCTTCCACCAGTGCAGTGGGAGGGCGACATTCTATCCAGAATGTTTTCCCTTGACAAAAGATTTAAAGAAAATTATATATGTTGTATTGCGTTAAATTTTACACCTTTTCAAAAACTTATATCCTCAATACCTATTAGATGTAAAAGTCTTTACAAAGAACCAAACAGACCAAAAAACCCACCACATATATTTCACTCTGTAAATCTAGAAAAGACAGAGAGCACAGAAACTGTTTTAATGCAATCTGGCTTCACAATTCTGCAATATTATACTGCAAATTTCCTATGTTCCACCGCATTCCAGTCAGCTTTCTACCTGCCACAGTCCAGTGAATTTCAGAAGCTGCAATAGGGTGGACATGGGGATCCCAACTGTCTTCCTACTGACAGGCAAGGAAATTCTCTTTGTCTTAAAGGCACTTGTTATTTAAAACAATAATTGCAATAAAACAATGTATTATTATTTTAAGGAAAACACCTCTCCTTTATTATAAGGAAAAATACTATGGGCAGCTAGAATTCACTTCCAGTGTTTCAGTGCACTTTTAAGGAGTCAGCCTCATTTATTGTGAGCTGTCAATCAGTGCCCTAAGCAACCTGGTCTAATGCTGAAGTTGGCCCAGCTTTGAGCACAGGGGGGACCTGTTAACTTTGTGAGGTTCCTTCTGACCTGAATTATTCTACAATTAAATACAGAAGTGTATATACACCCACACACACATATACATATTCATCTGTTCTCGCTTTATACCCAGCTATGGAAGAACATAGAATGTATTCCTGGATATATTCTTCAACATATTTTTGCTGCAATTTTTTTTTGGTTCTTAGATTTAATTGTGGTCATCTCATACCTACATGCTCATTTTCACTTTTCTCAAAGAAACGCAGAACCTCAGCTTCTCTTTTATCACTACTGTCTAATTTCATAGTCACAAGTCTCTTTTTCTCCTTTTCCTCATATTGAATACTCCTCTGAACAGGGCACATTCTTTAAACAAGTGGTGTCCATCTATCAATGTCCCTCCCCATTTGCCTTTTCTGAATGGCACCTTTATTTTGTGACTCACAGGACATGGGATATGAACCATTCTGACAGTTTAGCTTGCACAAAAGACTCCTTCTTAAAAAAAATCGTATGTATTTGCAGGACAACGAGCTCATGAAATGCCACTGCCACAAAAGGTCTGCAGCTAAGTAAACAAGCCTGAGTACCCATGAGAAAAATGTAAAAAGCTAACATGTGAAACCTATTTTTGGAATCAGTATCATCTCAGAAAAGGAAATTAGCTACTAAATATAATTACTGCCTAATGAAGGTAATCATAAACAGCTGAAACCACAGACAACTTTATGATGCAGCAACTCAATACACCCAGAAACAGAGACAAGAAATAATATTAATGACCAGCTCATACAGGGCCTCAACCTCACCTGGTTTGAGCAGATGTGGGTGTGTGAAGGGGCTGGGCTGGCCCAAATACCGGTTTGGAATCTTCTTCTGCTGGGCAGGCTGGATGGAAAATTTTCGGAGAGCACATGACTTGCAAACTAAAGGAAAAGAAATGCACCATGTCAAGGTAAAAAAACACCTTTCCAGTTAGAAAACTGCGGAATTCTACTATAATGATCAGACTCTTACTAGCAGTTGTTCACTTATATGACAGAAATATCCCTCCTTAACTTCTCCGTTTGTTGTGTCTCACAACAGTTTATGAAACAATGTGCACACAACTCAACTGACGATCAAACATTTACAGAACAGATTGAAAGAAACTAAGATATGCTAAATCTGACAATCCAGCAAGAAAAGCCAGGAAGCTCTGTTGGTTTACACACCCCGATTTATACAATTGGTATTCACGAGGCACTCTGCTCTCCCTCTCTTGCTTCCTCCAAACACCACAGGGCTTCAGGCACAACACACATATTGTCTCTTCTTGACTATGCCTTCAAAAAATTTCACTCATCTGTAACAATTCTAGTTTTCAAGGCCTTTCCAGTTCTGTTTTTTACTAATAATGCTGCAAAGACACCATCAAGTAACATAGGTTTATACAGCAATGTGACTTTCTTTTCCTCTATGGAAGATACTTAGAGTCCCAATTTATGTATTGACCTTACAGGGCAGTAGCATTAGCCAAACTGAATACAGTTGTGTATCGCACTTCCAAATCCACACACAGCCAAAGCAGGCATGCTTTAAAGAGAACTACAAGCATGCAGTGGGAGCTGGGGGTGGGCACAGTAAGGCAAAGCCTAAAACTAAAAATGATCTGTCAGAAACTTTACCAACTTAGAATTCTCAGTCACACCCTTTTGCAGCTGAAGAACTGCTTGTGCCTGAATACAAATCATCAGGACATGTGGAAGGAGAGGGTAGTCAGGGACTAAACATCTATCTGATGTTTTGGAAACTGGCTGTTCTTTATGTTACTTACCATGTGCCTACTACACAATCAATTTGTGGTGCCATAGCATTGCACAGGATTCTTAGAACAAATGACAATTAAGTCTTCACTAGCATAAGCACAAGCCAAGCACCTGCCTTTCAGGGAGCTGAGACCCAGAGGCTCACAGCAAAACATACAGACGTGGATTTGCTGTGGGAGCCAGTATGATCAGCCTCTAATTGAAGATCATTTACGCTCGACAACTGATAGTCATAACATGAAGCGTTCACTATGTGATGGCTGCCTGGAGACCCGGGCGGTGAAATGTAACCGCAGCCTTTTCTGCAGTCTAACTTAAAATTCGTGTTTTCACTGTTTTTCTCCATGTACACAGCAAACAGGGCAACTCACAACGAGACCACACAGCGGGCATTAAATAAACCAACATCTTGAAAGCAGAAAGGAGCTTTCCACCCTGCTGCTTTATTTTTCAAGTTAGTGCCTGTTCTTCCCTGGGATTCAGCCCTGACCCGGGCTACCACTGCGCCCCCGAGGCGAGCCGCCTTCCCGCGCCCCGAGCACGCCGTGGGCCGGGAGCCGAAGGAGGGGCTGTAAGCGGCTGTCGCTCCCGGAGCCGCGGGCGGTGTCGGAGTGGGGGGGAGGAAGGGTGTCTGACCTGCGGCGCCGCGCCAGCCCCTGGCCGCTAGGACGAGCCCCTGCCGCGGGAGGCGCGACATGGCCAGGCCACACAGCGCATGGCGGGACCTGTCTGCGCCGCGGCGCCGCGCGCTGACACTATCACCGCGCGCGGGCCGCCGCCAATGAGCGGCGCCGCGCCGGCTTAGGAGCCCGCGGAAGCCGCCTGCCGAGCCCGCGACGGGGAACTCGGGCCACAGCGGAGGCGAGCGAAAACACCAAGAGGGGAGCGGTGCCGCACGGGGCGGAGCGTGGCCGCCAGGCCACGGCTACCGCTTCTAGAACATTCCCGCCGCCGCGCCGCGGAAGGCCGGGGCCATGGCTGGCGTAAGCGGGTTCAGGACCTCGCGATGGGTGGGGCGGGCTGGAAGGTTCCACGGCGCCGCGCGGCGCTTGTGGGCGTGCCCGTGGCTGGCGTGGGCGGGACAATGCAACGCATGGGCGGAGTCAATTTGCGGTGGGCGGTGCCAGCCCTGGTTGTGGGCGGGGCCCGCGCGGGCGGGGCGGGCTGGAAGGTTCCGCGGCGGGTGGGCGGGGGAGTGAGCGTGTCTGGGTTGCCGCTGTGCCGCCATGGACTCGCGCAAACTGAGTGAGCTGCGGGCCTTCGTCCGGCTGTGCAAGCAGAACCCGGGCCTGCTGCACACCCCGGAGCTCGCCTTCCTCCGCGAGTGGGTGGAGAGGTCGGTCCTGGGCCGCGAAAGGAGGCGACCGTGAGGGGGCGAGGGGGGAAGGGTGTTCTGGCGCGGGACGCGGTGAGGGGAGGGGGGCGTGTCTCCTCAGCGCGTGCCGGCGCGCGGCCGCGCCGCGTGGTTGGGGCGGGGGGCGCGCGGTGTCGCCCCCGCGGGTCTTTCTTCGTCCCGCGCTGCGGCCTTCCCGCTCTCACTCTCCTCCCGGTCCCGCCGGGGTTACTCCTGGCGCCTTAAAAAGACTTGTTACGTTTTGTTTCGTTTCGTTAACGCTGGCTATTCCCGTTGCAAAAAGCTTGCCCTCCGGCCATCTCAGTGGCTCAGCTTTCCAGCCTGGAAAGCTCCAGAGCAATACTTACCGAGCTAATTCTCGCATTACGCAGCAGAGTTGGCTAGTCTGTCTTAAAAAGGAGCCGAGTTTATGGGGAGGTGAGTGACGTTGGTTTACATCCTGGTACCCAAAAGCACAGAATACCTGGCAGCTGCAGTTCCTGTCCAAAACGTTTTGGTCTCTGAAGTTTAATGTATCGAGTAGTCGAAGTCTCCGCTCCCCTGTGAGCCATTCAGATACCTGCTGTTTACTCTGCACGTAATCTCTGTGCGCGGGGCCTGTCGTAGCAGATGCTTCTCAATTAAAAATCCTCTTTGAGTTCCACCCTGAACGCCCAGAAGCACAGGGCTGGAAGGGTCGAGGTCCTTCGCTGCTGGCAGAGAATCCCTGTGCTCAGCCACGGTACTTCTGCTTGGGTTTTATGGCTGCTACACTAAAGAACTCTTGAGAAGTGAGGGAAGTAGTTTCACGTGCATGTTTTATGCAAAGGGAAGTTAAAAGATTTTTRTCTAGTGACAAACTGGGATTCGTTTTAGAAAACTTGCTTTAATCTGAAAGTATTTTAACTGTATTTCCTGCTGTATTGTATTTGTAATTAGTTGAAAAGCCAGCAGGGTTTTGTGTGTGTATATATATATAAAAGTAAATACTGGCATTTCACRGTACGTTCTATAATGAAAACGACTACAATGAACTATTTGTTCTTGGGTTTTTACAGTGATATTTAAATTTTTTATGTATCTGAATGTTACTGTGGTTGTAAAACCACTTCTATTTAACTGAACTTGGCTTTGCAGTAGTGACAGTAGATGCACCTCTGCCTAGGAAGGAGATCGATGTCTGTCTTATGCTACTGGAGGTCTTTATTCCTTTTGCTACTGCATAAAATTCTTCAATGCCTTACCCTAGGTTTCTTCTATTTTGTTGCGTGAATCTGAAGGTGTGGCCAGACTACTTTAAGAGGGAGAGGAAGAACACTGACTACTTCTGACCAAAGAAAGTGTTAGGGAATGGAAAAATGACCATCTGACTTTCTCCATGTTAATGGGGAGGGCTTTAATTTCCAGATTAATTTTTAGAATTTATATTTGGTGCTTGTCTTATAAAGAAAAAAATTACATTTTGAGCCATGGAATGTTTTTTGCATGTAAAATCTTCACTGGATGTTTTTATCTCAGAAGTTAAAAATCTCAGAAGTTAAAAACTACTTCAAAGTAGAATCTCCTATAGCTCTTTAAAGTTTTCTGGTTTGCTTCACATATTTGAGCTAAATATTTGCCTAAGTTATACACTTGGATAGTGGTACCCAAATTACTTTCCGTGCAAAATTGTCTGGAAGTCTAGTGGGTTTCCCTCTGCCCTTACCTAATAGTGCTTTTTGTAGTAGAACTATCATTTATAGGGCCTTTTCATTCTTTGGAAATGCTTGAAACAGCATGGCCTGCCTTCAGGTGGAAATTAACTTGATAACTCTTATATCTCTGCCTGGTTTACCTGTCTTAATCTGAAAGACATAGATTTGTTTACCAAGGTAGTGTTATGAGTGATTAGGATAATGACTAATGATACTAAAATCTGTCATTCAATTTTTCAGCTAAAATTCTGTTAATTGCTTTGATTTTTTTTTTCCTTTGACCTAGTGATTCTAACTGCAGTTATGCTAACTACTTATAAAGCCAGAATGGATGCTTTGTTTCTGACTAGCTGTTAATATTGCATCAGTAATCTTAAGTCTCACTTGTTTTCATGCACTTGTTTTCTAACCTTTATTTTGTCCAGCTGCTGTATTTAATTTCTGTATAGATGCTCTTTGTAGAGAAAGCATACAGTAGTGTGTGAGAGTGTTTGGAAAGTGGTTTTGACATTCCTTTTAGTCATGCTCATTTTTTCATAATTGCATAAAAATACAAATGTTTTACTTGAATTATTATGAAATGAGTCATTAAAGGAAACACTCTGCAATTGAACAAAGTTTCAAAACTCTGCAATTGAACAAAGAAACAATAGCAGTCCTTAAAAATAAAACACAGAATCCCCAATTGATGAATAAGGCTTTTTGCCTTTTTTTGTTGTTTTGTTCAAATAGGTTTTTACCCTTTTGAATTCATGGTAATCCAGTTTCTCTCTAAAGATAATTTTGCTGTCAGTGATAAAAGTGATTTCAGAAATCACATTTGCAGTTTCTCCAACAAGTCATAAACATGACACTTCTCATGGCTGTGATGAGTGGAAGTGTGCAGTCATTGTTGCAGTGGAGTCCTGACAACTCCCAGTTGTTACTGGCATTGCACAATTTAAAATCTTTGTGTGTCTTGTGTGTGTCTCTGCTTTTTCTGCAGCACCTACCTGACTTTTCATGTGAGAGTGTCTCGTGTATCCATATACTGCTGAGGTTAAATGCATCGCAAACTTTGCATATATTCCTGCTGTGCATTTAATGGTTGTAATCAAATACTGGTTTAAGAGATTTAGAGTAACTTGCTTTGGGGTTATTCTGGGATTATAACTGTACTTTAAATAGAGTATAACAGGATACCAAAAATATTTTCAAGGACTATGAGTGAAACTGTCTAACCTTGGAAATTCATTAAATAGCATGATATAAAACATGCATGCATATGTTAGTAAATGTATCTGAAACTGATTTAAGCTTGGATGGTTTGGGGGGAATATGAAGAGGACGGAGGAGACTGACTAAGTTGTTTCAGTCTTGAGGTATTTGAGGTGTCAGACTTTAAACCAGATGATACCATGGATATTAGCACTGCTAAGATGCTTCATAATTTGTAGTTTTCTTTGTGCAGAAGAAAAGTTCCAGGGCTTCACTAGATGGTCCCTGTAGTCCTCTTCTTGGTTTTTACAGACTAATAGAGAGTTGTGTGTTCTATTGTCAGCCTATGAGGGCAAAAATTTAGGAGGAACAGTTAGTACATGTTCCATGTTTTCTGCCTAGCTGGATAATGATTTCTCAGACTGCAGTTGTTTAGTCTTTGCAGTATAACTTAGATTGAATAATGTCAACATTCCAGGGACACGTGTAGGTTGTTGCAATAGCTTCAGAACAAGCTTGTCACTTGTTGGGGGTTTTTTGTTGGGGGTTTTTTTTTGACAGTTTTTCCTTGTAAATGACAAATAGTTTAGTGCTGTTTGCTTGCCTTTTCTCCAGGGCCTTATGCCAGGACCTGTCAATCCGGTCAACTCCTTCTCACTTTTCTGTCTTTTCTCCCTCGATTCATTCCTGTCCCTGTCCTATCTTACCTCATTCAGGTTTATTTTCAGCCAGTTTGAGGCCTGATTGTGAGATGGTGCTGCTGACAGGAGGGAGGAAAGAGGGGAGAATGGACTGCAGTGGCCTGACTTAAGAAGCTATAACTTCTGATCCTTGGATATAGTTTTATGTTGCGCCAATTCCTGAAAGCATAGTCCTGCACCCTTCCAGTTCCTCCTGCCCACTCCTGTTTGCCCACCTCCTTCTCCTCTCCCCTGCATTCCGTGTAACCAGTTGTGTCGGGCCCCAAGGAATTGGTTGTTGAGTTAACAGAAACATTTTTATTGAAAACCATCAGTAGATGGGAATGTGGGGCAGAGGATGGCTGGGAATGGAATTCCTTGTGGCATGCTGTCATAGGTATGATTAGATGTTCTATCAGGCAGCTGGAGAATTCAGCCTCTGCTTATTCCTGGCTGCTACCCAAAGTTGATATCATCTAGAAGTTTATTCTATATTGACAGAATGCTGTGTCTACAAAGACTGCTTCTTAATTGTAGTGAAGGAAAGGCATAAATATTGCYGTTTGTAACAGAATTGACTTTTTTTTCTAGCCAGCAATTTTTAAAATTGCATAGGCACTTTAGGCTGTTCTCTTTACTTGTTTGACCTCTGTTCCAAAAATAATTTTAATTTTAGTAATATCTATAATCATAATATGTAGTTTTGATTCAAACGTAAGTKACATTTAAAGGAGAAAATCCATTTGAGCCAAGGAGGCAGCTTTTCCTTGAGAGAAAGGGTGGATGGGTGAAGAGTGATGAGCGTGAGTGCAAGTCTCAGTGGAGTTGTACAACAGACAGTGTGCTTTGCACTACACTGAGGAAACTGTGGGGGATGTGTACTCCATTTGCTGCTTTGACAGTGAATTGGATCATCATGTTTTGTGTTACAACAAAAAGATGAGATTATCAGGATTTGAATCAATAAAATACCTGTCACTATTTTGATAATCTTACTGTTTTGTTTTCTCTTTTCTCTGTTTTGCTGAAAAGTATGGGAGGCACAATACCGCCTGCTCCAGCCAACGCCTCCACAGAGGAGACAAGTAAGGTGAGATATGAAGAATTTATCACTGAAAATTGATGCTGCAGAAATTACTGAGTAGCAGCAGGGGAAAAATTGCTGTCAGTTTTCACTCAGATAGGGTGGGTGAATGCAAGAGTTCAGTCTGAAGCCTGCCCATTGTGTGTTGTAGATGACTTGTTACAGATGGCTTCCTAGTTTATTTCAAGTGTTATCATGCTCCATTTCCCTAATCCTGAATGCCTGATGTTCTCTGCAATGCAAATGCCAAGCAGAGTCTTCATTTCTTTTTTTTGTGTTTTCTCTTGTCTGATTATAAAGCACTTCTCTAGTCATTAGTGGATTAAATTATAATCTTTTCATGAGAAGAAATATTAACAAGCATGACAAGTAATGAAGTGATCAGTTGAATTATAAGTTTTAAGGCAGTATTGTGGAAGATGTTGGGTTTTGTTCATTTATTTGAAGGGAAAAAATAAATTTTCCTTCTAGATATTTATATCAAGATTTTTTCAAGTTTGAAGTTCTTTTGGAAAAAAAGATTTTTTAAAATTTATTTAACAAGACAGTGAATGCTGGAATTACTGGCTTGTTAGAGCTATATGGAGGGATTGTGTGTATACTGAATATAGTCTGTGACACTGTGAGTATGAAGACAAGCACCTTATATCTGTGATATTAGACAGGATGTGCTAAATTATGGGATTCAGATGAAATTTAGTTAAAAGTTAATAAGAAAATATTTGAAAATTTTTGAAAGAATATTTTAAGTATGTGTAAGTGGCAACAATCTCTGACCATGGCAAATGAAAACAGTATATAAATCATTGTCATCATTTATTGTTCCCTGCTAAAGGACCTTAGCTTAATAGTATTAGATTGAGAGAATTTTTGATCCAGAGAATGTGTGAGGGAAGGCCGGAAGATTGGAAGGGTTGGTTAATCATCACTGCAAAACTGGATCTGAACTGGGTTTTATTTGGATTATTTGATTTTGATTATTGAATTACACGATTTGAAGGATCATGTTTACCAATAATAGAAGTTCATGAGTCTAGATTTGGGCTCTGAAATATTTGCATACGTGATAGACTTAATCTGAGAGGAAGGAGATTAGTATCTTAAAATGGTTCAGCTGTATAGTGATCTGATTTTTGTAATACAGTGTTATTTATGAGAGTAGAAATAGAGTATCAGTCAGAAATAATGTGTGCTTACAAATATGTTTCTCAGGGCAAGGCAGAAGAACACCCGGAGGAGCCGGTTAAATCGCCTGAACCAGAAAGTGAAGAGAGCGACTTAGGTGGGGAAAATAGATGACTTTATTGCATTTTGCCAATGTGAAAATGATTCTGAAAATCCTCTCTCTGTAGATGGAGCTTAGCCTTGCTTTTTGTTTTTCCCCCAGAAATTGATAACGAGGGAGTGATTGAACCAGACAACGATGACCCTCAAGAAATGGGAGATGAAAATGTGGAGGTATGCACAATATTTTCAATGTGGCAGTAGGAAAGATAGAGGGTTTGAGTATAATCAAGGATAGCAGCTGAGGGAGGATGAGTACTATATTATCTGTGTAGCCAGCTATTGTTTTGGCTCTTTTTCTTCTAAACA
Source organism: Amblyornis subalaris (assembly GCA_018881555.1). Lineage (NCBI taxonomy): Eukaryota > Metazoa > Chordata > Aves > Passeriformes > Ptilonorhynchidae > Amblyornis > Amblyornis subalaris. The sequence goes on along the minus strand of JACAXG010000009.1, from coordinate 8,480,814 downwards.
GAAAACTTACTGGCTTAAAGTCACAGTCTTTTCTTATTCAAGGTTAGAGTCAATGAAAAAGTTCCGTGTGGGAGATCAGGTCAGAAAACACCAAAGAAGTTTATCAAAACACCCATACAAACAAGAGATGTAGAATTCTACCGTTATTCAACTTAGCCTTCAAGCGTTTTATAGCTAAAAATAAGGTTGACTAATGTCTTCAAGCTTGGAAGCAAAGGTTTTGTGGGTTTTTTTGAACTGTGATTTCAATGCAAATTAAAATTAAGGTTCTGGAATTGGAAAACTGAAGCTTTGTCCTTTGGTGCGGTCTTAGTACGGTAATTCTGGCCTGGACTCTACAGCTTTTGGGAWTTGTTTGTGTTTTTCATTTTATTTTGTTAGGTAACTGAAGAGATGGCAGATCAAGCGAATGAAAAGAAGATTGAAGCGATAAATGCTCTAAGTGAAGGTGATAAATTGTTTTTTAGTACATATTCAAGGACATTAGGTTTGGTTCTACTATTAGAAAAAAGAAGGTAAATATCTTGGACCATTTTGAATGTTTTCAAGGAAGAGAAAACATATTTCTTGTTGGATAGCCAAAACTAGAACATGAAAGCTTTTCTAAGTACTGTCTTTTTAATGTAGCCATAGTTTAGGGAAAGGTGGGAGGGGGAAATGAGGTACTGCAGCATTTTAATTACAAATTGGTCATTATAGTACTTCCCTCCATACTATGCTTAGTGTCTCCAGTGGTTTGTCTTAATGCAGTGAAAAGCTGTATAATGAAGATGTGACATTCTATTTGATTGCATTCAAAGTTAAATGTACAAATTTAACTGGGAAAAATCTTTCTTCTCCTCAAGCAATAATTTTGGAGCTTGTACTTCAGTAACATAGCAAGAGGGAGAAATTGGTTTTCCTTTGTTGATAATGTTCTATCTAAGAAGTGCCTGGGCACATAATACGAGGCAGCGAGGCAGGTTTGGGTATTTGGATGTAATTTCATTGCATAATGATTGAAACTTCACTGGTACTTACGTTTAGGGGAACTTCAGAAGGCTGTTGACTTGTTCACAGATGCTATCAAGCTGAATCCTTGTTTGGCCATCTTGTATGCCAAGAGGGCAAGGTGAGTCATAAACTAGTGGTTTATATTTCTGCCTGTTCTGTTATTTTCCTTAAGGAGTCTAAATATAAGGCAACTTGAGGATCGATGTAAACTTAAACCACATGAGGCAAAGGGAAGTGTTCATTTCGTGCATTTTCTCTTATATGTGACTCACCAGATTTGCTGAAGCAGCCGTATAAAGAATCTTGATAATAGAGTAAATAACAGAATGATGTTTCAAAAACGCGTTTTGGTAATGTTGTCAAGGATACTTTCCTGTCTGACCTTCCAGGAGGCACTCTGGCAGTCAGACTTGCACCATCTGAGCTGGGACTGAAGCCCCTTTGCCGCTACAGACCCCACACTCACACAGTCAGTGTCTTGACCCTCGGTTTCCCATAGCAGTTTCTTACTGTCTTGACCCTATGGGTTACCCTTGAACCTATGGGTTTCCCATAGCAGTCTCAGACATCTGGATCCTTAAAATAATTTAGTCATAGTGCAATAACAAATTAACATCTTGAGCTGGTGTCTCTAAGGAGGAACCCCGAACAAAGGGAGCCCTGGGCTTTTATACCCTCACGGTCCATGTGTGTGAAAGTCTGGGGTCATGGCCTCCTGCTATGTCTCTGAGTGTCCAGTCATCTGACTGGGCCACAGGTCCCTGTGCAAAGGTTGACACAAATTCCTGGCCTCTTGCCTGGGGCTTCTACCACCCAGAGTTCCATCTGCAGCTGGTACTGCAGCTGCACATGGAGCAACTGGCACTAAATGTATTCCTTAGCAATACAGCTTTTGGTATGTTGAGATAGAATAATGCTGGATAGCAAATACTTGTGAAATCTGAAGTTTGTTATGGGACTAAGAAGATGATTGAAATTATATCCTATTTAGATGCACACTTAATTAAGAATCCTGTGCATTCTCTCCGTGTTATACTTGCTAAATGAATTTGTTCATTGTGAAGTAGACCTGGTTCTGTTCGACAGTCTTATGTTTGAATAGGACACATCTGTATCCCAACCCGTTCACTACCCACCTTACTGCTAATTACATCCACCAGACTGCAGATGATGCATTGGGAACTTTGTCAGATTTGTTGTGTGATAGCCCTAACTTCATAATGCACAAACATCTTTATCTTCCTAATGCTTAAGGAAGGTTGGACAAGTATGGGTTGCAGAAGCAGATTTTTTTTTTCTATTTTTACACAAAAAACGACTAACCATGGATGATTTGATAGTTTAGTGGATCTTTTCCATAGCAAAGTATTATTCAAAGAAAACTTCAACTTTCATGAGATTAATTAGTCTCCTTTAACTGTCCCATTSTAATACATCTGAACTGGTACCCGGCTTGCTGGTTTTTTTCCTTTCCATAACAAAGTTTTTGCATGTAACACCACTTGTACCTTAATACACTGTTGCTGTTGCCATCATAACAGTATTTTTGAAATCTCTTATAGTGCCATATCTTCTCAGGACTGGATTTAGCAACGAAAAATGAGAATGTTAGGAGAAGTTTAAAAGTTACCTTAATTTGGTCTGTTGTAGAAAGAAATAAACAATATATTAGGATGTTATAAAAGTTGTGGTGCTGATCAAGTGCTATGAATAATCCACCCCTTGGGTTTTGGTCCTGGGGGGGTTTGTGCATTTGGGAGACGAGGGGCTTTGCACAGCCAGCAGCATTGGAATGGCTCTCATTGGTAAGGTGTAGCTTTGGGACACTTCCCTGACACAATGTTCACCTGTTTGTTTCTAGAAGAGAATGTGTAACTTTGTGCTTGCTTTATAACAAGCCTTAATAATGAAGTTACTTACAGGCATTTTAATTGTTGATAAACTGCTGTCAAGTAGATGTAAAAGGGAGATGTAGAGTTAGATGAAGAAATTCTGACATGCAGTATGTTGAATATTGAATACTTTTATCAATCCAGGAATGTTTTTTAGTGATTCCTTAAGAGATTTTTAATCTGAAATGCCTGAACCTCCTAGAGTGCCACTCTACTAGTTAGTCTGATATGCTTGTGTGTTGTAAAATTTGCAGATTTTACACTTAACTGACAAGGGATTGGGGCTACTTTCTGGGTTTGTGTTTGTTTTGCTGCTTTTTATTTTGATGACTCATCTCCTGTCTCCCTTTTCCTCATGACTGTAGCTGTTGATCCTTGTGGCCTGTATGACTCCTCATGCTTGCTTTATGTTACTGTGTTAAAGACTATGTAATATGGCATGCACACCATTATTGTTCTTTTGTTCAAACTGCTAGTTGCCATTGCCTACAGATCTCAAGCACCATGGGGCTGAACTGTCATTTGCATTTATGTATCTTTTCCTTCTGCACTGAAGTTATTCTTGCTGGCAAGGCTTGAGTCTGAACAACGAATGCTTTCAGTTCTTGCTAATGATTCACCTACAATACTGGAAGGGTGAGACTAAATTTTAGTGACTTTGTTATCACTATGAAGTTTTTTTGAACTCAGCTCCTCAAATGCATTATCTCACTAACTTGCCTGTTAGTCATCCAAAATTATTTCCAGCTTAAGTTAGTAACGTGGTATTTCGATATATATGATAAATGTTCTTGTTCCCACAGTGTTTTTGTGAAACTACAGAAGCCAAATGCTGCCATYAGAGATTGTGACAGAGCTATCAAGATTAATCCTGACTCTGCACAGACCTACAAATGGAGGGGGAAGGCACATAGGTAATGAACTGCACCTGTGCTTGATATTATCTTTACTTACTTTGGGGGAACGGTTTTGTTCATACATTCTCTCCTTCTCTGTTTCTCTGAACTGTCTGTCTTGTACGTACCTGAGAGCAGTAGCCATGAGCCAAGAAACCATTGTAAGAAACGTGGCTTAGAGAAAACAAAGGGCAATGATGATTTATTGATGGCAATTTATGAGTAGTCCTCCTGGTACTGTCCCCCCCTCACCCTCTGTGTGTGTGTCTCTCTCATCTTCTAATGGCTTACTGCTTTTCTGAATAACACTTTTTAATCATTTGGTAAAGATTATGAGATCTAGGACTGCGTGTTTTATTTGTTTGGAGGTCTTTTGTTTTGACTTAGTTTGGGGTTTTTTTACTAACCTATAATTCTTGAGCATCTCTCTACTGTCCTTATTCCTTAGATCCTAGAGCTCTTTTACATAGTAAATTTAAATGCCTAATTATTAAGGGAACCATTTCTTACAATTGAGGAGTGGTATTAGGCAAACAATGTAATTTTTTAAAATGGCATTAGGCATCCCCCCCAACTATAGTTCATTTTTTTTCTTTTAATAACAATAAATCACAAAAAAAAGTGACAATTTCTATGGTCTGTATAAAAGTAGGAGAAGTAAATGCTAATATAACTTTAAAAAAAAGCGTTTTATAGTGTTCAGAGAGTAGTTTGTTAGTGTCTGCAGTTTTAATTTACAGTGTGAAGTTTAAGAGTGAGAAGACTGGAGTATAGTTTGAATTAATACCGCTGTGAGCAGAAGTGCTTTGACCATTTAGTAATACCACCATTTGCTTAAATTTTTGATTATCAAGAGTTTGTATAAATTAATAGTAAAGAAGTGTGCACAGAGGCTTACATGACCTCTTCAATTAAGACAGGGTGCATCCAGTCACAGCTAGGAAGTTTGAGTGCCTTGTAAGAGGGTTCACTTAAGCTTGAGGTGGTAGTAGTGATGTAGACTTGTACAGAACATTGAATGTGTAGACTGAACATGTGCCTAGTGCACAATATTTTTCTTAGTGTGCTTCATGTGTTTAGGTAGGGTACCTTCTCCCGGTTAGATCATTCTTGTTTATAGCAGACAATGACACCAGCTCATGGGGAGCAGAGCTTTTTACTCATTGTTACTTCAAGCAAAAGTTACTGTAAGGATTTGAAGCAAGCAAGCATCCTCTAATGGTACTGTAGTGTGCAGCTTAGAGGAAACACCATGATTATTAAACTTCTGTAAGTCCTTGTAGCTCTGGGTAAAAACTCTGAATGCTGCATGATTAAATATTTTGAAGAGCTGTAAGTGTTCAGTTTTTCCTTCTGAATGTTGGTGTCTTCTGAATTCCAGACTTCTTGGCCACTGGGAGGAGGCTGCTCATGATCTTGCATTAGCTTGTAAACTGGATTATGACGAAGATGCAAGTGCCATGCTGAAGGAGGTGCAACCAAGAGTAAGTGGGGAGGAATGTTGGAGGTCTTTCCTGTATTTGTGTGAGTGACATACGTGCCTTCATATTCTTCCAATGGGCATTGTCTTGTAGAAATGTGTTCATGTGTCATCTGACACTTAAAACTGAGTTTATAAATACTTCTGTCCTCAGTAACAGCTGTTTATGGCTGTGTGTAGAGAAATTGAGTCTGTGGGGCTGGGCATGTAACTGAATTATTTAATATGTTCCTTTTTAAAACTTCGACAGAAGAATCTGAAGCGGTTGAAGTTTGCCAGATATTTAGAATATGGACTAAAAACATTCAGAAAAGCAAGAGGTAGCTGATAAAGGATTTTTTTACAAGATGTTTCTGAATTGATCAAAGCTTTGTCCTTAAGAACCCTTTCCAAAGGAAGCATTTTGCTGTGATTTGCACTTTCATTAGTCTGCCCCATGAGGGCAGCCTCAGTTCTGCCTGGTTTTCAGCTGTTCTCCTGTGGCTCTGACCCCAGCATTCTTCTAAGGAGGAACTTCTGTGTAACAGATGTAACACTATTGATAGCGGGCTTTCTTTTTCATCTGTTTTTGCCTGTTCCTATGAAGTGTTTGACACACCACAGATGGCAGCAGTTGCATTGAATTGGGTTTACATGGGAAGTTTGGGGGAAGGTGGAAATTGCAGAGCTGGCCTGTTGTAAGAAGAGACCTGAGGCTGCTCCTGTGTCAGGGGGAGCCAATTCCAGCTGGTGCCAAAGCTGAGCAGGTTAGTGACACTGGTGGTGCTGATATATTTGAGAAAGGGTTAAAAAAGGCAGCATAACAACTGTGAGAGGGCAGGGAGTAAAGGAGAAAAATATGAGAGAACCAATCAGTGAAGAAGGAAGCGGGAGGAGGTGTGCTAGGCATGGGAGCAGATTCCCCTGCAGCCAATGGAGAAGGTCATGGTTAAGCAGATTGTCCTCCTTGAGTGCATGGAGGCCCACAGTGAAGTAGATATCCACCCTGCAGCCCATGGAGGATCCCATGCCAGAGCAAGTGGCTGTGCCCTGAAGGAAGCTGCAGCTCATGTAGAGTCCACACTGGAGCAGACTTCTGGCAGAAACTGCAGCCTGTGGAGACAAGCCTACACAGAAGCWGACTTGGTGGCAGGAGCTGCAGCTCCTGGGGGACCCATGCTGGAACAGTCTGTTGTTTAAGGACTGTCCATTTTGGGGACAACCACACTGAAGCAGTGTGGGAAGAACTGTATTCTGTGGGGCAGACATGCTGGGGCAGGAAAAAGGTGTCAGAAGGAAGGAGTGGCGGAGGTACAGGGTTATGAACTGACCACAGCCCCCATCCCACTGTGCTGTTCAGGATAGGGGGGGAGGTGGAAGAGTGGAGAATGAAGCAGTAAAGGTGGAGGTGGATTTACTTCTTCATCACYTTGCTCTATTTTTTTGGTTGGCAATAAATTAAATTAATCTTCCACATGTTGAGTCTGTTTTGCCATGATGGCAGTGGGTGAGTGGTCTCCTTGTCTTTATCTCAAGCTAAGAGCTTCTCCATCGTATTTTCTCCTTCTGTCCTGTTGAGTAGTGGGGAGTGAGAGAGCATCTTAGTGAGCATCTGGCAGCCAGTCAAGCTTAAACCCCCCACATGTATAAATGTTTCTCTGTTTAGTAACTTCAGCTTTCAGCTTTTCTRCCATGTCTTTGCAGTCTCCAGCAAAATGACAACAGAAACTGTTTTACAACCTATTGGTTTTCTGTGTTGAAGACTATTGATCTGTGGTTCATGTAATTAGGTCTCAGGTCTCAATAGTTTTTTATAAGAAGTATGCTTAATGCTCGGCTAAGGGGGAACCTTTTATTTCCCAGTTAATCTGCTTGTGTACAGAAACTGCTGAGTATCTGTAAAACATTGATGTGTAGTTGCCAACTGCATGGGAATTTGTGCATGTAACTCAAGGAAAAATCTCTGACCTTTTCATGGGCGATTTTCAAAATCTTCAGTAAGTGAAAATGATGCATTCACCTGATTTATTCACTTCAAGCTTTCCTAGAATTTTTTTACTTTGTAGCACTTTCAGCTAAAAGTCTAAGTCAAATTCTAAAAATGTTTAGTTTGTTTTAAGAAATTTTTAGAAATAATGAAAATTTAAACTTTGGAAGCTCTTTATGCTTCATGAAAAAGAAAACAGAACACTTACCTCTCTTAATAAGCCACTGAATGGCAGTGACATCAGGTTCTGATAGCATGTACTGCATTCGCTCTCTATCATTCCTGCTGCCTTCAGTGTGCTTTCTCTGGCAGATGCACTTCAGGAATGGTGTAGTATGGAATGAGTATCTCCTAGCTAAAACAAGTTGTATCAAAGCTCTGCTACTTATAAAGTAATTTTTTCCCTTGAAGAGGAAAGAATTCCAGAAGAATACAAGAGTATCAATTGTCATGGTAGTATCTTTGTTCTTGCACCTGATTTTGCTGTGTGGGATGTGTTGGTTTTTTTTTTTTTAGTTATGGGTATGTTACAAAGTAACCATCTACACAATTTGTGAAGTCATGAACCATTTCTGCAATGATCTATAAGGATACATTCTGTTTTGAGGAAAGTAGAGCTGCAGTTAGTTCTGTTATAATGAGCCCTGAGTGAGGAGCCTTGGGGAGTTCATTGCTAACTCATCTTTCGCTGGGGCTGTAGATTTAATACATTCGAGGGAAAATTAGTAAGAGGAAACAAACTTCCTCCCCACCAGCCCTTTCTTGGTTTGGTTAAGGAATTCTTTGGCCTGCTTATATCTGTCTGTACATGCTGTAGAGGCATCTGAAACAGTGTTACCACTATCTAAAACGGGTGTGTGTGCAGTGGGCATTATACGTCCTGTTGTGCCCTTTTCCAGGGCAGTTGCTAGTTTTAGCCCCAGAGAAATCCATATTTCAGGATAAAAACGTGAAGGGACATGGAATAATAAAATGTTTAAGTTCTAACAATGATGCAAGTCTAACAATGACGCAAAACTACTACCAAAAATATGCTAGAGTGCATGTTCTGGTGAACCCAGTCAGGGTTGAGTAGACATGAGTAACTGATTGCCATGGGAAAGAAGCAGCAAATGGCTCTTGAAACAAAGAGGCTTTTAGGATGTGAAATCAGATCTTAGTTTTAAGAACTGGTAGAACCAGTTGGTTATGCTTACATGTATTTTGTATTGAAATATGTTGTGTGATATGCTAGAAGTGTATATGAACTGCTGGTATTCTGTTGTGACAGGCTCAGAAAATTGCAGAACATCGGCGAAAATATGAGCGGAAGCGTGAAGAAAAGGAAATCAAGGAAAGAATGGAAAGAGTGAAGAAGGCACGGGAGGAGCATGAGAAAGCACAAAGGGTAAATATTTAGGCTTTAATATTTCTTAATAATTTGTAGTCTGTCACAGTTATTTTGATTAAAATGAATTACAGAGAAGAAATTATTTAAGTTTAAATTTTGAAATTTTAGAGACTTGGTTTCTGTCTTGATTACTTGACCAATAATGAAATCTGGAGAAGAGGGCACCATTGTAGTGCATCTGGTTTTATTGCTTGTGACGACAAAGTCTCTGGAATCTCTTCTAATCCTATATTTCAAGAAGTCAGTTATTGTATGACTGTTCCAGAATAGTTTTCACTTAAAGTACTTATGTATCCCAAAGTGGGAGGTTTTAAATTCAGAATAATACTTTGCTGCTTCTCCTCAATTCCTGACGCAGTTTCCTTGCTTTTTTTTGTGCTTTAATGATGTATTTCAATATGTGGGGGGTAAGAGTTCTAAAAATACAGTTGGGGAGCTAAAAGAAATGGTACAGTTTTTATTCAGTAAAAACATACTCTGCATAAGCAACCTGCAATAATGTACAAAAGTACGAGTAGACAGAGCTATTTCTTGTCAGTGGTTTTGAACATAGTAGAGTGCTTTGTTGATTGTGATAGCCAATCTGCCTGAAACAGTCTTGGCTATTTTTTTTTCTCCTAAACCCGGTTGAGCAGTAGAAAACAGGCTGCAGTTCCATTGTTTTGTGTGGAATGATGTGCTTTCATCTGCAGGAGGAAGAAGCAAGACGACAGGCAGGAGGAGCTCAGTTTGGTGGCTTCCCAGGTGGCTTCCCAGGTATTTTATTTTTAAGCACCAATACTTGAGGTAGAGGTGGCTGTTGTTTCCATACAAAGTATTATAACTGCATTTTTTATAGCATTTGTTCTGAAGACAGAGAGAAAAATATTTTGTGAAATTTAGAATTTGTCTACAAATAACTCTTCAAGCACTAGTGGTAAATGGGATGGGATTCTTTCTCTTAAAGAGGATTGATGCTGTGTAGCAAGTAGGGGGAAGACAGAAATCAATAACTGATGGATGACAGAATGAAAGGATTTAGGTCTGGGTAAACAAAAGAAGCAGAATTTGCTTGATAATGTGTTGAAAAATGAGTATAAAAATGTTTTCTAAATTACCCAGGGTGCCTTGAATCCATTCTGCTTAAAAACAGTAGTTTTCAAGTTGAAAATTTGGATTGAACATGAGAGAAATCTGTGCTGGTTGCAAGCTATTGTTGAACAGAATCGTTTTTTAAAGGAGGTAGTGCAGATTACCTTATAGAAAAGTTATCATTGACAGTTTTGCAAAAATCAGGCTTTCCATGTTCTACAGTGGACTGAGGAGAAACGAAAGGACTAATACTCTTGAAGATTGAGATGTAGTTGAGGTAGACTGTGTGCATGCTCCAGTTAGATCAGCAGCCAGATCAAGACCATATTTACCATGCTCAGCACAGCTGGGGAAGCTCCTGACTCAGGATTCTGTAAGACAACCTCAAGCATTTTGCTTCAGGGGTATTTTTCTTGGTGTTTTGTTGGTTTTTTTTCTTCTGGTGATACAATTTTTCAAAACCTAAAGTTCCTGCCAAATGTGGAATGTGCCTGGGATATACCACTAGTGACCTGGTTTTGCCCTAAGTTGTTCACCCCAGGCATTCAAACCCCTTATGTTTCTGAGCTTGAGATCTACCTCATTTAAGTTCACCAGAAAAAGAACTACACTCGTTACAAGCCTCCACTTCGGTTGGGTTAAAAACATGGATGAAATAAGATGTAGGTCTTCACAGAAAGAGAAGGTGAAGACCCTGCTTTCCATTCAGTGGAGCAGCTGTAGCCTTATAGAGGACATGGGTTTAGAGATGTGGCAAGTGCAGAATGTCTTGGTGTCAGTGAACATAACTACTGTGTATGTGAGTTAAACGTTTTTCTTCATGCATTTTTCTTGTGTTGGATTTTCAGGAGGCTTTCCTGGGGCTGCACCTGGAGGTATGCCAGGAATGGCAGGTATGCCAGGTCTCAATGAGATTCTCAGTGATCCAGAAGTTCTTGCAGCCATGCAGGTGAGTATTTGTTAAAGTCAGAGCTACATGTTCTGAGTGAGAGAAGAACAGCACCTATGAGCCTAAGGGGAGGAAGGAAGATATGACCTTCTGGATAGCAATGGGGTGCTTGCTTGTTTCTGTTGTAAAATTCTTTCCTTATATGTGTGACATCAGACTTTCTGGATTCAATGTTAGCTATTTTTCAAACTAATGGAAACTTAATTAAAGATGACACCCACACCCCGCCCCCGGTCTATGATAGGCAAAACTATATGCTATATACAGTTTGTCACCTCTTTTGAAAAAGTCTCTCAAATGGTCGTTTTCCACACATTGTAATTCACTTGCTCATTTCTTGAATGCACACACTTTGTAGAGAGATAATTATGCACAAACAAAAAATTGTTAGTATTGTTCTAACACAATATTGTGATGAGAATTGCCTTTCTCTTAGGGGATTAAATGTTTGGGATTTTGCCAGAGAAGAAGTATTATCAGAATAGTTCTTCATCTTGCATTTTCTCAATTCATATGCAGAAAGCTTACTTCCCTAGTGGGCTTGATTAATAGCTCAATTAATTAATTGCTCAATGTCATAACTACTTCTACTCAAGAAAAGTATTTCAATAGATTAAACGCAACGTATCTGACAACACCAGTTTTAAGGGCAGGTGGGCTAGAAGAAGTCAGAGCTATGTAGTTACATTTGCATTCTAATATGACGAAATATAAAAGTGTCTTGATTCTTTTTCTGGATGGCTGTGATTAAACTARAGTTACATATTGTTCTCAGCTTATTGAAATAAAGGCATCACAAGGGAACCTTATTCAGTATGCCCTGGAATCACAAAAAAAATCATCACTTTCCATGCAGAAGTTCATGGTCTGTTCTCTTAGTGGTTAATGATATTGGAAAATACACCTTTACTTAGGCTGCCACAGTCAGCAATGTCAACTTGCATGAAAACCATGCAGAAAAGGTCCCTGACTTGTTGTTGTCTTCCTTACCTGGCTAATTCATGATGTAACACTGGAGTTTGTGATTAGAGTTGCTGAAAACAGTGTTGAGGTGCAATTGAATATTAAGTGCTTGTCACATGCCTTTGAGAAGGCTCCATTGCATGCTGATTACATATGCCCCAACGCAGGGTAGGACTCTGTTGCAAGAACGTGTGCTGACAGTGTTTTCTGATAATGCAAGCAGGCTTTAACGTGTACAGCCTGTCAGCAAAGCCTTCAGTCTCTTGCTGGCCTCTTTGTACACACTTTGCATCTAGATATGATTTATTTAGTACTTGCTCTATGTCTACACTGCCGCTTTTCCTRAAGTGTCCAATTCTGTTTTCTGAGCTGCTTTGAATTTGCAGTGTAAGCTCGAGTTTTAAAAGACAATAGTTTCTACTGCTTGGCTTCTGCTCAGTGCAGCTATGGAGTGTGTTGATGGATAATGTTAGCTGGCAGCTATTATGTCTGTTATCTGAGGTGTAACAAAAGAGTCTGAACATACTGAATCACACGGGTCACTCCAAAATTGCTGTTTTGACTGATAGTCTGCGGAGGCTTTTCATAGTGAGGAGTTAGTGCTGAAACTGGAGTATTCTAAGAGTAAGGACCACCACCTCAGTCTCTTTAGACTTGCTATGCTCTCATCGTTCTGGAAACTATTCTCCATTAGTTAACTGAAATGTGCCTGAGTCTTTTAACATCTCAGTAAACCTGACAACTGTGTGTGCCTGAAGACAAGCTAGATTAAACTGTTTATGCTGTTAAATTCATCTTGTCATCTATAGAAGCAACCAAAGAATCAGATAGGGCTGCCTGTGGTCATGCTTAGGAAGTTATTGCTTGTCATTGGCATAAATCTTACCTGCTCTAGGTGACCGTGCCTGGGGAAGGAGTTGGCCCAGATGATCTCGAGAGGTCCCTTTCAACCCTAACAATTTKTGATTTCTGCAAACTTCTTTCTTGAGGAAGATTTCTGGTTCCATTACCTGAAGATTTATTTCTTCAGGATATTATTGTTATTTTTGCTCAAAGCAGCAAAACTACTGTTGCATTTCTTTTCACAGCTTCTTAATGGTAGTAAGTTGTGACTTTTTGCGGTGACTTCTAATGCATGTTATTTTAGCTCATTTACGCCTAGGCTTTCTAGTCTCCAGAAGAATTGACTGAAATTTTAGTGTGTTTTGTTTTACTATTTTGCCTGTCTGGAGGGTTCTCTAGTACTTGATATCTTGCATATACAACTGCTTTCTCTAGACACATGACATTTGTGTTTTGGAGTCAAGTAGAAGTTCTTTTCATAAGGAGTGATCTGTAAGATGAACCTATGGATTCCTTATTTGACATGTAGCCATATGTTAGACCCAGACTTCCAACAAAATGTGTTAAGTTGGAAAAAAAGAATAGTGATAACTTTTTTCTTAGAAGTATTCTTTTCCTTCTGCAACTAAAGACTAAAGCATTAGAAAAACATTAGAAAACTGAATGCCTCCCTAGTGCCATTAATAGAATGGCTACCATTCCACCTTACATACTAAACATTTCCCTACGGAAACGTTGATATCCTCAATCTTAAACTTTATTTTGATAATATTGCTCATCAGTGTGAAACCTTGGATGTTATAAACTGTCTAAGGTTGAGAGCTTCCGGGGAGTCACGTAAGAACGAAATCATTTACTTGCTGTGAATTTATAGGAAAGTAAAGCACATAGGATAAAACTGGATATTTAACATTCATTTATGTGTGCTTTGACACAGACCAGTGACTAAGCTTACTCAGCTTTTTGTTCCAGATTCATACATAGGTGAAACCACAGACTTAACAACATGAGATGATCTTTATAATCTTATGCCCTGTTTTGAAATCAATTCAAGAAGTTTGAAGTTGTGAAAGTCTTCCTTTTTTCTTTGCATGGGAATCCTGTAAAGTGGAGAGAATGTATCTAGTCTCTCTTTTCTGAACTTCAGCTTTCTGTTTTCCATATACTTTGCAGATTACCTTTTGTGARGGAGACAACACATTTGTAAATCCTCTGATAAGACTGGACTCTTGATTCCCAACATGTATAAATATGCTTGAGGTGTGTGGGTGCTTTCAGTCCACACCTATCAAATGCAATTTAGGATCAGACTGGTTAGACAGCTTTGGACTGAGTCTGATGCTAGAATAGATACAGGATGGTGTTCATTGTAGCATGGACAGCTCTGAGGACACTGGCTGGGTTTTGATGGTTTCCAAAGAACACACCTGCCATAGCAATGGGTTAGAAGTCTAGGGAACAGTGTAACTCTTGGTGAAACTACTTGAATATGCTAGAAAGAACAGCAGATGAAATTACAGCCAGCATGTGTGATTTGTATTGAACATAATAAACTGCCTGCACTTTAGTTGAATTAAATAAATTTGGAATTTTTGTACATAGTGCTTATAATGGAAACATTTTTCCAGGCTGAAATGTAAAATTGATACATACAGATTCATTATGTTCAGAACATGCACAYGTAAAATGAGTAAAACCAGTTCAAGTTCAGTGGAGGCTAAAGGTATACTAGAGGTATGGGAAAAAGATATTAATGCTTCTCGTACTAAGTAGAGGAAATGAAGTTGTTATTTTCTTGGCCTCTGACTTTATTGAGTATGTGAATGTATTTAGCAACTGCAACACAGTAGTGTGATGAGAGATAGCAAGCTTCTCTTCCAAGTGTGATTTCTCAGCAGAGGTGAGGAATGACTAAGAATTGGATGCATTTTTAAAAGCCAAACATTGCCACATCATGTGCTCACCGCCCAGCAGTTTCAGGCTTCTGCTGCTAGAATGAAGAAATGAGAAAAGGATGARTATCAGCTGTTGCTCAGAGGAGAGTTATCCTATCGTGCATGGTACACACATCAAATTCCTACCTCCTTCAAAATGCATTTGAAAGATGCGTGAACAGAAATAATACGGTAGGTGTGGCTGTGTTTGATGGCTCCTGTTGTGGGGGAAACAAAACTCTTATCCTATTCCCCTGCTCATGTATGGAACTATTACTATAACAGGTTCAGTAATGACTCTGGTGTTTACTGACACAGCCTTAACAACATGCACTGTATTATTGGGTTATCTTTACAGACTTCTTCCCAGAAATCTAATATAGTCTTGTCATGTTAAAAGCTGAGCAAGACTAGGTTCATGTGGAACCACATAACCACTTTTGTAGAGTTGTTTTACAAATGCCCTAATTTATTTTTTTTACTTTTTGTCCTGCAGGATCCAGAAGTTATGGTTGCATTCCAAGATGTTGCCCAGAACCCAGCAAATATGTCCAAGTACCAGAGCAATCCCAAGGTCATGAATCTCATCAGTAAATTGTCTGCCAAATTTGGCAGTAAACCGTAAAATCCCTGGTTCTTAAAAATTGTATCTGAATGGGAAGGATTTGATTTGGCTAACCAGTGTTGCAATAAAACAAACCATTTTACCTCTGATCTTCTTAAGAAGAGAAATGGAGTGTTCTAAGGAGAACTGCTCCCTAGCCCCAAGCATTGACTTTATTCAATTATCAATTTATAGCACCCAAATTATATTCATATGACCTAGTTTCAGCCATCCCTTCTTGTCCAAGAGTTGCAGCCTTTTATTACAAGTATTACAGACAGTTTTCTCTGGATGAATGCTCTTATAACAAATTGTAGTATTCTAGGAGTGTAAGATAAAAACATGCTAATTTTTTAAATTGCTCTAGCTGAGCAAAGGGGAAAGAACTTTAAAAGTTGAAGTCTGTCTTAATCTAGACAGAAAAATAGCAAAAGTGGGACAAGTCTGAAGAATTAACTGGATAAAGAAATTCTCTGCAAATACATTTTTTTTTTAAGTGGGTGACTGACTTTGTATAGCTATTATCAATATAATCATGCTAGCTAGTTACACACTGGAACTTCTGGCAGTACTGCAAATATTGTATCATTTTGATCACCACAACAGTGCAGCAAGGTACAGTTCTATCCTTTGCACAACCTGGCATGAAGTACATACTGCTGAGGCCACAGATGTTTTGTTACTTGTTCAGTTCTTGTTCAGCACCTTTACGTAACATTTTATTTATCAGTTTGGGTATGGGAGAGCAGCTTACTGTCTGTGCTTGTGCTCTTGTCCTTTCCCAGCTGGCAGGCCCTCTGCTGGTTGCACTCACCCTTCCTTAGGGCCATGCTTAACAGGTTGCATCTATTTGGAAACTTTGGGGAAGGAATCTTGTTCCCATCGCTACCTCTGTCCCACTGAATGCAAGCCATCCAGAAAATGTCCCTGCAGAGTTACAAATCGGTGAAGGGGAGAATGCCCAACAAAATTGCAGCTCTGGGTTCTGAGTTGGTTTGAGTCCTTACATGCTTACTGATTAAAATTTCTTGGTCAAAGTCCTGCTGTCTCTTTAGAGGTGATGACTCTTTTTTCACCACATTCTGTAGTCTTCCATCTTTTCTTGTATCCTCTTGTTTAAAAAAAAAAAAATCTGTTTTTGTGGTTTCATACCTCCATGGTTTTGAGGCTTGTGATATGGAGGAAAAGGTGAAGTAAGTGGAACAGRCAGAACATTCTTCTAACACTTGCAGTTTAACAGCATGGATGTCCTTGAAGCAGTGTCTGTGCTGATGTTCAGTGGATTTGTCTGCCAGTAAAGATAGTTGTTGCTTCTGTTTGTCTTAGCTAAAACATCTTTCTGTGGGAAAAAATGACCATAGTTACCTGTTCACCACTTGAGTCTCAATGTTTGTGTTACTCTTTTGTAATTCTACATCTTAAGCCATAACTGATGTTACCATTTTTAAACAAATCTGGTTTGGTGTAGGAACTCAACAGCAGTTGCAAAAAAGTAAATCCCCAAATGCTTTTTCTTGTACTAATGACCCTGCACATTGAAATGTGAATCTTTTTGCTTAAGAAATACAGTTCTGAATACTTCTCTTAGCCTTCAAAAATAAAGTATGGTTTTGAAAAACACAGCTTTTTGGGTTTGTGTAACTTTCTTATAAAACCTCTTTTGCTTAAATTAGATGTGGACATGCTTTAATTAAACTGTAGATATAACTTATGGTTTAAATTGGAACTAAATGCCTAAGGGCTTGTCTTCATGACTAAATGCACTCAAATTCCAATYGTGTGTTGCCGTGCGTGTGGCTTTTGGTCATAGTCTTGATCTCCTGTTCCCAAGATGAGATACTCGGAGTAGGTCACCCCTCAATATAGGCTGAATCTTGACTTCTGCATTCAGGCTGGTGCATATGTGTTGTGCACAAATTAGAGTATCTTGAATATGGATTTATTCCCTATGGTTTCCTGTTCCTTCATCTTGGCTGTTTGTGTGTCTACCCACAAGTAATCAAAAGTAGGAAGTTACTCCTAGCTAATAGATATGGTCATATCTATGTCCTGCCTGCTTGCTTACACATCAGTTGCCCATATTGAGAGTTGATTGATTCAAGCAAAACACTTTCCCTATTTTAATGTTGGCATTAGCAGTTTAGCTGAATTCTTGTTCTTTGGAAATGCACATCCTATGACTCCCTTGGTGTGTGAGCTTTTTTAGTTTTAGTGTTACTCAGCAAGTTAATTGATGAGCTGTCTTGACCTCATCTCAGTTCCCTGAGTTGATATGTGGACATCTAAGCAGCTAAACTGGTTTGAACAKAAGTACAAGTGCAGAAAGCCAACTGCACAAGAGATGAGCAAAGATAGTAAGTTCCAAATGTGGGATGTAAATAGCTAATTGAGGAAGTTGTTTTTATTGCTTGCTCTAATATTTACTGGCAGCCCCTTCAGGTTAGTTTTTCTGTTGCAGTACAGAGTAGGTGGTTCTTGTAAATGCAGTGGCAATAATCAGCTCTGCTGGCAATTTGACTCTCAAAGCTGCAAGGGTGTGTTGCTGTCAGTGCTGCCCTCGGTTCAGGTATGCCTTTCTGCCTTGTGTACAAGTCCTGTACTGCGCTGTTTGGCGGATCCTGTGCCACAGGTGAGACAACCCGGGCTGCCACGGATGCGATGATACACCTGCAGCTGACTGGTAGCAGAGGCTCATAGCATTGTTCCTGTGTCTGAGTCCCAGTGACTTGACTGTCCTCTGTGGTTCAACTGCTGCCCCAAGGGAAAATGTCAGCTCAGTTGCCACTTCCAGGCTGTTCTAATTCACAGAGAGCCCTATTGCATGGTAATGTGGAGAATGCAAAGCTTGGTGCCTTTACCAGAATTTTTTGGAAGTTTTCTCTCCCTTTATTGTTGGGCTATTAATAAATGCTATTTGTTGAAGTGCCTTGGTTTTTCTTCGTGGGAAGGCAATGATTGGATGGGCAGGAGCCAGACTCTCAAAGTTGGATGAAGGCAGGTGGGACAAGCCTAGGCAAAGCAGTGATAGGCCAGAGGCAGAATGGGTCAATGAGTATTAAAAAGCCATGTAAAGGTAAAACCATGTTACAGCAACAGCTTGTTGCAATTTATGTAATTTAAATATGTAATTTAAAATAGCTGCCTTTAAATGCCTCTTCATTTTTCTTGTTACTTTCAGGGCTTTTGCGTAAAGCTCCTACAAGCYACACTCTCACATATGCCTGTGGGACACCTCTTCTGTGGGATGGAAGAGCAAATAATATTGTTATGGGAGCTCATGGCACTTGCTGTCTGAGCACAATCCTTCGCTCAGAGGGTTGGAGTGTTGTGGACCTAGCCAGGGGGAGCTGGAGACAGGTTATCTTTGGCATGTACCTTCTCATGGATCATGGTGTGCTGCTGACTGGAAGTGTTTGGAGCCCCTTTCAAATCCCACAGGGTATTGTAGGCTGAGGGATGCTGCAGCACTTTCAGGGTTGTAGAGCAGCAAGCAGGTTGTTGAATGGGTGGTAGAGGCTCGAGGGTTGTTTCCTTTTGTTTGCTGCAGGGCAGTCTGATATTGGCAGTTACTGGTACCGAAGTGGATTGGTATCCTGGAGCTGGAGGGTGGTTCACTAGGAAAATGGTAGCAGTATTTTCTTCTGATGCCTAGAGAAAGGTTTCTCGAGAACCTCATTCAGAGCTCTGCAGAGGTGGGCCTCAACCTTGCTTCATACATGATGGAATGAGGGCAGCATTGGAGGAAAGTGATTCTGGATTACCAAAGAGCTGAAGTAGAGTAAAAAACTGTGATGTCCGATCAAATGCAGACACCTCCATATTCAGTAGCACAAGACAAATCATAGAAAGTCAGTAGAGCAATATAAGAAAATGCAAATACAGAGGAAGCAGGAACAGTTTTAATGTGACAATTAAATGAAGCAAGTCAGGTGGTTGCTGGTGGATCTGTACTATGGAACAGCGAACAACATTCAAGTGACTTTGGGCTACAAGTCATTGATCACCATGTGAATCAGAGCTTGGGTAAGTCATGTTCACTTGATGTGATCCTCACAAACAGGAACTTCGTGTAAGACAAACCTTTCTTCATCTCTACTGACTGGAGGTCCTGAGGTCCCACGGAATGTAAATACCRAGGGCTCCTGTAAATCTGAATCTTGATGATTAACCACATCCAGATATTAATTTGTAATCTTGCTAACAAAGTGTTACTGCTGTATCTGTCTGATGTACAAACACACTTTAGAAAGGTGTATTCTAGATGGATGATCTCAGACAAACTTGAGATCTTGTCAATAAATAAATGTATTTGCAGAATGTGTTACGTCTCTTTTTGTTAAGTGGGTTACAAACTTTTGGCATCTTCACTGTTGTACAGGATTTCTTTTAATGTACAAACATTTCAGTGGCTGCAAGGAATATGAGTTGCTATTGTATGTAAAGAAATTAAATGTGAAGGATTACAGGATTTAGGTTAGCAGTTTATCTTGGAATTTCTTCCTGAAGTACAGCAGCTGCAGTGGTCAGATGCTAAGAATAATTCAGAAAGACAAGGTACTTATTACTCGAGTGTAAAGGAACAAGGAGGTGAGGTGTAAAACAGGTAATAGTAAATTGAATTCCATTATTGAAACATTCAGTTTTCTAATGTTCTCGTTGGTGGGTAAGAGTTCCTGGAAATGAGTTGAATTTGCATTTTGCATTTCAGAAAAAAATTATCATAGTGAAATCATGTAACAACCAGTACAGTGTTCAATAAAACTAGCTTTTAAAATAGGCTGAAGGTACAAGTTGTTAGGAAATCATCAGAATTAGATGGAAAAATATCAAGGTACTATATTGAGAATGAAGTGTCTGAGCTGCTGCCAACTGCACTGCCTCTCATTAGAGAAAATTCATGCTGATGTTCAGTCACTAATGTCTAGTTCTTATTTGGAAAAGAAAACCACGAAGTGCCACCTGTGCTTTCTTATTTCAGATTTTTTAAAAATTGGTTTAAAATATAGCTTATTGCTAAGAGTTTGTAAGAAAAAATTAACACAACTTATCTACAAGATGATTTGCCCTCACGCTTTCTTGTATGTTACCCTACAATGAGGAAAAGTTCCTGAAAAAATAATTAGATTTTTCAGAAGCCATTTCATAATCTGTCACACTTTTCTGTAGTCTCTTGTTTGAAAACTTTTCAAACCAGAAGAAACAAGATTCTGAACTGGAATTAATTACTAGCCCTTACCAAAAAAAAAAAAAAAAGACCAGAAAAAGGTACATGTATCAAGTGCCTGGGGGAAAAAGCAACAACATCAATGCAACAAAATTTTGTTTGACAATTACTTAGGCTATGTAAAACTAAAGGTGGCTAAGGGACATTTGGTCTAGCTAGGCTGTTGAGCAAGTACCATGATAGGAGATTAAATGTAATAATGGCAAATGCAAGTAATTTAAACTGAAAATAATTGTTAACTTTTCTGATGTCCCTGGACCTACAGGAAATGCATAGGGAACATTCTGTGTCATTCCAGAGGCTCAGTCAAAATCTGTTCAGGCAAAGTGCACACGGGTACTTAAGAAAAGGGCTTTTTATTACATTTGTGATTACAATGCTTGCTTCTGGAAGAGACTGGTTTTGCCATGGTGTTAATACTTAAGCCTGATCTTGACAAGTTGATGTGATCAAATTGCTCTATTTAATGGATTCAAATTGTCAGCACATGCAATCTCATTTGTTAATTCCTGGTTGCTTTTATCTATGATGTTACTGGGAGTATGATCCAGTTTATCCACCTTCTCTGAGAGATAAAGTTTTGCAAAGATTCAGAAAGTCCTTTTGAAAGTAGTAATTAAATTCTGTCTTAATATGTTTGCACTCTCTAATGAGTTGAATTTCTAAGCAAGAATAAAGGAGATATGCRTTTCTGAATTTTTTTTAAATTAATGTTAGAATAAGGAGAGTAGTATGGAAGAATTAGTTTAAGTTCAATGTCCATCCTTTACTTGTAATGGTAGGACACAGTGCAGAGGCAGTAAATTTGACCTCTGGAGTCACCAACAGTATCCTCATTCTTTGTCATGAATCAGAAACAAAGTTTGGGCCAGCCAAAGAAAATCCATCAAGAATAAAGTTTCTCAAGATTGATTACCTCCTCGTGCAGGAACCTAAGGAATTACGCAAACAAGAAATTACTAAAATGGAGTATATGTACAGAGAGTATGTTCGTACTTGTAGTTGCTTAACTTAGTTTGCTTCTTCCAGGCTTTCCAACAGAATTGACAGATTTGAGGAAAAGTAGGTAACTTGGGCCTTCTGTCCTTCCTTAAACCCCACTTGCATGTGTTATGTGTTTGCCTGGAAACCTGTTGAATTTGCAGCATTTCTATGAAGGTCTAAGGCCATGTCTTCATGAAACCTATGTAGGTAGGTTTAGGTAGGTTTTTAGGTAATTTCCAGGGTTTTTCGCCGTGTAGAATACAATGGCACATCTTGTTTAACTTTAACCTGTAGTGTGCCCTTGTATTTCTTGAACAGCTTCACTAAGTCTGTATGTTCTAACAATAAAGTAAGTTGCTTCTGGAATATTGCAGTTGTTGCATTACCTGTTAATACTCTGTTTTGCAATGTATACAAGGCATAGTGTTGTATTAAAAATATTGCTAGAGTAGAAATAGTATAGAGTTATTTGGGTGCATAGGTATGATGGAATTCCAGTCTGCAGTATAAATTGACTCTTTGGTGAAAGCTTCTCTTCACACAAGAGGGAAAGAACAGCAGTAATGGGAGTTTGTGTCCTGTTTGAGGCATTTCTCCCAAAAGCGCATGGACCTGATTGTGCAAAATCACTTTGCGTCACTGTTCCCTGGATTTGTAAAACCTAAGCTGCTCCTGCCTGCTTTAGTGACAGGAGATAGCCAGTGACCTGTGTACACCTTTATTCTAAATTAAGGTTTGAGCCTTTTGCATGTAGGAGTGCATGTCACAGGTGAGTTATTAAGAGTATATCAATGTGAGGATAACTGAAAAGGTTATGAAGTTATTTTTTCTCTCAGAAAGAGAGAGCAAAAGATGGCAGAGTAACAACAGAAATCAAAGAGCCCAGGAGTAACATGCTACAGAGCTAAAGAGAATATTCATTCCTATCTTTAATTATATAGTTTTTTTCTGAAGTATAGGTGAMACTAAGAAAAGGGGAGGGATTGTTAACACAGGCAAAACCTTGAAGATATCTGGAAACCAGTATATGACATGAGAATGTGGAAAAACCCAACAGATACAAACATCTCCCAAGTGATATTATGAATTGTGGCATGTCCAACCTCATTTAATTTCCTCAGCTCCTTCATGCTTGTGGAACCTCTTCCACGCAAAAGGTTAAGAGGAGGTTATAGGATTATTGATCTTTTCCCAAACTGTGTATTTAATAGTCTTGTCTCTGTGTGCCCTAACTGCAGTGAGCCATGGCTCCCCTGTCCTTGTGTCCCTGTCCATGACACACTCCTCACCTGTGTCTAGTGCTGTCTTTCTAGGACTTTTCATTCCATTCCATCAAAGGGTGTGAGAAGCCAGGAGATGCTCTGTTTGTAGTGGTGTGCTTCGACTGCAGGCTCTCAGCATGATGGCAAAGGAGGAGCAAGGGTTTACCGACTGGGAAAAGGGGTAAACAAAACAGAATCATAGAACTGTTTAGTTTGGAAAAGACCTCTAAGATTGAGTCCAACCGCAAACCCAGCACTGTCACATCCACCACTAAACCATGTCACCAAGTGCAATATCTACATGTGTTGTAAATACCTCCAGGGATAGTGACTCAACCACTTCCCTGGACAGACTGTTCCAATGCTGGGCAACACTTCCATTAGAGAAATTTTTCCTAATATCCAATATAAACCTCCCCTGGTGCAACCTGAGGCTGTTTCCTCTTTTCTTGTAGCTAGTTATTTGGGAGAAGAGGCCGACCCCCACTTTGCTATAACCTTTCAGGTAGTTGTAGAGAGTGATAAGGTCCCCCCTGAGCCTCCTTTTCTCCAGGCTAAACATCCCCAGATGTTTTAAAATGCATCAGACACAAGTGGTCCACATGGAATAAGAAGAAATTATCACCTTGTAAAAGTGTTACTTTAAAGATATTGGATTTTAAGTAGATAGAAGGGGCTGTAGTTAGCAAGAAACCAGAATCAGAATGTGAAGTTTAGTATTGCTGCTTCTTCGTAATTAAATGCATGTGTTAAATGTTTGGGAAAGGGAATCAAAGAATCACAGGACGGGTCAGGTTGAAAGGGACCACAATGGGTCATCTGGTCCAACTGCCCTGTTCGAACAGGGTCATCCTAGAACACATGATGATCCTTCTGGGTCCTTTTCAACTCAGACTATTCTGTGATTTTCAAGTGAAATTGCTAAAAAAAAGAGAAATAACGGCACTATTGCTACTAGATACGGCACGGGATGGTGTCCAGAGGGTTCTTGAATATCTCCGGTGAGGGAGACTCCACAGCCTCTCTGGGCAATCTGTTCCAAAGCTCGGCCACCTGCACAGAAAAGAAGTTCTTTTTCATATTCAGGTGGAACTTCCTGTGCATCAGTYTCTGCCCCGTTGCCTCTTGTCCTATTGCTTGGCACCACCGAGAAGAGCCTGGCTCCATCCTCTTGTCACCCTCCCTTCGGATACTGATAGATATTGATGAGGTCCCCTCTCAGTCGCTTCTCGAAGAGACGCGAAGCTCCTCGTGGAGAGAAAAGGCGCTATTGTAGTTACAGAGGAAGGAACAACAACACATTTCCCAGATGCCCTAATTCCGTATTTCTCTCAAAAGCCACACAAACGACTCCGGGCGCCCCCCACAGCGGTTACCCCGCGCCCCGGGGGCCGGGCTGGGGCGGGGCCGGCGCCGCACGTGACGGGGCGGGTGCCATGGCGGGCGCGGGGGCGGCGCGCGACAGCCCAGAGCTGGCCGGGGCCGCGGGGCTGCCCGGCCGGGCGGCGGAGCAGCAGCAGCAGCAGCAGCAGCAGCAGCAGCCGCCGCCGCCGCCGCCGCCGCCGCCGCCGCCGCAGCCGCCGCCGCCGCCGCCGCCGCCCCCCCCGAGAGCCGCCGCGATGTCGTCCGTCGCCTCCTACGAAAGTCTGGTGCACGCCGTGTCTGGGGCCGTGGTGAGCGAGCGGGCCGGTGCCGGGCGGGGGGGGGCCGAGGGCCCGGCAGGCGGAGCGGCCGTGCCGGCCTGGCGGGGGGCGCGGGCCGCCGGCAGCCTTTGTTCGGCTGGGCCGGGTCGCGGAACCGGCGCGGGTCTTGGTGAAGCTGSAGGCCGGCGTTGGGCCTGAGCAGCCGGAGCCTCCTCGGAGCCAGCGGGAGCTGCAGGGGTGCCCCYCAGAAAGCCGGCGTGACGCATCTGGAGCTGGGCGTCACTTCAGCGGTGAAAATTTAAGCCTCCCAGAAGCTGAGGCAGAGGGGAAGCACCTCAGCTGTGCAATCCGAGAGCTGTACCAAGCATCGTCCTCCTGCCATGGCCTCATAAGTGCTTAGAAGTTGCGAAGGGTGAGGCAGTACATAGGCGTTAATCAAAATGTAAAGCGAGTGCAGTGCAGCCAGAGGAGGTTTGTGTCGGTTACTGAATTAAATTTTTCATATGACACTTGTAAATTAAAAAGTAGCATTTAATTTGTGTAGATTTCCTAGTATGCCCAGCCCTTGATTTTTTTCTTTACAGAGTGCTTGCTCTAAATAGCAAATCAGCCTTCTACTTCCAACAGATTAAGAATTTTAGTGAAGGTGGCATTGGGTTGGGCATACTGATGGATAGACAGAACTCTTCGTGTCTCCTAGAGGATCAAAGTAGCTAAATGTTATTGACCAATAAACACTGGAACAGGCTGCCCGGGAAGGTGATGCAGTCTCCCTCTCTGGAGACATTCAAAACCCACCTGGATGCGTTCCTGGGTCACCTGCTCTAGGTGACCCTGCCTTGGCAGAGGGACTGGACTGGGTGATCTCCAGAAGTCCCTTCCAACCCTGACAATTCTTAGATTCTGGTATAAAGGCTGATTCTAAAAGGAAAAAAAAGTCTCTAAAGGATGTTTTGGTTTTCTTATCAATAAACACAAGATTTTTGCCTGCTCTTTAAATTGTTCTAAGTTTTAAGCATCAAAGGCAATGGGGATTTTATTTCTGCTTTCAGAAAATGGAACTCTCTCAAATGCTCTCATTATTGAAATACTACTCACTCTCCTTTTGCTGGTTTCTACAGAAGTCAGTAATACTTTCTAGCCCTCGCTGTTAGCTTCTCACTTCAAATACAGATCGCTGTACTCAGGCTGTGCCCCTGACCGAAGTTTGTGGTGTGAACCAAACTTATRAATCCAGCCATAAACACAGAACTGTATTGAAGTAATGCCTCAGAAGCACGTCAGATCACAACATGCTAATTGTTGTTTGTGTTCTAGTATACTGGAAGTTCCTGTACTTTCTAGGCAACCTAATCAAATTTGAGATGAAGGAATAGTTTTGTGAACAGCAAAAAAAAAATCGGTGCTTGATTTCCCGTGAACTTTAATTGAATTACATAAGTATTCTTTAACTCTGCCTGTAGCTAAAATGTAACCTTCTTGTTCCAAAAGCTGTGGGGATGAGAATTTTATAGGAGTATTATAGCAGTAGTCTGGCTGCTTTGTTTGGCTCTCAGTGTTGACTGAAACAATGTTTGAATTTTTATGTATGTTTCTATTTTTTTGGTATTACTATTTTTTAAAAAACCAAGCCTTAGGCTGTGGTCCTGCACACCTCTTCTTGGCAGCAATCGCCTCAGGCCATTTGTTTTGGCCACCTCTTGGCTACTGCCCAGTTGTTTATCTGGTGCTGTGACTGGCCAGTGAACTGATGAGACTGAAGATGTAGCCCAGTGGAAAAAGTTGTTTTTCAGCCAGGTTAGTTTCTCTGTCTGCATCATTGTGTAGGTGCCCAAAAAGTTATGCTGCCAGGTTGGAGGAGGCAGGGATGCAAATACAGTTGACCAAGAGCCTGGGATTACATGAACCAGTCTGTACCTGTCCTAGTGATTATTCAGTGGTAATGTGACTTGACTTGGCAAACTACCAAGATCCAGTGCTGAGAGGGAGGTGATGGGAAGGCTGACACCAAAGCCTCACCCTTCCAGCACTGCAGGGTAGTACATGTCAGCATCTGGCCCTGCAGTCAGTAGTATAACTTACTTTACCTGCTGGTCTCGAGTGCAGCAAGGAATCTGAGTCCATCTCATGGGCTTTTGTTGCTGGTGAAAGGACTGGTCCTGCTCATTCCTCTTTTCCTTCCTTCTAGCCATGAAATCCAGTCTCCTCTATATGATGCTTCTGGCAGCCTCCTCCTCGTGTAGTTCAGTTGTTCCATTTGTAAACCCAGGAGAAAAGTAACTTGGCTTTTCAGAGTTTATTTCCTTCAATTTAGCGAAAGGAGGGGAGAGGGTACAAATTGGTTTTTATTTGCAGTGATCTGATAGGTCAGCTGAGTTATCTCATGATGTTCTCTTGAACAATAGTTTGAAGCCAGTTTGACAGTCAAACAGGCTTCTTAGAGAGGCAGTCGATACCCCAAGCCTGTCAGTGTTTAAGAGGCATTTGGGAAATGCACTTAACAGCATGCTGTAGCTTTTGGTCAGCCCTGAAGTGGTTGGGCAGCAGGACTAGGTGATCACTGTAAGTCACTTCCAGCTGAAATAAACTATTCTATGTCTGGTGTCTGCTCATTTGTCCTATGTGACAGTAACACAGCTGCTTCCCCATTTCCATTTTCTAATTTTGAGTGCAAGCGTGTGTGTGTGTGTGTGTGTATGTGTCTGTGTGTGTTGCTGCTGTATGGTAGATTGCATTGAGAGTAGCATCCTGGATAAATCTCACTGTGGGAGGATAGAAGCAGGATAAATTGAGCAGGGGGAGGCTGGAAGTTGTAGGGACTGTGCAATCTTGTTCTGTGCATAGGTGTAACTGCGTTTTGAGGTTGTCTTCAAAATTGTGATAATGCAGCTATCATTAGGAGGTGTATCATGGCTCTTTCTGGCACTTTTTTGTGCTGGCACTAACCTTCTAACTGAGATACAGTTTTTTAATAAATTTTCAGTCAGATGACTTCGCTAATCCTACTTGCTGTCCAGCTGGGTACATGGTAGGTACTGAGAATGAGCAGACAAAGGACAAGTACATGGGAAAGCAGAACCAACCGTTTTGGCAAGAGCCCAAACTAAACAGGTTAAAATAACCAGGTGATTGTGGCCAAGTGTTTCGTTTCATCTGCTACCTGGTCTTACGAAAACTGGAGAAATTTAAGTCTGGTTAAGACTTCAAGCCAGAGGTGTTTTAGTGTGGAAACACCACCTGAAAAATAATCCTCTGTTGCTGGTTGTAGAGATAGGTCCAAGCAGTCTGCACAGAAGCTGGAGTATTTCCAGAGGCAAAGCTCACTTAAATGTATGGCATAAGACAACTCTAGAAGAGCTCAAGTCACGCTGTGCACTGTACTTTAAACACAGCATTGAGTTACTTGCTCTATCCCAGACTTTCCCACCATTTAAACAGTTTGCATGGCTGCTAATGGAAGAAGTGCCACAGCTTTAGCAGCCACTTGATGCATGGAAACATGCATCAAGGTTTACACGATGCCAGTGCCTATTTTTTTGGTTAGATCTCTTTTCCAAAAACTGTGCAATATTATTGCTAGCGTATTAGAAAATGAAGAAGGTGAGTGATGGCAGGGAGAAAGAGGGAACGGCTGCTTGTATGGAAAATAAGGGCATTGGCAAATATGTATTTAACCCTTTTGTAAAGGATGGTGTCTGATAGCTTTTCCATTTATAGGCTTTAATGGTTGGATCGCACAGGAAGTGAAGAGGGCATTGTATTCACTAGAAATGAATCTGGTGACATCTGGGTGATACTTTAATGCTTCGTATGTAATTTGTGCCAGTGGGGGTGTCTTGGTAGGTAGATCTTTATTGCCTAAACTGGAATGTAGTGCAAAGCTAGATTAAGTCCTGAAACAGAAGTTTCTGTTTGGTCATTGTTTTCTTATGTCAAAGCTAGAAATTGGGTTTTGAGCCTAATGGGGGGTAGAGAAAGTGCAATATGTTTGTCTTCTGATGCCCACTAGATCAACTCTCAGACTTCAAAACCTTTCTCCTTTGGCAAAAAGCTTTTAAGGGTTTTAATTTTAGCTTGATCTAATGCAGATGAAAAAAACCCCTTATTTGTAAGTATGGGACTAGAMAATGCATTGTTATGTATGAAATTTATCCCCTTTTTAAACTTGCTCAGCAGACTGGTTTCTAGTGAGAAGTGAAGAGTACAAAGAGTCTAGCAGGCGCTGTATAAGCAACTGATACACTATATAGCCAGTTTATTTTGTTTTTCAGGGCAGTATGACTGCAATGACTGTATTTTTTCCTTTGGATACAGCTAGGCTTAGACTTCAGGGTAAGTGTTAAAATCTAGTTTCTTTGTACAATGGCATTTCTGTTCATCTTGGCCTGGGCACTTGTAAGGGTGGTTGTAGGGGGGTGTTTTACATGAGCAGGAATCTTACCTGTCTGACACTAACACCATTTTTCCAGCTGAAGGTAATTCTTCCTTTTGAAAGCTGGGCAACCTTTTATTTAGCCCAAAAAGGCTGTGTGATCTGTGGCCAGACATGGCTTTTAAATGATTATCTAAGACCAAAGAGAAAAACAAAGATGTGAGATTGCACAGGATTATATTTGTGTGTTGTTGCTTTTGGCTGCTGGGAACACTTCAAAACCCTGGGGCAGTATCGTGAAAAACTAGTCTAGAATTATTCCTGGGGATGGTTTAAAGGGAAAAGTCAGGGTTAGAACTGGGATTAGGAATATCCAATATTTAGAAAAAATGCATCTAGTTATAAACTGTGGTGTTCTTTAATGCTATGACCTATTAAGAATCAGAGGGAGATCATCAGCTGGGTCATCAGAAGTATGTGGTTGAGAAATGAACAGCTTTTAATGCAGGAAGAGACTCTTTTGCTAAGTCTTGGGTATCTGCAGATGAACTGTAGGATATTGCTCTGCTAGTGGTGCTAGTCTGGTGTCCCAAGAAATAATTTTGAGAGCAATTAGGCAGGCCCAATTCTAGTCCTCTACCTAACGGGAACCTATCTTCAGTTCGTGTCACAGCTATCAGGAATTGGTAACTACAGATGCTCTGGGGCACAACAGAAACTGCCAATCTGGGGAAGAATAAAAAAGGAAGTAGTCTTACCTAGCAAATGAGAGAATAGGGAATTTCTGTCCTTTATGAGGAAGAAGAAACATATCCTTGTAGGGTGTATTCAGAATAGCAAGATAAGGACTTGAAAAAGAGTGCTAAAAATTTGAATCATCTAAAAGTTTGATTCTTCTGTTTTCCAGTTGATGAGAAGCGGAAGTCGAAGACAACACCGGCAGTCCTTTTGGAAATAATCAAAGAAGAAGGCCTGTGAGTAGATACTAATTTTCTGCTTGTCTTCTTGTAGACAAGCTCTAAAACTAATTTGAATATGCTTTGAAAGTGGAATAGTTAGCCTGTATCTGTGTTGACAGATTTTTATTCTGAACTGAAACGTCTCCACATAAGTGCGATATGACTTGCATAATCTTATGTGTTCATCTTTAGCTAACTAGGATTAACTTTCTTGAGCACCTTATGCAATTGATCTGTTCAGTGATGTAACTGTGCCTTCATTAGTGAGGTGGCTGTGCCTCCTCAGAATGCAAACGTACCTTCACATACCTGATCAACCTGCTTTGTCTGCCTGGATTCTTGAGTGTGTCGATTTCTCATAATGAAGATGAAACTCCTGGACACCTGAGCCACTCTCAAGAGGAGAACTGAGACCTGTTGCCGGGTTGGAAGGTTTTTTTCTCCTCCTAAGCATGTGAAAGTAAACAACAATTGACTCTTTATGCTGGTGGAATTCAAGATCTGTCTAAAGAAAGTTAAATTTCAGCAATGCTGTGCTTTGGTATTTGTCACAGTCTGCGCTGAGCTGGCTGGAAAAAACAGTTGCCCTTGTTAGAAGTATTTTCCTAAGTGAATCCTTGGAACTCCTAAGTAGACCAGAGCTTTCAGGACATTAAAATTGACAAAAGTTTAACTTGACCCATAATGCTCTGCTACCTTTGAACTTGGGCAGTTGTACTCATGAGGAGTTCTCTCTCATCTGGCCATCTCTCTTGTTCACATTCCCACATTACCTCTGTCACGTGAGGGTGGCAAGTAAACTTCAATTGAAAAAAAAAAGGAAATAAAGAAGTAGAAGAGAAAAATTAAAAGTTAACTGATGTGGAAAGACTGCAAAGRTGGTCATCCTACTTTTCCTGTGCAACAGAAAAATGAGTAACTCTGGCAAGAGAGGAACATTGCTTCTTCCAAAGGTATTGGGGACGCCTGGCTAAGAAATGTACTAATTTTAGAGGTGTTCTGGACTAACAAAAAACCCCCAGACAACAACAAATCTGAAATGTGATCTGACATCATAAACATTTTGTTCACATTAGCTTGTAGAGTCTTGTCTCRTATCATGTTTTTGTGAGACTGCTTGTCTCATCTAAATAAAGCAAATAGGTTTAGCTAATGGACTTCCTGCAGAAGTTTATCTTAAAAACAGCTTTGCTTTCTTCCCTGCACTTCCATCCTTTTCTAGATAATCTGAAAGGTGCTCACTAGTGTACACTGAGTTTTTCTCAAGATTGCAGGGAATCATGGATCCTGCTACTGACAAGTCATTAAAATAAACTCATGGGTTTTGTTTTAGTTGCACATTTTGTACTGCAAGATGTTTCATTTGCAGATTATCAGAAGTTGTTCTTAATAAATCAAGCAACCCCAAACTAACACTCTCAGTTAGACTATATGATCCCTAGAGGGTGTTTCTCCCTTCCTTTTTCAGCACAGAAGAGATAGGTAATATAGAGGTTGTTTTAATTTGATTTATGCATAACTGCACAGTCAGTTAATTTGTAATTGTAACTGTATGGTTAGCTAAGCCTGTAGCTTCAGAAGCAGTCTTAATAATATGGTGGATTCTCAGCTATATGGGAGGGAGAAGCACTTGATGGATTTGAGACAAAAAAGTAGCATTTACATTTTAAGAAAAGTCAGATGCTGTTTACCAGCCTTGCATTTTTTACAGTCTCCTTGGAGATCCTTACATTCTATGTATTCCCAGTATTTTAATGAATACTAAAGAGCCTCCATAATTACTGCTGTTGGGGAGATTTCTCATGCTTTTAACACAATACCTGTTCTGTGCAACTCCAGTGAAGGTGTGTATCATTATCTTTTTTTGGATGTGTTGTAGGACATGCTGGGAATGTAGGGCAGCTGTTGAGGTGTCCCTGTTTTACAGGCTCATCAGGCCTGTCAGAGAAGGGAGCTTTGTTAGTCTGCTGTTACGAAATCATTCTTAAATCAAGACAGATTTAGATGATACTCAGTTTTTCACCTGTGATTAATCTAGTTAAATTTAACTAGGCAATGTCTTGCTTACCTGACTGATTTGCTCTAGACTTTACAGTAAGGCATTTGTTAGAAATTCCTGCCACCTGTGTATCTTGTGCCCCAGGTTGCATCGTTTGGAAAACTCTCCTTGGTGGAATATATTAATTTCAGTAACTAGTCTTCAATTTTTAAATTTTGTATGAGAATCCAGATACTTCTTTTCCTCACTCAGGAGTTTAGTATGGTTTGTTACCGTTGCTGATAAAGACATACCTAGTTAGTGCTCTATGTAGTATACAGCATTGTGTCTCTGGGATCCTCTACCAACACATGAAATCAACCAGATCACATAAATACTCTGATGATCCTTACTATGACTTTTTGCTCTCCATTAGGTTGGCACCATATCGAGGATGGTTCCCTGTTATCTCCAGCCTTTGCTGCTCCAATTTTGTTTATTTTTATACATTTAATAGTCTTAAAGCCCTGTGGGTCAAAGGTCAGCATTCAACCACTGGAAAAGACTTGGTTCTTGGGGTTGTTGCAGGTAATACTTAATCTCAATTTTGTCAAAAATGTATTTTTGATATATTCTATCTAATGATTTTATTTATGAAATCCGCTGGAGGTCACACTGAGTGCTCACACTTCCTACTGTTTGCAGACCTGCTTCTTTCTGATTGCTCCTCTGAGTCCTCCCCACCTCCTAAGGAGATGCATAAACTGTTCCTGTTGTGGATTATGGCACAAAGCACAGGGCTCTTGTGGTCTAGTATGTCATTTGTGTCTGATGTGGTGTTTGCCAGGTATCTAAGCATCATCACTTAGATGCTGAAGAAAAGTGGCAGGGAGAGGTGATAGTTGGGTTTTTTTCAGAGGAAAACATATATGCCAATTTTGAAATAATTTCAGTCATGGTAAGTAAGAAATTTTAATGTAAGCATTTGGATGTCAGTTTTCAGACTTGGTTCTGGGTTCTCACCTGAAAGTGACAGAAGTTCCTAGATATATGCAGGTCAATGGGACCATATGTTCTTTTTTATTCCATCCTCTTAGGTGGATGCTGCAGTGCCTTCTTTGAAGGGATGATAACATTAGTGGCTTTTCTAGCAAATATAATGTGAAAAGTTACCACTGTGTGCCTGTGTTTGCCAGTAATATTCTTCTGTTATTGCTCATGCAAATGCATAGAAACAAGCTGATTAAAAAAACCCCCAAACCTGTAAAAAAAGGCCTGGGGGGGGGGGTGGTTTGGTTGGTTTTTTTTGGGTGGGGGAGTAGTTAGTAGTTTCTTGTACTTTCAGTGTAGGTATAATGACTGACTGATTAGCTGGTAAAAATAAGGAAGGAAATTCTTAAGTTGGCTATATCTCTGTGGTAAAATTCCATGCAATTATATTTTGGAACAAAGTCTACGGGAATTAGGGTACAAATCAWAATTTATTTTTCCCATATGTTGTGTTGAATTTTTTTTCCTTTTTCCTGCCAGAAATTTCAGTAGCATGTGAGTCGAGGGCGAAAAAGGGATAAGAAAACATTTGAAATCTTCTGTTTCTTGCTTATTTTCTTTGTGCTGTGTTTTGTATTAGGAGTAGTGAATGTACTCTTGACCACTCCCCTTTGGGTAGTGAACACACGCTTGAAGCTGCAGGGAGCAAAATTCAGAAACGAAGACATTGTACCAACCAATTACAGAGGCATAATAGGTAAGCACTTGTTGTTGTCTTCAACCTAAGAGAAGTTTGTGAAATGAAATATATAAAGGACTTGGAAGACTTTTGTTCATGTAACTGATTTCACCATGTAGTCTCTGTGCTTCCCTTTCACTTTGCAGTCATTGAGTTTTATAGGAAACTGGTCTTGGCTATTTCTGATGGTAATTAGGAGTTTGCAGTGTGCAGTCATGTAACTAAAATACCTTTTGCAAGGGCAGGTATGTTATCATACAGGTACTGGAACAGTAGTGAGCCCCATGAATTGGTAGCTGGGAGTCAGAATTTGGACAGACAGTCTGCCAATTAAACTTCACTCCCCTTGATCTCTTAATCACTCGCATGTTCAGGCTGTCTTGCTTTTAAAAYCAACCAACCAAGTAAATATTATTGTAATTTTGAAGAAGATTTAGAAGACCTTAATGTTGATGCCACACTTGTAGAGTGGGCTGTCTGTGCAGATGATAAGCTTTGCTTATGTTACTGGTGATGCGAGCAGGAACTTCCCTTGTCATTGCCGTTCTGTTAACTTGCAGGTTAAAACGGAAGATAAAAATACTTGCATAAAAGACTGCAGTGGATTTTTTATACACTTTGAGTATTAGGCTTTAAGTGTAACTTCTCTCTTACATTCAGAGTTTTGTACTCTGAATAATGGTGTTGTTATGATTTAACATGTTAAAATGTTAATGATTTTTTTCCCCATCTTTTGTCTTAGATGCCTTTCATCAGATAATACGAGATGAGGGAGTCTTAACTCTGTGGAATGGTACTTTCCCCTCCTTGCTGCTGGTCTTCAATCCTGCCATTCAGTTCATGTTTTATGAAGGCTTTAAACGAAAGCTTTTGAAAAAGCAGCTGCAAGTGAGTATGTTTTAAGGCCAGATGATGAACATAATCTAAGACAGGTTCTTTGATATGCATCACTTGAAGAAATTCAGAATGTAGATTTGGTTTTGGTTCTTGTATTTTTGAGTGGGTTTTTTTGAATTAGGATATCTAAAAAGGATTCAGCATCATGAAATGAGATGGGAATCTTTCATGTCCCTACGGA
Organism: Amblyornis subalaris; assembly: GCA_018881555.1. NCBI lineage: Eukaryota > Metazoa > Chordata > Aves > Passeriformes > Ptilonorhynchidae > Amblyornis > Amblyornis subalaris. Next base: position 8,446,604 of record JACAXG010000009.1, on the reverse strand, counting down.
AGAGACTCGTGTAATGAATTCTTCTACCTGTAAAAATAAAATGGCACCTTTGATCCACAGATTTCAATTCTAATATATCTTTTATAAGTATTTACATACAGACTGTTTTGAAGTCTGCTTTTAACCCTTTTTGCAGTAAATAATGACTTTTTTTTTCTTTAAGACATTAAATTTTCAATATAATTTTTCCAAGGATGGACACTAGAATTAAACATAGCATTGCAACCATACCTTCCTGATTCTCTGAATAGAGGTATAATCACTTTTCTGTCCCTGCTTTATAGTCCTCCTCTTTTTCGTTATTCTTTTTTGTCTCTGTATCAGATATATCGTCTGAGCTGAACTCATGTTTCTTTTATGTTCCAGCAAACTGAAAAGCATTTGTGTTACATTTTCAGATAATGTAACATAACATAATAAATGTTTAAGCCGCAGCACTTTGCTGTTGATTTGTGATTTTAGAATGCATTTGTCTGTACTAAAATGTTAGGTCATACCAGTATGTTACCAAGCCATCTTGTTTTTCCTGAGGACATAGTGACATTATATTTACATGAGATTTTGCATCATAAGTGAGGCTTGGGGTTTTTACTGTCTTTAGTTAATACTGCAGCTGTAGCACTCCATTTGTGCCTGATAGATCTACCCAGTTACATTATGGACAATACATTTTTTTGAGTGACAAGCTGACCTTCCCTCTGCATTGTTATTTTCCTGTTGGCTAATAACATATTTATTTATATATTTATTTCTTGTGTTTATTTTAAATTACTTAGTTCCACCCTAAATCAGGGCATTTCTTTGTCCATGATCAGTGGAAAGGGGAAATACTTTTTTTTCTCCTAGCAATGGTAATTTTTATTTTGGACAACATTTTTCTTCCTATTTGTCTTAAATATATCAAGTTGACCTTTTTAAGATGTGCATGCGTGAGCATGTTTGTGATTGCAATCAATATGTTTTGAAAAATTCGAGCATATTTTAATATGGGCACCTACTTATGTTCAGTGATTAATTCACACTGTTAGACTGAGATGCACTGTAATCAGCATAGACTGTAACAATGTATTTGGTGCATCCTGGAACAGCCTGAGCTTTGGCACCGAGCAGGGGTTKTTCAAATAATAGGGGATGAGATTTTTAGCCTATGTCATCAAGGCTAAAATTCTGCCCGAGAGTGTAGTGATTGTCTCAGGACTACAGAATGATGTTCAAGAAGTCTTTCACTGTCACCTATTCACAAGCACAATGTGACTTGTTAGTTTCAGTGTTGCAAAACCAAAATGTCTGTTGGTTGATAGTATGTTTAAATGATACTTCCTTATCTTTTGTCTACTCTTGATACTTTGAATTGATCTAGTTGTATGGCCTTATATCATCTGTGTTTTAGTAGTCTGATTATATTTAGAAATGCAAAAACAGTTAGAAGTTACAAATAAAATTAAGTTGTGGGAAAGTAAGTTGGTTGAACTGTAACTAACTCTTTAAAATGATAAGACCCAGAGATTTCATGAAATCTTTATGCCAAAGATCCTTAGATAATCTGGTAGCAGGTACCAGTACAGAATCCCCAACCATAAATGGGCTGTTTTGGTACCCTGTGGAAGTAAATATGTTCTTTATCTGTTGAACAGCTCACATCTTTGGATGCTTTTGTCATTGGTGCAATAGCCAAAGCAGTTGCCACCACCCTCACTTATCCTCTGCAGACAGTACAGTCAATTCTGCGGGTAAGTAATAATGCCATTTCAGGGTAACTCTGCCTTTGACTTGTTCTGTATCATGCAAGCCTTGTTCACATGGCTTATTTTTGTTTATGTTAATGGACCCATCATTTTGGGAGGTATTTTGCGCAGTGCAGGTCACTGATTTGGATGTCTCTCCTCTGGTTTTGATTGAACTTGGTATACTGGTGCACATTTGTTTCAAGTAGCTGGTAGGATTGCCAGCATAATGTGTTGGTATGGTGCCTCACAGAAGCTGATGCATTTTACTGCTTTTAGGCACTACAAAAATGTACATTTACTTCGATATAAATGGAAAACGTCAAGTGGGAAGTTAAAATTAAATCTTCTAAAACCATTTCCAGCTGACCTATGGTAATAAAAAAAAAAGTTCTGTTCATAGGCTTTGTTGTTCAGATGTGGTCTGACCTTGTCTGTCCAGAATGTGATTCATCAGGGGAAGCTGAGCTCCCTCATAAATAATATCTTTAACCACTTGCCTGGCTGTGTAGGCTAATTGTAATTGTAATTGTTGGAAATATTTGCATTTATTCTTAGTTGCAATTTGTATATATGCTGGATAATGTAGCTGCCTTCAGTGTGTACCAATATTGTTATAATATTGCCACAAGAAAAAATTGGGGAAGGGGGAGAAAGAAGGAGACCTGGCCACGCATAAGCATATTGTACTTTAATTTCTGTGCTTTAAAATCTGTTTTTATAACAGATAAATATTAATAAATGTTTCCACATTAAATATAATGCTATTTTCATAAGTAAGGAGAAGCCTTAACTTGCATGTATTGTAAAGCCATTGTGTATGTTCTAAAAATTGGACAAATTTGGAGAATTAGTTGAATTATTGAAAACAAGCCTTCTGTGCTAAGGGTATCACTTTTCAGACTTCTCTAATAGGGGAATTTTCTTGTTAATTGTTCCTCTGGAAAAAGTAGTTTTCAAGCAAGTTTTGTAATTTGTAACTCTCTAATTAGAGTCGAATAAATGTATCTTGATTTTTCATAGCCTGTAAAAAGATAGTTTGGATGCTATATTTCAAAGCAAGATGACTGGAATATATTTACTGTGTAATTTTGTTAGCAGTTATCTTTTCTGAAGTTTTCATAATTTTTGATCAGCTGAGCTACTGCTTTCATTCAATGTCTTCGCCTGCTTTAACAGCCTGGATACATCTCAGTAGCTGAACTAATAACACAGACTTCTATTACTGGAATGGCCGACACAGAAAAACATTTGAGCTAAAATAGCTCTGTTTGGATATGTTGCAACATCAGTCTGTTTTTGRTTTGTGATGCGTTTCCTCCTGGTGTGAAGGAGAACTGGAAGGAAAGTTGGAGTGCTCTGTTTTAGCCTGAGCATTGCACAGCAGTGCAGGCTTCTTGGGGCTACATCCATAGRACAGCTTCAGCCCTCATTCCTTTCCATGGTTCCTATAGAAGTGGTTACAGTCTTGTGGCTTCATGTTTTGTCTGTCTCCTTCTAGCTTTTTGAATAGAATTCTTCTGTCTCTTGATGACAGTGTTTAAAAAAAAAAAAAAAAGGCAGCTCTGGTAAGTTGTGCTGCCAGCTTCATGTACTGCTCAGCTGCTGCTTCCTGCTCACCTCAGCTGCAGTCAGGCACTTCACTGCTGGCTTGGCCGAGCAGGGATGAGTTGTCTTTCTGCTGGAGCACAGCTAACCATCAGTGTCCTGGTGGGGAGGAGGCAATATCCTCACAGTGGCCCACTGTGAAATAAAGGCCTATGTATTATTTCTGAGTGCCAGTCCATCCTCTCCCTGTGATGGTGGGGAACACGAGGACCCTGTCTCTAGTTCTGCAGTCACTAGGGATGACTTCAGTCCCTTTGCTCTATGAAAGAATAGCCAGGAGCCCTGAACACATCTGTCAAGAACAGCAGAAATGTGCATCGGTGATACTTGTGCTGTCCAGTTCAGACTTGCTCTGCTTGATGTCTTTTCTAATCTAAAGCTGGCATTGTTCTATTTGATGAAGTTTTTGTCACTCACACTAAGTGATGTTAAAAAAAAAAGGTTATGAGTAAAGGCTTAGTATTTTCAGAACTAATATTCTGCATGAAAAAAATATATATAGTGGCAGGGGGTTTTTTTAAACAATTTTAGCAGATTCATACACAGACTAATACAAGCGCAATATAATTCCTATAAACTTACACATCATAAGTAAATTCTGTCATCAAAGTAGAAGTACAGGACTTTTTCCTTTTTTTTCTTTTTTCTTTTCGACCGTAAACCTTAGAAACTTACTCTTGTTTGAAAGCTATTAGGGTTCTTTGTAATAAAGTTTCTACACCTTTGCTTTCAACTCTTTGGCACAGCATTCTTCTTGCTTCCATATAATGAACAGTTATCCTGTATAACTGACAGTGGTAGCAGCTTCCAGCCTTGCCATTTGGTATGTCTATCCCCCTTTCAGTCATTAAAAATGTGTGACACTGGTGTTACTCATTATGCAGTGAAACTGTTCTTTAGCCTGTGTGCCAGTAAAGAGCAGATAAATTAAATTTGCCTCTGGAGACAGGGCAATACTGTTAATGTTCTTAGTGATCCCAGATGAAAAAGTTCTCTCTGYCATGGCGAATGCTAGTCCCTTTGGGAAATCTTCTGCAGTAAACACTGACGTGTTAACATCCTATTAAGAAATTAATGTTTTTTTTCTGTCATGATGAACCTTTGTTTGCAGTATAGAAATTGTCCAGTGGTGGACAAAAGAGGAGAATGAAACACCTAATTGTGGTGTAGTGTGGAAGCCTATGAGTAATCTGGGCAGTGACTGACACTATAGCTTGAAACCTAGTTAGAAATTTTTGGGGGATGTGTCTGAGTCTTTGACAATAATTCTTAACATTGACTTATCAATATCAAATGAGCAGTTGCTGATAAGAAGGTTGTGGATTTTGAGCACATAGTTACCTAATAAAGGGAAATTTCCACTAGCATTCTGTAGCTGCTACTTCCATCTGAGTGGTTAAGACACATGGTAAAGGGACCTCTATCATCCTGGCATTTTCTTAAAATTTCTGAACTGCCTAAATCAGCTGGCATACTTTACCTACTGTCAATGGTAATTTCTTATACAGTTGTGTGAGCAAGTTGTGGGAAAAAACTCATCCACATGCAGTTGCTCAAATTCACCTTTCTTAGCACAGAAGCTTAATACAGGCTTCAAAAGCTGTTAGGCTGTGCTGCTACAAATACAAGTATGCCAACTCTTGCATATTAATAATTCATAGTTACAGCTTGCTGACAGTACTATTGACCTGTATCAGATAAAAGTATCAATGAATGCTAGAAAAGGAGTGGCTGAAATAGCTGGTTTAACTCTTGAGGCTTAAAAGTACAGCCAGCAGCTATCATGCCTACTGAAAACCAGCTTGGGGATAAGCGAGTGCAGTGAATAAAAGGGAAATATTATTTAGGCCAGATAGGTGGATCAAACAATTTTGAATTCTTCCACAGCAGTTCACACATAAGTGTTTGCTCCAAGACCATCTGCTGGGCAGATAAGTTTTGTGTTCAACTATGCAATCTCAATGTAGTAGTGGTTTGCAGATGTGTGAGTATTTGAATCTTTGTGAAATGAAAGCTGAGAAAGCCAGAGAGAACTTGCTTTGAATGTCATATCCCTACTAAGACTCTGCAAATTATACTTTTGAGATCTTGAAAACTGCTTCCTCCAGAGCAACCAAAAGAGAGGAAATATAGAATCCATCTTAAAACCCAAACAAATTACTGTAGTATACACGGTTTTAATGCTTGCTGTGTGAGCTTTAATCTCAGTTCTCTGCTGATGGCCATATAGCATGGAAAATGTTTAAAGAGGTTTAAGATAGGCTCGCCAGACTTCATGCATGTGTTATGTTCTCTGCCAAGCATTGTGGGGAAATAGTACAATAAAATACTCTTCTTTTATTTCAGTTTGGACGCCACAGGTTGAACCCAGAGAACCGAACACTGGGCAGTCTTAGAAATGTTCTTTACCTTCTTCAACAGAGAGTGAGGTGAGCTTTCTCTTTTCTTTTCTTCTACCATGATATAGAAGACTTGAGTATTACTAATATGTTGAAAATGTTGCTGGATCTGAATTTTGTTTCTTTTTGCCTCCCTTAAACTTGACGTTTGAATCAATCTGTTTTTTGTAATATATTGTAGAATAAGTTCACAACCCCAGATTCTCCTAAATATCTGTACAGTAGGTGACATCAAGGATACATAGGGATACCAGTTCATTTCACCTCTCATCTTGAAAAGAAGCAAGTTTCTTGCACAGAAGGCCTTAAATTTCTGCAGAATTTTTCCTTAGAAATATTATTAAACATAGGTGGCACTCAAGATCAAGAATGGGTTTAAGATTCTTACAGTTGTCATTAACCTGTGACATTAATTCTTCTTTGCAGGGTACTGATTTACTTATAGAAAGCTATTCATACTTGTTTTCTTGTTTCTTTTTTTTCCTCCTCCTTAGGCGTTTTGGATTAGTGGGACTCTACAAAGGCCTTGAAGCAAAGCTTCTGCAGACAGTCCTTACTGCTGCTCTTATGTTTCTGGTATATGAGAAACTGACTGCTGCAACCTTCACAGTCATGGGGTTAAAGCACTCGCGCAGACACTGAGAAAGGAACCTATGCCAAAGATTAGGGGGTCTAGAAAACACATTCCATTTCTGAGACCTGGCTGGATAACAAAGGGTCCTCGCTTCCTCTACTTCTCTTTTTAGCCACCTTTATCTCCAGTATTTGGAGAAATCTGGAATATGCTCTAAAGGACCTGTTGCCACAAATTCAGGGGTAGCCCATTCCCTATTGTTCTGTGGACTCACTGTGTTAAGAAACAAACCAGACACCTTATTTAAGCACTTGACATGAAATTTAAGCTATTATATGATTTGGTTGATATTCTTGGCAAGAATGATTATCTCTTACTATGCTTTCTTGTTTTCTCTCAAATTGTCCCTAACTACTGTTGTATCTCTACCTTCTGTCAGCAGCTGGTGGGGCTGGTTTTGTGTTATTTTCCTTGACCTGTGTTTATGTCACTTCATATTTGGTTCATTAAAATAATTCATAAAGAATTAATATTTTTGGCATGATTTTCCTTTACCTGCAAGTATGTTTGTAATAGGATAGGCACAGGATGTGATGTTGCCCCAAATACCTGGTGGTGAGGTCTCTGARCTGCTGGAATGTATATTACAAGCGAGTGGGCATTCTGTCTTCTTCAATCCACYTATTTTGAATGGAGATACTGGCTAGATAGGAGGAACATAACCTCTTGCTTTTTCAAGCTGAGTACCTCATGCTGCCTCAAGAAAATGGACTTGCTACACAGAAGTACAGAAAAATGAAGTTTTGTAACCTCATTTCTTGTGAGAATATGTGAATTCACACCATGTTCTCATGCAGACAGGGGGCAGTGCCCTTTGCTTCAGAAGTACTGTGCCCTCTCAAAAATGTGCTTTATTTATTTTTCCACTGATTTTCCCGGACCATAAAGCCTAAAAGTCATAACTGTTGTCCCAGTTAATGTACATGTGTATGTTCTTTTTGCATAGTTTTGGTCAGTAGTCCTAGACCATAAAATCCAAATTAAATCCTGCTCTGTCCATTGTTAAGTTGGCAGTAGGATTGTTCTGAAGAAAAATTTTTTATTTGAAGTATTGAAAAATTTCATGGCAGTTTAACACCAAGAATGTCTGGGAGAAGACTTAAGTGCTGCAGGAAATAACATTACTAAATTGCAAAATGGCACCTTTTTTGGAGTCTCAACTGAGTCCATTTTAAGTATGAAATTGGAAAACAATTCTGCAGATAATGTCTTTTGAACAAGAATTAAAGCCGTTACACCAATTTTTTTAGGAGTATTGAGAGTATCTATACAAGAAAAGTGCTCTTATTTCAACGTTGGGTGACTCTCAGTCCAAGTAGGATTTACATAGAGAAGTAAGAATGAAAAAGTGCAATGAGCTGTAATTATACTTTGTGAAGGATGAAGCTTAGTGGAAGACTGGAGACCTCACCACTGGAAAAGAACGAATCACAATTCTGAAAGTTTCAGTGAAAATATTCTTCTGACTGAAATGAGGTGCCCTGTGGAAAGGTAGTCTGCTGTCTTTCTGGTGTTTTTAATAAGAAATTTGTAATCAGTAGTATGGCTCTTGATAAGCTACCTCACCTCCAAATTCCTCCTGTCAGAATCATTGTGGGGAAGCAAAGTGGTTCTCATGCCAGGGGTTGCCAGGACCTGTTCAGCACCTCGGACTTTTCTGGTCTGTGGCATGAAGGAGCAATTCCTGGAGAAATATTTTTCTGGTTGCTGTACCTATAAGAAGAAAGTTAATGCTTGCTAGCATTTACTATCCAAAAAATACTATCCAGCCAGTGGGGATTCAAAGGGATAAAGTATTTCATTTTTACAAAAAAGCCGAATACAGAAGCCTCGTGTAAAGGAGTGCTGGCCTTGGCTGTGTCTGCATTACCATTAAGCCTGGAATAGACGTTTTGCACTAAACTCTCTACTTGGCTCTGCTGATCAATTATAATGAAACAGTTTCATAAAGGAATGAAAGCAAAAGCTRTTGAAGCTGGGAGCATCTGTAGTCTCCTTTTAATGGTAGACCTGTGGCATTTAAAGCTTTTTTGCTTCTGTATTCTGTGATATTGATTTAGACATTAGACTGGAGTAACTGAAAGACTACTTAACCTTGTGTGACTGAGCCAAAATGCAGATGGCTGAGGAATTGTTTAGTCATTCGTTCGATTGGCAGGCAAATGTTCATGTTACAGTTATATATCTGCCTAAGTTTTCTCAGGCGTAGTTTAAACAGATGATGACATTTCTGTTAGAATGCCTAAAATAATTTTACGCTTCAAAGGCGTAGGTGAGTATTTTTGAGATTAAAACCCCCATAAAATATCAAAGCAAACTATGAAAGACTATTTTTAATCTTGATACTGGAATTGTAAGTCACCCCTGGTAGGTAACTACTGTCCAGAAATAAAACCTAAATACAATAATTTTATTTAAAAATGTATTTATGTAAATTGTTATTTCCTGCTGTCCCACTCAAAAGCAGAAGTATAGCTTTGGGGTGTGGTGTAAAGACATGATCCAGCTAATCTGGCTCTGTAGCTCACTCAATTCACTAGAGAAAAATAACCACATCAAGCAGCACAAAACATACAAGTGGTTTTTTAGACACAAGTGGCTCCTAATGGACATGGTTTTGGCAGTTGAAGCTGGAAATGGAACATGGAGACAGAGGATGAGGTGGTGTGGCAGAAGCTGCTCTATGCACAAGTACCTGCAGTGACAGCCACAGTTGACAGTGCATTGCACTTCTGCTGTGCAGTCAGTAGTAATTGTGTGTTCCATGCAAAAATCGTATAAATTCACTTCTAGAGAACATAACAGAAAATAATTTCATCCTCAGGTGAAAGACAGACCTTCTCCCTATTTTTTTAATGCTGTTTTTGAGGGAAGAGAGAAAGGAAAGATGATTACAAAAGACAGCAGCAGAGAGGATCCTCCGTCTTAGCTGAGTTCCGTCATGGATAATTCTGTCCTTGGCTCAATTTAGGAGATTTAAATTTAATCCTGTGCTGGTCTTTCTCTTCCTCACCCCACACTTTGACTGAAGGTAGGAAAACCCTGTGGCATCTTAGAGGTTGCAAAGGTATCTCTGATGTTTGGGATGAATTCTSCTCCAATTTGTATTCCAAACCATGTTTCTTGTGATTATAGATTGTTTGCCTGTATAGTAGGGCAGTATTTAAMACATTTTAGCTTACTCATTAATGTTATTCATGTGTGTGTATATCTGTATATCTCATATATATATCTCGTTTGTGTATATGTCTCTCGATAGATCATATATAACAGAAACGTTATTCACTAAGCCTCAGTTAGGATGACAACTGATAGGGTATAACGTGTTCTTTTTGTCTTATGTAATGTTGAATTGCTGAGTGCTGCAAACTAGCAGTATCTGCTGCCAGAGCTGGCTGTACTTTGCTGGAAGAGTCTCTCCATCAAATGATTTTCCTTTTCTGGCTGCACTGAAGAAAGTTATTAAAACCTGAAAGCTGGTGCATACCCTTTGTGGAGGAAAAACAGGATTTACCTTCAGTCTGTCCAAGAGGAATAGAGTGTGCTGCACTGCTGCACTGCAAAGCTTCTTGTCCAGATTAATCCTTCCATTACATGTCTTATTGCTCACCTGCTGAAGAAGGAAAAGAGGGAGTACTGACCCTGATCCTTGCTGGACTTTTGTAGTAAAAGCAGGTAAACACAGTCCATTCAGAGGAAAAAAACAGGTGAACTTTCAAGACTGGGATAGCCTTGCACAGTCATCTGTTGAAAAAGGTATTCATTGCCATCAATGGAATTATTTTTGCACCACATGTCAAAAACATTTCTCAACTGATGAAAGTGGGACAGGAGAGCAYCGGGCTGCGGGAGAGAGAGCGAGCTGTTTGGGAGGCTCACAGTGTTTACACCCATTGTTTTTGTTTTTTTAATCAATATGATTTAAAGCAAAGAGTGTGATGAGGAAGATGGATATCTAAGCCAGTTGTTTTTATGTAATTGTTTAATCACCTAATGTAAAAGGCTGAATTCTGTGTCTGCAAAGGCTGCTTCTTCGGCATTATAAACCTCTCTGCCTCTTGTAGTTGCAGTCTCTCGCAGCAGAAACAGGTTTTAGGGCATGGTCTGATGGTGTGCGTGGGCTGCAGAGCCTTCTTCAGAGCAAGTTTATATGGTACAGAGAGGGGCCAGGTCCATCTCTTGCACAAATAAAGCTGTGCTTTACACGTGGTCTGTACAGGGCTGTCCTAATGTAAAATTTTACTAGTGTGTAACATCATACATAATTTACATAATACTCGTAGCTCACAGGTTTTGATARCACCAGATAAAATAGGATAGCTTTAGAATTCGATGAACAACAGCAAAAGAGCTTTTTTGAACTGGCAGTACAGCATGCAATAAACTGTCTGCTACAGAGCTCTTTTAACTTCTTTATTGTTCCTTTGCTTTGTGTTTAAAAGAAATGGATTCTAGAACTTTCTGGAAAATAATAACTAAAAAGAGATCTATCCACCTTTCTGTTTGGCTGACAACATTTTTCTCTGCTGATTGTAGCAATGTAGTGAATCTGTCAGAGTAGCCTGGAGGACAGCACAGCCACTTCAAGGTAAGGGGCAGGAGCTTGTGTGAAGATGGAATTATTTCTGTCCTCTGCAGTCGGGGTAGTGCCAGTGCAGTTACTACAGCTGGAGGAGAGGGAAGAGCAGGAATTTGGTGGTGGTCCAGATCAGAAAGCCCAGCAAGACAAGAGTCTGTCCCCATAGCTTGCAGTGATGGAAATGTACAAGTGATAACAAGGCCAAAATCTATCTGTGAGAGATTCCCAGATGTCCATCTCCAGCACACTGAGAGATCCTGCCGTAGGACTTGCACGGTGGAGCCTGACTCATGGGGGTGCTGTCGCAGCAGTGATGAACTGCACAGCTCACATCGTCATCTCAGCTTCATTTGTAGCCTGACTGAAAAATTGGATGTATGTTCTTTTGGAGCTGGAATGGTCTGGATAGGTTTGTTTTTTTCTTGCAGAATACCCTGTTACTCAGCACTTTTCATTTGCTGTGTCACTTCCTGTGATTTTTCAAACCAGCTGAAGAAAATAATAGGTGTGTCCAGGTTGCTGGTATTTTCATTTGAATTTTGGCTGCCTAAACTGCATAAGGCGTTTAGAAGGTCTCCCAAACGTGGCAATATGTTAAGTTGTAAGACGGTTGGAAAGGACTTAAGAGGCACACAGTTAGTGGTCACACTGGGAATACCACCTCAGAGAAGCACATTTTAACCACAGGGAAATCCTCTTCACAATGTTGTATTTGTAGCTTTATCGCTAATGCCAGACACCAGACTGATGCACACGTGCTGGGCTCAGGGATGTCTATGCAGAAGGGGCCTGGGATCAGCCCAGATTTATCCATAGGAAAACACATTTTTCTGACTTCAGCCAGTGCTCAGTTCACACTGGGGGAGTTGCAATTGTTAGTGCTCGTTATCCAGCTGTCATCACAGCGCACGTCCATCTTATTCTTAGTAACAGCTAATCTCTTCCATACACTTACGTCCACATATGGAGGACGAGGTTGAGGTTTTTTTCCGGATAGGATTTATTTGGAATTAGAGACAAATGCCGACCAGACTTTGGCTGGCTTCACTGTGGCTTCCTTACTGAAAATCGTCAGTTTACAACTCTTGGCTTGGCCTTTCTGATCTTCATCTATGATGGGCAGATAATTTCAGCACGTCTGGGTGGATTCAAAACGTGATAGGACCTCTCCTAAATATCTCAGCTGAGTGATGGCACATCAAGGCCCAGAGTTGCCATTTTGAACAAAAAAAATCTCCTTTGTCACGTTTTGGGAAGTTCATTGTTCTTTTAATGTCCTTGAGGAGCCGTGGTGACTTGCTGATGTGAAGGTTTTATGAAGTGTTGTCTTTCATGAATGCTGATGTGAGAAAACTAATTTGACAGATTTTTCTCATAATCTTCTCTCGTTCACATATTCATGCGGTTCCAAGGATCGCACTCACCTGCTGCATGCAAAACAAATGCCTCCATTTCTTTTGAATTATTTCTCCTAGGCTTGCTTTGTGGCCATGAATCAAGAATACTTTGACACCACAGTTTTCTAGTTTTGAAATTCCCAGGATCACAACAGGCAATATATGAGGGTTTTGTATTTTTGTCACATGACAACCTTTTATCTTAGTCTTTCTATAATATTTTCAAAGATACAAGTTGGAGATTTCATATGATGCTTTCAAAACTCTTAAAGTATATATCAAGAATAAAGCAGAATGTTCCAAGGAAACTGAAATACTGTGTTTAGTGGATATATTTAGTGTTTAGAAGATAAAGTGGGAAAAATTTCTCTTTTCCTCATAAGCAGGGGAGAGGACGAAGAAATGGAGAAAGAATTAATAAGATTTATTTCTTTGTTGCTTTTCTCTGGAAAAAATACATCTAAGTTTTTTCTGAAGCTGCATGAGAAACATTTGTGGAAGCCTTTTTGTAATGGAGGGGCACATTGACCTCACCCTTGAGAAGGTGTATTTTGTTTGACTGGCCTTTTAGAAATGAAAACTGACTCTGGAAGCCTTGTAGTTCCCGTGTGCAAGATGTTAACTACTCCCTGTAGTGTGTCACAAGCTTTCATATTATGCAAAACTATAAACATATGCATATTCGTATACATAAAAACTGTATTAATTCGTGAAGCTCAGCACCTTCAAATTCAGCAACCTATCTTGCACCCCTTCTCCGTGATGAGTCTGTTTTGTTCCTGCTGAGTTGGAAGGGGSTTAGCCCAAGGAGCCGGAGGGCAGGGCCGGTATTATTTGTATTTTTGCAATATTCTGTTCTCAATGGGTTTTGGCGTGTGTCCAGCGAGGAACGAGGACAGACGCCAGGAGGTGGCAGCCAAGCCCCACTGCCCTGCGCCTCTCTCCCTCACTGCCAGGAACCCAAGCAGAGGGACTTTTCTGTGAGCCGGAAGAAATCAAATTACAATCGGAAGACTTGAAACCTTAGCCTGGAGGGAGGGCACACCAGAAGCTGAGAATGAGGACAGAGTCAATGCCATTCTGTGTAGAAAAGCTGCGTTTCCTTGCTGGGTGGTGGGTGCTCACGCTGGGGCTGTGCTGTGTGCATCCAATGCCGCTTGTACACATTGGGGAAGTTAAATTTTTTCCTTGATGTCATTATAGCATTACAGTGAATTAAACCCCTAGGTGAACCTCAGGCCTTTGTTTTAATACAGGCAAAGACTTTTGTTTGTTGCCATGTCAGAACATTAACAAATTGAATGTGCTGCCTATTGCCTTGAATGCTGCTGGGGAAAAAAATTCTCTAGTTGAGAAAATACACGTTGAATCAAAGTGAGGGACAGTTTAGTGGGAAGAAAAAGAAATAGCCAAGTAGTGTGTCTCAGTGCAAGACATTTCAGAGGGGAGAGTGAAATCCATGGAGTTACACGGAATGGAAAAATTTAGTTGCAAGAAGGAAGAATTTGTGACTGTGGCAAAAGGTCTGTCTGAATTCAGGCTGCCCTAGGGATGTGGTGGGATGATATTTTCATATTTCTGCCACCAACACCAAAACCTGCCAATGTCATGTTTATTTCATAGATTTGACATGGTTTTGTGAGGCGAAGTGAATTACTTAGGCTGATGAAGGTAGATGTTGTTGCTATGTGTGATTGTTTGCATTTTGTCCAGGTTTCTTACTAGCATTTGGCTTAAAGATATCACCAAATAACTTCACAGTGCCACCAATATCCATGATTTCAGTCTCGGCTGTCTGGTTTGTGCAATTGAGTCCCTGCCAATGACCTGAGCCTTGAGCCATCCTTCCTCTGCCCAGCTATGACTTCACCACAGCTCTCATCCTGCCTATATATACTCTCCTTTTTTTCCTGAGGAGTTACTTTCCAGTTGCATTAGAAGATCAAAGGTGAATGAGAGAACATCGCCGGATACCTGTGGAAACACATTTTTTCAGTTGTAAAAGCCTGTGTGGTTTGTAGAGTGGTTGTAGTCACCAACTTACTYGGTTTGAGGTGACAAAGACTTCAAAACATTGTGTTAAGAAAACCGACTTTGCAACAAGAACTGTCCCAGACAGCCATGTCTCCAGTTGCTTTCAGAGAGGAATTCAGGTTGGTTTCCACTGGGCAGTGATCTAATACTCTATTCACTGGAAGAAATGGGGAGGAAAAGTCAAAAGTCATCTGTTAAATGGACAGCACAATGACCTTGAACTCCTTTAGTTTGTCCTGACAGATCTTAATGCTCTGTCCTTTTCTGTCGATGGAAAGAAGTGTGTGGTTCAGGAAGGCAAAGGAAGGGGAAAATTATGTAGCCAAGGAAGGACATGCTTGTCAAAAGGCTCCTTTGCAGCACTGCTCTACAAAATTAATGTTAACACAGCGTTAATGAATCTTGACTGTCCCTTCCTAGCTGCTGGAGCAGCTAATGCGATGTATGACATGACACCTGAGCATGAAGCTTGGCTTTCCAATGCCACACAAAATGACATCCAACCGCCCTTGGCAGGGATTGCAGCAGCAACGCCGCAGCAGAGCCTCCCCAGATGCTGCTCAGCCAGCTGTCCTCAAGAGCAGAGACACTGTCTGTGTCCAGAGGGACAGCTGTGGCCCACCAGGGCAAGCTCTGCCTGAGGCTTCCTCCTGGTCCCTCTCCTTCCCAGACATCTCTCAGCACAGGAGGGATGAATTGCTCCCTACAGTTTCCTGGCTGCAGCCCTCTTTGCTGAGGGACTCTGGAGCCTCTTGGCCGCTCTCTAAGCAGAAGTGAAGCTGTAGCCTTTGGTGTGAGGATGATGGATCCCATTAAATGATCAATGGCTTTGTGCAAACTGGGCCATGTGGTTTAGTGGGTGCAGGCATTGTCCAACATCCACCTGTCTCTATAAAATGTAGCACAGGGCATACAATGCAGTTTTCTCTGTGTGAAGAGAGCATGAGTAGCTCCTCAGGAAGTTCTGGGGCCTACCAAACTCAACAGTGTGGGCTCTGATCCTCCAGCTGTCTTAGTGTGGTTCAGATCATATTGTAAACCTTTCCCAGGTGTCTCATGCTGAGTAGGAAAGGGAAAATATGCTCAATTTGGAGCAATTTGTGGTCCTGTTTGTCTCGTGATCTGTAAAATGGGGATAACAGCTGACCCCCCTTCCTGAGAGGAGAGACCTTTATAAAGGTAATTTCCTTGTTCAGTGATTTGGGGTCAATGCAAATGCCATGTGAATTTGACCTGTTTTTAAGCTGGAAAAGTAAGCTGGCTCAATGCTGACTTTTGAAGTGATCACTGCTGGCACAGATGTGGCCAAATTAAGTTCATGGGAGTTTATAAGGCAAATGAGGTCTCTCCCAGAGAGCTTACAGAGCAGGTAGTCCTGCTGATAATACAATTACCTGAAAGGAGGTTGTATATAGATGGGCATCGGTCTCTTCTCCCAGGTAACAAGTGACAAGAGGAAATGGCCTCAGGTTGCACCAGGGCATGTTTAGGTTGGATATGGGAGAAATTTCTTCACTGAAGGGGTGGTCAACCTTCCAAGGGAAGTGGTGAAATCACCATCCCTAAAGGTGTTCAAAAAATTTGTAGTGTGGTCCTCAGGTACGTGGTTTAGTGGTGGCCCTGGCAGTGCTGGGTTAAGGGTTGGACTCAATGATCTTAGAGGCCTTTTCCAGCCTAAACTATTCTATGATTCCTGATAAGATGAAGCAGAGATTACAGCTTGATGCTCACTTACAATACATGCTCCAATATAGACACAGCTGCAGAAACTCCCCTCATTCACCAAGCACATAGTGAAAGATGTGAACCCAACACGTCTCCTATTTCTTCTAACCACAGGTGGAGGTGCTTAGTAAAGCCCAGAGTTATCATCAGGAGAGGCTTTGAATAAGCCAGAAGGGAAGTTTAACATCTTTCTTTTCTCAGCCATGATGCAACTTTTGGCTGGGGAAGTGTGCTGAGACCTCTCAGCTGGTGAAGGACCTTTTTGGAGACCTCCTGAACCTCAACAACTCTGCCCAGAGATGTCATAAGCACAGGAATTCCCCCTCTGACTTCTGCCTTGATTAGCCAGGCTGAGTCATTACTACTGGTAATGGTTTATTCCTGCCCTGTCTTGCATGGAGTCTGGTATGAGAAGGCAAAAAGCGTGGAGAATGTGAAAGCTGCCTTCTTCCTGGTCTCCTACTGATTGTCCTTTGTGTGGTGCTGCATCTTATGGTGAGTTTGTATTTTCTGTCTCTCATTGCAGTGATCACTACTATGAAATACAGGTAAAAAATGTAAGAAATGCAAGTGCGGTTTAAACTCACATTTGTTTTCAATAGAGGAATCCTAGAAATGMGAGTTTGGCATGCTAATCATGCAGAAGACATCAGAGATCTTCCTCCTAGCTCTTTTACTGAGAAAAGATCTGGCAGGAATCAGGACAGTCTCTATCAGGCCATTATTTTATAGTTCTCTCTAGTGTCAATCATTTAAAAAGATGCAAACAGAAAAGGAAGGGTGGGCTTCCTTTCCTCTTTCTACCTTCACTGTACAAATGCCTTTTTCTCATGATAATAGGTGGGAACCTTGCACTTTAAATACTTTACAGGGGAAGGCAAGTATGAAGTTCCTGGTTTAGTTTCCTGTGTGTCACTTTGCTAGGATTAATACTAAGCAGAAAAAGGGAGAAAACACAGATAGTGGGAAAATAGGTTCATTTTCAATGGCTGGAGTTATTTGTGTATAATAGGGGTGTCATTTTCCTCTCTGCTTTTCAGTCATAGCATGTGAGGTTGGGATGATGGGGAGTCAACTGGATAAACTAATTCTCTTCAGGAGAGAATTAGTAATTTTACAGAAAGTGAGTAATCTTTTCCTTTGTCATTTTTGATAGTAGATTCATTTAAAAAAAAAAAAAAGATGGGAGCTAAAATATTTGGGCATTTTCCCTGTGGTTTTCCTTATCTGGACTGTCACAGAACTCAAGGGAGCTGCATCATTGTAGATGGATCTTTCATAAGTCAAGTGGGATGAATCAAGGGACAACTTTGGCCCAGGARTGCTCAGCAGCAGAGTGTTCCCTACTGCTTTTCCCAAGGCAAGAGCACATGGTCCAGGATAGCAAAGGGAAGAGCCCACCCTGTGCAGTCAGGGAACAAGTTCAGGCCAGGTTCTGTGCATTCACGTGAGCAGCTGATGAACAGTTTTCATCTGCCACTTCCCTGCGCTCACTACCCACAAACAAAACCCAGTGTTTTATGTCCGACATTTATGTCCGACATCCCCCATTTCCCTTCCTCCCAGGCTAAGCTGGAGCAGGTGACCTGGACAGTCTGTGGTAGAACGGAGCAGATCACCTGCATGTGGGAGTTGAGTGGCTCCCTGTCCTGAAGGGAGAGGGACCATCATCTCTCTGCCTCCTTCCACTGCTGTCAGGCAAGCCTTTCCCCTAAGGTGGGCCACAGCCAGAAACATCTGAAAATTCTTAGCATGGGTCAGTGGTTGAATTTTAAAACTTTGTATGTGCRTCAGAAAACAAAAGAAAAATAAATCTGTGGCTTCTTTTGTAACACACAAAAGAGCTTGGAACTCTTGTCTGGAGTGAGAGCTAGTCTTGTGAAATTTGGGCTGTTTGATGAAAAGTACTGGATGGCTCCAATTTGTGATGCTGATTGAGAAAAGTTTTGGGATCAGGCTTGATTTTTCAAAGCAAGTACCTCTTGTTTTGATTAAATTCTCAGGCAATCTCTGAGTTGAAATCAGACAGCAGCTACCCATCTCATATTAAATAGCATGTGTAGGTCACTGATACAAAAAGACCTTGTATTAAACTGTGTCTATAGATCACTGATACAAAATCCATGCCGCATAGTTTAAGTATTTTTGAAACATAAGATTACTCTGGTCAGTCACATACATAAAATTTCCACCTCCCTTCACAGTCTAGACCACTTCACCAAGGCAGAGTGGGAGAAGCTGTCACTACATCCCCGTGAGCCAAAGCGTGTCCAGACAGAGCAGTCTCTGGTGCTCCCAGCTGGGATGGGCAAGGATCCAGTTCTTCCTTATGTGAAGGCTCCTGCACCTCATGGTGTTTTCATAATGCTCTTTCAGGGCCTCTCAGTATCCCCTTTGAGATTTCCCAGTGATAGAAAAGGAAAGAAATCCAGCCAGGTTTTGTTTGCACAGGAAGGTACTCAGGAGCAGTTATCAAAATTAATTTCCTGACTGTGTAATTGCAGGAACAGGCAAGCCCATGTGTGCTGTTCAGGTTAAGTCACGTTATCCTTTAATTCCTGTCAGCTCTTTTGCAAGCAGATGTGTCCATGAGGGGCTGAAAACCCCACAGCAGGGAGTGCCAGGGGCTCTTCTGCTGCAGATACATCTGCCTTTTTTAAGGCTTTTCTTTTCACAGCTCATACTTTCTTTATCCAAGTGTTAAAAAAAAAAACCAAACAGCCCCCAAAATGAAAAAAACCCAAACCAAATTAACCCAAATCTTCCTGGAAACATTCAAACATGCAGGAAAAATAAAATAAGTGCAAGGCATCCAAAGAAGCCTTTCTGGAGACTGATTTCTAATGCCACCAACAAAAAATGAGCAGTGACACCCACTCCTGCACGGGTGGGGATGGTGTCAGGCTGAGCCACAGCCTTGCGTTTCATCCCAGCTGGGAACCTCCTGGCAGAGAAGGACTGGGTAGAAGCGGCATGTTGTGCTGCTGGTTGCCCTGAAGGTGAGCGGGCAGCTAATCTGTGGCCAAACCTGCTGCCATTTGTGTCCCCTGTTCGTACCACATACTGTCTGCTGCTGCTATCACCTGCCAGCTCCTGCCTCTCACCCCGGATGCCCTGCAAAGGCTTGGAAACTGGCATCATCATCATCATCATCATCACCATCATTTCCTTCCCACGCACTGGTCCGTTAGCACCTTAGCACCCCTGCCTCCTACAGCAGCTTTCTGATCAGCCCCCAAAAGCATCGCACTGGAGTCTTGCATGAGTATCCTTTCCTTGCCTTACTGACCTTGCTCCTGGCGGATTTTCCATCACCTCATACCTGTTTGGTTGTCATCAATTCCCTATTCCTCTGTGCTCGACAGCCTTCTGCCCCTCGCCTACAGCATTTCTCACTGGTTGGCTGCTCGCTCAGCTGACCCGAGGGGCACTGGTTATTTTCAGGTTTGGAACCTGACACCAGGGACATGCATATCCACAGGTAGGCCAGAGAAGCACAGGTGGGTTATGGGTGCGGAGAGATGGGCTCCTTGTTCCAGACTCCAAAGTTCAGGGACAGGTGCCCCCCTGTCTTTCAGTTGTGCTTAATAACAAAAGCCCTCTTCACCCATCCGAACTGTCATTCAGTGCTCCTGGCATTTCATGCCTGTATGGCTTTGCTTCCTCCTGCCTCCATCCCAACCCACCTTCCTACTAATTCTGTTTTGTGCTGAAATTTTTATCTCTTGGGCAATTGGCAGCTTCACCCCCTCAGTGTGCCAGCAGCCCTGCAGCCAGGGAGAGGGATGTGCTTAAAGAAAAGTGTAGCCCTGTTTCAGCAGGTGTCAGACATCCCTTGTGCACAAAAGCTGTTGGTGAGGAAGGTACAGTGCTGAGAGTTAGTGACAGGAAAGAAGGAAACCAAGTCATGTTTTTGTACAACATATCACTTTTCATTGTGAATACACATGTGCGGGCTGGTGGGCAGGTGAGAGCCTCCAGAACTCTTCAGGGCAGGTGCTATGGGGACCAGTGGAAGGGATTGCTTTTCTCCTGCCCTTCTCGTTCATCTCACCTCTATTTTTCCACTCCTTGTCTCATTTTCTCTCCCTCAGCTAATTTTGTGCTGATTCAGCTATCCTTGTCAGGAGCTCATGCTGCAGTGCCGGCTGTGTCTGCCCCTGTGTTGGGACCCATTCCTGCTTTAGGGGTCCCTACAGGAGGTGAGTACTGCACTTTGATTTCTCTGTAAGTTTCCCAAACTCTCTGGGATGCTCAAATCATAGAATAATAGAATGGTTTGGGTTGGAAGGGACCTTTAAAGACCATCTAGTTCAACCTCCCTGCAACAGTCAGGGACATCTTCAACTGTACCAGTTTGCTCAGAGCCCCATCCAGCCTGACCTTGAATGTTTCCAGGGATAGGGCATCTACAACCTCTCGGGGCAACCTCTTCCAGTGTTTTACCACCCTTATTGTAAAAAATGTCTTCCTTATATCTAATCTAAATTGATCCTCCTTCAGTTTATCCCTTGTTCTATCGCAACAGGCCCTGATAAAAAGTCTGTCCTCATCTTAATTCAAGGCTCATTTAAAGTACTGAAAGGCTGCAATATGGTTTCCCCAGAAAGGGGGGAAGGTTTCCCTTTTCTCCAGGACTGGGGTGGTTGAGGTGCTCTGGGAGCCAAGCTGCTGCTCCTTTGCTTCCCCTCTGGTCCCTCAGTTCCTCTGGGAGCAGCTACGGGCCGGGTTTCTGGAGGGGACCTGCGGGTCAAAACCAGTTTATCTTTTCTGCTGTGCTGGGACAGCTAGATGCCGTAGGATGCCAAAACCTCCTTGGAGCAGCAAGACAATAGCAGGGAGAGTTTGTCAGGATTCTTTATTTAATTTATTGGTAATTTTAGCCATGACTTCACTGGTGAAGTTAGAAACATTAGTTTAAATCATCTTTTTAACAATAAAAGTGAAGCTTATTTCACACAGAATTTCCCTTTTGTTCTTTGCTTAAATACTCCTGCCCTTTGGCTGTTATTAATTACATCCACAGATTTCTAAACACTTAATCTGTGGAAATTAAATTTTATGGGGAGGGCCAAGATCTAGTACATCTGAGACCAATATTCCTGTCCCTTTTAAACATCATGAATTTTCATTGAATACAGCAGTATGTAAACAAAATGCCAGCTGTACAGCACAGGATAAAAATTACAGGGCAGTGAAGTCAAATCAATTGCTGTGGGCTTTGCCTTTCCCCTGCCTCCTGGGAAGTACTGGGTTGCAAGGCTGGCAAATAAAGGTGTGGACAGAAGGACACAATAATTGTCCTCTGTATTTTAAAGGCACATTGTCACCATTGCATTAGAGACTGTCACCAGCCTTTAGAAAGGGGCTAAGTTGCTATTTTGGCGCTCAAGCCACTCTGCTTGGCATATTTTCTTTCAATGCGTCAGASAGTCCTTGACATCCAATTCTGAGTGATCAAATGGTCCAACTAGCCCCCCAAATAGGGACAAGCTCATAATATTATTAAAAAATACTATTTTAAACTGAAGGGAAAGGTGGTTGCTCACCCGTCTGAAAACACTGCTTTTCCAAAACAAACACCTGTCTCYGCTAGGACAGTGTGTGAGGTCCCTGCAAGAGTGTTACTATTTAAGGTTACTTTTGTAACAGAACTTGCAGTTTTGGCTTCTTCAAAGCTTCTTTGGGAGGTAGAAATCAGCACTTTGTCCTGCAGAGCTGCCAGCACTGCAACAGGGGAGCCACAATCTATATATTCTCTGGGCTACAAAGATAGACTAGAATAATGGAATCATAGAATCATTTATGTTGGAAAAGACCTTTTGATTATTGAGTCCAATTTTTAACCCAGCACTGCCAAGTCCACCACTGAACCATGTCCTTAAGTGCCACATCTACACATCTTTTAAATACAGCCAGGGCTGGTGACTTCACCACTTCCCTGGACTGCCTGTTCCACTTCTAGACAACCATTTTGGTGAAGACATTTTTACAAATATCCAATCAGAACCTCCTCTGGGACAACTTGAAGCCGTTTCCACTTGTCCTGTCTTTTGTCACCTGGGAGAAGAGGCCGACTTCCAGCTTGCTGCAACCTCGTCAGGTAGTTTAGAGAGTGATAAGGTCTCCCCTGAGCCTTCTTTTTGCTAGGCTAAATAACCCCAGCTCCCTTGGCTGGTCGCTGTAAGATTTCTGTTCTAGACTCTTTGCCGGCTCTGTTGCCCTTCTCTGGACACGCTCCAGAACCTCAATGCCTTTGTTGTAGTGAGGGGCCCAAAACTGAACACAAGATTTGAGGTGCAGCCTCACCAGTGCCGAGTATGGGGGGATGGTCACTGCACTGGTCCTGCTGGCTACACTATTTCCGGTACAAAATGTCACAGCCAATGTGTTTATGATGTTTATTTTTGAGCAAACTTGCCCACTGGGATTTTCAGCCATCTGTCACTGGCAGAGGTCAATGAGGCAGTGGTTCCACCAGGCACGTAGCTGGCTCAGATGTGGTTCAAGGGGTCCATGTGTTTTCTCGGTGGCTTTTCTTCATTTGTGTCAAGTGAAGGGAAACTCCCAGTGGGTACGAGAGCACACCCAGGGCTTTTGGGACACTCACCTCTTTCAGCTTGTTTCCTTTTTTTGCTCCCTGATCATATCTCAGACTGAGCTGAACAGGATCTTGGTTTTGCRGTGTGTGAAAGGAAGAGGTCACACTTGAAAAGAAAAGATTTCCCTTGAAGTCTCTTGTTGTCCTCAAGAGCAAGCTATGTAGGTGGGTTAGTATGTGGGTGGGGTGCTGGTGGCTCACAGCATCCACCCCACAGCAAACTTGGGTCACTGATAGCTGATGTTCTCCAAAGCTACCCACATCTGGATGCAGACAAACTCTTCCTCAAGCTTTTATCTCTTCCCACAAGGATTTGCCTGGTGCAGGCCAGCTGGCTTCCACACCAAGCCAAATTCCATTTATCATGCCATGTGGAACTGCCAACAGCAGTTGGTTGACATAACAACTGCATTTCCCAGCACTGGAAATAGTGCTTCCTATCGCCCATCTTTCATTCCTGTAATCCCAAGTGGAGGCCTTTGCTCTGTTTTTGTTTTATTTTCCTCTTGAGGAAGAGATAAACACATTTCTTAGTTTCCTGCTTGGAGCAAAGTGGCTGAGTTAGGACCAAAACCAGTTCTGGGTGCCTGCTCAGGGTGAAGGTGGGGAGTGTGTGGCTTGGGGTAGCTGCAGAGGATCACCTCAATTCCCTCTGCTCCTAAATTCACCTTCCTATGAGCTTTAGACTGGACTTCCCACTCTGAGGCTCCCTGACAGTTTTTCCTTCCTCTTAAGCCTGAAACGCTGTGTGTTGCTTCAGCCACTGCTGGCAGCCAGCCAGTCCTGTGAGCACCACTTCCAGCCAGCCCTCCAGAGTCCCTTTCCCCCTCTGAGCCCTTGTGCAACTCAATTTTTCTAGTAAAGTCTCCTCGTCTCCCCAACAGACAATGAGTTTTGCCTAGTCCCCAGTGTGGTGCAGGGCTGGTATCTTGGGGACCCTCCAGCCTCTTGCTGGCTCTAGGGAAAGTACTGGCTGCTGTGGCCAGAGCTTCAGCCAGTGAGGAAATTTGCTGGCTTCAACAGGCAATCAAATTTCAGCCTGGCAACAGGCTTCAACAGGCAACCAAATTTCAGCCTGCTCCTTTCATGGGTGCCTTAACCCTGTTGACTCTTCCAAGTCCTGGGCATGTGTATCACAGTGCACACCAAGCACTGGCRCAGGTGATGCCATGAAGGAGTGGCACTGTCTGTGGGATCCCTCCTCACTGGCAGTCCTTCAGCAGTATGAGGGGACATTGATGGCCAGAGGAGGCAGGGCACAGTGGCCAATCCATTGCAACCACATTTGTGTCCTCCCCTGGAAAACCTTCAGGCTGAGATGAAGGGCTTCAGCCCACAGAGGAATGCAGCAGGCAAAGGGTTGGAGAGATGCTGTGTTTTTATAATACTAATTCACAGCACTTCAGGAAAAAGGGAAATGACCTCTCAGGTCCTTGACCCCAGGGACTGCAGGCAGCACTGTTTGTCCTGCAGTATGTGAGAAATCCCCTAAACATCCCAGGAAATCTATTTGCCATGTCCTGCAGAGCTGAGCTCAGCATCACCCCCCTTTTCCCTGCTGTTCATTCTCCACTTTGAACTGTCCCAAACATTTACATGGTCAAACTGCTYACAAGCATCCTGCCTCCCAGACTTCACCTGGTTTATTTTGCATCTGGCATCCCCTGCCTGAGTGCTTTGTGTCACCTGGCCARCAGCCAGGCAGGTTTGGGGTAGGGGCAATGCTAGGATGGGAATAAATTGGACCCTCACCCTGGCTTAATCCTCACTGAAGCATTTAATGAGCCAGTGCAGGGAGCAGATCTGATGAAAAAGCTTTCCTGATTGTTTTTTTAAAGCTCTGCCTAATTTTATTTTATATTTTTCTAAACTCTACCTACTCAGATTGGTTCCCCATTGGATCAGACAGCAATGTTGCCATGGCTGGCACAATGAGGCTCAGCAGGGTGGCTTCTCTCAGTGGCAGAGCCCTCCTGCCAGCAGGGAGAGGCTGGGGGACCATAACACTGGCTGGAAAGCCAGTTTATGCAGGAAATACTAATATTTTCAAAATCACCAACCAAACTTCCTACCTGCAGACTGATGCATAGCAGAACCACCCAAAAGAAACAGGGTAGCAAATGCAATTCCTCAAGTATTGCTAATATAATAAAACAGCAAGGACAGGGGACCCAGGATTGAAAGAACAGACAACAATAGCCTGGAGGTGTTTTCCCGACCATGAGGAAGCAAGCTTAGGCCTGAAGTAGTGCTTCTCCTCTTCCCAAACAAGGAGTGACTGGGACCAGCTCTTCCTGGGCTTTGCTTGATGCAATCATTCTTCGAGAAGTCAGAAATTGCTGGGGCTAGGGGGACTGAACTTTCCTAGGGCCTCTTGGACAAGTTCCCGCTCAAGCAAGGCTTGTAGGCAAGGGCTGGCTGAGTCACCGCTGTGGGAGAGGCTGCAGCCAGCAGATAGAGTCTGGATCACCAGGTGCTGTCAGAATGAGTGTTAAATTAAGTGTAAGAGAGACACGTTGTGCCTAAGGCTCAGTTAACCGTCCTTTTCACCATGAAAGCTTGCACTCATGCTTTTACTATGCCTCCTGCCTTTTAACTGAGCTTTGACTATCACCAGCTATTTAGCAACAATATCTGCCTGGGGTTCAGCCCACGTCCACATGTGAGCAGCTCTTTCGGGGCTGTGGTTGAAGTGAGTGGTAAASTTCAAAAGGACAACTTCATTTCACCAATTGAGTAAGCAGAGCTCGGGCCACAGGAGGCTCTGAAGGGTGGGGGTAGCTCAGCTATGGCAGCACTGGGAAGCCCAGAAGCCATGTAAGAGGAAGTTGATCTGCAAGTAGAATTGGGGTCTGTGGGTGTGATTTGCTGGAGAGGTTTAATTAGGGCATACCACTGTGGATAACATTCTCTTCTGGGAGTTTTTGTATTTGAAAAGTGAATTTACCAGTGAAATCCTGTGCAATGACTGTTTCCATATTTCTCTTAAAAACTTTACCTTTCATTTCTGCTTTCTGCCCCGTTGGTCCTCTTGGTGGCACACAGAGCTCCAGGTGGTCTTGATGAACTCATTTCCCCTCCCTCAGATTTCCCCTGAATGTTGCTGCAGCTGGTGGCTCACACAACTGCTCCTGTTTTATCACCAGAAGCTTTCAAAGAAACCAGCTTGCTGAGATTCTGACAGAGGAAAAGATATGAAAGTAGGAACCACTTTTTTTTGTCATTGAGTAGTGAAAAAAGGGGGGGTCAGAAAGGCATCCCCCTTCTTTTTTTCCTTGTGAAGATTGTCTCTGAACACAGGAACAGATACAATCAGTGGATCCAAGTCAGGCAAAAACACGGACGGGTTTCCCCACGCTCACACATCCAGGCAGGGCTGGTCATGCTCATGGCTGGCCATCTGAAGCCAGAGGCTGCATTTTCCTGACGGGCTTTTTGTGGCAACACCCATTTAAAGAGTTCTAGCTCTCTTCTCCTCCTACCACACTGGGGTTTTAGCCTGGCTCAGTTCTCTGTTGGGGTTCAACGCTTGGCTCTATAACCCATCGTGCCAGCGCTGCAGAGTGGTGGTTGTGCTGAGGTGCAGCTGAAGGAAACAATGGCTCCATGAGCATCAGCATTTCTAGTGAGGAACCTGAGTCACGAGATGGTGGCCTCAGACTTCTGCACAGGCTATAAAAATAAAGCCACGGTGCTGGATCTTTTCCCCATGATAAGCCCCAATGCCATGCCCTTCCTCAACAGGGTGGCTCTGCTGCCAGGGACACCTGCCCTGTTCACATCACTGGGTTATGGAGCTCTGCTTACAGCAATCCAAAACACAAATAAGCATGGACTGAGATGGCCTAACCTCATTAACACCTGTGTTTTCCCTCTTGATATCACTACTGAAGCAGCTCTTGAGCTGGCAAATACAAGAACACTTCCATTATTTTGGACAGTGCATGGTTTTCTCAGGATACAGATGTCTGTCTGAACTGCAAGAAAAGACACACAGTCACATTTGTTCCTGCTGATTCTGACCTAAGCTATGTCCAGCTACTTCCATGGTCATATTTTCAGTGGCAAGCACAAATACCGTCATTGATTCGTTGGTATTATGGACATATCACTAGCAGCAATAAAGGAGGTGAGTGCTCAGAGAGGATGAAGGTGTTCTTCCTCCGCACCACAAGGCACCCTGCTGGATATTCCTTGTCCTTTTACATTGCCTCATCTGCCATAAAACAAAAACAATAGCTAAATATTGCAGCTTTCTGAAGGTACATGTGTGTGGATCTTCCAGTGCCTCACCTAGCTATAAACCTGCTGAACCAGCAAGACAAACAAGGCCATATCTGATTGTGAGAGGCACAGGGAGGAAAATACTAATAGCTGAGTTTACCTGACCTGTCCTCTTACCAAGTCTTAGTTAAAGWTGTTGATAGTGTTGACAAGTGGTATGGGCAGAAAGTTTCTATGTTGGGTGTTTGTCTGTGACGTCTACTGTCTCAGGAAAATTTCAGCTGAAACACGGCAGTCATTTCTCCATACCTGAGAAACAAGCTTTATTAGTATTAAAAGAAAACTGCATCCTCTTTCGTTAAGATTTTCTAACACAGCTATGCCCTGACTTCAGACATGAAGTTAGTCTTTTTTTATTACCCTCTGCTCCATGCCTGTTGAGATTATAAGCCTTTAAATAAAAACAAAGAGTGATGCTGTCTTGGCTCCTACATTTCCCTCGGCACGTGCAGGCTATGTGCCCAAAGCATGTGCCATCCTTGAACAGAACAGAGCATTCCTGGGAATTGTGCTTCCCAGCTGCAGGATATTACTATGTTACTGGCCTTATTTTACCTGTTTTGTATATTATTATCATTATTACATGCTGTTTTACTAGTAGTAGTAATAATAATAATAATAATGTTGGGGAGACATTGTCCCTGATATGTTCAGGGTTTCCAGTATTTGTTTTCAGGTGTGGGATCTGGGTGTATGTTAGTAGAGCGGCTAAAAGGCTAAAACAAAAATCAGGACCTATAAGGAAAAAATCAGTGATAGATATCTGGGGAGAAGAGAATAAACAGGATCTGAAAAGAGAGATGGATGGGGCTTGGGAGGAACAGCACAGCAGGATTTGGTAGCAAAACGAGAGAAGATTCAACCTGCCTCCTTGTGCTTTACCATCTGAGAGGTCAATGCAGTTCATTCCCTCACCCTATGCCAGCTGAAGCAGTCCAGAGCCTTCTCCAGCGTATCAGGCGTGCTGTCACCCGGGGCTGCTGTGCCGTGCAGAGAAAGAGCAGAGCGCTGCCAGCACGTCTCCCTCGCCGCCCAGGGCCGGGCTGTGGGCTCTGGCCCGGAGCCAGCCGGGAGCCTCTCCTGCAAACAACAGCCGGGCGCCGCTCGGAGCGCTGATTTCTGCTCTCTCGGGGCACGGCAAGCGCCCGGCCCGCGGGCTTGCTCTGAAGAAACGCTGCAGACGTTTGTACGTGCTGGTAGTTCCTGGGCCTCATGCGTCCATCTCGTAAAACACACCAAGGATTTTCCCAGATAAAAAAAGGCACATCACTTGGCAGAGAGTCACATCTGCAAATACACGAGAATGAAAACATCCGGAGAGTGCTGCCCTTGGAGCAAAATGCCCAAAAGCTCAAAAACATGGAGGGGAATGGAGAGTGCCATTCTTATCTCTTGCCTCCCTCCTAGCACCACATTCCTATCTCCTGCCTCCTTCATAGCAGCAATCATTAGCCATCCCGGGCCACGAAGCCAGCAGACAGGCGAGTACTGAGCTGGATGCCTGAGCTGGATGCCTTCATCCCAGGAACCAGGGCAGCAGGAACAAGGAGAGTGGTGGCTTTGCACAGCCTGGCCCTGCTGGGAGCAGGCACAGCGAGGTGATGCAGGGACTTGCTGCCTGGCACCGTGCCCATGTCCTTTTAAACCTGTCATCCCACTTTCCAGCAGGAACCCTCGGCCTTCTTCACCAAAGCATAAACACAGAACAAGGGAACAACGAGTGCTCATTCACTGCACGTTTGTTTGTTTCAACAACCAAAGTTTATATAATTTAAAGCTTCCACATGCCGCTTTGATGGTGCCCCTGCAGCCTGGTAACTGGGATGTGACGGAGACAAATAAGCAGTGGAGCACTTTAGTGTGATCTAACAGCAGAGTTATTTGATCTGGGGTTTGGTATGCACTGAAAATGCCAGCAGTTAATGGACTGTGAATATGGTGCAGCAGCTCTTTGCCTCCCTGCTGGCACAGGAGTCAGTGCTTCATAAAGCTGAAGAGGATGCTCTCTTACAGTGTCTGTCCCACTGATCTAATGACCAGCCTTGTTTTACCACTCATCTGTCAAAGCACAGCCATCAATATACAGCTATTTCTAGCCTTCATTTTAAAAAAACCTTCATTGCAAAATATAAAAAGTCTGTCTGGGAAGATCAACTTTGATCTCTGGTTTTGACCATTAACCTGACTTAAATTTCCGTGTCTTTAAACATTTGGTTTAGCTTCTGCTACAATTTTCTAATACAGTGCCTAAATTTAAAGACTATGTCTATTTTTGTCTGAAGTTTTAACAGTTCCTGCACTTGGACTGAACATGCTTTACCGCGTTCTCTAAACCCCAGGGACACCCCAGTGAAGAGAGAACACTGTCAATGTGAAAAGCAGTGATATTGTCCCAGTTTCAGACCCTGCATCTGTGCCAGACTCTTACCCATATCGGACACCTTTTTTTTCCCTGCACTTAAAGCTCACCAGGGAAAGCAGGAAACAAAAAAAAACAAAAAAAAAGCCCCCGAAAAAAGAGAAAGAGCATCAATTCTGTAATAAGAAGACAAATCACTCTTGTCAAATGTATTTGTCTCCATAACGGGAAGAAGTACTTTTTATAGGCTTTTTATTTTAGAGACGGAAAATCATGATGTATCTATCCTCTATGTGCAGTGCCCAGCAGAAGATTGTGCCATTCACTGTATGCGTCATTTACTCTGCGTGCCAGGTTTCTGCTCAGTTTTAATTTACTGCTTCTGAGGGATTTAATCCTCTCCCTTTTGGAGATTGTTCAAATCGAAGAGATTGTTGTTGGCTCTTTCCATTTTAGGCAGCCACCATCACCACAACTTTTTGAGTGGCTTCCATTACAAAAACCCACAACAAGAGTGAAACTCGCAAAGAACTCAATGTAATATCTGGTATTTTTCCTTTTCCAAAATAACTCCTTGCAGGAAAGGTTTTGTTTGGTTTCTTAGGCTTTGTACAGTTGCTTATTTTAGGTTGCTTTATTCAGTTTATATTTTTGTTCCTTGTACTGAGCCAATTCACTTGGGTCCTCCCGGCCATCACACTAGTACCACCATAACCACTCCTTCTTCCTTGACATTTATATCCTCCAAAGTTTCGTGAGTTATGATCACCATTCTCTTTTATATATATACTTGTCATTCAACCAAATTATACAATAGATTCGTTTAAACATTTTAAAGCACGGAATCACCAAGGAAAATCAAACATCCTTTTGAAGTCTTTCTGGACTCCAGGCACCTGTTTAGGTCCCTTTACATCCCCTTTAGATCACATACTTTTACTCTTTGGCTTGCTATCTGCCTCTTGGCAAATGCGTGGTCAGTCCCTGCCAGTCTTGGGCCACTGACCTGCCAGAGACCCAGTGACAGGTCTCATGCCCCACAAAGTGCACAGAGGGATCAGCCAGCTCAGTGCACAGCCCAGGATGAAGTGCACGTTTCAGGTGCAAGAGCAGATGAGTATCAAAGGGTGTATGTACCTACGGCAGCAAGTGACACTGTGCCCAGCAGCCGGAGAAGACCAGACTTACAGCAATCATGTGGCTCACTTCACCCTCAGCTGGGCACTTTGCTTCTGGGCAGAAGAGATTTAATCTTTCAGAATCTGCATGCAGGTAGCACCATGTGAGAACTGAAGGTGCTACAGGACACAGCCAGAGTAGGGACAGTGAATGTCACAACATCTGCCACCATCAGGATAAGCTTGCCATGGAGCCAAACTAGGGTAATGTTGATGAGATTGTGCCCATAGAAGGCAAATGATCAAGTCAGCAACAAGGAACTTGCAACATCTTAGGGAGAAGATTGGTAAATAGTGGCTAAACATCAGTCTATGGATGCAGCAATGAGAACAGGGGTGCTGGAGAACTGCTGACATCCACAGCAGGGCAAGCAAACATAGGGTCTCTCAACGTGCCAGACCCCATTGCCCACACACTGACAGATTCCAAAGATTAAGATGTCTGGAATATGGTGGCAGCAGAGAAGGTTGGATTCCTTCACTACAGCAGAAACGGCAGCAGAGATGCAGACAATGTGCAGGAAATAGATGATGCTCAAGATACAAAGTTGGACAACATTAACTTAGGAGATTCTCTGAAGACTGGGTTGCTGTGAAAAAAAGCAGCATGGTCACAAAACACAGATTTAGTATCTTTTTTCTTATATTTGGGACAGAATCAAATGGTTGAAAAAATCATATCAGTCACTTTACCTCTACCTTCATCTGTCACATAGTGTTTTTCTGCCAATGAAAGTGGCCTGAAAACAATCTTTGAAATTCCAGCTCATACATTTCCTAACACACCCCAGCAGTAAAAAGCATACTGAAAAAACTACCCCTGCAGGCTATTGTCCTATCTGTGACAGAAACCAGTAGAAGATTATTCCCAGAAAAGTTCAAGAGAAGAACAGGATAATTTGCCTACAGAAGTTATTTCTAATCATGGGCTTTCTGAGGCTGCTCTGTGTCCTGAAGCTAGTGGGATTTTATCCCTCAAAGATGAAAGAGAGAATAAAAATAACAACCTCCAATTATCCTCTTTGTTCACCTCTCTAATCCTACTTAAGACTTAAGCTGGCTCTTGTTCTCAATGACAGTCTGCGAAAGTCTCACAAATAACATTATTCTGTAGTAAATACATTT